>CM067372.1:57188076-57805576 GCA_034401795.1 Chaetoderma sp. LZ-2023a
CGCATGACACGTGTGTTTGACATACCCTCTCCAACCTACATACCATTTTTCAGACACATATGCCCGCAAATCCGCAAATGAGGCCCGCATGTGGCCGCACATGTATGCATGCATTTTGGCGTGTATGCATGTTCAGGCATGTACATACACCCGCAAATCCGCATCATATGCTCTCACACATTACGACCACAATGTCTAGACAAATGGATAGCTGTCAGAGTCAGTCATTCCGATGATAAATTTTCAAAGATAGTCTTCTCTAGGGCTGCAAGTATGAATATTAAGAAATTTGCTACGGGTTGTCGGGTGGGTGGGTGTTGGTGGTGGTGTTAATGCCTGGTGTTGGGTGTAGGTCGTAGTGTTGCACGTACGCACGCACCTACGCACAACGTATAACTAGCAGTATCGCGTATTAGCACATGTGCATATGAGCGAGATGTTTATTAAATCCTCATGACCCTCTCCAACCTATATGCCATTTTTTCAAACACAGAGCTCTCACACATTCCGACCACAATGTCTAGATAAATGGATAGCTGTCAGAGTCAGTCATTCCGGTGATAAATTTTCAAAATAGTCCTCTCTAAGGATGCAAGTATGAATATGAAGAAATTCGCTATGGGTTGGCGGGTGCGTGGGTGGTGGTGGTGGTGGGGTTAATGCATGGTGTTGGGAGTAGGTCGTAGTGGTGGTAGGTGGTGGTGGTGGTGGTTGGTGGGGGGGGGGGGGTGTTTGCCGGCGCAATGACTAGACAAATAGATAGCCTGCAGTGCCAGTCATTCCGATGATAAATTTTCTAAAATAGTCTTCTCTAAGGATGCAAGTATGAACTATGAGCTGGAACTTAGCAATAAGACTACTGCCACGATGATCGTATCATCAACGAGACTGATGAACATGACCTGAACCTCTGCTCCACTGACACCATCTATGGAATGTCGCAGCTGGGTCTTTGCCATAAGGAGGCAGTAGCAGTGCTTCCAGGGACTGGTTGATCCGTACGATCCCTGCTGGCGTGAGGCCTGTGGTGGTGTGCGGGACAAAGTACTTCCACACATCTGGATAGTCCTGCCGCAAGCCAGTGATGTGCATATTTTGCACCAGAACTCCAGGGTCGGAGTCTGGATCGAACGAGAATGTTGCTGTCTTCCGATGGCCTACTCGTCGGAGGGCTCGATAGGGGAATCCTGATTAGTCACGTACATAACCCCTAGACCGCTGTTGTCACCACCATGCCACCGATAGTCTGGGTGAGCGTTGAACTCTCTCTGTAGTCTGTTGGCCGCTGAGTTATATGTCTTGTTTAAACCCCTCCTATAGCGTGCTCTGGAACCCATATTTGCTCACTCGACTGGTCTTGCTGACCTGGCAGATGTGTACGCAGTTGATGCTGCCAAGGTAGAAGAGAGCAATGGCAAGTTATTCGCCCTACAGTACGAAGCAAACTCAAAGGCATTCTCCCTCCACCCCATTGGTGGTGATGAGGTGGAGCTGCTCACAGACATCAAGAATGTGTCGAAGGAGCATTTGGGTCGCAACATAGATGGCCACAAGATCGTGTTTCGATAAGATTTCCCGAAGAGGAAGTACATCCTCGAGCCGTTGATTGAGCTCTCGGATACAGAGGTGGCAGACATCAACAACCTAAATAACGACCTCAGCTTTCATCTGGTCAAAACCTATTCGAGCGGTGTCCCGCCGATGGCCCATGATAACCTGCTATTGACCCTGGTAAAAAACCTGCAGTTCATATTTGAGAAGAATGAGGTATGGTACCGCGCTGGACCTGGGGGTGACTGGCAAACATGGTTGCCCCTATATAGGCCTAAAGCAGTCATTGACATAGAGTTTACTCCCCTCTCCACTGTTGTGAAAAATGATGGGACAGTTCGAAAGCGCTACAATCGGGGATCATCCTTCCTCACCTACATAGGTGAAGGTGTCTCCCTGACGAGGGTGGGTCACCGGATCGGGGTTACAGGTGGAAAGCTCCTGCTGCGTCGTCCATTCGATGGACCAGAAGAAGCTGTTAACCTCCAGGATGGCACCCTATGGGTAGATGGTGTGTCACATGTCTCCAAAGTCAAGGGTGCTTTTAAACTGCTTCAGCGAGTCGGACTCACTAGCCCGCAAACGACTCATATAGTCCTAGAGCTACGTTTCTTAGCCGGCAGCAGAGTGAAGCAGCTAGCCCCTGCCCCTGAGGGGATGAAGATCACTATCAGTCCGGATGGAACAGGGCTCAATTTGGTACAGATATTTCTTGAGGGGTTCACTCTGTTCAGTTTAACTCTTCATATATAGCCATGATTCTCACCATACTGCTCGTGTTGGCGTCTACAGCAGTGGCACAGGGCGCTGAGACTGCCATGATATTGGATGCCAAGTGGGCCCACTTCAGGGATGACCACCAGTACAATCCTTGGGTCGACCCCTTGCGGAGAAACAATTACGATCGCTTTCACCCACGTGAAGAGATCAAGTCTGTCTGCCACTTCTATGGGATGTAGAAGGTAGGCTGTGGTTGTCTGCTGGAGACCCTTGCTCAGCACCAGATTCTCTGCGTAACATGTGAACATACCAGTCTGCCATGGTTCACATGCTAATCACTTTAGCCTCCTCCCAGGTCTTGAGCCTATGGCACACACAAACATTTTCTGTGAAATTCAGTCGACCATGAAAAATAGGTCAGCATGACCTACTTTTGACCTGCTTTTTATACTCTGCACACCTTCTCGCTAAGATGCATCCACACACCAAGTTTGGTGCCCATATGTGCAAAAGTCTTCAAACTATGGCATGGACAAACATTTTCTGTGATATTCAGTCGACCATGAAATATAGGTCAGCATGACATACTTTTGACCTACTTTTCATACTTCGCACACCTCTCTAAGATGCATCCACATACCAGGTTTGGCGACCATATGTGAAAGTCTTGAAACTATGCCCCGGAAAAACTTATATATGGTGAACGGATGGACGGACAAATGGACGGGCGGATGGACGAACTAAGCGGCGACTATATGCTCCCGCAAATTCTTTTCGGGGAGCAAAAAATCTAATACACTGAGACTCGGTAACAACTATTCCACCTTTGATATACAATGAAAACGGAACTCCAAATTTCGCCACTTCAGATCTCGAAAAAGCAACATGCTTAATTATCTACTTTTGTCAGTTTCGAATGTAAAGGTAGATGACCTAGGGGCGCAACTACCAATGCTTGAAATGAAAACAAATTATACATTATCCGATATTTCAATTCAGGAATCAGAAATAGTAGCCGCTATAAAATCATTAAAGCTAAACAAAGCCTCGGGAAATGACGAAATAAGTCACAAGATGTTAAAAGGATCTGTGGATAAAATTGCTTTTCCGTTATATCTACTTTTTAACAAATCTCTTGAATCTGCTATATTTCCGAATGCATGGAAAACTGCTACTATCTTTGCCCTGTTAAAAAAAGGAGACCGTGAACGACCTGAAAATTATAGATCAATTTCCCTGTTAAGCAATGTTGGTAAAGTCATGGAAAGGATAATATTTAAACATGTCTACAACCACCTTATAGGCCAAAATCTTCTATATAAATACCAAGTCCGGTTTCCGTCCTGGCTACTCAACAGTGTTTCAACTAATTGAGATGTGTCATATTCTGTCAAAAAGCACTTGACGAAAGCAAATCGTCATGTATTGTATTTTGTGACATTTCAAAGGCTTTTGACAGGGTATGGCACAATGGATTACTGTTTAAGCTACAAGAAAATGACCTTGTTGGAAATCTCCTCACATGATTTAGGAGTTATTTATCGTCTAGATATCAATGCGTTACAATTAATCAGGATAAATCGCCTCTGAGACAGACTGGGGCTGGGGTTTCCCAAGGTTCGGTGCTCGGCCCTCTTCTATTCCTAACTTATATAAATGATATTTCAAAACACATTGAAAGCATCCTAAGATCTTATGCTGACGATACTACCTTATCTTTCGATACTGTCTTATGCTTCGCTGATTCCTCGTCTGGAGAAATAGAGAGACGATTAAATGCAGACCTGGCTGTCATCTCTGCGTGGGCAAGACAATGGCTGGTGCTATTTAATGCTACCAAGACTGTAAATCTTACAGTCTCGAACGTAAATAATTTTCAACCACCAAATCTCTTTCTGAATAATACTCTACTACTGGCTGTTCCCAGCAGTAAATACCTTGGAATAACCTTTTCAAATGATCTAAAATGGTCCTCCCATATAGAAACGATAACCAAAAAAGCTGGAAAATATTATCAAATATGCGCCGATTGAAAGACACACACTATCCAAAGTGTATAATGCATATCTGCGCCCTGTTTTAGAATATGGCAGTGAAGTTTGGGATGGCTGCTCGGGCCGGGATGCTGATAAGCTTGAAATTATCCAAAATGAGGCAATAAAAATAATTACAGGCCTGCCAAAATACACACCATTGATAAGACTTTATGAAGAAACTGACCAAATTTCACTACGCGAAAGGCGCAAGCAAAAAAACCTTATCACATTTTACAAAATTGTTAATGGAAACTGTCCAGATTATTTAATAGATAATATGCCAAAACGAGTGGGAAAATGATTGTAGCTGCCTATAATCTCAGAAATCCAGAGAATTTCGTCATTCCCAGGCAGAGGCTTGAGATATTAAAAAAAATCCTTTATCCCGAGCACTATCCAACTGTGGAATAACTTAGACAGCACAATTACAACATCTCCACCTCTGGCTATCTTTAAGAAAAAGCTTATCAGCTCATATCAGGCATCTCCACAGAAAATTCCAGTCTACTTTTCGCTTGGTAAAAGAAAAGATAACATTATTCTGTGTAAGCTTAGAAACAAATGCAGCCAATTAAATGCTGATTTACACAGATATCATCTCATAGACCAACCCGATTGCATTCATTGCCAAGTACCTGAGACCTCTCATCATTTCGTGCTGATGTGTCCAAAATGGGCTGATGAGAGACAAATTCTGGTGGACTTCCTACTTCAATTTGGCCCATTTGGTTTACTGGAAGCGATTTTAAATGGCAGCGACAATCTTTCGGCCGAGGTGAACGAGGATATAGCGACTAAGATACATCGTTTTAAGAGGCAGACTGGCAGATTTTGACATATGTCTGTCTGTGTTATAGAGCGATGTAGTTTTCATAAGCATATTTCTAAGACTACATCCATATCTGAAGATGTGATGCGAATGAAGTAGTAATTTATATTTCATTTATTTATTTTTATTATCATTGTTTGTATCATGCTTTTGTTATTGTTGAGAATATCAACATCATATTTACTATTGCCAAAATGATTGCCTTTACTAAATTTGTGTTATTGAACAATAATGTTATTGTAATTAGTATAACATAAAACATCTCTCTAAATACAGAAATTGTAACATCGATTCTTATAATTATTTGACCACTCAATAAGATTCAAATAAAAGATCAGTTCCGGTCACACGCCCGCCACACCCACCCACCCACCCCTGCCCCCTCCCCCAACCAGAGCTATTTAGTAGAACCTCAATTTTCTAAATCCAAATATTGTGCACTTTTTCAAGAAATTAAGGGGGGGGGGTTGCTCTGGTGATTACACAGATTTCAACCAAATGCAATCTCAGTCAAGATCTCATGCAGAGGGATTCATTTTCGAAATTTGAATTGAATCGATCCAGGCTAACTGAAGTTATTAAACGCAAACCAAATATTTTGTGATTTTTCAAGAAATCAAGGGGGATAACTCTGATGGTTCTGGACACATTTTTGCCGATATGCAATCCCCACCGAGGTCTTGTTAAAAGGTGGGATTCAAATTTGAAATGAATCCCAGTAGGCGAACTGAAATTATCGTGCGGAAACTACATATTTTACGATTTTACGATTATTTTACGATTTTTAAAGAAATCAAGGGGGGGGGGGGGGGGGGGGAATTCCCGTGTGACACATTTCGCCGATATGCAACCCCGCCGAGGTCTTGTCATAAGTTTACATTCCAAATTTGAAATTAATCCATTCACGCTAACTGAAGTTATGGAACGGAAACCACATATGTTACGACTTTTCAAGAGATAAAGGGGATAAATCTGGTGGGTCTGGATACATTTCGCCGATATGCAATCCCCATCGAGGTCTTGTCATAAGTTGACATACCAAATTTGAAATGAATCCAAGCTAACCGAAGTTACCAAGTGGAATCTAAATGCGGTCGCATGCACTGACGGACGTAACACGTTTCTATAGTCCCCATCGACAATGTTGGGGGGGGGACTAATTATAAATTTCACAAATATTTAAAATGGAAATGCAGATCTGGTGGAATTTATCTCCGTTTCGCAGAGAAACCGGAGTAATTACTATTTAGTGAATGCTTGCGAGTGTTGCTTAGGTCTGTGTAACGATAAACTTATTTCTTTGATGTCCTTGTATAATTTTTGTTGTTTATGTCCTTCCGGCGTATATCCCTTGATGATTTCGAGCGTCCCGGGTTGTGACACTATTATTTTGCCCGCCATTATTTTGTCCGAATGCCAGCGAACTGTCTAGACATAGGCTTCTATTTAATAGTTCTTTCCAATTGGATTATTTTGTACATACAATACTTTCCGAATTAAGAAACTTATATGTGCACTCTAGTTTCCAGAAAAACAAAAAACAAATAATAACAAATATAGGAGAGTGGAAGAATTTGTGTACACCACACATTTATAGAGTATATCTAAAATTAGTTATATCTCGGAAAAATAGTCTCTTTAAAATCACAAATGTTAGCCTCCTATGATCATTATGTACTAGCGAATATTTAAATGTTTCTGAAGATGGATACGATTTGTTTCCTGATAACACACAGGTTACTGAGCCAGTACCGGGCCAATACCTGGTCATAATGGCACGGTATTGGTCCAGTACCGGGCTACCGGCCCAGTGACCTGCGTTATCAGGCTTATGTTAATCATTCTGAACAATTGCTAAAGTGTATGTATGATCTGGTAATTCACATGTATGATGGGTGTGGAGCCGAGTAACGTGTACAACAATCTCATCGTATTGTATATTCTTGTTTCTTACTCATAGACAAGAATCAGAAGGATTCACCTCTGCTCGATGAAAATGAACTCAAACAAGCTTTGATGCAGAAAGTGTGGGATGAATGCATCGATAGATATGATGAGGAACAATGCCAAATCTGGACAACATTGGGAGAATGCGAGATGAATCCCATAGCCATGGAATATCATTGTACACGATCATGCGGACTATGTCACAAACGTAGATATGGTAATCTAACATGTATTTCTTATTGCAAGAATGGCTATTTCACAGTGACAGAGAATGTGTGCATGTGTCGGTGTGCGGTTGGCTGTGTCACAGTGGCAGAGAATGTGTGCATGTGTCAGTGTGCGGTTGGCTGTGTCACAGTGAGAAAGTGTGCATGCGTCGGTGTGCGGTTGGCTGTGTCACATGCAGCGACAGAGAATGTGTGCATGTGTCGGTGTGCGGTTGGCTGTGTCACAGTGAGAGAATATGTGCATGTGTCGGTGTGCAGTGGGCTGTGTCACAGTGACAGAGAATGTGTGCATGTGTCAGTGTGTGGTTGGCTGTGTAAGTAACAGAGAATGTGGGCATGTGTCGATGTGCGGTTGTCTGTGTCACAGTGACAGAGAATGTGTACATGTGTCGGTGTGCGGTTGGTCATGTCACTGTGACAGAGAATGTGTGCATGTGTCAGTGTGTGGTTGTCTGTGTCACAGTGACAGAGAATGTGTGCTGTGTCGGCGTGCGGTTGGCCATGTCACTGTGACAGAGAATGTGTGCATGTGTCGGTGTGTGGTTGTCTGTGTCACAGTGACAGAGAATGTGTCGGTGTGCGGTTGGCCGTGTCACTGTGACAGAGAATGTGTCGGTGTGCGGTTGTCTGTGTCACGGTGACAGAATGTGTGCATGTGTAGGTGTGTGGTTGTCTTTGTCACGGTGACAGAGAATGTGTGCATGTGTCGGTATGTGGTTGTTTGTGTCACAGTGACAGAGAATGTGTGCATGTGTCGGTGTGTGGTTGTCTGTGTCACGGTGACAGAGAATGTGTGCATGTGTCGGTGTGTGGTTGTCTTTGTCACGGTGACAGAGAATGTGTGCATGTGTCGGTATGTGGTTGTTTGTGTCACGGTGACAGAGAATGTGTGCATGTCGGTGTGTGGTTGTCTGTGTCACGGTGACAGAGAATGTGTGCATGTGTCGGTGTGTGGTTGTCTGTGTCACGGTGACAGAATGTGTGCATGTGTCGGTGTGTGGGTGTCTGTGTCACGGTGACAGAGAATGTGTGCATGTGTCGGTGTGCGGTAGTTCACCTTCTGTATTAAACCACAGCATTCTGTCCCGGGGTGGAAGTGATTGGATATAACACTTACTGATGAGACCCTAGGATAATTGACCTTTGCTTTTCTATGCAGAAATAGGATTGTTCAATTTCGCATAAATAAATACATCACACATGTGTCAGTATTTCATAAAATACACACCGATTCGCTTGAAACGTTCTCTGTTAATAGCAAAAACATCTTTTGTTCAATATCTGACTGCCTGCCAACAAAGCGCTGATGATTCCCAAGTCAAAATGTAGCACCTGTACAGGACATAATCACGATAATTTATTTGCTCAAACAGTTCTTTTAAGTCGGCATTCATCTCCCTTTCACCATAATTTCAATGAAAATCAGCAAGATTTGTGGGATTTTCCAACAACGATTTGATAACCAATTTGGAGGAAATCAGTCTGTTTCAAAAAAATAAACTGGTACGAGCGAGCGTATTCAGCAGGAAAAACTGTACTAGAACCGATTACAAATATTGCGTGTACTAAAGGTAATTTCACGACATAATTTTCTTGAATCTTGATATCGACCTTATTTACCATTTATTCCTACGCAGAACTACTGTAGCCGTAACTGAAGCGATATATAGTTACTTGGCTTATCTATTGCTGGATTTAAAATCAGAATTCCCGTTTTGCGCATTTTCAAATTTGCATTTCTGGCTTATTTCTTACTGTATGCTCGCAGAATTTATATGTGGGAGACGAATTTTGATTGTACTTCAACTATATTGTATAATTGGCTACTGAAATTGTGTTCGCATACAGACTTTAAAGGGAACCGGCAAAGCTCTTCAAACATTCGCCAATTTTTTGTTCAGGGTATTGATAAGTACCTTTAACAAATCCTGCAAGTTTCATTATTGTAAGCCATCCTAAAGCTATGTATTCTAAGCTCAAAAGTGGTATATCCTGTTAAGTTAGGAAAATTTCTCTGGACATATATGTAGTATGATAAACAGGATCCTTACTACGCTTTCTAAATAAAATAACTATGAAATATCTTCATGGAGGGGAGGGGGGGGCATCCCTCACTGGCACCGCCACTGTTTCCAGTAGTATAAGTGATTGCAGTGAAATCACAAGGTTTTCTTTTCCTGAAATCACCAAATGGATCTTAATCATGACATGATAACAGTTTCTATGCATCAAGACTGTGACAATCCTCTCCGATAGTGTAACACTGATAGCAGTTCAACATCAAATGTTGCCATGAAAAAGACCCATGTGACATCACTCACTAGGACATAGTAACTTGCTATACTGAAAAATCGATTGATCTGTTCGCAAGATTAAACTTTGATTTCTTGGAAGAATATTGTGTTTTATCTGGAGAAACTTTAAATACGAATTGCTTTGTGTATTGGTGCAGATGTACTACTAGTAGGACGTATATTGCAATTGAAAACCTTTGCATGTCATCTTTAAATATCTACTAAATAATTTTATTTAGGTTATCGAAGTAGTTATTCACTAAGCAATGTCAATTTTCATGACCAAATTTGAAGATTATAGGGCTTAAACAATCTCCAGAATGTATACATGCTATTACAAGTTTATTTTTACTTGTTATTTATACTCTGTGTTTCGCAGCGCAGAAAACTGACCTCTTTGTTGCAGACCAGAGGACGGGAGAACACGACTATCACCAAAGACAGGCCACTGTTCACGAATGTAAAGATGTATTCAGCAGAAAGAAATGTAAGGAGGTATATAGACTGGGCATGTGTAAGAAGCCTTTACTGAAGAAGTGGATGGTTAGAAACTGCCAGCGATCTTGCAAGTTGTGCAGACATGGTACGTACAATTGTCTATTTACCAACGCCATAAGGAATATGACAAGAGGGCCTGTGGCGCTCACCTGGACCATTAACATTTGAACCATTTGCATTTGCAGATAATTGATGGATAATTTTCGGAAAATCCAAGATAGCCACCCAAAAAATTGCCCAATCAAAATTCTGAATGGAAATTCTAGTATACCTTGATAGGGTCACTCTAGCCAAATTTGTTTGAAATATGTCAAGCAACTAAGAAGCAGCGTAAAATCTAAGATTTTCACCCAACACATTGATCAATCAGAATCCTGAATAGAATTTTTAGAGCCTACCACCATAGAATACATTAGTGAAATTTGGTTGAAATATGTCAAGCAGTTAAGGAGGAGTAGCAATTTGACAATTTCCCTCAGATTTTTACGCAAAAAATTGATGAATCAAGATTCTGAATGGATGGTCTAGAGCCTATGGCCATAGGATCCTTTCAGCCTAATTTGGTTAAAACCGGTCAAGATGGTAAGGAGAAGAAGCAAGTTGACAATTTCCAGTACATTTAAAATAAAATCTAGAGATTTCACCCAAAAAAAATGATGAATCAAAATTCTCTATGGAAATTCTAGAGCGCATAACCACAGGATCCTTCCCGCCAAATTTGCTTGAAATCGCTCAGAATGGTAAGAAGAAGCGATTTGACAATTTCCGGTACATTTTTCATAAAATCTAAGATTTTCACCCAAAAAATTGATGAATCAAATTTCCGAATGGAAAATCTGGAGCCTACGACCATTGGATCCTTTCAGCCAAATTTGGTTGAAATCGGTCAAAATGGTAAGGAGAAGCATTTTCACACTTTCCGGTACATTTTTAATCAAATCTAAGATTTTCACCCCAAAAAACTGATGAATCAAAATTCTGAACGGATATCCTGGAGCCTAATTTGGTTGAAATCAGTCAAAAATGGTAATGAGAAGAGTCATTTTGACAATTTCCGGTACATTTTTCATAAAATCTAAGATTTTCACCCAAATATTTGATGAATCAAAATTCTGAATGGAAGTTCAGGAGCCTATGACCATAAGGTCTTTTCAGACAAATTTGTTTGAAATCGCTCAGAATGGTAATGAGAAGAATCATTTTGACAATTTCCGGTACATTTTTCATAAAATCTAAGATTTTCACCCAAAAATTAGATAAATCAAAATTCTGAATTTATGTTCTGGAGCCTATGACCATAAGGTCCTTTCAGACAAATTTGGTTGAAATCGCTCAGAATGGTAAGGATAAGAAGTATTTTGACAATTTCCGGTACATTTTCAAAAAATCTAAGATTTTCACCCAAAGAAATTGATGAATCAAAATTCCGAATGAATGTTCTGGAGCCTACGACCATAGGCTCCTTCCAGCCAAATTTGGTTGAAATCGGGCAAGTGGTTAATGAGGAGTAGTCATGTAAGTGATTTCCTAGACAAAAAATCCAAAATGGCCACTGGGGAAAATATACTAACCAAATTTTTGTATAGGAGTTCTGAACACTCCTAGCCTCGGGTCATTTCATCCATGTTGTGTTGAAGTCAGCCTAGGGGTTAATGATTAGACTTTTGGCCAACCAAAAAATTGACAAATCAAAATTCTGAATATAAGATCTGAAGCCTACCACCATAGAGACCTTCCAGCCCAACCTGGTTGGAATCACCCAAGCAGTTAATGAAGAGTAGCAGTGTAAACGATTTTTCGCCATTTTCCGGAAAATCCCAGATCGCTACCAGATGAATCAAAATTCTGAATCGAAGGTCTGAGGCCTACCACCATAGGATTCTCCCAGCCAAGTTTCATTACAATCAGTCAAAATGTTAAGAAGCAATTTGACAAATTTGTGGACATTTTTTAAAATAAAATCTAAGATTTTCACGCAAAAAATTCATGAATCAAAATTCTGAATAGACATACTAGAGCCTATCACAATAGAATCCTTTCAGTCCAATTTGGTTGAAATCTGTCAAAATGATACGGGGAAGTAGAAATTTTACAATTCCCGGTATGTTTTTAATAAAATCTAGGATTTTGACCGAAAATATTTACGCAACAAAAATACTGAATGGAAGTTCTAGAGCCTATGATCATAGGATCCTTTCAGCCAAATGTGATTGAAATCGGTCAAACAGGTAAGGAGAAGCAATTTGACAATTTCCAGTAAATTTTTAATAAAATCATGGATTTTCACTCAAAATATTTACGCAACAAAATTCTGAATGGAAGTTCTAGAGCCTATGACCATAGAATTCTTTCAGCCCAATTTGGTTGAAATCGGTCAAAATGGTAAGAAACAATTTGACAATTTCCGGTACATTTTTAATAAAATCTACGATTTTCACCCCAAAAATTTATGAATCAAAATTCCAAATGGAAGTTCCGGATCCGAGCACAATAGCATCCTTTGACTAAAATTTAGTTAAGATTCGGCTATTGGTTAAGGAGGAGTAGCGTTTCAAACCAAAAGTTGACTAAGCTCACTTGGCCTTTCAGGCCAGGTGAGCTAACAATGAATTTATAATACTATATCATTATCTTTCTTTAACGTGATAGCTGATAATTGTTTTGGCATTGCTGCTGCAGCAGGATCGGCGGCTACAGCCAGGAGTGGCCAAAACACTTTCTATTGAAATTTGATGAATGAATCATTTATGAAAAGGGGGATGGGATCGAGGTTCATATTCTCATCCAATGTTCTACTAATTTCAGGTCGTTTTGCCACATCTATCTCGGGACGACAATGTAGGGATATGAAAAGTAGAAAGAAGTGTATGAGATTTAAAAGCCTTGGTTTTTGCACAAGTAAGCGGCGGAAGATGGAGACTGCATGTCCGAGATTATGTGGATTCTGCTCAGGGAATTGATTGTTAATTAGATTATTCATTAACAAATTGCAAGGTTCATACAGAAGTATGGAAAGTTTGGAAAAGTAGTGAATTATAAGAAACCCATTTTCTGGACTTGAGATGTGATTCTACATTCTCTGCTTACGGTTTGAAAACCGTAAGGAAAATTTTAATATTGCCAGGTGTGATTATTGTTTGCCAAATTAATTTTACAAAATATTTAATAAACTGATCAGGATTATTAAATTCTACCAGTTCTTTGTAAATGTTTGTCATTTTGAAATTGACACTGATTATTGACGTCATAAAATAAATGGCTATGGAAATTGATAAATTAGGTCTGGAAAAGATAGGGAAAAAGTATGGAAGTTCATTTTGCGTAAGGTATATGACCTTGAAAATGTGATCCATCAAGTTTTTCTAATTTTTATTTACCTAAATTTATTTGTTTATTATGAAATGTGGAGTACATTATGATGTATAAATTTTATCTTCGTCTATTCAGCCATATCAATGTAAGTCTGTACACATTTTATTCATATTCATTAACTTTCTATCTTTGCATAGATTTTGAGTAATATAACACACCTGCACGCACATTCTTCAAGGTCAATAATTAGAGGTGCAAATTGAGTATGGCTAATCCCAGATAAGGTTGGTGCCACACACACGCACACAGGTCTTAAAGCTCTCGTGTTCCATTAAATATAGACACATTTGTACGAGATGAGATGCTTTTTCAATTTACCGAGCAGGCAATGCTACCCGGGCATGCAATGCTACTCAGTATGCAATGCACTGACTCCATTATCGTTGTAACTAGTGGACGCCATATTCGTTCGTCTAATGTCTGCACAAACCAGTATTTCTCAAACAAAACCAACCTGCTTGCACGTGCAAATAGCCATTTGTCCTCCAGCTCTGGAAGCATAAGCATGCACGTAGGGCGTATTTACGGCAGTACATTCGGCAGTGTATTTCAACACTGTTCAGAGAAAATGTGTCAATGTCCATGAGAAAATAGGAGAAAGGTTTTATAAACATTGAAAGCATTTTGCGTGAAAGCTGTTGCTATCAATGACAGCGCCATAATTAAGTCAAATTGTTGTCAAATAATTACTATGTAATGCAATTACCACCTGCCATATATTTGATAAAAAATTTATTGGTGTTGCTGCAACAGCCTCCAGTCTATGTATTGTAAAATAATCATCATAAATTTCATAAATCTCGTTCAACACTTGCTACAGATTTGAAGAGCAATTTGACTAAGTTGATGCTGACTAAGGCACCAACAACGTTATCAATTGTTGTCCATAGAATCACACAGCGCTCAGTACTACTATCTAAGTAGTGAGTATATGGCCAAAATACGCTTTGCCTGCACGAAAGAAATATTTCGCCTAGCTACCGTGTGTACATTTCTGTTCGACATTTCAAACAAATGCACAAATCTGTCAATGAAACATACACGCCATTTGCTAATCATTCATTCTTGGCGAGAAAGCGTATACAGGCCTATGCTCACTTTACCTAAATAGTAATATATTGATTGCACCTGTGTGGATAATAATTTGACAATGTTGTTGCTGCCTTAGAAACCAACAACTTAGTCAAATTGCTATTTAAATCTGTATCAAGAGTTGACTAAAAATATGATGATTACTTTAGAATATAGACTGAAAGCTGTTTTAGCAACAATTTTCATTCAAATTAGTATCAAATCTGTACCAGGTAGTAATCGCATTACCTAATAATTATTTTGACAATAATTTTACTGAATGCTGTTGCTGTCATTGATAGCAACAGCTTTCACGCAAAATGCTTTAAATGTATATAAAACCTTTCTCCTATTTTTTCTGAAAATTGACACTTGCGCTGAACAGTATTGAAATGCAGGCTGTCGAATGGACTGACGTGAATACATCCTACGTGCATGTTTATGCATTCAGAGCTGGAGGACAAATGACTATTTGCACGTGTAAGCAGGTTGGTTTTGTTTGAGAAATCCTGGCCTATACAGACAACAGACTAAACGAATATGCCCTCCAATAGTTACAATGATTATGGAATTAGGAAATTGCATGCTGGGTAGTGTCGCATGCTGGGTAAATTCACAGAAATCAGCCGGCATCTCATATCTCGAACAAAAGGGTCTACATTTAATGGGACATGAGAACTTTAATGGTTATCATAGCTCATGAACAACAAGCATACGGTTTTATGTATTGTTGACACATTGAGCCCTTAAAGAAATGATTTATCACCATTAAAGAGGGCCACATAAATTTATCAACTGTGATTTCTTATTTTCCCGTTGAACCTGAAAGGCCAAAAAGACCAGATCTTTTATAATTTCATAATTTAAATAATCTCTTGATTATTTTGAAACTAACTTGACTGGGAGCTTGTTAAATTAGTTTCAAGAGTCAACAGTTTACAGGTATCATTGCTATGAATTTGGGATTCTAGGTATTTAGAGGCTCAACTGGTTAAATATTAGGGTGCTCAAAATCATATTGGCCGAACTGCTCAGTAGTAGTTATTATATGACGTACTGGAAATCTCAGGGAAAACAAAATGGACAACAAAAAAATTGACAATTATGTGTGAGGTTCAGCATCAAAATGTTTTTTCCATGTACAGTAAATCTGACTTGACTTGGTATCACAATCGGCGAGAAGTAGTCTATTAACTGATTTCGTAATAATTTTTGGAAAATCTAACAGGATTACCTTTTCAAACATAATGTTGATGGACGAACTAAGGAGTCACTATGGAATAAGCTCACTTGTCCATTCATCTAGCTTAGCTAAATATGAACTTTTTGAAAGAGCTTACTGTCTATGTATTTTGGATAATGTTTTCAAGGTGCAAACCCTTAAGATATAACCTTGTGGCCAGCACAGTTGTAAACAGTCAACAATTCTAGTTATCAATCTCACTTGATGTGACAATACTAGGCTTGCTCTCTTTCTGTGGTAGTAATTAATTACAATGTCATGTTGCTACTAACAATCTACCAATATTATGGACAAGGCTTTTAATTGTGAACCATTTTTATTCTACATTATTCTTATTGTAACAATTTTTTAATTTATAAAGTATTACCTTCAATGTATATGCCAAGACCATTTTCAACTAACGACCCAATATTTTGTATGATATACTCATATTCATAGTGTTTGCTAACACATCAACCACAAAATAAAACAAAAATATGTGCATATTTCTTTATTCTTGTTACTGCTTACCAAGGATCATTCATGGTCGCAGTCCACCAACCCCCTCTCCCACCCACCACCCAACTCAGAGTACCTAGTACCAGGAAGCAGAGGACATTTAAAACACTCAACACATAATCACATTGACTACAAGCACAGTTTCTTCCCCCAAATGATCCGGACGGAACACGTTACCTACAGGAACCAAAGAGAGTGAGAGCCTGCCACTATTTAAAGCCAGTCTCCTACTGTACTCTTATTAGACCAGCGCAGTGGGAACGCCCTTCCTCGTGATATCCGATAGGGGTTTGATGAGTATTGAACATAACATAATATAACATAGCATGCATGGAAGACTAAACAAGAGGCCCAAGGGGCCTGTGTCGCTCACCTGGCACACCAAAATTTTTTGTCAAAATTTTTGGTGGGTGGTTTAAGTCTTTTAAATGAGTTTTGTGGACATTTTTGCAAGTGCAATATGGCCGCCAAACACACTACATTCTGATTGCCCCACGGTGCCCATGTTTTTTTGATGGATCAACTTCCCTTGAACAAATTTTAACGGCCCAAATTTCGGCCTGATCCCTTCAGTGGTTCTGGAAGTCATTTTCGTGAAAACCAGGTCATCCAAGATGGTCGACGAACCATTTGGTCAATCAAGTCCTCTTGAACAAACTTGGCTTAACTCTTGGCCTAGATGAAGATTCCCCAATTGATTTCGGAGATTTTTAGACATTTCCTGAAATTGGCCGACATCCAAAATGGCCGCTGGGCAAATTGGCCGATCGGGTTCATTTGAACAAACTTGGATATAGAACCAATTTGGGCTTCAAAGTCCATCAAATAAAAAAATCCAATATGTCCGCCAAACATGCTACATTTTGATTGGCCCACGGTGGCCATGTTTTTTGACGGAGCAACTTCCCTTGGACAAACGTTAATGGCCCTTAGTCCCTAATCATATCTCCCAAGTTTTGGCCTGATCCATTCAGCGGTTCTGGAGAAGTCGTTTTCGGGAAAACTATGTCATCCAAGATGGCTGCCGAACCATTCGGTCAATCAAGTCGTCTTGAACAAACTAGGTTTACCTCTTTGCCTAGATGAGGTTTCACAAGTTTTGAATCGATTCCCCAAGCCATTTCGGAGAACGAGATTTTTAGACATTTCTAAAAATCGGCCGAAATCCAAGATGGCCACCGACCAAATTGGCCGATCGGCTTCGTTTGAACAAAATTAAATCTCTATGCCATAAGGATGCTTCCTGCCACTTATAATTCAAATCGGCCCAGTAGTTCTCAAGAAGACATTTTTAATGTTAGGCGGAAAATGATCCAAGATGGCTGCCAAACCATTTATCCGACAGTTTCCAAAATTGCAAATTTGAGATCAGAATACGCAAAAACCTATATAAAACGAATTTCGGCCTCAAAATCCATCAAATAAAAAAATCCAATATGGCTGCCAAACATGCTATATTTTGATTGGCCCACGGCGGCCATGTTTTTTGATGGATCAACTTCTCTTGAACAAACTTTACTGGCCCTTAGTCCCTAATCATATCTGCCAAATTTCGGCCTGATCCCTTCAGTGGTTCTGGAGAAGTTATTTTCGCTGAAACTAGGTGAACCAAGATGGCCACCAAACTATTTGACCAATTAAGTTCTCTTGAAGAAATTTGGTTGAGCTCTTGCCCTAAATCATATTTCATTAGGTTTCCTTCAATCCGTCATGCGGTTTCGGAGAGGTTTTCTAAAAATCGGTCAAAATCCAAGATGGCCACCGGCCTAATTGGCTTCATTTGAACAAACTTGGATCCCTATGCCCAAAGGATGCTTCGGGCCAAATATAATTGAAATTGGCCTCGCAGTTCTTGAGACGAAGTCATTTAAAGGAAAAGTTGACGGACGGACGATGGACACACGACGGACGGTCGCCATGACATAAGCTCACTTGGCATTTCAGGCCAGGTGAGCTAAAAACAATATGACCAACAAATGCTAAATTTTGATTGGTTGATGCCGGATATGTTTTTTAACATACGAAATTCCTTTGAACAAATTTGAATGGCCCTTGCCTTGGTCCCTAAGAATATTTAATAAATTTCAGCTCTATCCCTTCAGCGGTTCAGGGAGGGGGGGGGGGGGGAGAAGTAGTTTTCGGGAAAAACACGTCATCCAAGATGGCCAACAAGCAAATAGGCCAATAAGGTTGTCTTGAATAAACTTGGGTCTAACGTTGCCATAGATGATGTGTTATGAGTATTGAATCAATTCCTCTTGCGGTTTCGGAGATTTTTTAGTGTCTAAAAATCGGACATTTTGGCCTGCGGCCATCTTGGATTTTGACCGATCCGCTTCGTTTGAACAAACTTAGATCGCTATGCCCTATGAATGCTTCTCCCCAAATATAATTGAAATCATCCCAGTGGTTCTTGAGAAGTCATTTAAAGAATTCCCCATTGCTTTACTATGGGCCCATTGCTTTACTATGGGAGACTATGGCGGGAAAACAAACCAAGATGGCAGGAAAACCGTTTATCTCGAAAGTGGGATATTTGAACTGGCCACACTGATAAGCATATGTAAAGCAATTTTAGCCATCAAAATACATCAAATACAAAAAAGCCAATATGACCAAGAAACGCTAAATTTTGATTGGATGATGGCGGCCATAATTTTTAGCGAACAAACTTCCCGTGAACAAACTTGAAAGGCCCTTGGTGCCTAAGCATATTAAAAAAATTTCAGCCCTATCCATTCAGCGGTTCGGGAGTTGTTTTCGCGAAAACTAGGTCATCCAAGATGGCTGCCCGGCAAATCGTCCAATCACGTTGCCTTGAACAAACTTGGGTCTATCCTTGCACTAGATGATGTGTTATGAGTTTTGAATCAATTCCTCCAACGATTTCGGAGATTTTTTAGTGTTTATAAAAATCGGCTATTTTGGCCAGCGGCCATCTTGGATTTTGGCCGATCGGCTTCGTTTGAACAAACTTTAATCTCTATGCCCTAGGAATGCTTCCTGCCCAATATAATTGAAATCGGCCCAGGGGTTCTTGAGAAGTCGTTTAAACAAAAAGTTGATGGACGACTGACGGACGGATGACGGATGGTCGCCACGGCATAAGCTCACTTGGCCTTTCAAGCCAGGTGAGCTAACAATCAAGGGCGCCAATCTACCATGCACAAGACAGGTACTCAGGTACCTCAGGTACCCACAATAAGGGGAGGTACATGTGGGACATTCCAGCGTGTATGACAATTGTTAATGAAAACGTATCACTGCCGCTTTCTTGAGAGGTACTCCGGTACCACAGTAAAGGGGGTCCATTGTTAATGAAAACGTAGCATTGGCACTTTCTAGAGGTACTCAGGTACCCCAGTAGATGGGGTATCAGTGGGGCATCCCACATGTATAACCGTTGTTAATGAAAACTAAGTATTGCCAGTTTCGTCATCATAAAAGTGACAGTGTCTCACTAGTGTTTCACAGGCGAGGCAATAAAATCACATTCTCTTCTACCTCACGACCACGACTGCAGCCATTTTGCTGGTGATGAAAGACGTCCAGCTGGATGAACTGAGCCAAACATTGTATCCTTCTTCTGAGCCCCATAACCAACCCACCCATGAAGGTTCATTGACATACTGCAAGTATATGGTAAGCTATCGAATGAAAATTCAAAATCTGCATGCACGCATACATGTGGTTGGCAAGTCAAAGGAACTTTCGGATGGATGAACTCGCTCAAAGAGCAAGATCTTCATAGCACCATGACCAACGTACCCATGACGTTTCACCAACAGACTCGAAGTAAGTGCCGAGTTAAAGATATAGCAATGGATGGACTGACGCACAAAAATGAGAGAACGACAAACAGATGTCACCCATTCCGCAGCTTAGCTACATAATTTCCTAATTGGTTCAACACAAACTTGACGTCTTGAGCTTAATATTAATATGTTTCTTAAGACCCATAAGGGTAATATCTCGCCAATGTACAACTTGAGGTATTGTCTGGAAATGCTGGAAAATGCCTTTAATTGGATCACCGTGACCTTGATATTTTGAGCCAAAAAACCAGTTTCTTTGGACTATAGATGGCAAGATTCCATTCCTCTGGTGAGAAGTCCTCCAGTAGAACTTGAGTTATCCTCCGGAAACTCAACATAATTTACATAATTGGGTCATCGTGATCTTGACCTTTTGACCACAAAATTGATAGGGTTATTCGCAATGCCAAGGACAACCTCCCAGACAAGTTTGTTCCATTCAAAAGAACTCGACATAGCATCTGGAAGCACAATATAATTTCAATAATTGGGACAGTGGCTTGACAGTTGACCCCAAAATTGATAGGTTTCTTCGGAAACCCAAGGTCAACCTCCCACCAACGTTTGACAAAGATCCCTTCCATAGAAGTCGAGCTATCCGGAATCTCACCATAATTTCATTAATTGGGTCTCAGTGAACTTGACCTTTGAGTATTTGAACCCAATATCCATAGGGTTCTTTGGAATGTCAAGGACACCCTGCCACCAAATATTGATAAGAATCCCTTCAATAGAACTCGAGTTATCATCTGGAAACACAATAATTTCATTAATTGGGACACTGTGATCGTGACCTTTTGACCTCAAAATCAGTAGCGTTCTTCAAGGACCCCTCCCCCCACACAACAGTTTGGTAAAGATACATTCAATAGAACTTGAGCTATCATACAGAAACACAATATAATTTCATTAATTAGCGCACTTTTGCCTTGACCTTTGACCTTTTATTAAAAGATTGATAGGATTCTTCAGAGTTCCAACAACAACCTCGTAACCAAGTTTGGTAAATAACCCTTGAATAGAACCCAAGTTATCATCCAGAAACGCGATATAATTTTATTACCTGCGTCAATGTGACCTTTACCTTTGACCCCCAAATCGATAGGGTTCTTCAGAACGCGAAGGACAACCTCCAACCCATCCACCCACCCAAACCCCCCCAAGATTGGTAAAGATCCCTTTATTACAAATTGAGTCATCATCTGAAAATATAATTTTATTAGTTGTGTCACTGTGACCTTGACTGTTGGACCCCAAAATCGATAAGCTTCTTCGGACACCCAAAACCAACTTCCAGCCCAAGTTTGGGGAAGGTCACTCTAGGAGAGCTAGAGTTATCTCATCGAATGTACAAGCAAACTGACAAAGCAAATGCTATATACTTCCCATATGTCTATATTGGGGACCATAATAAGAGGTTTCGTTCATCAACAAACTCCAAGTACAGGAGCTCATTCCATAGGGAAAGCGCTCCAGAGCGCTCTGCTAGATTAGCGAGGCAGAAACCTGCCTCTGCTACACAACCATATGTTTTGTTAGAGCACTCTGTTATTTCGCGAAACATGTTCGGAGGTGACTCGCGAAAAGCAAAACATGTTTTCAATCTGTGACCTAATTACACGCGAAACAACGTCATACATCACATAGGCATATATTACGTCATAAGCGTGTTGCACAAAGGATGTTAGGATACCGCTTTATTAGCAAATTTTAGTATCGTTCTGTATAGAATAGTTTTGTAGCAGAACGTAAGCCTGGATAAGTTATCGATAAAAAGAAAGATATGCATGAATGGATGGATGAGAAATCATAACCCAACATCCTGTAGCTCGTCGGGTATTGTCGGGCCGTTCCGGTGTATCATGTCAACTCACCGCGCCGCAAGTGCACGACGAGTGATGACGCTGGTTAGCATCTGGTCTCGGGGTGACGGACCTTGTACGAGACTGCCCTGCGGGAAACAAAAACCAGCTCCTAAGGCCGGTGGAACTCAATCGTTCCGGTGGGGCCGTGCGACCATTGTCGCGAACATTAAACACAACGGTCTCATCCCAAGAATTTGTGTCACCAGTATGCCTGTCCATAGCAATTTCGTGATCTATGGACTTACAAGATTTGATTTGGTGACCTAAAAATATACGTCTATACAATGAGTTTACCTAAACAATTATAAATATGCTAGATAAAACTACAATAAGAGCATACGAAAATACGAGACATAGAGACAGGTAGATGAACTTTTAAACATGGGGCTCCCGGAGGTACCACACAGACTCGTAGGTCCGCAGAGGTATCCCCGCAAGGGAGGCTCCTGTACACGAGACTTAACTAATTAACTTAATATAAGTTATTATACCTCTATGCTGAAAGGAAGAAAGTTATCTCGAATGAAAAGTTATGTGCCTCACGCGGGCACTACTCCTAGTGCTAGTTTGGGTGAGGAGTATTATCCTCGCGTGGACCGTTGTCGCTGAATCCTTGTGAGAGACAAGTGCCTCACACGGGCCTCCGTCTCGGGAAGGTGTCGCCACTGCTTAAAGCGGGAGAAGAGTTGTAGGCAAAAATGGGCCCACTCTAATATTTTAACCAAAAATGCTTGAGAAAGAAAAGACCATACCTAGTGAGATTATGACTATAGTGGTGCGTACTGTTTCACGTGAAGACGGGACGAACGATTCCCGAAGGATTCCCACGTCACCGTCTTATGCGATTCTTCGCATGCTGAATTAGTAGTCGCCGCTTTATTTATGTGGGCCTTCTGCTTTGCTTAATTAGCTGTTAGTTGTTTTCAAAACAAGAACTATTTTTGGCCGCAACTGGCGGTATGTACCTAGCTATTAGGCATGGCTGTCACTGATAACAGATGCCCTAAGACATCAACACTGAAGACAGCGCTCATACATGTTACGTAGCAAGATCTCCGAACTGGAAAAGAATCCGAACATCCTTCCCCATAACCACATAAAACGTTACAAGACATGGGTTACTTTTCACGAAAACATTATTAGACCATTGTTCTATCGTTATGGTGGGGGTAAGAGAGACGAATACCCACCGTAAATGTCCTTCCCGCAAGGGCATGGCATCTCTAAATATCATGCCCAGACATTCTTATGGAATTCGGTGGGGATACGTATCTCGCCCATCACCGGTCCTATGGAACTAACCGTTTAACCTGTCGTTAGGTTTATATACAAGTTACCCAGTTTTGCACTGCGGTGCGGGAGGTTTGTTCAGTAATAAAAATAATAATTAATATATGTTTTCGCAGTGCTTTCCTACATGGGCTAATGTGCTAACTACTAAGTATCCAAAGATACAAGGGAAATGTATGTGACACCACACCCTGGCCATCACCGCTCGGAAACCCCAATAGTTTCCCAGAGTCGGATCCGCCTATGGTGCGGATAGGGACATCCAAACAATTAAGAAGCCACAAGGCTGAGTGGAACATGAAGAGAGACAAAATCTTGGAGTTATGAGTCTTACCGGAGTGCGGGGCTAGATTATCGCACTACCGGAAGAGAAGAGTATATTACAAAGTACGTAATGAAGAAAGTGTCTCTAATCATTTTGAACCTATCCTATTGAACTGAATAGAAAAGGTTTAGTCGGTAGCATGCCGGGCTAAACAGAGTTATAGCACGGACAGCGACCTCAGTGAAAAATTGTTGGTGGCAGGAGAAAGTGCTGCATATATAAGTGTTGCTGCATAGTGTTTCCTACGTGCACTGCAGTCCTTTATTTTCTATAAATAAGCAAAACATATGAACGGATGGCCACTGGCCATATATATATATATATATATAATCTAACCAGAACAATCAATATGGTATCAAATGATCAAGGTATATAGTTATATCAGTACAGGTCAACGAACCTACTATAGTGCGGTTATCAACACATGGAGGAAAATAAGAATAACTATAAACAGATACAGAAATTATAACTAGCGGTCCTAAGACCGTTACGGTTCCTTTTAGTCATCGGGACCGTTCATACGGATACAATATAATTAACGAAATACATATAGAGAAATAATTAAACTGCGAAGTATAGTTACTTGAATACTCGGTAGTCATTCTTAAGTTAGGCTACCGTGTTACTGAAATTTGTACGTTATTCCGTAGTCGACGTGAGATGATGCGTTCTCTGGAAGCTGAAAAGTTCCCACAGGTTGGTTCCCGCAAGCTGTTTTCCGCAAACAAGATTACCGCAAGAATACTCATGGCGGGAATACATCGTTCAGCACTGTAAGCCTAATAGGATGTCTAACGAGCAGTCAGCAAAAGATACGATAGTACTACTGTGGTGAAGAAAGTTCCTGTACACCGATGGCACGGATGGAAGTGTAAACAACCTGATCACAAGCAGGGGTTGTCAGAGGCAAACGAAGATACAAAAAAAAGCTTCACGGTGCTGGGTACGTCAGCCAGCTCTGAAGACGCACCGGGCAGAGTTTACTTGCTGCGGTCGAAAGTCAGAAGAACCTACATGATATCAGTGCGGTGATAGTTGAAATACCACTTTTTGGCGTGGCCGGCAGATCCGGCGAGTCATCCATCAAAGAACATCCTGCCTCTACATCTGTAGACTCACATATTCAGGCCGTAAAGGCCTCACCGCAAATTTGTGTTCCGAAGTAGATATTGATATTCGTGAACAATTATCAGAAGTTCCAAATTACTCCCGTAGGTAGGGAGTTACAAAATTGTTTTAGTGCGGTGAGTTGGACAACTGCCAGCTACGGGATAAAACCCGACACATAGCGAAGTAAAACGCGTATTGTCTGTCGCGCTAATAGTAGCTGGTACAGATCCAACCTGTTCGGCCCCTGGCCAAGGATGCTCTCGATCACTGGATCGCGTCTCCTTTTATACTCCTCGTGACGTCACAGGCGCAGGCTCCAACCAATCATCGTTCGAACAACAGCCAATCAGCGAGTAGCTAATAATAGCACAGCCTAATGTTCTAGAACATTCTAATAGTTTTGCGTCCACATGGTTATGACCTCACGGCATTATTTTGAAGATAATCAAGAAGGGTTTTCCGTGGATAACTCAGCCATTTCTCAACCGATTTTGAAATGGTTTACAGATTTAAAAAGCTCGTTAAATTCTGGTCTTGATCAATGCCAGATTTAATGGGAACAGGCAATCAATAAGGATTACAGGGTACCATCTCGGCACACTAAAAGCGCCATCCTATTTTGGTCGTAACTACGTGCTCTATCAAAAACAGCATCCTGGCGCGCGCATGCGCATCATGCGTTTTAACGAACTTAGTCGTTTTCGCAACTCTATCTCTCCCATAGGCCTATATACGCTTATGGCTCTACCCAGGGGGCGTGTTCAGGAAATGAATCCAGGACGGGCGGCGCGTACCCAGCTTAGCTGGTACGGCCGGTATCCGACCGGTCGATCCGAACTACAATTCCCACACTGACTCAGCATATTGTAAAGCAGTGGTACATGTATATAAATGTAGACAGGCATCATGGATCATTGATATACATCAGGCGAGCGTTAAGCTGATATGGCTGCAATAAATGGTAGTATCATATGTGATACCGAATCTGTGGTTCATAAGACACTCAGATATGCGATCTACTGTCCTCACAAGACATTTGCTATAGTAACAAAAGACCAAATGCTTTTAAGAGAACAGACTTAGTGTCTTCATACTTCTATATACTGGGGCATAATAAAGAATCAAACGCAAAAGTGCAAAATAATAACATCTTATGTAAGATCCACTCTGCATAATATATCACATGGAATGTAGAACATTATAATGTAACAATATACACATTTGGCACCTGATTTTCAGTTAGATAAATGACAATTAAAAAAGTAACAAAGAATAAATTCATGTTAGAATTTAAAATTAAAGATTTGCACTAAATAATAGAAGCATACTTATGTTGCTGTTATTTTGATGATACAAATTACAATTAAGAACATTCAACAAGTGTGTGATGAAGGAGAACTCCCAGATATATGCATTACAAAAATTTAGCTAATTTAAATAGTACACATTTCGAATAACATTGTGCAATTGGAGCAATATTCCAATTCATTAGGATAGAAATCTAGCAATGCTGGAAATCATTGAGTGCTGATCTATTCCCATCATTTCCACTATCAATTTTATAGTGAGACAAAAACCACCAAAGATTTCAGATAATATTTATCAAATTATAAAATATGACAGGAAAATAGAATTAAGCTCAGAAATAAGACTTATGCAATGAGTTTGGTGTTTAATTTAAAAACAATCGCTGTTGAGCAGATAAAACTAATATGCAATCATGTCATGCCTGTCCAGACATCTCTTCACTATCTTAACATAAGCACAGCTTTGTAATAATGACAATGCCATGATAAGTACTGCAGAATTCCTATGCGTCCCGACTGAATTACATAGCCACTAAAAAGAATCGAAGAAAATATAAATCTGTGCAAAGCTACCTGTTCTATATGACCTGCTGATCCGACATGAGCAAGCTCCTTCCCTAATTTGTAAGAACATGTCTAGAATGTAAGTCATATCTGGAAGCTATGGTCGGATATCAAAACCTTGGCTCAAAACAAAAGATAGTAGACAAGCAGAGATCAGCAATCTATAAGCAGGATTGATGGTTTCACAATCATGCTCCATTTAACTTAGAACTGTAATAATACAGCGGTTACGCGATCACTACTTACATTAACAAGTATTTAAAAGTTAAATTCATTAACTGACTAAATAAAATATCCTCTATATTTCGAAAATTATTTGAATCAAAGTTCATATCTAATCAGAAACAAACCTGGATTAAAATAATTTTCAAACATTGAGTGTGATGCACCACTCGTTTAGTTTAGGATTAGTATTGGCCCGCTTGCTATTAGATGACAAGTATAGTGGGATCGTCGGGCCTCTAGAATAACTGAATAATGATATTTTCCGCAGTCACATATGACTAATTTCATGCATTGATACACAATTGCATCATTTGCGCGAAGACGCACTGACGATCGTTCGCTCACTCACCCCATGCTACTCACCCACGCATGCACCCACACATGCACCCACCCATGCACCCACCGCCGGCTCACTCGTTCACTAACCAACCCACTCACTCACTCACCTCGCTCCCTGGCTCACTCACTCACCAAACCACTCACACACAAGCTTGCACCCACACACATGCATGCACGCTTGTGTACACACGTATGCACACTCACACATTAATATTTGATAGATGATGATTTAATTAACATTCATTGCAAAATTTATCCTGCATCATAGCTTCAGATAGATTAGTTTAACTTAGTACTGGTCAAACCAAAAGGCAACTTCTGTAGTGAACTTGACAAATGCATATTTGGATACCAAGAGAATATTTAAGAAAATTGGTCATTCTATAATAAAATCTATCTTTTCTTGATCAAGTCTGACCAATAATCCTTTAAAATTCAAGCTGGCTAAAATGGCTTTAGCATTAGTCTTGAGAAATATCCGTTTGCAGAACGAGATTATTTTTGAAAATTTACCACTGTAGTGCCTGGCTCGATAACCGAGGCAGTTATTCCAGTGATAAATTGTAAAAAATATGTCTTCTCTTGGTCTGCAAATTGGCATTTTCTATGAGACAATTGAAATTTGAAGGGTCAATGGTTGAAGGAATGGTTTTAGCTGGTCACATTAGCGGTGTATGAGTATCTTCAAAACTTTGATAAACCTCGTAGACTGATCGCTTGAAGACCACCCTGAAACAACAGTAAAACAATGATCAGTCTTATTATTTATTCATTGTCAGAAGCTTATATCAGCCAGCTCTCTACCTACTCAAGGTTGAATAGGAAATTACAAAATCTAAAATCTGTTTTTATGAGGGAAATGATACTTAACACATGAAGTACGCTTGATATATAATTTTTTATATTATTAGATTTTAAAGATAGATATTAGGCAGTGTTATGAGGCTGTCGTTGATTGGCATGTGTCTGTCCAACTACGCATACCCTAGATTGGGATGTTCCAATTTTCTTCTAACTTTTGTCTAAAATCCATAATATGACAGGCAGACTGATCATTAGTGGCATAGGTCCTATGAAGCAGATCATACTTTCATTGGACACAAGTGGCCACAAGTGTCAC
Organism: Chaetoderma sp. LZ-2023a; assembly: GCA_034401795.1. Taxonomy (NCBI): domain Eukaryota; kingdom Metazoa; phylum Mollusca; class Caudofoveata; order Chaetodermatida; family Chaetodermatidae; genus Chaetoderma; species Chaetoderma sp. LZ-2023a. Next base: position 57,216,323 of record CM067372.1, read on the forward strand.
CAAGATCGCATCCTATATAGAGATACCACACACTTCATAAACAAACTAGATGCCTATGACATTTTTAAAGATGGTCTCTTCATGTCACAATGCAAGTCACAAGTCTAAAATAACATAACAAACTATGAAGGTTTGAAGGCAGTCAGTCAGATGGAGGCTGACATCTCCACCCTCCCCCACCCCATCCTCAACATGAGTACATCAGATTATTTGGATGGACACAGCTACGGATGGACAAGATGGACTGGTGAAATTTTTTTTATCATTAGGCACATCTTTGGTTGGTGTACAACCATCCTGTCAGATTTTACACAATCTCTCTCAAATTGTAGGAGCTGCAGCGACATTTTTGAGAGTATGTATGTAGGGTCATACGTACGTATGTACAGATGGATGGACATGCATACAGACGAATGGATGTATACACGGAGGGGACAAAAATATAATACCCCTGTTACATGTAGCTGGGGGGTATAATTACTTCACACCCCTTACACTGCATTGCAGTATTGTGACAACTGCATTGTTAATGTGGTATACGAGGTTTGGTTATACCATAAGCTGAATAATTACGCTGTAGCATATGCACACACAACATATTTATTAAATTGAAGTCGCCACCACCAAAGCAGACAGACAACACCTCAGGCAGGACATATGAGGTTACATTCTATGAAAGATGGGGTAAAAATCAGCCAGAGTGATGGAAATATCTTACTTAAATATGAAGCACTGATCTTTAATTAACTGTATCTCAAATTGACAAGTACTATTTAAAAAAACATGAATTCACATGCTTATGATAATAGTTAACCATTACATAATATTCCCATGCTTTATTGCTACTTACTCCAATACCAGATGCCCAGCCTGTACCAGTTGGGTATTTGTCACTGATGCCCACACGCCGACATACTACGCCTGATAATGGTCCACTATTTCCTGACACATAGGTGGCTACAGCCCACACCTGCAAGCACATGTCAATGAATCAGGGCGATTGTCATCTTACGGTTATAAATGAATAAACAAGCATAGAGATTGAGTTACATTTTCATTTTATTGCCTTCATTATCTTAAATGCTCATCTTCTAAGCAAGCATTCAGAGAATTCCTAGCCATGTCAAGTGTCTACCTGGGCCTTTTCAATGACATTTTTCCCCTGGATGGTTCTCCGGCACATTAAGTGTCACTACCAACCCACGTTTCTTGAGGATCTTTACAGTAGAACCCGACGCATTGCGCGAGAGTAGACACACAGACACATCGGGAGACAAGGCAATTAGAATAGTCATGGAAGCACTGGAGGGAGATTAAAAGAACTTATGAAAATAATTGCATACCAACATATCAAAGACATATTATTATTATTATTATTATTATTATTATTATTATTATTATTATTATTATTATTATATAGAAATATGATAGAAATCTTGTAGTAAAATCTGTATTACGGCCTTAATAGTTACAGGCCAAGAGAAGACTATTTTGAAATTTTACCACTGAAATGACTCTAGATTTTCTTGAAAGATTTTGGCAATTAAAGGGTTAATGCATGCAATTTTTGTTGCATAACTATGCTGACTGCTACATTTATTTGCTGAGAGAAGTTTGTGAGTAAAAAGCCAGAGCTAGGCACATGTTCCTAGACCCATGGACTTCAGTTATCCAACATAAAGCTGATTAATAAAGCAGGGAGATAACTCAGATATAGCTGTCAAAACAGATCTCAAGTGAGGTCCTCTCATGAGGTCAAGAGAATCAATGTAGACTTTCTAGAACAAACGTTTAATCTTTCAAGGGAGATAACACTGGCAACTGTGGGTGGAATGCATGATGGATGGAGGGCGCTTACCCACACCTCACCCTACCCCTTCGATGGCATCATTGTCATGCGACAATATAAATATGCTTATTGTACTCACTTGATTTTCTGGTCCAACTGAAACATTGCAGATGTTTTTACAAATAGGCACCCATTCTGTACCCTCTGGAAAAATAGGTGTGATGTCTTTTCTAAAGTACAATGTTCCTATATAGCAGGAAAAATACAAACGGCACTTATTTAATGTATTACTTTCATCCATGAATTCCCAGTACATGTATATATTCATTTACAGCCATTATGCAGAAAAACATTTGAATATCTTGACATTAATACAAATAAAAGGTGTTGCTACCTTAGACAGATGTTACACCAGCTTCAAGTCAAATCAATTTAGAATATTCAAGAGAATATTTCTTACATCATAATAACCTTGTGATGTTTGGTTCAATTTGCTTAGCAGACATCATGATTTCAAAGACTAAACATAACACATAACCAAATGGTATCAGAAAGAGATATTAATACAAAATACACACCTTTCGTGTCAACTGCCCAGACTTGTGACTTGCCAGCGGACACGACCCTCAGCAATGACGCTTGTGGAGGAGGTGGCACCACATGAAACCAACATTTTCCTGCAGCAGAGAGAAGAGAATCAGTGCATATTTCTAAAGTACCTTCATATTCATGACATGTTAATCTTTTATGCTATATTTTTAGCTGTCATCATATATATGTGTGTGTGTGTAGGAATTGTGATGCAAATACTATATGGCATGTGAAGAGTATGAATACTTGGCTAGTGTATGCTATAACATACCAGTGGGTGTCTCTGGTGACACACCATTCCTGAACCAGACAGAACCATCATGTGCGACTGCCCACACTCTGTACTGACCGCCTACACTTACTGCACGGAATGGTTGGTCTGCTATGACGTGTTGCCAGCTCTGACCCTGATACAAGAAAAACGAATATATCAAATGTTTTATTGAAATCCAGTCTAATCTGGTGAAAATATCACCTGTTTAAAGACCCGCCATCCTCTGGCTCTAGAGTAAGTCAACTGCATTAACCATTTAATCCTCAAATTTGATACGGAAAATAAAATATTTACGTAGAAAATGTCCATATGTAGGGCGAGATTTTTGAAAATTTATCCATGGAAAGACTGGCTCAGTTATCAAGCTAGTCATTCTAGCGGCAAATTTACAATCTTATATTCTTCATTTGGTCGGTAAATGGATATTTCTCAAGACCCCTATAGAAGCCCTTTTGGCCACCTTGAGTTGACTTTAATATGGACATCAATGAGCTTTCTATGGTTTAGGTTACCATAACTGCACACACAGGGGGCATGGCATATACATGCACATGCTTGCCGTGCATACGCGCGCGAACACACGCATGCACACACACACACACACACAAACACACACACACACACCGCGAACACACATGCACGCACACCGCAAGCACATGCATGCACGCACAAACACAGACCTGTGGCAGTTGCTTTGTGACACCCATTCTACAGAGTATATCACCATTAGCAGCGATGGCCCATACCGCAATACCATCTGTGTTGATAGGAGCATCTAGCTGTATGGAGACATCCACTATAGGGATTGTTCCACCCATGACCCAAGGACCAGATGTAGTCAGCTTACAGTGTCTGTGAGAATAAGATATTGCATAATGATATCATCTGAATTATTAGCCAATACCTGACTAAATTTCATCACATTTCTAAGTACAAATAGATATACTCTAATGATTAACATTTATTCTGAATTTTTGCATTATCAAATGAAACAATCAGTGTACGGTTTGATTTTATTTTTTTGAATTTCTAAATCGCTACTAATAACATTGATGAGAGATTATTTATCGACGTGCACAACTTCTGCATCATCTTTTTATGAGAAATATCCACAATTTATCTCCACAACTGTGACCATGAATCTATTGATCACAAAATCAATCCGGTTAATTTGACCGTCAAGAGAATGGACCTGTCCATTTTATCCATCCATCATCTTACGTCATAATCAACTAAGTGATGTGTAGGATGATGTCATAATTACTTATGGCATGAATGACTCGATTTAGTCCATCTTTAATGCTTAATAGTCTGACACATTGTACGAATTGTATGTCATTACCATTTAATAAACATTCTGTTGAATATTTTGAAACTAATTTGACTGGGCGAAGTTGCAACAGCATTTAGTCAAATTAGTTTCAAAATATTTAACAACTTACATGTATAGTTTTCTGGAAATGGATGGTCAGCGTTCAGAGATCGATCCCAACACGAGTGAGGTGTGGGTGGAGCTTAGCTAGGGATGGGCGGGGCATAGATAAAACTGGAAAGGTCCATTTTGCATGAAACGTCTTATTCTTTCATTATGCTGAAACACAATTTTGGTCATCGCCATCTCTTTAACAAGCTTTTTGACAACCAGAACCTGGAGATGTCTGATGTCGGTCATTTTAGGATGCATGCAGAACAAGGGTTATGGTCCAGGAATGCATGTTCCATAAAGACCTCACCATGCCATTGCAGTTTTAACAGCAAGATTAATAAGGTTCTTTGATCCAACAAGTGGTCGGCAGTCCATGTCTAGTGAAGTCTCTAAGTTGAGTTCTCACCTAAGAACATAATTTTAATAGTTGGATCACCATCAGCTTAATATTCAACCTTTTTGTTATGTTTGGTAGAACTTGAATTACCACACAGAAATGGAAGCTAAGTCAGGCAACACAGAGTCACAAAATGTAAATGCTATATACACGGTGTCACTACATCTATATAATTGTACTAGCCTATGGATGATATTTAGATTCTAATATACTACTGTATACATTTAAGTAATAAATAAGAAAATTTCACAAAGTATAATACCTGACCCATCTCCGTCTTCTTACTGAATCACCCCAGACACTTTTACTATGGAAATCTAGTCTGAAATGATAAATTATGCACAACATATAGATTAAAGAGCGACATAAAGTATTCATAAACAAGAGGCCCAAGGGCTCACCTGGACCATTAGCATTTGAACCATTTGCATTTAAATAGACATGATGGATAATTTTCAATCTAAGATGGCCAGCATGAGGTGTATGTAGGTTTTAACTGATTTACCAAAACTTTTGGAAAAGCCAAGATGGCCACCAAAAAATTGACCAATTACAATTCTGCATATAAGATCTGAAGCCTGACACTATAGGGTCCTTCCATCCAAGTCTGGTTGAAATTGCCCAGCCAGTTAATGAGGCGTTGCGTTTTAAATGATATCCAGTAAATTTTCATAAAATTCAAGATTTTCAGCAAAAATGTCCCAAATAAAATTCTGTATATAAGTCCTGAAATCTACACCCATAGGCAAGCCAAACTAGATTGAAATCTGCCAAGTGGTTAATGAGAGTAGCGTTTTGACAAATTCCGTTATTTATTTTTTAGAATCTACGATTTTCACCCAAAAAAATCTAGCAATCAAAATTCTGAATAAAAGTTCTAGAGCCTACCCCTATAGGATCCTTGCAGGCAAATTTTCTTGAAATCTGTCAAGAAGCTGAGTAGTAGCATTTTGACCATTTCCGGTAGATTTTTAATAAAATCTAAGATTTTCAACCCCGAAAATTGATCAATCAAAATTCTGAAATAAACGTCTGGGATACCAGCATAGGATCCTTCCAGCCAAATTTGGCTGAAATCGGTCAAACCATTAAGGAGAAGCAATGTGACGGACGGTCGCCATGGCATAAGCTCACTTGGCAGTGAGGTAAAAACACAATTTCTGATATCACATCAAGGTCGCAAACTCAAAACACCTACTAGTTCAATGTTCATTGGCCCACAAATTAGATTCCCAATGATGGAGATTGCATCCATACTCATAATAGAAGCCATATGTAGTCTTAGTAAAATTTGATCAGCCATTGAACAAGAATAAGATGCCACCCACCCACCCACCCATATATAAAAATATTCAATGAATACACAATCCTGATAATTACAAAATAATATGAGTGTAGAGCCAATGGAAGGGTAAATATAATGAACAAATTTGATTAATAGTCTATGTGTGTCTAGAACAATGCAAAGTTACAAAGTCATTATAATAAAGATAATAACTATTCGTCATATTAGGCAGGAAAACTCTGAGACGACAGAGGCCTGGGATCCATTTCTACCTATGCACTGCCAATTTCTAGCTAAGCTAGCTAAGCTCCGCCCACGCTTTTCCCGTGTTCAAATCGATTTATATAGTTTGAAACCAAAATTCTCAGAATCCCAATTTCAAGGTAACTTTTCAGGTAAGCCGTTGAATAATTTGAAACTAGTTTGACTGGGTGTTGCTTATCGCCTAGTCAAATATGTTTCAAAATATTGAACAAAATGCTTAGTAAATAGTAAATCTATTAGACATTCTTACACAATTCCAGCTTCATGACAGAGCTTCTCTCAATTATAATTGTGACATCAGCCTACATATGCCATATTTGATTATGACGTCATTACTTGAGTGACAGATCGGATTCGTCCATTACCTGCCAAAATCTGCTCCATATTGCCATCCATCTTTATCAACTCCGCCAGGTGTACTATAGTCAACAGACCAATCAGCATCCTACAAGACACAGAAATAGATATAAACATATATCAAACTCAATCGGGAAAATATGATAGCAACGTCAAAACTAATCCTAACCATACACTGATAATGTGACAGATAACAAGAGGCGCAAGGGCCTGTGGCACTCACCTGGACCATTAGCATTTGAACCATTTGCATTTAAATAGATCACACTAGTTAAATTTAGTTGAAATATATCAAGCAGCTAAGTAGGAGTAGCAATTTGACAATTTCCGGTATATTTTTCAGAAAATCTAAGATTTTCACCCAAAAGATTGATGAATCAAGTCTGAATGGATGTTCTAGAGCTTATGGCTATAGGATCCTTTCAGCCAAATTTGTTTACCGGTCAAGATGGTAAGGAGAAGCAATTTGACAATTTCCAGTACATTTAAAATAAAATCTAAGATTTCACCCAAAAAAATTGATGAATCAAAATTCGGTATGGAGGTTCTAGAGCCCATCACCACAGGATCCTTTCAGCTAAATTTGGTTAAAATCGCTCAGAATTGTAAGGAGCAGAAGCAATTTGACAATTTCCGTTCTATTTTTCATAAAATCTAAGATGTTCACCCAAAAAATTGATGAATCAAAATTCTGAGTGGAAATTTTGGAGCCTATAAACATATAGGAAATTTGGTTGAAATCGGCTAAGTGGTTGATGAAAAGTAAGTAGTGTTTTAAAGCAAAAGTTGACGGATGGACGATAGATGGTCGCCACGGTATCTCACTTGGCACTTTGGCCGAGGTGAGCTAATAAAGATCCATCTAATGAAATTTGCTTGAAATATTTCAAGCAGCTAGGGAGGCGTAGCAATTTGAAAATTTCCAGTAAATTTTTCACAAAATCTAAGATTGTCACCCAAAAGCTTTATCAATCAAAAATCTGAAAGGAAGTTCTAGAGCATATGGCCATCTAGGATCCTTTCAGCCAAATTTGTTTGAAATCACTCAGAATATTAACACGCAATTTCACAAATTCTGGTACATTTTTCTAAAATCTGACGAATCATAATTCTAAATGGAAGATCTAGAGACTATGACAATAGGATCCTTTGAGCTCAATTTTGTTGAAATGGTAACGAGAAGAAGCAATTTGACAATTTCCAGTAAGTTTTAAGTAAAATCTAAGATTTTCATCCCCAAAAAAAAAAATTCTGAATGGAGGTTCTAGAGCCTATGACCGACCATTAGGGTCGTTTTAGCCTAATTTGGTTAAAATCGGTCAAAATGGTATGGAAAAGCAATTTGACTATTTCTGGTACGTTTTTCTTAAAATCTCAGATTTTCACCCCAAAAATGGTTGAATCATCCTTCTAGCCAAATTTGGTTGAAACCGCCAAAGTGGTTAATGAGGAGTAGTGTTTTAAAGCAAAGCTGATGGACGGAGGATGGGCGGACGACAGATGGACGACGGACGGTCACCATGGCATAAGCTCACTTGTCCCTTCGGACCAGGTGAACTAATAATAATATGACGGAGAGGTAAGAAATGTGACCATGACAAATAAAGATTAGTATAAATTCTTGTGACTCAATGCTGTGATTATTACACTACTGCCTATAACGGCAGGACTATGATGTATTTTGAATGGTAATAGATCAACCAATTTCTAACTACAGTACAGACCTTAGTTAGCTTTACTGTTTGACGAAGCAAAAACGAAACAAAAATGCATCTTTAACGCGTCAAAACCTCGTAGCGTTTCCAGGCATGGCCAAACACCAACCCCATTTTATTTATTTTATAGGCGCGTCTAACGGAAAGTCTAACCCGTCCTACAATATGTTAAACGTATCATGAAATATTTTAAACCCGTCACGGAAAAAGTCAAACGTGCAATCAAATGTATTCATTAACGCTACAAAGATTCTTACTACGCGTCATTAAACATAAAGTGGAATCGGTCTATATTCTGTCAAGGACCCGTACATGTAAATTTAAATTGCAATTGGAGCCATATATGTGTTAAGTACATGTATCGCCTTTAGCTTTTTTTGTGGCTGTAAATGATAATTGCCGAAATGTCATCATCGTAATCAATTCTAATTTTGTACAAAATGGACGTGTGTGAGCTCTGCACCTGGGTATTCTTTACTGAGTATGAAGCTAGTGTGATGACTGTGCATATATTTTAATAAATTTTCAATCCACAATTTCTTTTGAAATCTGGATGAATAAACCAAGATATTCTCTGAAATGGGTTTATTACAATATAGTCTAATTTGAGCCGACGTAATAGGCATAACTTTTTAGAACAATATATGCACCAGTTGCAGCTAGTGTGTTATGCCAAATTTGTCTTATAACGGAAATGGAAGCGATTTACAAAATCTGCAAACCTGACATTCGGTTGTTTTCGATTTCGCTATTTCATACATAATATGTAACCGAAAATCTCCGCTTTTACATAGACATGCACATGCGTACATAGTTGTTTTACCCGTGCCTGGGGTGCGTTCAGGACCGCGAAAAACATTCTCCATTATATACTGAACACTGTACCGCGTACGTTCGCCGAACATTCGCCTTCCTGAACTCACTCCAGGAGTATCTGAGTACATAATGTTATTACCCGTTTTTGGCAACGGGTATCACCGTCTGATTGGTCGTGAATACACGCATATTTAATCAGATCTAGCAAAGATGGCGTCAACTGTTTAGAAAATAACATATTTTTGTGTGTGCAATTCATCAATCTACGCACATTTCGTGTACGCCACAGACTAAAAAGTAGACCGATAACACGGAATAACGAAACTGCCAATCAGAAAGTGTGATGCCTATATATGTGACCGCTTCGGCATCTTAACTCAGGCTTATTACTGATAGTGCTTCAAGTTAGTTATCTCAAAAACTGTAAACAAAGACACGCGTCGATGATCGAGTTTATCGGCTTGTTTAACTTCAACATTATTTTTTCGCGACCAGGACGAAATGGATATTATATATATATTTTGTGTCTGCGGCTCTCTTGCGACAATCAATAACTTTCTCATTATCGGTGACATCACATTTACCAAAACAAGAATGATAATGCAGGTTACTGGGCCAATATTGGCCTAGTAACCTGCATTATCAGGGAAGTAGGCCCCAAATCTAAACCAATGAATTACCACATTTTACCCATTTGAACCTGAAATCCCAGAATTCCACTTTTACAGTCATTATATAAGTATGATGTTGAATATTTTGAAAGCAATTTGACTGGAAGCTGGCTTTCAGTCAAATTAGTTTCAAAATATTCACCAGAATTTTGACACATTCGTAACAAATTTATTATTTTCTCTTGTCGTTTGAAATTGTCAATGCAATAGTAGAAGTACTCCCTTGTTGGAGGCGATATTCCCACCCTGTATTATATTCATAGAATCACAATGACGTCATCACAATCAAATTTCCCATAATACCCTGGGAGATACGCCATTTTCAGAGGGGCTAATTTAACATTATGAGCAATGGGCCGTTAAACCTTAATTACATTTTCTTTAATATATTGCGAAATTCACTCATGATTTCATGTTTTCTGATACCTGACAGGGTTATTACAGATTCTCAGACACAGGATTTAATGGTTTGAACATCAAGGAAAATGTAAACAATGAGTTTGTATGGGCAGTCCTCTTTAGCATGTAGTAAGTTTTCCCCAACTTTAATGGCGGCCGAATTCAAGATGCCCGGATGCGCGAAACTATGAATAATGTGTTTGATTTCGGCGCTAAAGTCTGAGGGCGGCGTATGACCATAACAGCCGCTGTCAGGTCATAGGGCCTAACAGTACATGTATATAGTATATTACTGGCTATATACTGTGCTCTAGCTCTAACTAACATGATTCGGCGCTAAAGTCTGAGGGCGGCGTATGACCATAACAGCCGCTGTCAGGTCATAGGGCCTAACAGTACATGTATATAGTATATTACTGGCTATATACTGTGCTCTAGCTCTAACTAACATGATTAGATATACCAATAACATACCAAGAGTTATTAGTTAGTAACTGTTATAAGAATTGTACATTTTAGCAATTGACCCTTTAACACTCCAGCTGGTGAAAACATGTTCTGTGGTGGCCTTGAGAAATGTCCATATGCAGAACAAGAATAATTTTTTTACCGTGACTCAGTGAGTGGTCAAAACTGGCCTCTGAAATCACATTGTCTAGAGAAATGACCATTTGCAGGCCAAGAGAAGACCACTTTAAGATTTTACCACTGGAATAACAGGCTTGATAATCAAGCTAATCATTACAGTTCTAAATGTTAAAAAATTGCCTTGGCTTGCAAATGGGCATTTATTAACCCTTTAATGGTCAAATCAGCCATAACCAGCCTCTGCAGTGTTCCTGAGAAATGCCCTTTTGCTGACTAAGAGAATACTATTTTTGAAAATTTATCACTGAAATGACTGGCTCCCAGAACACTCTTGATCAGCAAATTGACATTTTATGAGACAATTGGAATTTTCTCGACCAAATTTACCCATTAAAGGGTTCAACAGAAATTTACATTTTCTTGACAAATATTGGACAGTAAAGGGTTGTAAAGCTGGAGCTTTACTTACCTTTAACTACCTTGTTCTGCTGTTCACAATGGGGGATAATTCAATCCTTGTTCCACTGAAGATCAAAGAAATGATGAAAACACCATACAACCTTTACTTACATACAGTAAATAAGTCAAACCAGGTCATTTTGGATTTGATTAAATTGTTTATTCATTCACTTAAAAAAGTTTAATGTCATTGTTATTGAATGCTGCCATATTGATATAATGCAGAGTTTGCTCAAACAATCACCAACACAGACAGTAGCGCAAACCACCATTCATTAGCAGCATGAGCAATATTATATAGGACCAAGATTAAGTTTACTTTACTGTTGATTTTGAGATTTGTATTGTTATCGATGATCAATAACAATACAAGTCCAGTCTCTAGAACAAAAGTAAACTATCTTGGTCCTATATAATATTGCCCATGCTGGTGATCAGCGGTGTTTTATGGTTATGCTACTGTCTGTGTTGATGAATGATGTTGCTGGTCACAGGTCATATATTACTGATAGTGGTCTTTCAAATTTTTGTCCTACTGTTCCAGATTTCGTACGTTTATTTATGCAACATTTGTTTGTGGTCTGGCTATGTTTCAACAGTAGCTGAAATAGAAAGTGAAACAAATATAGCATTACATAATGGACCTTTCCATTTTATCCATCAATCATGATGTCATAATCAACCACATGATGCATAAGGATGACAACATAATCAATGACATAATGAATGACTTAGATAAGTTCGTCAATCTTCACAGACACTTAATTGATCACGGACTATATGTATTCTATTTAACCCTTTAATGGACAAATTTGGTGAAGAAAATTTTAATATCCACTTATTGAATGTCCAATTAGACGCCAAGAGAATGCAGTTTTTGAACATTTATGACAAATTACTGGCTCGGTCATTGAGCCAGTCATTTGTGGTGAATTTTCAAAAATTCTATTCTCTTGGCCTGTAAATGAACATTCCACAAGGCCATAACAGAGGCCAGTTTTGGTCGGCATGACCATTAAAGGGTTAATAAAAATGATGTCGAATATTTTAAAACTAATTTGACTGGGAGTTGTTGCTGTCATATCAACAGCTTACATGTATAGTTTTCAGGAATTTGAGATTCAGAGAGTACAGAGATCGATCCCAATGCAGGTAAAGCTTGGGTGGAGCTTAGCTAGAGATGGGCGGGGCATAGCTAAAACTGGATTCCTCCATTGGGCAAAACTATAAGTAAGACAGCGGTGGTAGTGACCGCCTGACCTAGCACTGAAATAGTAGCACGACAAAATAGCAATCTATCTGTGTTGGTACAAGTACATTATGTAATAAATTATTAAAAAGTGTACCAACACAAATACTGATAGAATGCTACATGTATTTTGACATGATATGGGTGCACTGCCTGGTCAAGTGTTTACTACCACCACTCAGTCTCACGCCACAATAATAAATTAGCTACTATAATCTCACTCTGTCCGAGTACAGTGGTACCTGATAAGCATGCTGGATTATTCATTAATTTTTCTGGGTGGCATGCATGGTGGTTACAACTCAGGTGATGTGAAGTTTGAAAGAAAAAATTCTATGGAAACTAGTAAAAAAATATTTAAATTTCATAGACAACAAAACAGCCCTTAAGCCTATTTATACCTGGCCTCAGCTGCTCTCGGGGAGCATCTAGACTTCAAAGTTTTCCGGTGGAGAGTTGGTGTTTCCAGGTGAGTGACCGCTGAGGACAGTGAATCGCGCATGTCAGGACAGTGAAAGACTGATTCAAGTCAGACCACCAATGACCGATACGAAAATATCTATTTGCAGAACAAGAGAAGACTATTTTAGAAAATTTATGACTGGAATGACTGACTCGGTTATCGAAAGTCATTCCAGTGAAAAATTTTCTCCCTTTGCCTTTTCTTGGTCTGCAAATAAATATTTCTCAACACCACTGCAGAAACCAGTTTTGGATGATATGAGCCGGGTTCTGCCGATCCGGTTGCTTAGTGGGGTGAACTGCCCCACTTCCTCAAGAAATCATGGGTCATTTTGACAAATGTTGGATCAAGTACATACATGGAAGATACCTCTGTCCTAAAATCCATTAGGCCAATGAACCATGTGTGAAGGTAATGATTGGATGGTGAATTTTAGAGCACTAAATGGTGCAAGGGCCCTTCCTCCGCAAAACCCTGCATGAGTGTTAAAGAAAATTTAATTTTAGTATGATGACGTTGAATTAATTACCTACCTACCTTTAAAATCTCCTCGAGTCCTTTCTTTATCTCCATGTTTTGAAAAAATTAGGATACATTTGTCTCCATCCATTCATCATGCTATCTCCTCCCAAACAGTTGGGTGGAATTCAACCAAATTTGGTGTGGGTTATCCATATGATTGTGGATTGGCTGACAACATTTATTTTATGTAGTCAGAGACTGGTGTCTTCCAGATTTATCTAGATTTCCCATAGTCCTGCCCACACTCTCGCACATCATTTGACACCCTCTCAATAGTTTTAAATTAAGCCAGATGAGCCACTACATTTAGATAGGACTAGTGATTACTAGATTCTACTATAGCCCTTCAAATCTTTACAGACCAAGGGAAAACTATTTTTTTAATTTTACCACTGAAATAACTGGCTCAATTATCGAGCCGGTCATTCTACTGGTAAATTTCCAAAAATAGTCGTCTTGCTCTGTTCACAGTAGAGGAATTTTTTGACCACCTTGACCATTAAAGAGTTGACATGTCAAATTGTTACCATTGGGTTGGTCAGTTACAAATTGTACTAGCCCTGGTCAATTTCTGCTAACCTCGCGCTCATGTTAATTCTAACCCCTGCTCTCACAGATCATTTCGCCTTATGACCTCCAGATTTTTCACAGCGATCCACGCCAGTCTGTGTAATGCAACTCCTCCGAAAGCGGTGGATGGAATTCAAACAAATGTTTTAGGTTACTATAGAGTGCAAGAGGCCATTTTTATCTCACCTACGAAGTAAAATGAGCTATTGTGATACCATGCACGTCGCCCAGCACGGTCTAATTTGCGTTTAGCTCAACTCTTCTGTTTATATCTCATGCTTGGTTGATCATACTGGTCCTAAACTTGGACATATGCCTCCTTATAATGACACAGCATCACACAATGATGTTCTGGCCAAAAGGTCAAAATCACTGATACGCATGCAAACATTTGCTGTCCGCCATGCATCAGTCAACTTATGTTTAAAAACATAAGTTGACGGATGGATGGCGGACAGCAGATGATTGCCATGCGTATCAGTGATTTTGACCTTTTGGCCAAAACATCATTGTGTGATGCCGTGTCTCATACATACATTAACCGCTTGGCGGATTTCAAACTAATTTGGCTGGAAGGACCCTAATGCTTTCGGCTTCCGAACATGCATACACAATTTTGATTAGTCAATTTTTGTGTGAAAATCTTTGACTTTATGGAAAATTTAGCAGAAATTGTCAAAACGCTACTCCTCATTAACCGCTTGACAGATTGCAACCCTAGTTGGCTTGACATAAATTGCCAAAATGCATATTCTCCATGACCGCTTGGTGGATTATATCCAAATTTGGCGGAAGGATTGTGCAGTAGTTGGCTCTAGAACTTCTATTCAGAATTTTTTTTTATAATTCTGTGCTTAGCAACAACCGTCATCAGATGAGATATTTTGACAGTTCGCCTCTATGTCCGCCTCCTCTCAAAAGAAAAATAGGTAGTGGAAATTAGATAAGGGTATACAGGCAACCTACTGAATATTTTGAAAAGTTTTGATAGATAGATAGATAGATAGATAGATAGATAGATAGGTATGTACATACTCGGTATATTTTATAGGCAGCCTTTTTTGACATAGTAGTGCCTTCTCTGCTGGCAGCCCTTATTGCCATACACCGTCCAGGATACCGTTACTGGCCCTTGGTCTCCTTTTTGATAAGCCTTCTAAATTTATTTTATCTTTGAAGTCAATCATCAGAGTTCATTGCTGTCATGAAGTCGAGATTCATGGTTGCATTGCAGCCACATTTCTGGTATTACATTTGGCTCCTCCCCTGGGGTAGTGAATGTGGTCGATTGCTATGACACGCCATCGACCAAACAATCTAGTTATCACTTACTTTCCATCGTCAGATAGATCCAAGTTATCAGAGATTGTAACCCAGCCTATAATTTTTCTTTTGATCACTTCCAGGGTTGTTAAATCTTAATGTATGATCACACAACCTCCTTTATTAAAATTTGAGCACAATCTGACAAGTTTGTTTCCGATATATCCATAGATTAAAATTTGTATCCAATCTGGATCCAACTTGGTTTTTGTCCAGATCACAGCCAAAGTCTGGAAATCCTTGTTTAGGTTATGTTGCTTTTTCACTGTCGTCTAACAGTACCCAACTGTCAAAGCATCATGAGATTAGTTCAACCAATCAGATTTGCCATTGATGGCTTTTCCAACAATATCTCCGCCAATCAAAGATAACGAGGTTAAATATATACGCGATGACGTCATCAGAATGGAATGGTGTTCCAGTTCAAGACGATTGTCCATTCGGCATTAGATATATCGAGATTTTCACTATAAAAGCGCAGAAATTAGACGAATCCCGCGAAGAAACACTAAATTAAATACATCTTCTGACAAATCCAGCCACAAATTGACGTAAATAAGTTAAAATCTGCTGTACGAATCGCTCAAAGTTTGCAAAGCACGCGAGATACATGTACGGAGGAAACATGTACTGATAAGCGGTTCTGCATAGACTAGGAACCGAGTACCCATTTGCTTCTAGCCATAGGACTCGTCGAAAGACCGGAGAACCGCGGTTGGAATTGATGGCGCGTTTAATTTATCGTAAAATTTTCAAACGCGACCAAACGCGTAGGGCAAAAAGTTAAACCCGTCATTCAAAATGTCAAACCTGTAGTGTCAAAATTTCAACCCGTCAAGATAAAATTCAAGATGCGTATTGAGATTTTACCAAACGCACTATGTCTAAGCAAATCACTACGAGAAAATGACGGGAAAATGACGCCATACAGACACGTTTTAAACAAGCTTTAGGATGCGTTTAAGTAAAGCTAACTAAGATCTGTACTGTAAGCTCCACCCACTTTGTCCGTGAATTGATTTATATACTAAATTCCCAGAATCCTAATTTCAACATAACTAACTATACAGGTAGACATCGAATACTTTAACACTAATTTGACGGGGGGCAGAAAAGGTCCCAGTTAAATTAGTTTCAAAATATTCACCAAAATGTTTATTAATTTGTAAATTCATCAGACGTTGAATTTGTACAGATTCATCACACACTTTTCGATTTTCGTGACGGAGCTACTTTATTTTGATTATGATGTTAGCTAACATGTGACCTAATGGACCTTTCCAAGTTTATCTATCGATCATGACGTCATAATTAACTAGGCGACGTGTATGCATGAATGATTCGAAATAGTCCGTCTTTATCACTTAATAGTCCGACACGTTGTACGCGTTACATTGTATGTCTCTACTATTTAATAAACATTCTGTTGAATATTTTGAAACTAATTTGACTGGGCGGTGTTGCCATAGGCAGCATCAACACCCAGTCAAATTAGTTCCAAAATATTCAATAGCTTACCTGCAGTTTTCTGGAAATTGATAGTCAGGGAGTTCAGAGATCGATCGATCCCAACACGAGCACGGTGTGGGTGGAGCTCAGCTAGAGATGGGCAGGGCATTGGTAAAAACAGAAAGGTCCATTGACTCTGATATTAGATACTTGAATGACAGATCGGATCCATTCATTAGCAATTAAAAGTTATAAGTTAATATACACTATTATTTCAGCAGTTAATGTGTTAAAATCATTTTGCATAACCAAATATTTCTGTAATGATGAATGTGTGAAAAGTTACAGAATGATAGCCACAACTTTTGCTTTAGTGTTCCCCGGCTGTATCATACCCAGTTCCAGTTTGTCGATGGCAGTTTAACGGAGGTCTTACTCATCGCTATCTTCCCAGTTTTGTCAGTCCAGGTATATTTGTCAGACAGTAAGCTTCTGGAGAACAAAACACACACACAAGATATAAATATATATCATTTTGTCAGAGCTTTGATGGTTTAACCCGACCAATATTCAAGAGCAGTAGTATTTTAAAGGATTACTAGAAATATTAGAAAGTCCAAAATGTGCAACGATCAATCAAATTTTGACTATCATAGCTATGTCCTAAGATCCAGCAAGCCAGGTTTCAGTAAAATCTGGCAAGTGAATCAGGAGAAATAGGGCTTTTTTAAATCTATGTCATGGAAATTTAGGAAAATATATTGCCCTACAGTTATCAGATTTCTTTAAAGGATTTGGAAGGCCAGGCGCCCTCTATTTAGTTACCTAGCTCGCATTCGGGACCAAGCCATTGATTTTGACATTTAACATGGCCCGCTGCTTGAGTCAAAATTCCACGGGCATCTTAAACTTTCTTCAGACCTCGGTATGTAAAGATTTAGTATGATAATATGATATAAATGGACAATTATATAAATTAGTGTGAAAATGAGAGAAAAAGCACTGATAAATGAATGTTTTAATACACTTAAAGGTACACTGACATGGTGGATGACCAAATGCATTAACCCTTTCTCGCCAAAGCCGGCCAAAATTGGCCTCGGCAGTTGTCTTGGGGAATGTCCATTTTCAAGCGAAGAGCTTATTTTTGAAAATTTACCACTGAAATGACAGGTTCACTAAACGAGCCAGTCATTTAAGTGGTAAATTTTCAAAAATAGTATTCTCTTGGCCTGTAAAGGACATTTAGAAAGGAAATATTTAGATTTTCTTGACCAAATTTAGCCATTAAAGGGTTAAATCATTTTATAACATGCCACTATGATTAAACAGGTCATTTACATATATTTACACATTATGTATTACTGCCATTTATGGCTTTCAAAGCTTACCACATCATCGATTTTCATCTTACTTATTATCACAAAATGCTGTAAAATACTTGTACACTCTACACTATAATATAAAATCTATTAAATTACAGAAGCGAAAATGATCAGAGTCGACAAAATAGAGAAAGGTTTTCACAAAATGATATATTGAACAAGAAAACAATGGTTTTATCAACGTCATAGTGACCTTGGGTTTGACCTTTTGACCCCAGCATCATTGTTTCATACCCTTATATCATAGGGAAGCATATGTCCAAGTTTAGCTGCAGTAAGATTAACCCAGCATGTGACATCAACCTCAAAGCTGAGCTAAACCCAGATTGAATGACGCCAATGCTGACTACATCCCAGCAGCCACCACCGGGTGACAGAGGGTATTGTTATAGCTCACTTTCCTTTGTAAAGTCAAGCAAAACCCTTTCAAAATTACCTGTATGAGTAGCCAAGAAGAAGATGCCATCGTTGGTTCTCATAAATGTATGTTTGGCGCACATCAGTCTGTTGGTGTGTATTGTAATTTGCACTACCGACACCTAAATTGTAAGATAACATTTAAGAAAGAGATTAATCAATTAGATTTGGGAAACATTCGAGCATGTACAGATAAAACTGAAGACTGATTTAATGGAAATTTTATTAAAAATATAATTTGGACATTGACCTACTTAAAACAAATGGATGGCAGACAGAAGCAATGTCTATTAAATGACCACACAATGATGTCACTGACAATGACTAGTGCAATGGAAACAAACGTAATAGTATCATAATAACATGTAACCCTTTAATTCTCAAGTCAGCCAAGAATGGCTTCTGCAGTGCTCTTAAGAAGTATTGCATTTACATGGCAGGAAAAATACTTTTGAAAATCGACAACTGGAATGAATGGCTCAATAACCGCGCTAGTTATTCCAGTAGCAAATTTTTTTTTTAATAGTCTTGGCCTGCAAATGAACAATCCTTAAGAACGATTTTTAATTATTTTGAAAATTGTGACCATTAAGGGGTTAATTAAACAGACCTCTGAAGATGCCTCCACCATATCCACCGTTGTACACCCACGCAGTGTTGTCATAACCAATGGCCCATGCTAATCCATCATACCCCGTCTCCACTATGGCCATATGACCACCCACCTGACGCCAGTACCTAGATTTCAACAGACAAGATCATTTTCTCAGAGCATGTTGCTGGCCTGCTCCAGCATTCAAATTTATACAAAAGAAATGTATATCAGTATCCGTATAAGAACTGTAATATTATGCTACCTCTTTTATATGGTGCCTTAAGCATGACAAGCTCTATAACTTAGTGTAGGTACTAGGTAGACTGCTATCACAATAAACACCAATATCATGATACATGCAGTGCTTTATCAGAATTCAGTAATCATTTAACGGCTAGAATTTGTCAAGTGAAGCACAGTTTTTGCTTAGTGAATGTCCATTTGTAGGCTATTCTAGGGGTGAATTTTCAAAAATAATCTCCTGACCTAGGATGAATATCTTTCAAGATCATTGATCATTAAATTGTTAACCTTTTAACCATCGATTTTATTCAAAATAATTTCAATTTTGTCAGAGAAAATATCCATTTGCAGACCAAGAAGACTATTTTTGAAATTTTACCACTAGAATGACTGGCTCAATAACCGAGCCAGTCATTTTCCAGTGGTAAATTTTCTAAAATAGTGTTCTTGGTCTGCATATGGACATTTTTCAAGACCACTTCAGAAGCCATTTTTGACTGATAAGAGTGTTAAAGGGTTAAACTCATTTATTTACTCATTATTAGTAAAAGATTACAAAATAGATTTATTAAAGGAAGGGAAGAGAAATAACAAATGATGTTTATTGGTAATTTCATACAATATTAAACTAGCACCGGTAAAAGTGGAAATGAATCAGGATTATTTGATAAGAATCTAGGAGCGTTTAACTTGGAACCAATTAGTGACGTAGCCGGTGCTTCGCCCTCCGCCGCTTGTCAACTGTGTGTGCAGGTATAACGTGTACTCGAATATAACAAAAGCAAACGTGAATATAGTTTTGCAAGCGGTATGCATAGTATTCTCTATAGGTGCCGATGTAGACCGATTAACTCACTACTGTTAATTCCCTATTGATTCGTTTGAAAACATATTTGATAGTCACTGTTTCTGGTGGAAGTAATGAGTTTCGGTCAAAATGATTTCAAAATACACTGCTGGTTTCCAATGTTGCAACATGATGCCTACTGCATATTTTGAAATTCGTGTAACTGAATGCATATCACATCTCTGAAAACAATGGCTTTCAGTCAAATTGTTTTAAGATTAAACAGTATTTTACCTGTAGGAAGTAGTTACTAATCAGTTTAACACGAATATAACTGAGATTATATGACCGGCTGTAGCGGATATTATTTAATTGCTCGGCGTACACCAGAGCGCACAGAAACATATGCGTCACTCACAGGTTCCCAACAGTTCTGATTTATTCTGATTTTTTTCTGGTTTTTTACTGTTGCCTACAGGTTGATTATTATCGAAGTCTATCATTCAAGAGCTTTCCTTTAAATAAAATCACAATATTTGCTTATTGAATGTCTAAGAGAATAGTCTTGTCTTGACCTGCAAATGGACATTACTAGAGATCACTACAGAGGACCATTTTGGCCATCTTGAGAGTTAAAAGGTTATGCTATTAATTAATGGATAATTTAGTAAACACTAAGCTCTTACATGCTACATAAATTTGTAATGTGAACATCAGGCTCATGTACAAAAACATCTCCCAAGACAGTAGTTGACCAAATAGATGATGGCCGCACAGAACACTGGCCTTCTCTCAGGTCACTGCAAGCCAAGGTTATTGCACAAATCTGAAATCAGGATAAAACAGGGTTAATAAAGACGGATCTAGTACTAGCTATGCTCCGCACATTTGTAGATAAGCTCCACCCATTTGTAGCTAAGCCCCGCCCACATTTTACACGTTGGAATCGATTTAAAACCTGAATTCCCAGAATCTAAATTTCAAGTTAACTATACAGGTAAGCTTTTCAAAGTAATTTGAATCAGTTCCCCATCTGCACACCTTGTTACACAGATTATCGCATTATCAAAAAGAACACACATTTCAAGTCCAAAGATATTTATTTTTAATTAGAGAATAAGTGTTTACAGTGATTACAAAATATCCACCACATGCAGAGTTAATACCAGAGAAGAGACATAATACATGCGGTATTGCACCTAAACCTGAGGCCTTATCATTCACATCATGTCATTAGTCTAATGGAATGAATGACAGAATGATTGGACAGCTTGGTTTCAAGGTCTAGTATTTCAAAATGCTTCCAGAACTGATATGATTGAGCAAGGTTTGCCAATCAGATTTTATCTAGCAATGAAATGTAATTCGTCTACGAAGGTTCACTCCAGGCACATTGGATCAAAATGGAAAAATAGTTCACGAGTAGTCATTTAAACTGACTTTAGAACATCAAAATAAAGATTGCTCAAAGCTGATGTCTATTTAAATGCATCTAAAGCCTATCTCTCTCAAAATATTTCAGCAATGCTTAATTTAAATTATTCCAGTTATACAGAAGTAGCTATATAGAGAACCCATTGAGAAATCTGAGGAAATTTAAGATGGTCATACAAATGCTTGAACCAGAACAGTTAGAGTAGTCAGTTAACTATTTCTTAAGAAATTTAGAAGACTAACATAGTTGTTGACCAAACAGATTGATCTCATGCTTGAATAAAGTATTAGAAGCCTATTAATATAGCATCCATCCAGCAAGCTTTGATTTATTAAATCAGCGCAGTAATTCAAGTTTTTATGTGGAGAGAAAATTTATACCAGATTACCATGAGTTTTACTTAATATAGTTTCATTGGCAGTTCATCTTAGGAGGAATATGCCTGATTATGACTCACCCACTCTTCAGCTTCACTCTCCGAACCTGCCATCAGAAACAGCGGTGATTTCCTTGCTTCAAGGCGCTCCGCCGTAAAGATACCAAACACTGGCTCATGACTCGGGTCACTTGTCCTTGCCACACACATAATCTCAGCTAGGTTCAACTGAATGTGCTGAGAAAACATACATATTCAGCTATACAACAGTTGTCACATAGTAACAGAACAGTTCACATAGCAACATAATGGTTCACACCGTAACATAGTGATGTCACATAGCAACATCATGATATCATCAATAGCAACAGTGGTGTCACCTAGCACCATAGTGATATCACATAGCAATCTAGTGGTGTCACTTAGTAATATAGTGGCATACAAATTTCACAATTATTTACCTACTAATTGGCGAAGTAGATGCTCCTTTATGCAATTCTAGTTTCAATATTATGCTTGTTTAATCGGTGTTCAGTTTATTGTTTATGAGCAGATGATTAACCATTTTATGATCAAATTTGGGAAGAAAGTGTTTGTTTATTGAATGTCAGTTTGCAAGCCACGAGAACACGATTTTCAAAAATTTACCACTGAAATGACTGGCATGGTTATCAAGCCAGTTATTAGTAGTTAATTTTCAAAAATACTCTTCTCTTGACGTGCAAATAGACATTCCTCCAGACTACTGCAGAGGCCAGTTGTTCCATCATAACCATTAAAGAGTCAACTATACACCTGTGCAAAAGTTAAGCACCAGCAAAAACAATAGAACGTAGAAACATGATGGTACAACTAGGCTGCCATACTTTTTGTCCCCGCGTTAGCTGACATAATTCCAAGTACGAAATGCACATGCATGCATGACTTCACGCCGCTTGATGTCCGTGCGTGGCGGGAAACAGCACACGTGTTCAGTTATGTAAAAGTCCAGTTTGAGGTGTAGAACATTACATACAGATTTAGGCGACAAGATTAGGAATTTTGTGTTCATGACCGTGGTTTATTTGTACAGAGAGAATTAGCTCTTGATTGTGAACCGCTATGGCAAGACGAAGGTTAAGTGATCGTGTGAAATGGCAAATCATAGGCATGCATACCACTGGTATGTCATGCAGAGAGATTGGCAGACAGCTGAACATTAACCATACTGTAATCAGTCGTTTGATTGCAAAACATGGGCAAACTAACGAGGTGAAGGACAGGCCTAGATCTGGAAGACCGAAGAAGACTACTGCCCGTGATGATCGAGCCCTAGTACGCCTTGTTAGGAGATCTCCATTCACCAACAGCAGAGTGCTCAGCCAGCAATGGGAAACGCGCAATAGAGTGTCAATGTCTACCATCAAAAGGAGACTGTATGCTGCTGGCATGAAAGCTAGGAGACCTGTCAGACGTCCTCTCCTCACTGCACACCACAAAGAGGAGCGTCTGAGGTGGTGCAACGAAAGAAGACACTGGAACATGAGATCCTGGAGATGGGTACACTGGTCCGATGAAAGTCGGTTCCTGCTTCATGCCACAGATGGTCGAACTCGTGTATGGAGGGCCAGACGCACGGCGTACGACCAACGTAACATCATGGAAGAAGTTCCATTTGGTGGAGGTTCCGTTATGATATGGGGGTGCATCTCATTTGATTGTAAGCTGGATCTGTTGACTGTACCTGGAACACTAAATGGACAAAGATATCAAGATTCCATACTGGATAGAGTTGTGGTCCCTCATTTTGTAAATCATGCACCTGGAACCCACCCTATATTCATGGATGACAACGCCCGACCACATCGTGCTAGAGCTGTGCATGAATACCTCCGCCAGAATGCCATCGAAACCCTACCATGGCCAGACAGCCCCTACAGTGGTCTTGAGAAATGTCAATTTGTAGACCAAGAGGGGACCGGTTTTGTCTTGAGCTAATCACTTCCACGGTAAATTTTCAAAACAATCATATCTTGGTCTGCTCGTGGGGATTTTTATCAGAAAATTCTAATTTTCTTGAACAATTTTGACAGTCAACGGTGTTAACTAATTATCCGCACATAGCAGTGACGCCAGCATACAGGTATTCATTTGAATAGCCAACACCGCTTTGTCAGATCACATAGGTGTGAATTACTGTTCAAGCGTGATCTTATCAACACAGATTATCACTATGAACGCCATGGCCTGTGGCACTTATCTAAGCTCACAGTGGACTGATCGCCGCCAGCAAAGAAGTTGTTGGTTTGAGTGGCATCTATGGAGTCCCTGATTCCAGGTCCTATTCACGCCATATCTAGGCTGGTTTTATTTCAGTCTATTAGTGGTAACTCCCCCAGTTTTTATACCGGTTCACATTTATACACCTGGGTGGAGGGAGGCAACGAGGAGTTAAGCAGATTGTCTGTTTCCACCGATTGCTCGTCAGCTATAGCTGATCGCCTGACACTCGAGCGAGATTTGAACTCCCACCCGGCTGATTACAAGTCGACCAAGCTAACACAACGGTCAATCGTCTGCTCTGATCGCCACCAGCCTTTGGTCAACTCATTAAAGGCCAAGCCAGCCAAACTGGCCTCTATAGTTGTCTTGAAGAATATGCCATTACTGAAAGTCTATTTGCATGTGGAGAGAACTTTTTAAAATAAATTTATCACTACAATGACTGACTCACAGAGTGAACCAGTCATCCCCGTGGCTAATTTTCAAAAAGTTGTCTTACCTTTGCCCGTAATTGGGCAATCAGTAATGTTAGATTTTGATTTTTCTTAGCCAATTTTGACCATCAAATGGTGAATGCCTATTGCTTGATGTTGATCTGTCCCGGATAGCGCCAAATACGAATTTTTGTCAAAGGTCGGTAAACAAGCATTTAGCCCTCTTATGTCAACTTAACCCTACAATGGTCAGGCCGGCCAAAGTGGCCTCTGCAATGGTCTCTATGAATTTCCATTTGCAGGCAGAGTTTAGTTTTGTGAATTTACCACTGCAATGAGTGACTCGGTAACCGAGCCAGTCATTTCAGTGGTAACGTTTAAATAAGCAAAAGATAGGATTTTCATTTTCGTTTTAATGTTAAAGTCGATCTAAACATCATCTAGTGGTCTTGACAAATGTCCATTTGAATCACATTAAAACACTCTTTTTGTAAACTCCAATGATAATTTTACAAAATATTCTTCTCTTGATCTGCAAAGACTTTAATGAAAGACAAATTTTATACTTATTACTCGGTTAATCAAAATGAGTAGCACTTAGATCGCTCAGAGACGTTATTCACACAAGGCGGTGTGGGTGGGGGGACAGGAGTAAATAAATTGTTATTTTATTTTCTAACCCCACCATAGTACACCCTTCCATACTTAATAGGCTCAATAGATATCATATGAATATTACATTTTTGAAGCACAATGACAAATACATTAAAACTAATGTGTACACGTGTACTGGTATTGCTCCAAATGCACACCCCTAAAGCGAACATATATTTCCACTGACCGTGACTTTTTTATGATGTGTGATATGTATGAACATCATGCTATCAGCGCTTGCACGGTTGTTGAGACCTTGTTCTAGCTCTACAGAACATTGAAGCCATCGATCTTGTCGACTGTCAGTACGAAACTTCAACTGTGCTTTCTTCACCCAGAATGTCTGAAAACATCACATACAAGTACATGTATGTACTTCTAAAGTTAAAAGTGGATCACTAGATATGATATATATGCAAGATGCTGGTGAAAGCAATAATGGTGTGTGTATATTTTGACAAGAAATGTGGTTGCAAGCTCAACTTTATGACTTTGCAATGATCTATGAAGCTTGACTTCAAAACATAAAATAAATTATAGAAGGCTTATCAATACACTTATCAATGATCATGATCTTTGACACCCTTCCCCCCCCCCCCCCCCCCCGCCTCACCCCCAAATTAATTGTCTCATCCCCTCTCATTAGCATGTTTCCAAGTTTGGGTGCAGTATGATTAACACATCATGAGATATGAACTGCTAAGATGAGGTAAAAGCCAAATGTTACTGTTGAGAAAACCCTCGAGTTTTGTTATTATCACATTGACCTTGACCTTTTGATGCCAAGGTGATTGTGTCATGTCATCTCATTATAAAGAACGATGTGTTCGAATGTGGGCCATGTATGCTTATACAAACATGACATATAAACTGCTAAGTTGAGCTAAAAGCAAAACATTAGTTTCGATAAAAACTAGGTTTTAGCAAGGACACAGTGACCTTGACCGTTGATTCCATGGTGTCACGTTATTCCAACTCATTATAAAGAATGTCTCCAGCTTTCACCTTTGGCTCCAGTGTGATTAAGCAAACATAAAATATAAACAGTGAAGTTCAGCCAAACACAAAACATTAATGTTGACACAAACAGTTTTCCTCAAGACGACAATCACCTTTGACCTTTTGATCCTGAAGAACATTGTGTCATGCTTTCGTATTATAAGGAAGCATGTGTTTACGTTTGGGTCCAGCATGATTAACCAAAGATATGAACTTCTAAGCTGAGCTAAATGCGAAATGTTAATGCTGAAAAAGTCAATTACCAATATCACAATAATATTGGCCTGTTAGCCCAAAGGTCATTGTGTCATGCTCTCTCCTTATAAGGAAGTATGTGTCAAAGTTTGTGTTAAGGAAACATGAGTTATGAACTGCTAAGTTGAGCACAACATAAAATGTTATTGTTGAAAAATACCCAGAGTTTTTACAAATGTTCTAGTGACCTTGAACCCTTTGATTCCAAGGTCATTATGTAATGCCCGCTCACAATACAGAAGCATGTGTCCAAATTTCGGTGTAGTACGATTAACCACAGTTGAGATACGAACTGCTATGTTGAGCTAAACAGAAAATGTTAATGTTGAATAAAGGTTTTTACCAAGGTCACAATAACTTGGCCCTTTGACCCCAATGTTATTTTGTGATTGCCTGTCATTATAAGGTAACATGTGTCCAACTTTGGGTCCAGTTTGCTTAAGCAAAGGTGAGATATAAACTGGTAAGTTGCGCTAAACAGAAAATGTTAATGGAGAATGAACGAAATCATGGATGATACTTACCTCCCAAAAAGTCTTTGACATTCCCAAAATATCTACCTACATGTACACTCAATAAAAGCTCAGATTAAAAAAGTTAGGTGCTCCTACTGGGCAGGGGGTCAGTTGACAGCTGGGTGGATGATGGCCCCACTCCGTGCATGCACAGGCTTCACTTCCTCAACATAATTTATTGGCTGACATAATGCAACTATAACATGCCTAAAGACCAAGACCAAGCCTCTGTGGGGTGGAGAGGCCTGGTCCGTGTTTGGGAGGTAAGTATCAACTCTCTCATGAAAAAAGAAAATCCGTGATTTCGTTTATTTCACTTCAAGAGTATACTTACCTCCAAAATATTCTTTGATATCACCAAAATTTGTAAGAGAATCTGGCAGGACGGAGGCGAAGTCTACAAAACCTGCTCTTTCCTAGGAGAACCAAGCTCCTTTTGCACTTGAGCACTCATATCTGAAGTTGTGAGAAAAACACAAACAGGAAAGATAGAACATCGGTTTACAAACAATGTGTGAGAGTAATGACAGTCATATGTGCTCCCCTCCTACTCTTGGGCCAGGAGGAGCTATCACCACAATGTATAAAACACTCTCTATGTACTAGTACAATAGTACTAAAAGACATCGCACGAAATGCTTCACTTTGTAAACTCTCATGAAAGAACCCCATAATAACACGAACCATCACCATATAAGTATGGGTAATGTGACGTAATTATGAAACAACACAAGACGCACCTTGTAAACCTTTGACTTGGACATCTTCCCCTCAGTGAAGAATGACCCAGAACAAAAGTGGTTAATCCCTCCTTTAAATGTGCTGTTTATAAACAGCCTCGTACACAATATGTACACCTGATTATCTTTTCAAAATCAACAAGGCGAGAGAATTGGTGGTGTTACGGAGGTACATGTAATGGTCGGTAAAACTTGCCTCACAGTGCCTCTGGGCTACCGACATAATGTCATTCACTGGTACCCCCGTTAAACAGGGCGGTGGAAGCCACTACGCCACGGACACTGAGCCATGGCCATGTCAACCTGCTTACAAGTGAAGGATTTGTGGCATAACTGGATGTATTCCACAATCCACCGTGAAATAGTGTCTTTTGACGCCATGGGATCCAATGTAAGACAACCATAATGAACTGGGTCCATCTGCTATTACTGTGCACATTGCTTGTGCTGGTTTAATGCGTGGACAGGACACCATACCTTTGAACTAGGATCATATCTAGTCAAGGATAATAACAACGTACTGGGTCAGTCCGTGTATGGTGCGCGTGTCGACCCAGGGAAGGCGGTGACTCTTACCCTGCTAGGTTGATGCCTATTGGCTCCATTGTGTGGAGCCAATGGCACTACTTTTGTTTTCTCCATTTAGTGGAGGCTTTGTCATCAGGGTCTGAGGACAGAACCTGTATTATTCTGAATTGCATGCTCATTCTAGAATGCCCAGGTTTGTTGAAGTGTCTTGAAACTTGGGTGTCATATCTCTCATGTTTGTAGAGATTCGTGATGGAGCGGAGGTGCTCTTGGATGCATATCTTAAATGTGCGTAGTGTTTCTCCTAATGTACGTATTGTTTCTTGCATATGGTACAAGTTAGTAGGTAGACGACATTCCTTGTTTGGCAATTTCCGATAATTTTGGATTTATATGATAATCCAGTGTGGGAGCTGGAGAACCTGTATTTCTGCATTTTTTGGCAGATGTTGCAGTTTTTCATTTTGCATGATGTTAGAGGGTTTCTATGTGGAGGTGTGGTCCCGGTTGTTAGAAGTTTTGCTCTTACTATTGAGTCTTTACTAGTTTTGCTCCTTCTAAAACCGAAGAGTGGGGGTTCTGGGAAAGCTGCTCTGCATCTGTTGCTTGCTTCCAAGATCGGCCAATATTTTTTGCTGGTATTCTTGAGAGAGATGTCTGTCCTGTTGAAGTCACATACGAAGACCGGTTTTAGTTGTGTGGTGTTTCTGGGTGTCTTGACTGTATGGTGCAGGAGTTCTGTTCTAATTCTTGCGTGCACTTTTGTCCTGGCATTGTTCAGGTGTGTGCGTATCCTGTTTGTGAAATGGTTGAGGAGGGCCCGCCTGTTCGTCATAGTCCCTCTATGTGGGTGCAGATTCTTCTGAGTCTTAAGAACTGTCTGTAAGGGGACCAGTCCTTACAGTTGGATGGATGCTCTGAAGAATAATGGAGGTATCCGTGCGTGTCTGTGGGTTTTGTGTAGAGGTCAAAGGTGAACGTTTGGCCATCAGTGTTTTTCACCATGGTGTCTAAGAAGGAGACTTGTTCTCGAGACGATTCCATAGTAAATTTGATACTGTGGTGAGAGGAGTTCATGAAGGTGACGAGTGTTCAGGGCCTCTGTGCCGTGTTCCCAGACCATAAGAATGTCGTCTATGTATCTGACGTATAGTGACGGTTGGAATGGCGCCTGGTTTAAGAATTTGGTTTCTAGATCTGCCATGAACTCAGAAGGTACATGCAAATGTGCATGCCGCTTTACTGCCCATGGCGGTTTCTCCTATCTGGAGGTAGTGCTCACCGTTGAACTCGAAGTTATTGCATTCCAAACATAGTTTTAGAAGGTTTAGTAGTCCCCATATGGTGAGGTCTCCGGGGAGTCCATGTTTCTGGCAAAACTTGGCTACCGCTCTCAAGCCCTCATTGTTGGGTATGTTTGTATAGAGCGATGTTACGTCCATAGTGACTAGTAATGTGCCTGGTGGTGTTGGTCCGTATTCTTCTACCTTATTTATGAAGTCTGGAGTCTTTCACATAAGATCTGATTTTAGTGACGTGTACTTTGATGTGTTCGTCAACAAAGCTACTGATTAGCTCTGTGGGGCAGTCAATGCCACTGATGATTGGTCTGCCCAGAATTAGTCCACCTTGTTTTTGTTTGTGGACGTTTGGTGGAAGATAAAACAATTTTTCTACCAGATTTGTGTGTTTGATAGCGAGGTCTGAGTCGACTTTTGTAGAATCTGGAATCAGCTAG
This sequence comes from Chaetoderma sp. LZ-2023a, assembly GCA_034401795.1. Lineage (NCBI taxonomy): Eukaryota > Metazoa > Mollusca > Caudofoveata > Chaetodermatida > Chaetodermatidae > Chaetoderma > Chaetoderma sp. LZ-2023a. Next base: position 57,246,293 of record CM067372.1, read on the forward strand.
CTGGCGGCTGGCTTCCATTATGTAGTTAGTTTTGTTTTGGACCACTGTGGCCTGTCCTTTATCTGCTTTTTTAATCACGATTGTATGGTTTAGTTTTAAACCGTCTAAGGCGGTTTGTTCTGTGGCAGATAGATTGCTCTTATGTGGGCGTCTGTGGATATGTTTGCTAAAGTCGTACCTAATTGCTTTGAAAAAAAGCTTCAAACAGCGCATCCATGGTGGGTTTTACTTTTAATATTATTTCATTGAAATTTCATTCCCGTTTTTCCCACCTCCCCCCTCCCACCCCCACCTGATCTTCCCTCTCCCTCACCCAGCCCCGTTTTTCTTTCCCACAATCTGACCTATAGTTTCTTTGATATCATGATAGGATCATGGGCCCAAATCAACATACCAACATGCGCTCTGATGAGTTCCACTCAAAGAACGAAACGCCATAAGTCTGAATCAATTTATCAAATGATGACTACACAGGTCATACCTTACAAACCACATCCTCCCCACCCCAACCACCCACGCCTAAGTTAGGCGAAAGTGCGTAAGTCCCGAAATTCTCGTTCAAAGTCCCGGTTCATGAGAGCGAATATTTTCCGTTCGCCGAACAATTGTTAGGTCATGTGGTACGTTCGCCCTCCTGAACGGGCTGTTCGCCGAAAGTTCACGGCAAACGTTTTGTGGCTAGGCGAACAACTTTATAGGCGACTCGCCATGATTTGCTGTGAAAACAGACGGCAAAATATACAGCATCGTCAATTGAGACACATTGATTGTCTATGTAGCCATAAATAATGCATACCAATGCGTTCTTAGCGATGTTAGGCTTCAACAAATATGTGTATGCTTGTAGATTGTTTCCGAGACACTGATATTCATTATGACGCAATAAATATGACATCACAATGCAGCAGATCTGACAAAAAGTTAATCCTCATAACTATCACGTAAAAGTATGCTTGTCGAAGTTACGCGTGACAACTTATTCAAGAAGGAGAATATAGTTCTCTATGAACAGTGAACATAAATAGGCGAATGTTCGCCGAACATTTTCCTTCCTGAACTCACTGCTGTTTACAGTAGTGAGCACTTGCAAGATTAACGAAAACATGTTATTTTCAAGTCTCTATATTTATCTCCAATAATTTCGTCTGAGGATTTTACACGTTTTGGACAACTGTGCAACTAACACTAACAAAGAGATTTCAGAAAAGTGCAGAAAGGTGTGTATATAATAAACGACTGCCAATATTCAAGCTACATCACCTGTTTTCCTACTTTGCTATTGCCTGTCAGCTGTTGCGGAGGCTTGCCATTTTTTATGAAGCGAACAGTTCAGAAATGAACTGAAAGTTAATCGATCATAGAAGAATAATGTTTGCTATGGTGTTTGACCATGTGAGTATTCAATAATACCTTTTCATTTCGCAGAAAGCATATTGATTCCTTCTCATTTATGATTCAGACCAATCAGGGTGTGGGAACGTAGGAAGGTACTTGGACCCGGGTGTGTATGCTGAAATATGGGTGGGGCGAAAAAATCCCCCAACAGACCCCCCTTTAGTTGGTTGGTCTGTAGTTTTATTAACCACTATAAAAACATACTTACCGTTCAATCACTACTTGCTAAATCAAATATCTGCATTTAGCTATCAGAATAAGATTTTTATGCTCGCTTACATACTCCCTAATGCCAATACCATCACCATGTAGACCCTCAACCAGGCTTCTGCAAGAGGGACCCCCTGCATTAGCCTTACAATAGACTGGCACCAGTCTGTACTCACTCCTTGGTGACGCTTGTCACTAAGCACGCTCGCGCATGTGCAGTAGGTCCCAAATGTGAAAACTGATTCACTTTTCTAAATTTAAGTGCCATATATCCAGCCTAGATTCTCAAATCAATACCCAGCGGGGTGGCTGAGGCCGGGTCGTAGTGATTGAACGGTAAGTATGTTTTTATAGTGGTTAATAAAACTACAGACCAACCCACTAAAGGTGGGTCTGTTGGGGGTTGTTATTACACCACAAAAACATCCATTACCGTTCAATCACTACTTGCTAAAACCCGTAGATTTGGTCAGTGTCCCACTACGAAACAATGGTGGGAGGAGATTTGAGAATCCATAAGCAAGGATAAAAATCAAACAAGACAAACCAAATGTTGATAACAAAACATAATGGTGCATCTAAATCAATCACACAGTGACAACCAAATAAAACTTTAAACATAAAGAAATAAATAAAACCCAAAGAACAACTCTCACCATTACAACGCAGACGCACGGTCCTAACGAAAATGGTGGGATGTGCTTGGTAAATGGTCTTCAGCCTTTCTTGTTAAAATAGTAATGTTCCTAAAGAAAGAAGGCGCTGCGCTCTGGCCTTTCAAATAAAAAGTGGTAACTCGGATTTCCATCCTGCAACTTGCATAACTTCGTCTACAGAAGAGCCAGCGAAAAGAGCGAAGGAGGTAGCCATCCCTCTAACATCACGAGCCTTAATGTGAGTGAGATTAATTTGCTCAGGAGAAGCAATCTCGGAGCAGAGTTGAATGGTGTCACAAATCCATCTAGCAATAGATGCTTTAGAGACTGGTCTGGCTAACCCCTCCGCATACGGAACCCAGAAGTGAGACGGATCGGATCTTTTAAAATCAATACGACGCTTATAAGTTTTAAGAGCTCTGACTGGAGACCAAAATCTGTCAGACGGAGAAAAGGAAGATAAAGATTTTAAAATAATCGGCTTAGCTGGATAACGGTTTGATTGCGTTTTTGATTAAAAAATCCCTTCTAGGATATAATACCAAACCGTCCCCAGCTTCAATAAATCGATCCTTCTCAGCGGAAAAAGCATGGATCTCAGATCATCTTCTAGCAGAAGCAGAAGACACTAGAAAAACAGTCTTAAAGGTTAAAAGCTTTAAGCTAATCCAAGAGATAGGTTCGAAATGATGACCTGCCAAAACCTGAAGAACCAAAGCCAAGTTCCAGGAAAGCAAAGGTTTAGCAATAGGAGGACGAATATTACCTAAACCTCTGATGAAACCATTAAGAACCTTAGTATCTTTAACATCAGCGTTTAACAAACAAGGAAGAGACGATGCTAAAGAAAATCTATATCCTCTTACAGTGTTAGCAGTCAGATGAAGAGAATCGAACAGACAGGATAAAAAATCTAACACTTGGGAAATAGAAACAGAATCGGGCACGAGATCATGATTTGAACACCATTCTCCAAAAATCTTAAGTCGCCCCTTGTAAACTCTTCGGGTCGACTCCCTACTGGCCGAATTAATGATTTCCTGAGATATTGCAGAAAATATATTCTCAGGGACCGAACACTCGATATTCTCCAAACACACAGACTGAAGATTCCTGGGTTTGGATGAAGGCAAGTTCCCCTTACTTGGGATAACAGATCTGGGGACACTGGAAGCAGATGAGGGAAGTCTACCAGAAGATCGAGAAGGTCTACAAACCAGATCCTTTTTGGCCAAAAGGGAGCTATCAATGAAATCTCGCAGAACTGGTCCCCGACTTTCTTCAGAACCAAAGGAACCACGATAGTTGGAGGGAACGCATATGCGAAGATTCCTGTCCAGGACTGAGACAGGGCGTCCACAGCCAATGCCTGATTGTCCGGAAAAGGAGACATGAAAGAGGAGATCTGGGCATTCAGAGAGGTCGCGAACAGGTCTACATGGGGACGATCCAGAAGGTTGAAGATCGCTTTGACAACTGACCTCTTTAACTGCCACTCTGTGTGGCCGAATTTGGAGGGGCGAGACAATTGATCCGCCAGAAAATTCAGACATCCTGGGACATGGGTGGACACCAGGAAAATCTGGTCCATGCAACACCACATGAGGAGATTCCACACCTCCAAACAAAGGAGAGACGACTTTGTGCATCCCTGCTTGTTGATATAAGAGACTACTATTGAATTGTCTGATCGAATCGAGATCTTGAGGCCCTGCACCCGATCCGACCAAGAAAGGAGAGCCTTCTTGACAGCCCACAACTCCAGAATGTTGATGTGGGCTAACGACTCCTCCAGGGACCACAGGCCTGAGACAGAAAGGGAACCCCAGACCGCTCCCCATCCCTCCTTGGAAGCGTCTGTAAAGATGATCGCTTGAGAAGACTTGACCAGAGGAACACCCATCAGAAGCAGAGAGCGATCCTTCCAGAATTCTAGGTGGGGACTTAAATGCTCTCTGACAGGGATCTGATGGTAAATTGAATGAATCGACTGTTTCCACAGGGACATTAGATACATTTGGATAGGTCTTCTCATCAGCGCCGCCCACGGAATGATGTTCTCGACGCTGACCATCAAGCCTATCACCCGGAGAAAAAAGAATGCTCTGACCACGGCAGAGGAGGACAGAATTTCCATGGCCACTAGGATGGCTTCTACTCTTATATCTAAAGGGAAGACCAAGCCTCGACCCAGGTCGAAAGAAACACTTAGGTGGGTGAAAACCTGAGACGGAGCCAAAGATGATCTTTCTAGATTTATTACCCATCCTAGACTGGAAGCAAGACTGCAGACCTCTGGAACGATACTTGACAGAATTGAGGAAGATTCTTCTTTTAGTAACCAATCGTCTATATAAACGTGAAGGGGTATAGAATGACGGTGCAGAATTCCTGCAACTGCTCACACTAGGCGGGTGAAGAAGAAAGGAGCCGTGGTCAGGCCGAAAGGCATGACTCTGAATTGCCATACCCGGCCCTTGAAAGCGAATCTCATAAGATAAGGGACACTTCCTATAAAAATAAGAAATGATAAGAAATAAAGCCCTAGCTTCGATAAAAAACTAATGAGAAAATCTACAGAGGATACGTCATAGGCGTACTTAAGAAAGTGACTGAAGAGAGGAATCATAATGATTCCTGAGTGATGTTGTTTGAGAGCACTAAGGAACTACGTTAATAGGAGTGGTATTGGCTATTTTATAACATGGTACTTTGATGGTATATAATAGGCATGGTTACTCTAACCTCGAAAACGGGAGTAGTGACACGAAAACTGGTAACTCAAAAACTATAGTTACAAACACCTCTAAAACACCATGATATAAAAGTTGAACATAACTTAGGAAGGATTGATTTCATGGTAGGCATGATTCGATGTCAAATAGATTGTAACTGAAAACTTTCAGAGCAAAGCTAAAACTTTTATAACAGATTGATAGCAGGCAAACTGTACTGCTAGCAGAATATTTGAAAAGTGAATCAGTTTTCACATTTGGGACCTACTGCGCACGCGATAGCGTTCTTAGTGACAAGCGTCACCAAGGAGTGAGTACAGACTGGTGCCAGTCTATTGTAAGGCTAATGCAGGGGGTCCCTCTTGCAGAAGCCTGGTTGAGGGTCTACATGGTGATGGTATTGGCATTAGGGAGTATGTAAGCGAGCATAAAAATCTTATTCTGATAGCTAAATGCAGATATTTGATTTAGCAAGTAGTGATTGAATAGTAATGGATGTTTTTGTGGTGTAATAACAACAGCTGATTTGAGCCTCAAAACCCTAGACAGCTCCGTGCCTAACTTACGCTTTTTGATGTAAGTTAGGCACTCCTTCGTCAATACAGAATAAGTAGGGGGCGTAAATAGGTGAGTAACTTAGGCGTGCACGTAAGTTACGCACCCTTCCTGAATACTGTCCCTGCATCCAAGCATCAGGCTATATTCAGTCCATTGGTTGAATATCATTTGTCTACGTTGTTATTAAGATCATATCTAGTCAAAGCGGGCAAAACAATTGGTTGACCTGGATATTTCAATGACTGATTCTTGGCCATGAAATTAACCCTAGGTAGAAGCTTAAGGCCTTCCCCTGTAACCACATAATGGACTGGCTCGGCAGATAAGGCATGCATTTCACTTCTACGCCTTGCCGAGGCTGCCGTTATTAGAGAAACAGTTTTAAGTGTCAAACATTTTCATAGAAATGGAACTTAGTGGTTCAAAGGGTTTATCAGCAAATACATGGAGCACTAAAGATAAACTCCAAGCCGGAATCATCGGTGGATTTCTCGGTCTTAGATCACCCATGCCTTTGACTAAAGTATTCAAATTACATACTTCATCACTTCCCCTATTAGCCAAGCAAGGGATCACAGACATTAAAGCTGACATGCGAGAGTGCAGAAATTGCAGCCCTCCCGCTCTCCTCAGTGTCGGGTAACACGCTATTGGCACTGCGTAGCACGCTTGTGCATAGCACTCCCATGTCAGCACGAGAGCCTGGATGCGTGTCCTCGCCTAGCGCAGCACAGTTATCCACACTAGGCTTAGGTACAACACCGTACTGCTGGTACTGGCCACACACAACACGGCAGTGCATAGCTGAAGTGAGGCCTTCACCTGACGTTTGTTCGACTTGAAAGACGTGTCAGCCACTGTGGCTGACAGTATCAGTGAAAATCGAGGACAAGCGTCAGGTATACGTTAAGTATTGTGGCTTACCACGTTATATCTATATCAGTGATATGCTCTGCTAATGGCAGAGATGGCATTGCGCTCATCGCTGTCTTTCCCACTAACCACGGGTGCTGGTCGCGCTGGCTAGCCTATGGTTCCACATTAAGTTCTAGTCTAATGACATGTGTCAGACCAGTCCTACTCAGTGGCCACCTTCAAGTGCTTGACAACGCGGGGCCTTCGTCGTCCTCAACAGCACTTGCAAGCATATTGGCAGCAAGCCGGCAAAACCATGCAGGCCCATGAGGGCTGGCACGGTATGGGCCGTGGCTATACAAGAAGCCGGAGGCATGGTGTGGTGGGGGCTATAATATCCAGCACCATGGTCTGGCCCTACCATAGCACACCCATCAGCAAGCCGTGGAATGCAGTATGGACGACCATTGGCTCCAACTCGGGCTACCTTCTGGGCCGTGAAAGCTACTCCTGCGTGAATAACACCACGGAGAACACCCGCTCTCCCCATGAAGGGGCAGATGTCTGATTCCATAGCCATGGCTGCATCAGGAGACCCCAACAGATAGTTCCCTTCTTCCTGGCCAGGAAGATTAGACTCCGGGACAGCAAATAAAGCTAACCCAGACTGGCTACGTAGGGAAGGTACCGTATGAGAGTACGGTACAATGGGAGTGTGGATTCTCCATGGAACCCATAAAGCAGGAATCTGAGTTCATCACTACTGCCAAGATCAACCGACGAGGCAAGCCTCCAGCGTGGATCATTTAGGGCCGCTCCTGGATCAACCGGCGAAGTAAGCCTCAAGCCGGGTTCTACCAGAGCTACCTCTGAATCTTTGAGCAAAACTGGAAAACTAGATTCAGAGGCGGGGACTATCTGGCAGTGGGCAGACGAAGACAATGAATTACCTGATCCAGGAAGCATGCTGCGAAGCATCTCTGGTGCCAGGTCCTTAATTGTCTTCTTCATCTCCCCCATCATCTCAACTCTCTTCTTACACTTTCCACCACTTACACGCTCCCGCTCCTTCTTGAGACGCTTCTCCTCATCACACGCCCTGTCCTTCGCCTGCACTTCAACATATTCAGAGAATAAGTTGGCCTGCCACTGTTTACAAACATCACAATTAAGGTTGGGACCATAAGGACTGCATCTAGCGCAGAGATGAGGAGCAAACTTGGGCTTCGGAAACCTCCCGCAGGAGCCACAAAGACTATTCTTCTGAAAGAGTATAATACGCAGACAATGAGTTTTTTCAGACTAAAAAAATCCATATCAGGGAGCAACAGTACATAAATAATTACTTAAAAAGAAAGGTGCTAAAGATAAACATAGCCAATACATAATGAATTGTTGATAGTGAACAAAGGGCTGAAAATGACATCATATCTTATTTAAATAAATCCAAGATAATCAGTACATGAAACATCATCCAGGTGTAAAAGACGAATTGTATTCAGACGAATTGTATTCAACACAAGAGCATAAAACATGGAAGATGAATACAGTGACAACATATGCCAACCAACAGAGAAACACAAGAAAATAATTTTGGCAGCAGAGTTTTGTAATATTTTCAAATATATTAGAGGGACATATCTTCATAATTCTAGAGTACTTGCATCTTTAGCATAAGTTTACTATCATATCCATCACTCTTGAATAATCCACCATTTCACACCCCTCTCCACCATTAACAATAAAGGGACCATGGGATAAGAGAGTGAAGCTACAACTCATACGGCAAGCTCTCGACTCTCTAGGCATAGACATACCTAACAGGGAAGGGGTGAAAGGTGGAGAGAATTTCTACACAGCTCATGTCCAAATCCATTCCAGGTACATGTACTTGTGGACACAAAAACAAATAATTAGAAATTCAAGGCGCAAGAATATAATTTTAGCAGTTTACATGGCGCTAAACACGTCTAAATCGAATCCCGGAAACACAATACAATGCAAAACACCAGCGAAATTTATACTAAATATTAATTAGACAGCTGATTGCTTGGTCCCTGCTCTCCATCAGGTTTTTCAGCGTGATCAGACATCTTAAATTATTCAAATTATTCAGATATTGAGTACAATTAAACAAAACTAGCGAGGAAACTAGAAAAGCATGTTGAATTAGGTCAATAAATTAGGTTGAGCTAACCGGAAAATATTGATGTTGAAAAAACATGTTTTTACCAAGGTCACAGTTACCTTGACCTAGGCTTGCGCGATTTTTCCATTTAATCGTGAAGTTTGATTTATCTTTAAAATCCCGATTTTTACGATGTAATTGAGGAAAAATCGGAGTCATCAGTTTGTTTAAAATCTAGTGTGTACTTTTCCATCGCATTTTATCAGTACATGAGTACAATTATAATCGATTCACGCCCGTGTTTATTGTGTTTATATCCCGCCGTGCCATGTACATGTCGAATAATTACTAATCACAACACAAAGCGCTACGATAAACAAGCTAACAATAGCGAGGTAATACCTTTGTCATTGAGAAAACCAGCTAGTTACTTCGTCGAATCACCATATAATTTTCTTTCTTTTGCTGCAGACCGTGAGTCTGTCGTGAAATATCAAGTATATACTTAGTTGCAGATTGTTAGGCAATAATCAGTGAACACAATTCTTTTTAATTCTACAATTTCAGGCGGTGCAATAATTTTTCCTTTTTGATTCGGTTGTCATATCCACATGTATTAAAGAAAATAAAGCAACAGCATTCCAGATTATTGTATTTTGAACTGTGCTTGATGCCTTGATTACTCTGAAATATAAATCGTACATTTTGAAAGCAACTATAAACTGCACTATATGACGAGTTTAAGCCGTTACTCTCGTAGCTACTCAAATCTAACGTCCTATGTATGTAGATTGCGCAGTATCTCACTGGGTACTAATATTAGCGTCTTCGCACTACTCGGGTAATGACCTAAACACGTCCTACAAAGGGAGGCTAATACATCACGTAATTTATATTTTTTCTCGACGACGATGTTTATTAAACTATGCGCAATATTTAGGAGGTCCCAATTAATAATTTCACTCTCGCGATGATGGATATACGGTATACATTAAGCATAGACATAGGATGGTAAGAGTTTGTTGCATGAAATTGCGTTCTAATTTCGCGCTATATTTTTGTATCATTTATTTCATTTGGACCTACGATTTAATCGAAAATCATGATTTTTTTTTACAAAATCGATCGCAATTTTTCAAAGCAAAAATCATGCAAGCCTACCTTGACCTTTACTCTTCTGACCCCAAGATCACTGTGTTGCTCTGTCATTATAAGGAAGCATGCGCACAAGCTTCGGTGCAGTATGATTAACCAAACATGAGATATAAATATAAAAGTTTAGCTAAACGTAAATTGGACGACGCTGCCGCCGCCACCGGACGATGTGCAGGGTATCACAATCGCTCCTTTTACCTCGTAAGTCGAGCTAAGAATAGCATTTCTGAGAAGTATACATGTGGTATCTGGTACCTGACATCTTGTTTATACACTGGGGCTACAAGGCTCTAATAAGAGATGAAGTATGTGGCTATGTAGACTTCATAGATGAGGAAGAGAAGTCTCTTGATCACCTCACTAGTACTATAGCTGCAGCATAGTCAACAAGAACTATGCTAACAGCGCATAATACCCTGCTATGATACAAACCAATGAATGAGTGCTATCAGAACATATCGATTTCTTCCTCAGACCTAAACCAGGGATCCGATGAAGTTTCAAAGCGGTCATGGAGTTATCGTCCAGAACGCAATTTTCAAGATGGATGCTGGCCAGTGGCTTGCGGCATATTGGATTTAGGATCATCTCCCTTTTTATACATTTCTTCTCCAAACCTAGCTCAACCACACTATGAAGTAAGTATCAAAGCGATCGGATAATGGCCACCCTTGGCCGGTAGCCAACTTCGATTTACATTCATCTTTATAGTTCTGTTCCCCAGACCTAGTCCAACCACACTAGGAAGTTTGTAAGCGATCTGATAAACGGTAACAGAGTTATCATCCTGAAACCAATTTGCAAGATGGTTGTCTGTGGTTGGCTTGGATATCGGATCATTGTTAGTTTTGATAAGTTCTCCAGAACTAGTTCAACCACCCTAAAAAATTTCAAAACGATAAGATAAATGGTAACAGAGTTATCATTCGGAAACCAATTTTCAAGATGGCCGCCGGTGGCTGGTGGTTATGTTAGATTTCAGATCATCGCCAATTTCAATAGGTTTCTTCTGCAGAACTAGTCCAACAACCCTAAAAAATTTCAAAACAATCCAATAAATGGCAATTTTCAAGATGGCCGATGGTGGCTAGTGGCCACGTTGAATTTTGGATCATCAGCAATTTCAATAGGTTTCTTCTCTAGATCTAGTCCAAACGGATATGAAGTTTCAACGCAATCCGATAAATGTAAACAAAGTTATCATCCGGAAACCAATTTTCAAGATTCCCGCAGGTGGCTGGCGGCCATTTTGGATTTTGGATCATTATCAATTTCGATAGGTTTCTTTGTCAAACATTGTCGAAACCACACCCTGAAGTGTAAAAGTTATCTGAAGAACAGTAACACAGTTATCATACGGAAACCAATTTTGAAGATGGCCACTGGTGGCCATCTTGGAGTTCGGATCATCGCCATTTTTGATAGACTTCTCCCCCTGACCGAGTATAACCACCCTATGAAGTTTCAAAGCGATCCGATAAATGATAATAGTTATCATCTGGAAACCACTTTGCCACCTACCTGCCCAGATGGTGGCATCACATAATGCCCGACTTCGGTTAATCGATATTTCATCTCTAGTCGATTATTTTTCCTGGCGATTACATGTATATAATCGAGTGTAACTTAAAATAATCGAAAAAATTGATTCAATCGAGCAAAAATCGATTATTTATTTTAATCAGGCATAATTTAGTGTTTAGTCTTGTAATACAGCTAATGCATCGGTGGTTTAATTGTTCTAGCAAGAGAGTTGTATAAACATCTATTCCTGACGTTCAAACTTGCACCTCCCGAGCCATAATCCATGCATGTGAATGTTTATATAACTAATTGCTTGATACGCCAATAATAGGAAGCATTTGTTTGCTACTGTTTAATATCCCCCTCTGAAGGCTATAGGCTGAAGTGTTGGCGACCAATTTGCGAAAAAAATTAAAAAATGAATTACTGTTTTTCACAGTAAATTCACAACATTTCGATGCAAATTTTCACAAACTGTGACAATTGTTTTAGAACTAATTTGACTTAAAACTGTTGATGCCTAAGGCAGCAACAACTTGCAGTCAAATGATTTTCAGAATATTCAACTTTTCTAATGCTGCGAAATAGGCAAAAGTCGTAGATAGGCACCACGGGCGAAATCCATATCATAATTTAAAAATAAAAATAATATGGCCATTTCGCGAAAGAATGCACAAAATTGACTTTGACATAGTAAATTTACAAATTTTCACATCACATCAAACATACCAGTAACCTTCCAGTCATTTCTTAAACAATAGATCAGCAGATCAAGGATCCCTCTGGCTGTGGTTGTATAACGCAACTTGGGTATCACTGATACATGTACTGTACAACTGTAAGAGTTGGGCGACTCCAAATGCAGTTCTAGTTAAGCTAGATGTCTGCCACAGCGAACACCTACATACCAGACACTATACCCATCAGTGATGCATTATACACCACATGTATGTGAAGTACAGTGCCACTGTCCGTGAAATTGGCCCCAAACGATGGTCTATGCTTGGTCATGTTTTGCCAATGGAAGAATTCAGCTTTAGCTATGCTCCACCCATCTCTAGCCAAACCTCACCTACGCATTACCCGTGTTAGGATCGATCGACGCCTGTACTTTCTGAATCTCAATTTCCAGAAAACTATACACGTAAACTAATGAACATTTAGCAACAGCACCCAGTTAAATTGTTCAAAATATTAAACCTTTTCAATATATTAAACCGCATGTTTATTAAATAGTAGACATACAATTTGTACAACTTGAAGGACTATTAAGAGTTTAAGATGGACTAAATCGAGTTATTAACAAGAGGCCCAAGGGGCCTGTATCGCTCACCTGGACAATAGGCATTTCAACTAGAATGCTCTTTATCAACAAGATGGCCAGCAAACCATTTATCCGACAGTTTTGAAAATTGCAAATTTGAGATCAGAATACCCAAAAACACATAAAACAATTTCAGCCTCAAAATCCATCAAATAAAAAAATGCAATATGGCCACCAAGCATGCTATATTTTGATTGGCCCATGTCGGCCATGTTTTTTGACGGATCAATGTCTCTTGAACAAACTTTAATGGGCCTTAGGCCCTAATCATATCTGCCAAATTTCGGCCCAATCCCCTCAGCGCCTCTGGAGAATAAGTCATTTTCACTACAACTAGGTCAACCAAGATGGCCGCCGAATAATTTGACCAATCATGTTCCCTTGCCATAAATCATATTTCATGAAGTTTACATCAATCCCCCAAGCCGTTTCAGAGATTTTTAAAGACGTTTCCTAAAATCGGCCTAAATCCAAGATGGCCACCGGACAAATTGGCCGATCGGGTTCATTTGAGCAAAATTAGATCTCTATGCCCTATGAATGCTTCCTCCAAAATATAATTGAAATTGGCCCAGTGGTTCTTGAGAAGAAATCGTTTAAAGAACTCCCGATTGCTTTACTATGGGCCCATTGCTTTACTACGGGAGCCGATGGCGGTAAAACAAACCAAGATGGCAGCCAAACCGTTTATCCGACAGTGTCGAAAGTGGCATATTTGAACTCGCCACACTGATAAGCATATATAAAGCAATTTTCGCCTTCAAAATACATCAAATACAAAAAAGCCAATATGACCAACAAACGCTAAATTTTGACTGGTTGATGGCGGCCATGTTTTTTAACGTATGAACTTCCCTTGAATAAACTTGAATGGACCTTGGTCCCTAAGCATATTTACCAAATTTCAGGTCTATCCCTTTAGCGGCTCAGGAGAAGTCATTTTCGCGAAAACTAGGTCATCCAAGATGGCCGCCAGGCAAATCGTCCAATCAGGTTGCCTTGAACAAACTTGAGTCTACCGTTGGACTAGATTTTTTAGTGCTTCTAAAAATCGGCTATTTTGGCCGGTGGTCATCTTGGATTTCGGCCGATCGGCTTCGTTTGAACAAACTTGAATCTCTATTCCCTAGGGATGCTTTCTGCCAAATATAATTGAAATCAGCCAAGTGGTTCTTGAGAAGTTGCTTAAAGAAAAAGTTGACGGACGGATGGTCGCCACGGCATAAGCTCACTTGCCCTTTCAGGCCAGGTGAGCTAAAAATTGACGCATATGCCTGAAACTCGAACATGGCCTGTAACTTCTCATAACAAAGCAATGTAGCAATTCTCAGTTAAATACCTTGAAGGGCTGCGAAGAAAAGTGCGGAAAACCAAATGCGACAGACAGATAGACAGAGTGAAAACCTATAGTGCCCCCCCCCCCCCCCCGCCCCCCCCCCCCCCTGGTTTTACCAGTAGGGGACTAATAACTGTACTTGTTTAACCCTTTAATGGTCATGACTGCTCAATGCTCAAGATAATACACAACATTTGCTTATATTGAATGTCTATTTGTAGATAAAAAGATATATCATGTTTCAAAATTTACCACTATAATGACTGCTTCAGTTATGGAGTCAGGAAACTACTAGGCTAGAAATTTTCAGAAATAATCTCCTTTTCATCTGCAAATTAACAATCTCCAAGACGACATCAGAACCATGAACATTAACCCTTACACTCTGATATCAATATTCTATCTTTTATTGTGTCAATATCATAGAAACTGGTGTACATTTTTCGACAATTTTGGTGGAAGACATTAATGTCTACGACGGAACCATACCCCACCAAATTCGTTGAAAAATTATCATCAATTCAACTTTTAATTTAATTTGAAGATTAAAAATTTTTGACACCAGAGTACTACAGATTAAAGGGTGTAACACATAATGCTAAAGAGAACATGCTAACCAACAAATCACCTTTTCAATGGCTTCTTCAATGTGACTGAATCTGTCCCTTTGCTGTTTGTTTCGATACTGTAAGCTTCTGTAGATGACATCTCTCACATGGGGACTCAAACTAAAGCTCTCTTCATTATATTCTAAGAAGACATCTGCAAAGAATAACTATATTATTTAACTTAATCCTTAACAGGACCCACAATTGCAAAAGCTTGTGTCTTCCACAGTCATAACATTATAAATAGTATGAAAATAGACTACTGTAATCTATTCTCCAGTAACTTTACATTGTCAAGTATTGCTATGGAAACGATATAGACACATGTGTTAGTGAATCGGAATTTTCAGTGATTTTGAAAGTACTCAAATTTGATCATATTTGATCATTGGCAGTCTCTGCTCGCTCAGACTTTGCAATCACATTAAGTAAATTCCAAGCATGCTTCGGGGATTGGTGGTAATGAAGTCTCATCATCACTGGTATCAAGCCATATCTAGATATGGTTCAACCAGACCTAGATACTCATGGAAGTCCATTACCTAAGTACATGTGGAAGTACATGTAGCCGAGTGCACATGTCAGCCTAGATCTATGCCATGGTCTGGTAATGCGCATAATGGATATGGACCCGTACAGCATCAGGGATCGTGGCAGTGTCTCACGGGACAGCCATTTGCTGAGAAATTTGACATGAGCTTCTTCGTATGGTTCAATATCAATGACACAATAAATCTGGCATATGAATGTTTCAGCAGCTGTGGCAGTAACTGGCGTTACCTCCTCAACCACTCCCCTCACCCTTACATAGACCATGTAACAGTTGATGCTGGGTTTTTTTTAATACCTTCTAAGCAGTTTCCTGCCCGAGGTCCAACAGTTGTGATACACAGTCACAGACAGTGATGACGTGGAATGCCAACAATGTGTCAACAACTTCTTTGGGTAGTCTCTGGTGAACTGAATTGGAATGTAAATTGTAGTGATTGTAGCTTGGCTTCTAGAATATACACGACTTCTTCCATATCTGGGTACAATTCATTTTGCAATAATGTGCTATTTGCAACACTAGATCATCTGTATCACAAGACAATAACACAATGGAGTCTGAATCAAGGCTTAGATGTAGTCATTGTCGCTTAGCACCAAATAAGTATCTGCCGGCTGCCGCTTCATGGTTGATTGTCATGTAGCAGCATCCAATACAGAATCAGATTACTGAACACCAGTAACATCTTAGAGAATACTAGCCACTGCAATTGTCATGCTCTAAGGAGATGACAGCATTAGCAGGGGTGTAAATTTGTGGCGAACGGCTGCACGTGTTCACGTGGAGGTTACGCAAACACGATTTTAGGCGATCTATATCCGTTCTCCATAAAATATCTATTTTCGCTCACCATAATAAAATTCAGCACAGTAGGCTCTCGGTACTAAGTACACTTAGTATATTAATTGTTTTCAATACGATAGACATAATAGTTACATGAAATAATTGATTCGTGTCATCAAAATATCTTCGGCAAACGGCTTTTTGTTGTGGCAGACTTGCGGGTTATTGTGAGTGCCGCAAGTCCACCACAATAAAATCTGTAACCAGCTCTATGGAATTTAGTAGATAGCTTTAAACTGACAATTTACTGGAAATGCGATTTACTGGAAATAAGAGTTACTACGCACCAGTTTGCCTGACAAATAGACCTGTTTTCTCGGTCGCTCCAAAGTAATGAACCACTTAAATATTGGGTGGTATTACTCTCGGAACCTTCCAGTAATAATATATTGGGTCATATAACCCATCAAAGTGGGCGCTAAGATATTGCTTTACTGCGTTTATAAGCGGCACAGTGACTAGATTTTTTGTTCCACCATTATCCATTAATGTTGATCGTGAGAGTCGCACAGAGATTGGTTGAAATAAATCATGTGATTAATTCGTTATGAATGACAATGAGTCACGTGATCAAAATTTTACTACAATAGTAATTTTCATTCATTACTAATGACATCGGATGGCCTGCGAGTCAATCATAAAACATGACTGCGCATTATCGATTATTATTAACTATTAGCGCGAGACATTTCTCATTACTGGTAAATTAGCAGACACACTATAGGCTGATTCGTGACAATTTTTCTTGTTGAAATTAGTAACCGGATCGCGCCTTTCTGTAAGAATGGAATGTTTACATTACCGGACAGCTGTACCAGAGCTGATAATGCAATCTACTGGCCATTGACAGATAGAAATAGCGCTAGAAAAATATTTCTTCCAAAAATAACAAGTTGCCCAGGAGTGCAACCGATATACTAGACAGCGTATCTATCTCTACCAGCAACTAATATAGGTACTGGGAATGGAAACCCACAGCTATACCTACAGTCATGGGACCAACTTTGTCCCAAAAGGGTCTAAATTTAGAAATCAATTTTGGCGCGAGTTTTATTTGTTTAAGTGAAGAATATGGTGGGCAATTCAATCTCGCATATATACAAGATTGGCTTGCCCACCACATTTTTCACTTTCCCCGGGCAAGTGTTAAGTTCATCATCATCATCATCGTATTCTCGGGACATAAGCCACTAGAACACTGCGGTATTACACATTATCGTATGCACAATATCATGCTCTATCTGGTACTCGCCGTTCAAATTCAATATTATTTATTTCATGATTTAGTACAGATTTACTGCTGACCGCGTAGCCTATATATTAGTAGGTTACCAAAGGTTGCCATGGGTTGCCAAAGGTTACCATGGGTTACCTAAAATTTATTATTGCGTAATGTACCATGAGGTTGCCATATGTGCAATTGCAAGACCTACTGTAGGTTACCATAAAGAATCTAGCTTTACACCCCTCATTAGTTGTTTGTTTAGTAGCTCTGATAGATCATCGCTGTTATCACATAAACAGATAAAGCTTGACCAGTTATTTGGTAGGAGGAACGGAGGAAGCTCTCACTGCACATTGTATTGGTCAAGGTTGGTCATTTCATCATGGTGGGCATTACACGGAGATAGTTTCGTAACAAAATAGAAAATTTATTTTATCTTACCGTATCAAAAAAGCATCCGCTTTTGTTTCTACGAGAATTCTTAATATTTACCAGATGTACTATTATGATAATGTCTATTATCTAGTCTAGCTCAAAATAAACAATTAAAACTCCGCACTCTCCTGGTCCTGCCCATACTGTGTCCGGGAATACCATAGCCGCAGGTACCGAGTCTATTCCCAATCACAGTCAGATTCGTCTTATATTTGCCTTGGCAAACTGCGAAAGCAGCTCAGCCTCACCTCAGCGGGGCGGCTGAGGCAGGGCCATAGTACATCTGGTAAGTATTAAGAATTCTCGTAGAAACAAAAGCGGATGCTTTTTTGATTCTACTTCGAATAATACTTACCAGATGTACTATTATGATAAACTACGGATTTCGACAGCCAGGAAATGCCGGTGGGAGGAGGTGAGGCTCGAACCAGCACTCATCAACCATCCAACAGAGAAGGTTATGAAGAGACTAAAACCCTGGCATACGCTTGGGTTCTGCTATCCGACTCATAGAGTGCTAAACTTCCATGGTCTAGACCGCGCTCCCCCCCCCCTCTTTTGTCCGCACAAAACCAGAGGGATGTCCATGGGGATGCAACACCCACCAGACCCGTGTCAGCCCCAAGTCTCAGCTAGGGCAGTCCAGTAGAGTGCAAAGAAGCTACTACAACTTCAAATCTTTGAAAAAAACTATCAGTATATCGATTAGATTTTCAAATTGGAATGAGTCTCATGTCTGTATGAGAGGATAAATATACTCTTGTACCAGACTATTCACTTACTCAGTCTGGTATTTCGACTGGAAGTAAACATATTTATAGTCACTTAATTAATGTAAACACTCACCATTTTTGAGTGGTCGATCTGTTATTGATCATCACAGGAGCTAGGCCCAATCCACGGTCGTACTCAGTCATGTGCATAGCGCTTGGTCAGTGTAGGCGGAAGGCTTTTGTGATGTGTGCGAAGTAGTGGTCGGACGTGGCTTAGTTTAGGTTTGACAGATTGGCGACGGCTACTGGATTAAGTGTGCTGGAGATGTCTCGAAGGTAGAAATCAGTGAATGACGACTCGGCATGCCATTGTGCTACAGACATCACCTGCTCTAAAGAGACACCCTTATAAAGGGCTGATGATGCTGCTAGTGCTCGGACCTCATGGGCATTCGCACGATCAATCTGCTTTCCTGTAGCGATCTTGTGCGACATCTGAATAGCGTCAACTATCCAACGAGAAATAGTATCTTTCGAAGCACGTAAATGGGGAGCTTTGAGACATAACCACAGAGATTTCGGGTCGTCTCTCCACTCAGAAGTACGTTTCTTATACATCTTTAGACATCTGACAGGACACCAAGCACAAGAATTTGGGTCATGTCTAGTTAAACTTGGCAAATTGATCGGCTGTCCTGGATATTTAAGTGACTGATTCTTTGCCAGGAAACAAAGACGTGGAAGTAATCTTAAACCTTCACCCGTGACGACAAAACGGTCTTGTTCGGCAGAAAGCGCATGAATCTCGCTTCTCCTTCTCGCCGACGCTGCTGCAACCAAGAAAACTGATTTAATAGTTAACAGTTTAATGTCAATAGATCTAATCGGTTCAAAGGGAGCATGCCCTAAAACCTGTAGAACAAGAGATAGATTCCATGATGGGATAGGAATTGGCTGTCTAGGTCGCAGATTGCTCATTCCTTTGATAACTTCATTCAAGGTGTCATTCTCCGCTCCCCCAATGGTGAGACTAGGAATGACAGAAGCTAATGCAGACTTATATGCTGCTAGGGTAGAAGGTACAAGTTTGTCAACTTCGTATAAATGACAGATAAAATCTGCTACGTGTTGAACAGATGCAGAAAAGGGATCAATATCTCTTCTCTCACACCACTGTGCAAATTTGTTGATTCTATAATTATATGTTTTTGTGGTCAAAACTCTTCTGGCCGAAGCAACAAACTTCGCTGCTTGCTTAGAAAAGCCACCCTCAATTGCACGCTGCTTGACAACATCCATGCAGTCAATTTGAACATTTCTGGTCTGTCGTGAAGGTACAGACCCTTGTTCTGAGAGATTACATCTCTTGTGTCTGGAAGAGGGATTGGACTGCAGACCAGAAGGTCCAGCAGATCCGTAAACCATGATCGGCCTGGCCAATAAGGAGCGATCAGTAGTACTTGGCACATCCCCTCTCTTATCTTTGCCAGAACTTTCGGGATGAGAATTGTTGGAGGATACGCATACGCGTACATTCCCTTCCAACTTATCGCCAGTGCGTCTACTGCTAGAGCTAACGGGTCCGGGATCGGTGACACGTACGTGACCATCTTTGCGTTTTTCTTCATTGCAAATAGGTCGACATTTGGCTTGCCCCATTGTTTGAATAGAACCTCCGCTACCACTTGGTTGAGCTGCCATTCCGTCGGCCGACAAACCGTCCTTCGACTGAGAGCATCCGCTAAGATGTTCAATCTTCCTGGAATGTGTGCTGCCCGAAGAATAATATTCCTCTCTTGGCACCACAGCAGAAGGTTCCAAACCATCATACACAACTCCGGTGATCTTGTCCCGCCCTGGCGGTTCAAATAAGACACCACTGTTGAGTTGTCTGTCCTTACTAGGACAATTTTGTCTTGAACTAGACTCTCGAACTTCTGCAGTGCTAATACCACCGCTAATAGCTCGAGCACATTGATATGTTTCTGCGCATTGGTCCGATCCCATTCCCCTGACACTGACTGATTGTCCAATACCGCTCCCCAACCTGTCAATGATGCATCCGTGAATATGGACATCTGAGGTTGAGGAGGTTGTAGAGGAACACCTCGCAGGAGATTCTGTTCCGACAACCACCACTGAAGGTGGAATATCAATGGTTCTTTTACTGGTATTCTCAGAGATAACGGATCTGTTCTCTGTGACCAGAACGACATCAAATACATCTGAATCGGCCTGCGCCTGAGCGCCGCATATGGCACCACCTTCTCCAGAGATACTAGTAAACCCAGTATTCTGAGAAATTGACGCGCCGTCAGATAGGCTCCTAGAGAAACTGACTCCAATACTGCAATCAGGCTTCTGACTCTGCTCTCCGCCGGAAAAGCTACGCCGTCCCTGAGATTGAAAAAAATTCCCAGATAAACAAACTCCTGGGATGGAGTCAGTTCTGATTTCTCTAGATTCACAATCCATCCTAGCTTCTTCAATAAGTCTAGGACTACCTTCAGATTGCTGCGCAGAGTGACTGGATTCCCCGCCTTTAGCAGCCAGTCGTCTATGTAAGTGTGAACAGCTATGTTTCTCCTGCGAAGTAAAGAAGTCATGGCGAGAACCACCTTGGTGAAGACCCTCGGAGCCGTGGTCAGGCCGAATGGAAGAGCATTGAATTCCCAAACATTGTCTTGGAATGCAAACCGCAGGTACTTCTGAAAGGGAATTGACATTGGAATATGAAAATAAGCATCCTTCAGATCTATTGATACCGCCCACATGCCTTTCCTGAGCCCTGTCATCACCGCTGCTACCGTCTCCATCTGAAACCTGGGAGAAAGAATAAATTTGTTCAACGGTTTGAGATTGAGAATTGGTCTCCACCCTCCGGTACGCTTCGGAACTAGGAACATAATCGAATAGAAGCCCAGTGATGACTGATCGGCGACCAGGTGAATCGCCTTCTTCTGACGAAGCGATTCTATCTCTGACTGAATGGCAACTAGACGGTCTAATTCCCTTGGAATAGGAGTCCATATTGGAGTCGAGGTTAACGGAACTAACGATTGATGGATGAGCCAGTCCGGATCGTAGCCGTTTCTTATCCACTGACAGACTAAATAGTCGCGCACGACCTGTTCCCATTGGCTTAGGAATAGCTGAAGTCTGCCTCCGACGGAAGGAATCTGCACACAGTTGTCGGTCGAGATTAGCCGACAAGACGCTAAATCGCTTGGGTGAAGATTCTCGACTCCATTTGTTTCCAAAGCCGCCAGTATTTATTCCGCCGGAAACCCGTCAGGAACGAGCCCCACGGCCGCCCCGCGGCTTCTTGTGGTATGACGGTCCGGAACCGCCGCCACGACTATCCTTACGGTAGCCGCCACGGCCCGAACCGCCACCCTTCCTGTCTTCCTCATACGGCCTCTTACTAGAGGGCTTGTATGTGGACGAACGGCCAGGCCCTTGTGCTCCGGATGGCCTATGGGCATCACGGGCAGAAGGACGGAAGGGCGATCTAGGACGCTGCCTCTGCTGCTCCTGTCTGTGTTGACGGTAGGACTGTTGCGGCTGAGTCCTCTTGGTCGACTTCCACGACTTGCCGACCACCTCTTGCTCCGCCACCATCGATGCAACTTTAGAAAGCGCTTGTCGTGCCGAGCCGCCGAACAAGCCTGGACCTATGAAAGGCACAGAAGATAACGCTGCCCTCATCTCCGGTCCTGGTTCCACACAATCGAGAACCATTCTCCGTCGCTCTGCTAAAGTTCTTGTGATCACCCTGGCCAGGCAATCCTGAGACAGGCGCATGGTGTCCCGAACAACTCCGGGAGCAGCCTCTGGCACCTGTCCGCCTTCCGCCGTGCAGTCCAGCATACCCTGCAAGACGGTACACCCGTGCGACAGCGCAGCCATGGCTGCCCTAGCCGCATCCTCAATGAGCGTGAGCTCATTAAACGGGTCTTTGTTGGTCTGAGAAACCAAGGGACGTGACCGCCCCTTGGCCTTCCCAGCCAACGGCCTATTCAGCGCCTCACGTTCCGCAACGGAAAGCCGTGGAACCCTGGCGTACTGATGATAAGCCTGCTCCGGAAAACGGACCCTACTCCTTATCCCCTTCGGGGCCTTGGGCAACGCATAGTCTGGCTGAACCAGACGATATGCCGCAACTTCCAACATGTCAGAAGTCTGCGTGTCCAAGGGGAGTGTAGGCATGGCCGAAGAGCCACTGGACAGAGCGCTAGCCGCACGCTCTGACATCCGCTCCATCGCCGGATCGCGCTGAGATCCTAGATCCGATGCCAACCCGAGACGATTGGTCATCCATCCAAGGACCTGCACCCATTCAGCTTCGGCGCAGAAAGCGGAATCGTCCATTAAAGAACTCCCGTTTACATCCATAGCGCGACTACCAGCGGCACCAGTATCCAACGAATCGCCGGATACGGATTCTCCGCAGTCCATCGGCTCCAACACGGGATCCGGGACTACGACCGCCTCAATCACGGCTGGCACTGTCACTCCGATAGGAGCCGCGCCTAACGCCGTCGGGATAGCCGTCGGAACCGCAAACTACGGCTCCGCCGGCATATCCGGTTGCACAAACAACGGATGAAAAATGCCCGACGGAACGTCGACATCACCATCCGCCTGGCAAACCCGTACAAATCCCGAGGGAGACCCCTGGGACGTACTAGGCATTGCCGACATTGAAAGATCCGGCATGCCGGAGTCTTCCATCAACAGCAATTCTTCCTCCTCTACCGACGGCTCTTGAGCCGAGGACAGAGAAGGGTCAGGTGCATGACCCTCAGCAGAACTAGCCGGACCACCTAATGGTTGCCCTGCACCAGCTTGCCTCACCGGGCAGTGGACTGTAATGAATCAAACATGGCCTTGAACTGGGCCGCCCATACGCCCAGTGCTGAATCCATCCTCTCATTCAGCCGACCTTCCAGTCCAACCAACGACGCTTGCTGCCGCTTCACTGCCTTATCCTTCTCTATACGCTCCAGCCTCGCCCGTCGATCCCTGTCAAACTCAGCCACCATTGCCGACGACCACTTGGCGCACACATCACACGGGCTTCCGACCTTACACTTCGCACACGCCACACAGTGATGACCAAGATACTTCCGTTTCATGAACCTGTTGCACTTCTGGCACAACGTGTCCGGGTTCTTCGGTTTCTGCGAACACAGAGAAGAATTAAAACGCTGCACATGACAAGTGATGACGAGCAATACGCACAATAGACTTGATAGTTAAGATTTCTTAAACACATTAACTTTCTCTTAAATTAATGATAACAAGTCTTAGGCAGGAAATATTTGAAACTTTTTTGAGTGAAAATTTTTTACAAAACACAACTCAGCCTTTAACTAACGTTAAATAACCAAGAAAACCTCGCCGATCACTACAAACACCCTCGACAATGAAGCGAGAGCTAAAATCGGCGATAACAGAGTGCCTGGATACACCAAGCCAATAACGACATATTACATGGGCGCATCCATCTTAGAGGAACCGAGTCGCAAGAGAAATTAACCGAGTACCCGAATTAAAACTAAAAGTTAACGGGTACAGAAGCGACTCCAACAATGGCTAACATTATAAAACAATGTGCCAATTTAAGGAAATTTCAAACAGTCATTATGGCATGAATGTATAAATTCTAGATTGATACAACCTGCCCCTGTGATGATTTCCCTAGTTCCTCCATTAGTCCAGCGATGGTTTTCACAAACACGCGCTAAAACTGCTTAATTTATCAATTAAATGACACTCTAAACACATGCGACTTGAACCAAGCGCAAAATAGACGAATCTGACTGTGATTGGGAATAGACTCGGTACCTGCGGCTATGGTATTCCCGGACACAGTATGGGCAGGACCAGGAGAGTGCGGAGTTTTAATTGTTTATTTTGAGCTAGACTAGATAATAGACATTATCATAATAGTACATCTGGTAAGTATTATTCGAAGTAGAATGTTAATACTTACCTGTAATCCATACTATAATGGGATTTAGTGATAAAGGAGAAAGAACAAGCATTCTGTAAATATTGCTTTGCAATACATGTCCCCTACCTGATGATATAAATCTTTAGAGAATAAGTCAAAAATTTCATTAAAAATTGTCAAAAGCAGCTGAAACTCGAACTTGATCTGTTACTTCTCATAACATAGCAATAAACCAAGTCTCAGTTATATATGGTGAAGGAGAAGGAGTCTTGAAAGCTGATATGTTTGTATTTCATAAGTCGAAAGGGGACATAACTCCATCAAAAATTTACGCATACGCCTGAAACTCCAACTTAGTCTGTAACTTCTCATAACAAAGCAATGTAGCAGTTCTCAGTATAATATCTTGAAAGACAGCAGAAAACTAATATATTTTGTATTTCATAAGTCGAAAGGGGGAATAACTCATTGAACAAGAGGCCCACCTGGAGCACCATCAATTTTTTTCAAAATTGTTGGTGGGTGGTTTAGCAGTCTTCTAAATGAGTTGGTGGACATTTTTGCAAGTGCAATATGGCCGCCAAACAGACTACATTTTGATTGGCCCACAGCGCTCATGTTTTTTTGATGGATCAACTTCCCTTGCACAAATTTTAATGGCCCAAACTTTGGCGTGATCCCTTCAGCGGTTCTGAAGGAGTCATTTTCGTGAAAACCAGGTCATCCAAGATGGTCGTCGAACCATTTGGTAAATCAAGTCCTCTTGAACAAACTTGGCTTACCTCGTGGCCTAGATGAAGATTCTCCAAGTGGTTTCGGAGAAGACATTTCCTGAAATTGGTCGAAATCCAAAATGGCCACTGGGCAAATTGGCCGATCGGGTTCATTTGAACAAACTTGGATCCTTATGCGCTAAGGATGCTTCCTGCCAAATATAAATGAAATCGGCCTGGTAGTTCTCAAGAAGACATTTTAAATATCCCATTGCTTAAGCATGGGAGCTTTTCAACGAGAAAATTATGCAAGATGCCCACCAAACCGTTCATCCGACAGTTTTGAAAATTGCAAATTTGAGCTCAGAATACCCAAAAACATACATAGAACCAATTTTGGCCTCAAAATCCATCAAATAAAAAAAATCCAATATGTCCACCAAACATGCTACATTTTGATTGGCCCACGGCGGACATGTTTTTTGACGGAGCAACCTCACTTGAACAAACTTTAATGGCCCTTAGTCCCTAATCATATCTCCCAAATTTTGTCCTGATCCATTCAGCGGTTCTGGAGAAGTCGTTTTCGGGAAAACTAGGTCATCCAAGATGGCTGCCGAACCATTCGGTCAATCAAGTTGTCTTGAACAAACTTGGCTGACCCCCTTTGCCTAGATGAGGTTTCAAAATTTTGAATCGATTCCCCAAGCCGCTTCGGAGAACAAGATTTTTTAAGACATTTCAAAAAATCGCCCAAAATCCAAGATGGTCGCCGGCCAAATTGGCCGATCGGGTTCGTTTGAACAAACTTGAATCGCTATGCCTTAAGGCTGTTTCATGCCAAATATAATTGAAATCGGTCCAGCAGTTCTCGAGAAAATATTTTTAATTTCCCATTGCTTTAGTATGGGAGCTTTTGGCGGGAAAATGATCCAAGATGGCCACCAAACCGTTTATCCGACAGTTTCGAAAATTGCAAATTTGAGATCAGAATACCCAAAAACTTATATAAACCCAAATTCGGCCTCAAAATCCATCAAATAAAAAAATCCAATATGGCCGCCAAACATGCTATATTTTGATTGGCCCACGGCGGCCATGTTTTTTGACGGATCAACTTCTCTTGAACAAACTTTACTGGCCCTTAGTCCCTAATCATATCTGCCAAATCTCGGCCTGATCCCTTCCGCGGTTCTGGAGAATAAGTAAT
The DNA here is from genome assembly GCA_034401795.1 of Chaetoderma sp. LZ-2023a. NCBI lineage: Eukaryota > Metazoa > Mollusca > Caudofoveata > Chaetodermatida > Chaetodermatidae > Chaetoderma > Chaetoderma sp. LZ-2023a. The sequence continues at coordinate 57,272,425 of CM067372.1, forward strand.
TTTCACTACAACTAGGTCAACCAAGATGGCCGCCGAACCATTTGACCAATCAAGTTCCCTTGCCATAAATCATATTTCATGAGGTTTGCATCAATCCCCCAAGCCGTTTCGGAGATTTTTAAAGACATTTCGTAAAATCGTCCTAAATCCGAGATGGCCGCCAGACAAATTGCCCGATCGGGTTCATTTGAACAAACTTAGATCTCTATGCCCTATGAATGCTTCCTCCCAAATATAATTGAAATCGGCCAAGTGGTTCTTGAGAAGTCATTTAAAGAATTCCCCATTGCTTTACTATGGGCCCATTGCTTTACTATGGGAGCCTATGGCGGGAAAACAAACCAAGATGGCAGCCAAACTGTTTATCCGATAGTCTCGAAAGTGGCATATTTGAATTTGCCACACTGATAAGCATATATAAAGCAATTTTCGCCATCAAAATACATCAAATACAAAAAAGCCAATATGACCAACAAACGCTAAATTTTGATTGGTTGATGGTGGCCATGTTTTTTAACGTACGAACTTCCCTTGAACAAACTTGAATGGACCTTGGTCCCTAAGCATATTTACCAAATTTCAGACCTATCCCTTCAGCGGTTCGGGAGAAGTTATTTTTGCGAAAACTAGGTCATCCAAGATGGCCGCCAGGCAAATAGGCCAATCAGGTTACCTTGAACAAACTTGGGTCTACCGTTGCAATAGAAGATGTGTTATGAGTTTTGAATCAATTCCTCTAGTGGTTTCGAAGATTTTTCAAAGGGTTTCTAAAAATCGGCTATTTTGGCCGATCGGCTTCATTTGAACAAACTTGAATCTCTATGCCATAGGCATGCTTCCTGCCAAATATAATTGAAATCGGCCTAGTGGTTCTTGAGAAGTCGTTTTAAAGGAAAAGTTTACGGACGGACGACGGACACCCGACGGACGGTCGCCACGACATAAGCTCACTTGGCCTTTCAGGCCAGGTGAGCTAAAAATTGCCAAAAATGTCTGAAACTCGAACTTGCTCTGTAACCCCTTATACTAAAGCGATGTACCGATTTTTCCTTAAATATCTTGAAGGAGTGCGAAAAAAAGTGCGGAAAGCTGATATCTTTCGTATTTCTTGTCAAAATGGGGGATAACTCTATAAAAAATTGATGCATACGCCTGAAACTCGAACTTGGTCTGTAACTTCTCATAACAAAGCAATGTAGCAATTCTCAGTGTAATATCTTGAAAGATTGCGAAAAAAAGTGCGGAAAACTAATATTTTTCGTATTTCATGTTCAAAGGGGGCCATAACTCCCTGAAAAATTGACGAAAATGTCTGAAACTCGAACTTGATAAGTAACTCGTTATACTAAAGCGATGCCCTGATTTTCGCTTACATATTTTGAAGGAGTGCGAAAAACTGATATTTTTCATATTTCTTACGTTGAAAGGGGGCATAACTCCATAAAAAATTGACGCATATGCCTGAAACTCGAACTTGGTCTGTAACTTCTCATAACAAAGCAATGTAGCAATTCTCAGTGTAATATCATGAAAGATTGCGAAAAAAAGTGCGGAAAACTAATATTTTTCGTATTTCATGTTCAAAGGGGGCCATAACTCCCTGAAAAATTGACGAAAATGTCTGAAACTCGAACTTGATAAGTAACTCGTTATACTAAAGCGATGCCCTGATTTTCGCTTACATATTTTGAAGGAGTGCGAAAAACTGATATTTTTCGTATTTCTTACGTTGAAAGGGGGCATAACTCCATAAAAAATTGACGCATACGCCTGAAACTCGAACTTGGACTGTAACTTCTCATAACAAAGTAATATATCAATTCTCAGTTGAATACCTTGAAGGACTGTGAAAAAAAAGTGCGGAAAACCAACTGGGACAGACGGACAGACACACAGGCGGAGTGCAAACCTATAGGCCCCCACCCCCGGTTTCACCGGTAGGGGACTAATAAGATATACATATATTCAACAGAGAGGTATACATCAGTACTTAGATTCTTAATGCCTACCACAACTGTGAGATATCAGGTTTTATCATTGTTAGAACTAGTTGATGTTACATTTTTTTCATGTAAAACAAATAAGTGTTAAAATATATATATAAAGAATTACAAACCTTTATCTCGTGGAATCCAAGGTTTCAATATGATGTCATCAAGTGAACATGCCATTGCGCTCACCCATATCCAGCACTGGACACCAGAACCTCCCTGATCAGAAGACGGAGTTATTCTCCAATCTTTCTCAATATAATCAACTACTCTTTCACTGTCCTGCACTTTAACACTTCCAGGAATATATCTGAGATAAGGAGAGGGCACCGTAGATTTATTTTCCACTCTATTAGACACCAATTCCTCTGATACATTACCAGACTCAGAAGCAGATATAAGAGAGGAACTGGAAGATAATATATTAGAGCTGTCTATAGAAAACACTGACACAGTTAATGTACTCAAAGATGTCTTATTTGAGAAATCACATAGCAGAGTTTCTGGAACATAGTCAGTTTCTTCTATAGCACATTGGTCACTATCTCTAGCACTATTATAAACAGGAGCACTTTGAATACTCTTATCATCATCCTCATCATCCATAAGATCAGTAGCAAAATTTATAATCACATCATCGTCATAATTAGAATCCTCACTATCATGTTTGACTAAGTCCTTGCGACTATGTTCAGTGACCTGGCCTAATTTGTGGTTCCTAGATGATTTCTCACTAAGGATATCCGCAGAGCGGTTTATCATTGAATGGATGAGTTCTGACTCTTGGTGGGGTGGGTCGATTTCATTTTTATTAGTTTGAACAGAACTACCCACAAACACATCGTCTAAGGTATTTTTCATATCACATGAATGTCCTTGTAAACAATTGTCCTTCACACGGTTGGCTTCAAGCTCAGTGTCTTCAGTTTCGCCGAAATAAGCCGAATCCCGAGAAATAATCTCAGTAGCCGGGACTAGTTCTGTCCATGGTATCCATGATATCGAGTTATCACTGACATCTGCAACTTCATCATTGTCTGTACTTTCCGCCACACTGAAAGGACTCGACAGACTAGGGTGGTCCTTTTGACCCAACGCAGAGCCCATCTGCTGTAACGACAAGATGCTCGACTCACTGCTGCTACGTGCCAAGCTTGATCTTAAAGGATTAAAGCGTGACTGTGACCCGATGTTTAGAGACTGCCACCTCATGCCAGTTAGCTGGCCCGGTGTGACGCTTGTGCGATAACTCAGCAGCCCATCTCCATAAGATAACGCAAGCACCTACATGAACAAAACCCACAAAATGGCTATATAGTGAGTTACTTTGTCAATGTAGGAGTGATTATATCACATGAATTCATTTGTGTATTAAATGTCATACAATCAGACATTCTACTGACATCAACAAACAAGGCCTCTTCATGAGACATCTTCAGAAATAAAATAATAAATGTATACAGTGAAATGATATTAATATATAGTCTCCTGTGAAGTCCAAAAATTAATTTCTGGTGTGTTCTGCAGTTTGCGAGAAAGATTTGAATTTCCAGGATACATTTTAATTTAGAAAGGCTGGTTGTGTCATTTAATTGTGACACATCAGCTATCTAAACACCCTGTGACACTGGTCATTCAGACAAAGCGTCTACCACGTAACCAACCTAAAGGCCAATGGTCCCGGGTTTGCATCCTACCTCTGTTTGATGAGTTCCAAAACAATGAAATGTATGGATTTAATATATGGCAGTATCTCTTGAATTTTTTACTCTACACTCAGAAATTAGGTGGTTTTCCTCTCCAAAAAAATGGCTTTACAAAACTTAGTCATGAAAACATTTTAATCAGTAATATGGACGTAAAGAAAATGTTTATATAGAGTTGATTATATTATATATTCAGATGTTAGAAAAGAACTTTATTTATCATTAACTGATTAATTAAACATAGATTATCGACTCACTTGATCTGCCTGACCAATAACAAGCAGATTATACTCTCCAACCATCTCCACCCAGAGCTCTCCCAGCAGGCCACGACAGTCATGGGTAGCTGATAGCGAGTTCACACCTTTACGAAACCATACCTTCGAAAAGAATACAGAATGAATTGAAACTGTAAAACATCTATAACTTTTTCTTTGTGCAGACATCTAACAAATTCAAAGACAGTGAATATGGCTTTGTTATTAATTATTAAAAGACTGACCTTTAACTTCCCATGTGTCAACAGCAACCTAGTCAGCAACAACTGTCAATCAGATTGCTATTCAGCAAGTGTTACTACATTGTTGCATATTTTGAGAACAATTTGATTGAAAGATGTTGCAGCCACTGTGTTCAGTCAAATCATTAACAGAACCTTAGCAGAGTGATGTCACCTGTATTGTGCCCAAGGTTATTTTGAGAACTGTTTGATGGAAAGTTGTTGCTGCTATAGACAGTAATGATCCTCAGTCAAATTTAAGTACATGTAGTGTACTACATTACAAACTATCGATTTGATGGACACAGAATGATTAAAATTTATTATCTGGCTAGTTAGCTTTATAAAGGGAATTTTGACATCACAACTCAATAAAAGATAGCAGAGTTACTGTTAGCAGCAGAACACTTAACATTTATTAAGTCTAATTTGGTGGTCCTTCAGCATAAAAGAGCATACCACCTTAAGACCCTTCAAGCCAAGTTTGGCTAAAATCTGTTAAGCGGTTTAGGATGAGTTAATTTAAAAACAGAAAGTAGTTACACTCTGGAGTTTTTGGCATATGTTAATGTATAGAATGCTGAAAGAACTCATAGCAGATTGCGAATGAAAGCAAATTAGTACAGTCAAGTTTGATTACCCAGTTCTCACAGTTAAGGGTCCAAAGAGATTTTTGACAAATAGCTATTTTCTAACCTAAAAGCCCAATGTTTTGTCTTAAACTTTAGATTGATCTCAAGAATGATCTTTTCAGACACAGCTTTTCGGAATTCTGCCGGTGGGCAAAAATGTCTCATTTATGCTAGGATAATATGGTCCAACCAGACAAGTTTGATTAAATGATTTTATGCGGCATGGAGATTATAATGATCGCAAGACACATCTTGTGAGATATGGAGATTAGTGATCATAAACATATGACAGCCAGTTCACTCACTGACTTATGGAGATTAGTGATCATAAACATACGACAGCCAGTTCAGGCACTAACTTATGCATCACCTGGGTTCCATCAATTGCTAAAACATCATAATTTTCACAACAAGAGATCCAAGGGGTCTGTATCGCTCACCTGCAATTATTGGCCACTGGCACAACTGAGTTGTCTTTTTATGATTTTCTCAAATTTGCAGAAAATACCAGATGTCCAACAAAAAAGCTAAATTTTGATTGATTCATGGTGGACATGTTGTTTTGACATATCTCCATGGAACAAACTCTAATGGCCTTTAGTCCCTAATCATATTCCCCAAATTTTGTCCCAACCCATCCAGCGGTTCTGAAGTCATCTTCGTGAAAACTAGGTAATCCAAGATAGCCGCCGAACCGTTAAACAAACTTGGTTCAGCTCTTACCCGAACTGATATTTCCTGAGTTTGAAATCAATCCCCAAAAACGGTTTCGGACATTTTTAGACGTTTATAAAAATTGGCCAAAATCCAAGATGGGCACCGACCAAATTGGTCGATTGACTTTGTTGGAACAAACATGGATCTCTATGCCCTAGAATGCTATGCCCTAAGAATGCTTCCTGCCAAATATATTTGCAATCGGTCCAGTTATGGGAGCTTTTGGCGGGAAAACAATCCAAGATGGCGGACAAAAACCGTTTATTCAAGTTTTTAAGTGGTAAATTGGAAATCAGAATACCAAAAAAAAAATATAAAACCAATTTTGGCCTCAAAATACATCAAATAAAGAAATCCAATATGGCTGCCAAACACGCTACATCTTGATTGGCAAATTTCGTCTGTTTATTAGTTCTGTAGAAGTCGTTTTCGCAAAAACTAGGTCATCCAAGATGGTTGCCAAATTATTTGGCCAATTACATTCCTTTGAAAAAAAACTGGGTTCAGCTCCCTTTAAAAAAACACGGTTCAGCTCTTCGCCTAGATCATATTTTATGAATTTTGAATCGATGCCCAAGCGGTTTTGGAGATTTTTAAAGATATTTCTGGCCGATCGGGTTCGTTTGAACAAACTTAAATCTCTATGCCCTAAGGATTGATCCTGCCAAATATAATTGAAATCGGCCCAGTGGCTATCGAGAAGACATTTTTAATTTCCCATTGCTTTAATATGGGAGCTTTTGGCTGGAAAATGATCCAAGATGGCTGGCAAACCGTTTATCTAAGAGTTTTCAAAATGGCAAATTTGAAATCAGTCTACCCCAAAACACATATAAAACCAATTTCGGCCTCAAAATCCATCAAATAAATAAATCCAATATGGTCGCCACACACGCTACATTTCAATTGGCCAATGGCAGTCATGTTTTTTGATGGATCAACTACCCTTGAACATACTTTAATGGCATGTCTTGACCATTCAGGCCAGGTGAGCTAATAAAACCATGAAATTAAACAAATACTTCGCGACTTTCAACATATCGGAAGTCTGAGTATCTAAAGGCAGCGTAAGAATGACTGAAGAGACTCCAGACAGAGCGCTAGCCACACACTCTGATATCTGCTCCATCGCCGGATTGCCCCGAAACCCTTGCTCCGAAGCCAACACGAGATGGTCAGACATCCAGGCAAGAACCTGCATCCACTCAGCTTCTGAGCAGAATGAGGATTCGCCCATCAAGGGACTACCATTCTCGTCCTCCTTCTCACCCTTGGATGAGAATGTTGGCAACGATCCCTGCTGAGACCCTTGGACACTGCTTCCAATTCGAAGGGGGTCCATGGTTCGGCTACATGCGGCACCAGTGCCCAGGGAATCCACGGACATGGTCTCAACACAATCCAATGGATCCCTGACGGGAACCTGGATTGCATCTGCTACTGTCATGGGATGACAGGCTCAAATTGGCACCGACGAAACCACATCCGGAAACTCGACGGCAGCCATAAAATACGGCATAACGGCAGTACAGATGTCATAAGGTCTGGGTGAAAAATGCCCGACGGAACGTCAACATATCCACCAGGCTGACAAACCCGACCGAATACCGGGGGGGGGGGGGGGGAGAGATACACGTGGGACTCAATTGAATCCGTTTTCTTGAGAGAACCGGCATGCCGGAATCTCCCAACAACGAGTCCGAGTCCTCTGCCATAGGCTTGTAAGCAACCGCAGCAGAATGGGCAGGTGCATGTTCCTCCGCAAGCCCAGCCAGACGACCGATTGGTTGTCCTGCACCTCGCTGCATCTGCGGAACTGTGCACTGGAAGGATTCAAACATGGCCTTAAATTGGGCTGCTCCGATGCCCAAGGTCGAATCCATACACTCGTTGAGCTGCTCCCCCATTCCCTTCATTGAGGCCTGATCAGCATGTGCCATCTTGCCCTTCGCTATTCTCTCTACCACCAAATCCGACGATCGCTTAACACATAGTCGCAAGGAGCTCCAACCTTACAGCGGGCACAGGTGACGCAGTGATGGCCAGCGAACTTCCGCTTCATGAAGCGATTACACTTTGAACAAAGCATATCTGGAGGTGCTTTGCCCTGTCACTTTCTGCGAACACAGGGCAAAGAATTAAAATGCTGAACATGGTAACATGAATCATGCACAAATGCACATTACTGTAGCTTGATTATAATCATCGATTACTAAACACATTAACTTTCACTTAAATTAACGTTAATCAAGGCTATGAGCAGAATTAATTTTTAAAATCAAACCTTTAGAAAATTTTTAAACAACTCGGATACTAATAATATTAAGAAATCCAAGAATAATAACACCCATCATTACAAACACCCTCAACAATAAAGTGAGAGCTAAAAATATTGGCTACAACTGAGTGCATACATACGCCAAGCCAAAACAACGCTACATATGGGCGCCACCATCTTGGCTACGGGCGCATCCATCTTGGAAGGAAATGAGTCACAAGAGAAATTATCTGAGTACCCGGATAAGATTAAAAAGTTAACAGGTAATGGAGAGACTCCTATAATGGCTACCAATTTAAAACATTGTGCCAATCTAAGGAAAATTCAAACAGTCACTACAGCACGAATGTATAAATGTAGATTGATACACACTGCCCCTGAAACGATTTTCCTTTGCATTCCATCGAGACAAAGATACAATCCTTGAAAAGTACTCCCTAATGCACAAATTTCGTAAATTTTCAGAGCTGACAAAAAACATGTTAAATGTTTTCCGCAAAATAGACAATCTGACTGTGCTCAGGAATTAACTAGGTACCTGGGTGTATGGTAATTCCCAGACACAGTATGGGCAGGACCATGGAGAGTGCGGAGTTTTAATTGTTTATTTTGAGCTGGACTAGATAATAGACATTATCATAATAGTACATCTAAGTATTATTTGATGTAGAATTACCTTTCCATCTCTTGTGAGAGCCCAGATAGCATCAGTTCCTACACACACTTGCTGCAATGGATGCTCAATGTCTGGAGACAGTAATTTTAACCAAGCAGTTCCTTGAAAAATGAAAACTTTATATTACTAAGCAGCACAAGTCACACATATATAGAACATCCAAATGGTATGTGAGCAGAAAATCAATAGTGACAAATTGTGAGGAGCCAGAGCGGGCAAAGGTGCAGCAACTATGCAGGAGTGAAGGGGCTACAGAAAGTAAGGGGTGTAGCAAAAAAATCAAGAAGGGGGGTGACACCATGGCAGTCCCCATGAAGTAGGGGGATAACCACGAGGCAGGCCTACACCATGACCCTCAGAACTGTAAGCTGGAAAACAGAACACCTAATGTGCTCTACGGCCATGTGTCAACAGCTTGATGCCGTGGCACAAGCAAGATTGATGATTTAAACATGCATGTTCTCCCACTTGGATGTTTTTACACTCTAACAGGTTACATTGCAGCAGCAGAAAAGGTAATAGATGGGTAGGCATCAAGGACATGTTGGTTGATTTGAGAGTTTAACCATCATGCAGTGCTGACCAAATGTTAACAGGAAAACAGTTCAACCACGATATGGTTGCATGCTACCTAACAGAAGATCTAAACTGGGTTTTAATGACTCAATATTATTGGAAAGTATGTCAAAATTTCAGTTTATATAATATATAAATAAAATCTCAAACCCGATCTCATTTAATATCACTATCATCAACCTCGTCAATAGCTAAAGCTCAGGAAAAATGATAATTCTTAACCCAGTTGATAATAGTGATATTTAATTAATGGGACCTCTTTCGAAATCCTCTATCACAACGAGTGATTTATTGAACATTGATCATGTTTGGCAAGGGGCCAGTGAAATCCACTACATCTATAAGCTCAACAGTTTACGCAGATGCCAATCTTGTAAAGGGTATTAAAATAGAACTTTATCTAAAAATTCAAATGATTAAGAGTCATTGTACATACATGTATATGTATTTCAAAGTGTAAGATAGTTAATCCATTAATTTTATTAAAATGCGGTACAGCTCAAAATAACTTATGTTTCCAAAATAAAATAAAATGTACTGCTGAATATTTTGGCCATACTTGGATTGGATGACATTCTTGCCATATTGCTGCCTAAATTAAGTCCAAAGTATTCAAAAGAACATTTTCTTACATCGTGTTCAAAATTATACTAACTAACATGTTTCTGTTTTTATTTTGGAAACATTTTAACCCTTTAATGGTCAAGCCGGCCAAAACCGGCCTCTACAGTGGTCTTGAGAAATGTCCATTTGCAGGGCAAGAGAAGAGTATTTTAGAAAATTTACCGCGCGAATGACTGGCTCGATAACCGAGCCAGTCATTCCAGTGGTAAATTTTCTAAAATACTCTTCTCTTGCCCTGCAAATGGACATTTAATAAGGAAATATTCTAATTTTTTGGAGAAAATCTGACTATTAAACGGTTAACCTATTTATGTAAGTTCTATAATTATCGTGAAAGATATGCATATAATTTAGGCTTAATTACCTTACAAACCATCTTACCATAAATAGAATCTCTGTTGACACCAATCCTGATGAGGGCTTGACCATCCCATGTGACAGCCCATGCCATGCCACGAGGACCACATGACATACTAATAATACCAACAACATCTGAGGTGGGAATATGAGTCCAGGAAATGCCTTCTGGGCAATCTTCTGTTACACCTTCACGAACATACACCTGTAAGGTGTAACCTCATTAGTCACAAGTTACTCTTAGCTTCTGGGGTGGGTGGGGGGGTGGGGTGCTAATTAAGCAATACCCAGATTTTATTACCCATTAGCTTAATTTCATACACAGTACAAGTACAAGTCATTGCTAAAGAGAGTGGAATAAGTTTCTAAAAACTGTGTAAAGCAGGTAAAATGCTAACAATATGATATGTACTAGTAGTAAAAACATCCTGTGGAGAAGATGGTTGGCAAGACAAATGCATACACACGTACACACAGACTCATGCATGCATACACGGAGGCATTACTGTGACACACACGCACGCACGCATGCACTTGTACACATGCTACTGAATTGAGGTACTTTTAGATGCCTTACCTTGCCGCTAACCGTGACAGTCCAGACACAGTACCTTGTCTCACGGATAGATGGTATTTGAAATCCACCAACACTAATATCAATGAACAGCTCTGTGCCATGTGAATCCAAGCCCTCTAACTGGTATCAAGAAAAAAACTAACAGTTTAACCATTACAATGTTTACCTGTTGAATGTACATATGCAAAACAAATGACAATTTTTTTTAATTGACACTGGAATGAGTAAATGTCATCAATCTTTGAGGAAACACAGGCCACAATACATGCATATCTCACTATTTTTGTCATAAAAGCAGCTTGCTACATTTATGTACATAGCAAATGTATATTGTCCGTTTTGTTTGCACATGTTCCAGATATTTAGTGATAAAATATATATAAATGTACAAGTAGAAGTTGCAGGCCAATTCTCGAGGATGAGAAATCGCATCCAAATTTCAGCGGTTTGTGTAAAAAAAGATATTTAGTGATAAAATATATATAAATGTACAAGTAGAAGTTGCAGGCCAATTCTCGAGGATGAGAAATCGCATCCAAATTTCAGCGGTTTGTGTAAAAAAAGATTTTTATTGCAAGTTAAATAACTTACATGTACAAATGCTAATTAATAAGATCCTTGAATTTATTTGTAACACACAGGGCATAATTTATCTGGTATCGCAGCTCAATTTGCTACACATATTTACGCAGTTGCTATACATTCTGCAAAATGCATAACTGCATGCAAAATTTGTACGCGATTGCAATTTATCATTGATTTTCAAAATTCTATCATTTAACCCTTTTAACAACAAATCCCTGAAAAAGTACATTCTTTACAATGTATACCATATTTTGTTGAATATTTTGAAATTAATATGACTGGAAGCCATTGCTGCCTAAGGCAGCAATGGCTTCCAGTCATATTAATCTCAAAATATTCAACAGCTTTCCTATTTGTTTGTTCTGAGATTGAGATTGGAATTTATCGGTGAAAGAGTTGATTGCTATACATTTTTGCTGATAGCTATACAATTTATAGTTTCGCAGATGCAGCATCCAAATTACTGCACTACAGTTGGCTCATCAAAATTAAAGTACATAAAAATTGAGCAGGGGTAGAAATTTAATAAATTTGTTCGATATGCACTGTGAATCTAACATTGGGATTTTACTCGCACAGCATAAAATCTACATGAACTTGCAGATAAAATGATATTGTGTGGCATATCATCCATAAATGCACATGCATCCTGCATTACCCGCATTGTGAATATAAAAAGGCATGTATGGGAATTATGGTAATATGGACAAGCAGTAAGAAAAACAGAAATGTTATCAAATGAACTTCTGCACCTATATTGACATAGGAAATATCTGATGAATAAAAATCTGCATTACTGGGAAACATTTACTGCAGAAAACAGCGTACATATACTAACAAAACAACGACCGTACATGTACTAATAAAACAACGACCGTACATATACTAACAAAACAACGACCGTACATATACTAACAAAACAACGACCGTACATATACTAACAAAACAACGACCGCACATATACTAACAAAACAACGACCGTACATATACTAACAAAACAACGACCGTACATATACTAACAAAACAACGACCGTACATATACTAACAAAACAACGACCGTACATATACTAACAAAACAACGACCGTACATATACTAACAAAACAACGACCATACATATACTAACAAAACAACGACCGTACATATACTAACAAAACAACGACCGTACATATACTAACAAAACAACGACCGTACATATACTAACAAAACAACGACCGTACATATACTAACAAAACAACGACCGTACATATACTAACAAAACAACGACCGTACATATACTAACAAAACAACGACCGTACATATACTAACAAAACAACGACCGTACATATACTAACAAAACAACGACCGTACATATACTAACAACACAACGACCGTACATATACTAACAACACAACGACCGTACATATACTAACAACACAACGACCGTACATATACTAACAAAACAACGACCGTACATATACTAACAACACAACGACCGTACATATACTAACAACACAACGACCGTACATATACTAACAAAACAACGACCGTACATATACTAACAAAACAACGACCGTACATGTACTAACAAAACAACGACTGTACATGTACTAACAAAACAACGACAGTACATGTACTAACAAAACAACGACTGTACATGTACTAACAAAACAACGACTGTACATATACTAACAAAACAACGACTGTACATATACTAACAAAACAACGACTGTACATATACTAACAAAACAACGACTGTACATATACTAACAAAACAACGACTGTACATATACTAACAACACAACGACCGTACATATACTAACAAAACAACGACCGTACATATACTAACAAAACAACGACCGTACATGTACTAACAAAACAACGACCGTACATGTACTAACAAAACAACGACCGTACATGTACTAACAAAACAACGACCGTACATGTACTAACAAAACAACGACCGTACATGTACTAACAAAACAACGACCGTACATGTACTAACAAAACAACGACCGTACATGTACTAACAAAACAACGACCGTACATGTACTAACAAAACAACGACCGTACATGTACTAACAAAACAACGACCGTACATGTACTAACAAAACAACGACCGTACATGTACTAACAAAACAACGACCGTACATGTACTAACAAAACAACGACCGTACATGTACTAACAAAACAACGACCGTACATGTACTAACAAAACAACGACCGTACATGTACTAACAAAACAACGACCGTACATGTACTAACAAAACAACGACCGTACATGTACTAACAAAACAACGACCGTACATGTACTAACAAAACAACGACCGTACATGTACTAACAAAACAACGACCGTACATGTACTAACAAAACAACGACCGTACATGTACTAACAAAACAACGACCGTACATATACCAACAAAACAACGACCGTACATGTACCAACAAAACAACGACCGTACATGTACTAACAAAACAACGACCGTACATGTACTAACAAAACAACGACCGTACATATACTAACAAAACAACGACCGTACATATACTAACAAAACAACGACCGTACATATACTAACAAAACAACGACCGTACATATACTAACAAAACAACGACCGTACATATACTAACAAAACAACGACCGTACATATACTAACAAAACAACGACCGTACATATACTAACAAAACAACGCCCGTACATAACATATACTAACAAAACAACGACCGTACATATACTAACAAAACAACGACCGTACATATACTAACAAAACAACGACCGTACATATACTAACAAAACAACGACCGTACATATACTAACAAAACAACGACCGTACATATACTAACAAAACAACGACTGTACATATACTAACAAAACAACGACTGTACATATACTAACAAAACAACGACTGTACATATACTAACAAAACAACGACTGTACATATACTAACAAAACCGACTGTACATATACTAACAAAACAACGACTGTACATATACTAACAAAACAACGACTGTACATATACTAATAAAAAAACGACTGTACATATACTAACAAAACAACGACTGTACATATACTAACAAAACAACGACCGTACATATACTAACAAAACAACGACCGTACATATACTAACAAAACAACGACCGTACATATACTAACAAAACAACGACTGTACATATACTAACAAAACAACGACTGTACATATACTAACAAAACAACGACTGTACATATACTAACAAAACAACGACTGTACATATATACACCTGTGCAAAAGTTAAGCACCAGCAAAAACAATAGAACGTAGAAACATGATGGTACAACTAGGCTGCCATACTTTTTGTCCCCGCGTTAGCTGACATAATTCCAAGTACGAAATGCACATGCATGCATGACTTCACGCCGCTTGATGTCCGTGCGTGGCGGGAAACAGCATACGTGTTCAGTTATGTAAAAGTCCAGTTTGAGGTGTAGAACATTACATACAGATTTAGGCGACAAGATTAGGAATTTTGTGTTCATGACCGTGGTTTATTTGTACAGAGAGAATTAGCTCTTGATTGTGAACCGCTATGGCAAGACGAAGGTTAAGTGATCGTGTGAAATGGCAAATCATAGGCATGCATACCACTGGTATGTCATGCAGAGAGATTGGCAGACAGCTGAACATTAACCATACTGTGATCAGTCGTTTGATTGCAAAACATGGGCAAACTAACGAGGTGAAGGACAGGCCTAGATCTGGAAGACCGAAGAAGACTACTGCCCGTGATGATCGAGCCCTAGTACGCCTTGTTAGGAGATCTCCATTCACCAACAGCAGAGTGCTCAGCCAGCAATGGGAAACGCGCAATAGAGTGTCAATGTCTACCATCAAAAGGAGACTGTATGCTGCTGGCATGAAAGCTAGGAGACCTGTCAGACGTCCTCTCCTCACTGCACACCACAAAGAGGAGCGTCTGAGGTGGTGCAACGAAAGAAGACACTGGAACATGAGATCCTGGAGACGGGTACACTGGTCCGATGAAAGTCGGTTCCTGCTTCATGCCACAGATGGTCGAACTCGTGTATGGAGGTCCAGACGCACGGCGTACGACCAACGTAACATCATGGAAGAAGTTCCATTTGGTGGAGGTTCCGTTATGATATGGGGGTGCATCTCATTTGATTGTAAGCTGGATCTGTTGACTGCACCTGGAACACTAAATGAACAAAGATATCAAGATTCCATACTGGATAGAGTTGTGGTCCCTCATTGTGTAAATCATGCACCTGGAACCCACCCTATATTCATGGATGACAACGCCCGACCACATCGTGCTAGAGCTGTGCATGAATACCTCCGCCAGAATGCCATCGAAACCCTACCATGGCCAGCAAGGAGCCTTGAGATGAACCCTATTGAGCATATCTGGGACATTCTGGGAAACATGGTGAGAAGGAGGGATCCTCCTGTGCAGAACCTACAGGAATTAACAGACGCACTCGATCTTGAATGGCAACGAATACCACAATGGCGTATCAGTCGGTTGGTGACCAGCATGAGACGTCGTGTCCAGGCCGTCATCCAGGCACAAGGTGGATATACCCGGTATTAATAATGACAGTCTCAAACTCGTGCACAGATGTTAAACTTCGTTTTCAGACACCATTAATGACAACCTAGCCACATGTGTCAACTGTAGGGCAATAGTTGTCAGTTGTGTCAACGTAACCATATTCAGGCCTCGTTTTCAAGTTCAAACAAAAACATACAGTGTTTCCCCACCATCATAATCAGCATTCCTCTAGTTGCATTATTACCTCTTGCACTAAGATGGATGGGTACATAAATGTTTATGCTATTGCTTTCTTCATAGCACATGGATATACCCTCGCATGTGCGTAAAAATAGGGTGGTGCTTAACTTTTGCACAGGTGTATACTAACAAAACAACGACTGTACATGTACTAACAAAACAACGACTGTACATATACTAACAAAACAACGACTGTACATGTGCAATAATCTAACACACAATTTTATTAAACTGGCAATGAAGGTAATATTTTTAACATTATCTACATTTATGCAATTCCCTCAAAATAAGCTGAGCTTTGCTATAATTTTGTGCAAAACCTTAATATTGTCGACGGCGACCACCTGAAAAGTGGTACCTCTGTATAACTTTCATCCAGAAGTGGAAATAAATCAATCATCTTCACAAACAAGAGCCATCAGAGGACGGCAAATCTCCACGCATCCAAACATTTATATAAACATACATTAAGAGTTGCCATAATATTAATTGTAACGGTCAACATTTTGGAAAACCTAATCAATGAAGAAAGAAATCCTGACACTGCATCTCACCTTAATATATTCACTGAGAAAGATTTGCATGTGCAGGTTCAATTCTGTTCAAAGATTATGCACAGACATGAAAATTTTGGTGAATTTAAGTATTTTAAGGGAGATCCATGCACCTCAAGCAAATAAGGATGAATTTCTTCACGACGGAATCATAGCACTGCTGCTTCCTCAAGTAATATATCCAGTGACAAAGGAATTGAGAGCATAGGTTAAAAATTCTTCGAAATCTGGCACGACCAAGACAATTTTGATGAATTTTACGTATTTCAGGGGAGATAACTCTGGAGAATATTGATAGATTTCATCGAAACAAAATCATAGCACTGCGTATTGAATAGGAAGAATGAACAACGATTACAAGCATAGCTTCAAAACTATTGAAGATCTGGCCCGAAAGACAATTACAGCAAATATGGATGGATTTTGCCGATAAACGCACATGCCCATCGTCAGGTGGTTCTGGTAACATTTTCCAACTTTTAGAGGAATTACAACTAAACTACAGGAGGAATTGCATTGACAAGCAATTCTGGCACTCAAGATTTTTTAAGGGGATAACTCTTTAATGAAACTTTTCCCAGAGAGAAAAAAAGCACATCATAATCATGATAATGTGCACAACAGGTCACATTAATCCATAGTTGTGTTGACAACCAACGATTATCAAAGATGGATGGAGAGACAGATTGAGACATTCTGGACAGACAGAATAGAGTACAGCTATATGGATAGCGCATGCACATCTGCACATGGTAATGATAACACTTACCTAGTTCCAAAGGGATCGTAGCTAAACTGTAAGAAGAGTTATGTTGACAAGAAATGATTGGCAACGCAGTCATTCTGATGTCAAGATTTTTAAAGGGGGGTAATTCTTACCTTTGCCCATCGATCGTTGGAGATATATCGCCTAAATCTAACCCAGCGTCGCTTTCGAACACATGATTTCCATGTCTTCTGAGCTGTGAAAGTAGCAGGAAAGTTGACAGCATACTGCCAACCCTGAAATACCAATTATGTAATTATAAATCAACATCTTATAAAACGTTAATAGTTACTTAAACTTCTATTTTGTTTTTAACATATCTATTAATAATAATTGATCTATCTACTTTTAGCTATGCCCCTCCCAACTCTAACTAAGCTCCACCCATGCTTTACCCATGTTTGAATTGATCGAACACGGAATTCCCATAATCCCAATATCAAGGTAACTATAGAGATAAGCTATTTAGAATATTTTGAAACTAATTTAACTAGGTTAAAAATAGCTTCAAAATATTAAACCGAATGCTTACATGTATTAAGTAGTAAAGACACACAATTTGTTCATGACAGACTTAGACACATAATTCGCTGCGCATTTTTGTGACATCACCATACATGTGTCGGGCTGCAAAATTACTGAAAATTTTGAAGCTGATAAATTTCTGCGGGAATTTTGGGAATTTTCAGAGAAATTTGGGAAACATCAGCACCGTTATTTGTCTAGGTCTAAATACCTATACCAACACTCCACTGAAGACCAAATTCTAGTATTGACCCACTAGAAGCTCTATCTGGTAATGTGCCTTTAACTGTTCATTAAAAAGAGATGGCACTGTTTCCTGAAAATATCCATACATGTATATCTAAACACTGTATTTCAGAATGCAGAAACCTACATGACCTACATGTAACTTGAAATGACAAAAGCTTTACATGTAAATGCTGAAAATACATGAAAGAATGTTATACATTTGTAAATATACTATGCCATTGAAATACTAGTGCAATAATAATGTTATATATGGGCAGGGTTGGCAAGTTTTGGACACTAGTGGTTTAAACCAGGTTTAAACCATCCACCCAAAATAGGTTTTCAGGTTTTGGACACCTTAAAATGTCTAAAACTGTCCACAACCTAAAATTTTAGTCCAGACTATTTCCTTTGAAAATGAGATGTATGGAACTCATGATTGGTCACAGGGTTAACATACATATAGATTAGTTTGAACACAATTTAACTCAGTTATCTTAGAGAGTGGACATGTACAGGCAAATCTTTAATAATATTATATTATCTATTTATACAGCAAAATAATGTATGCATAACAGGAAAACTGTTGAATATTTAGAGAATAATTTGATTGGAAGCTGTTGCTACTCAGACATAAACAGCTTCCAGGCAAATTAATTTCAAAATATTTAACAGAAAATGTGCTGTATAACAGCTAAATTGTAAGGAATATTGACATTTCTGGTCTCAATATCATTGAAAGTGTTAACTGCAGGCTGTAATTCAATTGTAACTTCTGTTCCTTGACTGGGGACAGCAAGACCTTGGCTGGGTGGACTAACAATGGGTTCTTTGTGTGTAAACAGATCTAAGTTCAAATAACCAGCAGGCACTTCTGTAGATGACATTATGTTATAAGCTCACAGGTGAATGAGCCTATAATATGAGCCGATAATTAGGCTCTAGTATAGTTAACTAATACAGCTAACCCTTTCACCCCTGTGAATTCCTCTTTACTAAATGGATTGAACCATAAAATCTGTTAAAGGTTTCGAAAATAATTTGACTAAGCTTTTGCCGCCTTTGGCAGCAATACATGTACCTTACACTCAGATTATTTTCAAAACATTCTATGGAATATTTCTTAATCGTTATACTTTGTCTGTGTCATTGAGATGGTTTATAGAGAGAATGCTAGTTGTATTTAACTCTTTCATTCAAGAATCTTATTATTAATGAAATAGGTTTCGCACATTTATGGACAGTTTTGGACAGCTTAGGACTAGTTTAAACCCTTTTAGACAGGTTTTAGACACGTTTTGGACAGTCTGTTCAAAATTAGTTTTGGACAGTCCAAAAACCAACCCTGTATATCGGGTGATGCCAAGAAAAAGTACATGTACCCAACTTTGACGTACATTTATACGTTTCTTTAGATATCTCCTTTCTGTGGACACGGAAAAGTGCAACATTCTATGTCAAAAAGTGCCATGCCAGATTCAGACATGTCTGGGATGCAAGTGCATATTTGAGATGTGGCGTTTCAATGTCTCAGTCTCTGTCACCTGCCAATCAAAAGATTCTTAAATTGGATATGTTCAGTACCTCAGGGATACAGGGACAAGAACATAAGTCTCATTGCAAAAGGTTAAATAACTGGGATGTTTTGTGGTACAACCCGTGAGCTGGCAATGGTCTTTTCCCGATGTACATAAAGCTTATGATTTTGCTGATTTCGCACATGTTCATACAGTAGTGTTTTCCATCTATGAATGCAGCTTTCAAACACCCATGCCGTCACCGGACAACATGGACTGGACACATTACTGATCGCAAAGCCCCAAAAGGTTCTAAGGCTAGAACAGCTGTCTTCAACCAAACAGACTTCATACTATGCAAGACAGAAGCAAAACCCTTACTCCGGAATGCTCGTTCGCATGGAGGCACAGACCTCAATTCTGACCATAAGCTAGTCATTACACGCCTTCAGATGAACGATCTCTACCTTATATATAAATACCATACCAGCAACAGGGTAGAGTCACCTATAACCTACCCAAGCTCATCAGCGACACTGCCACTCAAATGTCATACAAAAAAGCCATCGGTGAGCAGATAGCTAACATCGATGTCAGCTCCGATCCAAACGAAGCCCTAACCAAAATAATGAAATCTATGGAACCATCCACTACCAGCACCACAGGTGTTCTTAAAAACAACCAAACTAGGTATACTGACGACCCTCTAGTAGTAAAACTGTCAGCAGAGCAGAAAGCGTTACGGCTGCGCATCTATCAAAGTGGCCAAAGTGAAGACCGAGCCAAAGTACGCCGGGAGCGCAATATTATTCTGCGCTACATTAGCGAATGCTTAAAAGATCTTGATATTCAACAGGCAGACTCCCTAACAGATGAAATCACTGCCACGGATGACTGTCACAAAATGTTTCGGGCAGCCCGAGCCCAGAGAGTTACTGACTACACACCATCAAGGAACAGTTCACTGACAACGATGATGAGCCCCTACACCCGTTCTCAGGAGACCCCAGGCCATTACTAACACCAATTAAAATAGCAGAAGTTGAGAAGGCACTTAAAGTCCTGAAAAATGGACGTGCATCTGGCCATGATGGCATGAGCGATGAACTATTCAAATATGCAAGTGACATTATCTCAAAAATGATCACGCACCTAATCAATTCAGCTTTTATGCACCACCTTCCCATCGATGCTGTAGGCCAAGGCACCCTTATCGCATTACCCAAGCCCAAGAAGCCACCTGGACCCCCCTCCCACCAACCCCAGCCAATCTGCGGCCCATTGTGCTCCTCAACAGCATACGGAAAATCCTATCCAATGTTACTCTATGCCGCATCCGAGACAAGATCGATTACTTCACCGTATCATGTCAAAGGGGCTTCAAACGTGAACACAGCTGCACAGACATTGTATGGGCTCAATGCATGCTTGTGTCAGTAGTCATGTCCAAACACTGGGATATCCACAAAATGGGCATTGACATGTCACGAGCCTTCGACACAATTAAACATTCAAAGATCATAGATGTACTGCGCCAGGCCAGTTGCAATGAAGATGAGCTACGACTAGTGAGACTACTGCTTGCAGACACCCAGCTGAGAGTACGAGTCAAGTCAGTGAAGTCTGTAGATTTTGAGACATCAATCGGCTCCCCACAGGGAGATGGTCTATCTCCGGTGCTTTTCACCTGCTACCTTGCTGCCGCACTGAAATCTGTGTGGGAAAGTTCCACAAGACCAAACCCCCCTGTGTCAATACTGAATGTGCCACTAGAGATGGAATATACGACGATGCGAACTTCATAGACGAGGAAAAGAAACCCCTTGACGAACTTAGACTCCCAATAGCTGCAAGCAAACTAAAAATTGAAAATCTCTATGAATGAATCCAAAACAGAGTTCACCCACATATACCTATCGACAACGCATGAAACTAAAGAAAATGACGCCAGACTTCGTGGCTGCGAACCATGGAAGAAAAGTAAAATCCTGGGCTCACTGCTTTGCAGTACTGCTGACATTTCTGCACGCTGTGTCATGGGGAACATAGCTTTCCAGTCCTTCTGGAAGCTATGGATTCGTAGACCAAAGATGCCCGTGATAAAAAGACTACGATTATACAATGCAACCTGTGTATCCTTGATGCTGTATAACTGTAACAGCTGGGCAGCTCCAAAGGCAGCTCTAGACAGACTTGATGCCTGCCACCGCAAACACCTATGCACCATCACTGGACACCGATGGCCAGACAGCATAATTTCCAACGATGCACTATACAAGATCTGTAATACGTCGCCGCTATCTGTAAAAGTCACCCAGCAAAGATGGTCCATGTTTGGCCATGTGCTAAGAATGCCAGAAGAGACACCAGCACATAGGAATTTGCCCTACTCGGAGCCAGCAAATACAAAGCCACCCGTCATTACATAAATCTGCTAAGCGTGCTACGAGGTGACCTCAAGAAAGCAGGACTCAGTTACGCGCAAGTCAAGAATGGACCTGAGGAAGCCAAGGATTTTGGCCGAGGACAAGACACACTGGGCAAAAGCAAAGAAGGACTGATTGCAGCTGTAGGATGTTTCTACTATTACAGCTGCAGAATACAGTAATCATCAATGCGATCTTTTTCACACCTTCCGACGAAAAACAGACATTTATTTTTTTGTAGCGACTCTTACGTTTTTGCTTGACATTTCCGTCAAACCTCGATATACAAATTCTTTCTGCAAGCTTTCAAGTTAGACTGTTTTACAAGCATTTTCACAGAAGATCGATCGCTGCTAATGTCACAGGCACTGAGATGTGTGTGTACCTGGGCGATCGTCTTGCGATACAATACCATCTGCCACATAATACCTCTGTTCTTGGCTTACCCTTTCCCCATTTTCGTTGGTTAGATCCTGTTGATTTTTTTGGTAATAGTCTATTCAAGGATTTATGTGGTACTGAAAATCGGAGATTACAGCACCACATCTCAGACACGCACTTGCATCCCAGACATGTCTGACTCTGGCATATCACTTTTTGTTAGAGATTTCTGGTTTTATCACCATGCAAAAACTAAACGTCACAGACAGTTGAAATTGTTGGTGTCCACAGAACACAAGGATATCTAAGGAATGGCCAAATTACATTGAAGTCCATTACATATTTTAGAAATCAAACATCAAAAAATTGGGTATGTTTTTTGGGGTCACCCGATAAAGTTTCCAATGTGTCTATGGTCCCAAGTATTTAGCAGTACCAGAACTATCTGCAAAATCTAAAGTGCATAGCATTACAAATAGTTTCAAGTGAAAACTAAACCCAAAATGACCCAAGTCCCTATGCTGAAATTACAACTCAGAATGTGTAGAAGCAGAGCTACATGTAGGTCACCCAAAATGGTCTGTCAAAAGACATACAAGACAAATCAACATTCACCAGGTTTTCTCGAAGAAACTTGTTTCATACCTTGCCATACATGTACAATGTAGATGAAGCTTTTAATTGGTTTCAAAAGAAATGGTAAAGCGATTTCAGAGAATAGCTATGACCTAAGGATGCTTCCAGACAAATTTTGTTCAAATTGGCACAGCAGTTCTTGCGAAGTTATTTGAAGGCAAAACTGATGACAGAGAGACAGATGGATGATGGCTAGTCACTGTGACATAAGGTCACTTGGTCTTTCAGCCCACATACATGTATGGTAACAATGAGAAATCAGCGACACACTAATCATGCTATTGGGATATTGTCACAAATGTGGACACATGATATCCATGTCATTGTGTTGCATTTTCCAAACATAGGTAACAACTCATGTAAGTTCAGATCAAGTAAGCTTGACCAATCCAGAAATACAGGCCAGGTTAATGTACAACAATTTTACATCCAGGCCACAATGACCTTGATCTTCATGGGCTATATATTGTGCTGACCTCTCATGATATGTACATGTAGGTAAGCATATGTCTACCCTTAGTGGCCCTGTATAAATTCAGTTTTCATGCTTTTACACTGCACAACAGTTTAAATATTTCTGATAGAAAATCGTTATCTCTTAGTCTGCAAATGTCCTGTACATTCAGTTAAAGCAAAGGATCAGGGAACTAAGATATGCTATTGAATGAAAGCCTTACATAACAATCAACCTATACACCCCCACCCCACCCACCCTCCGCCCCCCCCCCCCACCCCCTCCTAAAAAACACAAACCAGAATAATTAGAAAAAAGCAGCTAAATACCATTTATGTCACTCTGACAGGAACCAATTAGTGATGCAGCTGGACCTATGCGCTCTGGTCTATCCTTTTTCTCAAATAACCCCGATTCATTTCTATTTTTTACCGATGGTAGTTTATTTAATATTGTATGAAATTACCATCATTTGTTATTTCCATTTTCCCTTCCTTTAATGAATGTACGGACATTTGCAGACTAAGTGACAATCATTGTTGAAGATGTATCACTGGAATGACATCTTCAGTAATAACTCGGTTATTAAACCTGTCGTTTGTGTGGTACACTTTCAAGAATAATATGTTGGCATCGAAAGGGGTGTTTTCCACAACCACTAAAAGCCATTTTTGGTTAGCATATGACAACTTTGGTAAATGGTTAATAGTATCCTTACCCCACGGTCGGTGACCTCACCACGCAGGTTTTCATCCACATACCAATTCTCCTCCCATTCCCAGTGGTATGAGGGCAAGTGGAAACTCTCACGTGGTTGGAAGCCATTTCCATCAATATCACTCCATTCCTGACGATCTGTCATGAAGAGGTAACTACCTGCCCATTTTCCATTTGGCTGCCAACGCTGCAATATGAAAGAGACTGAACGAGTACCTCGTTGAAACCTCTCCAAAGCGAATATCCTAGACGGAAAGATCTGATCTGTCACTCAGGTATCTGACGTCATAATCAAATACATCACATGTTAGCTCCCATCACAATCAAAATGATGTACACTACATGTATCTGTCATGAAAATCGAAAGTCAGTGCACGAATTAGGGCTGGGCACATGTACACGTTCAGGTGACGTGTATACGGTTACAAAAATCGAAAACGTGTACAGGGGAAAAATTTATAAACTATACGTATTTTTGTTAAATAAGTAAGATAGTACTCAAAGAAAATGAATATATTTTTTGACAAATTAATTCTCAGAATTTACCGTCACGTGCTATCTGTCAATGCTGTCCGATTTCCTAATTAACCCTTTAACACTCAAGCCTGCCAAAAAAAACCCCGGCTCCTACAGTTGTCTTGAGAAATGTTAATTTGCGCACAAAAAGGAGACAGGTTTTGTCTTTTAAATTGTACCACTGGAATGACTGGCTCGATGACCGAGCCAGTCATTGCTACGGTAAATTTTCAAAAACAATCATTTCTTGGTCTGCTCATGGGAATTTTTATGAGAATATTCAAATTTTCTGGAATAACTATGAGAGTCACCGTGGTTAACTAATTATACGCATGTAGCGGCGACGTCAGCACACAGGTATTCCTTTGAATATGCAACAATATATACGTGTGAATTATTGTTCATGCGTGATCTTATCTACACAGATTATCACTATGAATGCCGTGACGTGTGGCACTTAGCTAAGCTCACAGTGAACTGGTCACCACACAGCCTTTGGTCAACTCATTAACAGCCAATTCGGTCAAAGCAGTATCTATAGTGGTCTTGAGGAATATGTCATTATTGAAAGTCTATTTGCATATCGGAAGAGGACAATTCTTTTGTAGATTTATCGCTGCAATGACTGACTCACCGAGCAAGCCACTCATTGCAGTGGTAAATATTCAAAAAGTTGTCTTGTCTTTGCCCGCAAATCGACATTCAGTAATGTCAGATTTCGATTTTTCTTAGCCAATCTTGACCATCAAAGGTGAATCATTGTTGCTTGCCGTTGATCTGTCCCAGGCAGGGGCCAAATACAAATTTTTGTTAAAAGCTGGTAAACAAGCTTTAGCCCTCTTGTGTCAACTTAACCATATAATGATCGGGATGAGCCAAAAAAAAAATTAGAAGATTAGTTTTGTGAATTTATCACTGCAATGAATGGCTCGTTAACCGAACAAGTCATTCCATTGGCAATGTTTAAGAATGGTTTTCTCTTGGCATGAAAATGGACCCTGACGAAGAAAAGGTTGGGATTTTCATTTTCATTTTAATGTCGGCCTAAACATCTAGTGATCTTGAGAAATATCTATTTGAAAGACATCAAAACGTTCTTTTGTAAATTCCAATGACAATTTTACCAGATGGTCTTCTCTTGATCTGCAAATAGATATTAAACGAGCACAAATATTTAATATTTAGTAGTATTCGGTTCATCAAAATGAGCCGCACTTTGAGCGCTTAGAGGCACTGTTGATCCAATGTGGGTGTGGGTGTGGGTGGGGAGGGAGGGGAAGTTAATATATTGTTATTTTATTTTCCAATCCCACCATATTACACCCATCTACACTTAATAATAGGCTAAATAGATATTAATTCTACATTTTTGCGGCAGAATGACAAATATGTGTACACGTTCGTTAAAGCTAACGTGTACACGTGTACTGGTGTTGCTCCAAATGCACACCCCTAGCACGAATTGCATGCTTTTGATAAATTTATAATTTAACTAGAATGTGCAGTCGATAGCACACCATCACAAAATCTACATGCAATCGCCAACTTTGATGACATTTAGCCCCCATGATACCCCACTGTGGGGGCACAGCCTAATGTAAACATTGTCTCGCAATCCCCAATCATATGGGTAACTAGCAATTGCAATATCTTCTCCATTTTTCAAAACGGGTGGGGATAATAAATGCATGCTGTTGAATATTTTGAAACCAATTTGACTGGGAGCTGTTGCTGTGAGAGTTGCTGCTGCCATAGGCAGTAACCACCCCAGGTAAAATTAGTTTCAAACTAGACTGATTGGCCGATGACACGTCATCGCAAATCCCCACGTTCACCGCTTTGAACATTTGACACACCCCACAACCAAACCCTGGGGGCGGAGCCAAATGTAAACATCTGTTTGCACTTCGCAATCATATGAGTAACTCACATACCAAATATGGTTGAGTTCCGTCTAATGATTTCAGAGGAATTGCTTTACAACTGATTGTTTGGTTGAATTCCACCCAACAGTTTGGGAGCAGTTAGCATGGAGACGGGCAATCAATTTGACCTTTTTACCACTGCCACGCCCCTTTGGGGGCGGGGCCTAATCTAAATATCGTCGTACAAACTGCATTCCTATGGGTAACCTACTAACCAAATTTGGTTGAATTCCACCCAACAGTTTGGGAGGAGTTAGTGTGACCGAGACGGACAATAAATTTGACATTTTGCCCCCTGTCACGCCCCCTTGAGGGTGGAGCCTAATCCATATCTCGTCTTGCAAAGCGCATTCCTATTAGTAACCCACATACCGAATTTGGTTGAATTCCACGCAATGCTTTGGGGTGAGATGCATTATAATCAATTTGACCTTATGACCCCTGTGAGCGGCGGCGCCCTATCTAAATATCGTCTTGCAAATTGCATTCCTGTGGGTAACTTACTTACCAAATTTGGTTGAATTCCACCCAACAGTTTGGGAGGAGTTAGCGTGACGGACAGAGAGACAATCAATTTGACCTTTTGACCACTGTCACGCCCCTTGAGGGCGGAGCCTAATCTATATCCGGTCTTACAAAGCGCATTCCTATTAGTAACCCACATAACGAATTTGGTTGAATTCCGCGCAACGCTTTGGGGTGAGATGCATTATAATCAATTTGACCTTTTGACACTTGCCACACACCCTTGGCGGAGCCTAATCTAAATATTGTCGTGCAAATTGCATGCCTATAATTACCAAATTTGGTTCAATTCCACCCAACAATTTGTGAGGAGTTAGCGTGACAGTCAGACAGACAATCAATTTGACCTTTTGACCCCTGTCATGCCCACCCACACACCCCCCCCCACCCCACACACACCCTTTTGAGGGCTGAGCCTAATGTATATCTCATCTTGCAAAGCGCAGTCCTATTAGTAACCAACATACCGAATTTGGTTGAATTCCACACAACGCTTCGGAGACGCATTATAATCAATTTGACCGTTTGACCCCTGCCATGCCCTTTGGTGGCCGAGCCTAATCTAAATGTCATCTTGCAAAGCGCATTCCTATGGGTAACACACATACCAAATTTGGTTCAATTCTACCCAATGGTTTGGGAGGAGTTACTGTGACGGACAGACGGATGGACGGACGGAGGCGATTACAATATCCCAGACGTTTTTTCAAAACGTGGGGATAATAAGAGCAATTTAGCAATGGTACATGTGTAGGAATTAATCACCTCATTTTCATATGTGCACTCCTGAACTCTGATTGGAATATCTGATGGTGGCACATAAACATAGATCATGTGGTCACTTCCCATTCCAAAAACACATCCTGGCACGGCACAGAGCCGCTTGAACTCATATATGTCTTTACTGCGTGTTTTATGCTCCTCCAATTGCCGAGAGCGAAGATCAAGGGTGAAGACTCTTCCTTCATCATTGAGAATCCAGAGTTTATCTGTCATACTGGATCACTATGTTGCAGCGCTGATGGAACATACTGACATTATGTCATAACTTTAAACTGCATCCATCAGTAGGAGCTGGAGGGCGCTGCCCAAAACTGTCAAGAAATATGGCCCACTAAAAGAGATAACAAATTTATTATTAAAATCAAGCTTGATGAAATGTCCCTGACAATGGACAGGCGATTACAGCTTCTAAGTGGCTGATGGTTCGCTTCCAAGGTACTTTGTACCATTAGAATGACTGGCTTGCTAACCAAGCAAGCCATTCTGGAGTGAAAGATTTTCAAAAAATGTCCCCTCTTGGCCTGAAAATGGGCATTGACTATGCAAAACTCTTCGTTTTATTCAATTTTCTTCTAATGAATGTCCAAAAGAAGACCTTTTTAAAACTTCACCAATGGAGTGCCTGTCCATGATTCCAGTGGTAAATTAAAGAAATGTAATTCTTATGGCTGGCAAATGGACATTTTGCAAGACCAACGCAGCGTTTAAGACATGTTGGACGGCTTGTCAGTGTATACTAACCCTTGAATTTGTTCAAGAAACATTAAATTTTCTCACAGAAAATGTTCATTTGCAGACGTTGAGAAGACTATTTTTGAAAATTTATCACTGGAATGACTGGCTCGGTTATCGAGCCAGTCATTCCAGTGGTAAAATTTCAAAAATAGTCTTCTCTTGTTCTGCAAATGGACATTTCTCAAGACCACTGTAGAAGCCATTTTTTGGCTGATTTGAGTGTTAAAGTGTTAAATCAAATATTGGATAATGGAATCATAATTCAGGGATCTGCCGTGGCACATGTGTTCTCAGAGAGTGCCATTTTATACAATTTGAAATAAAAAGACATGTCGAGCTCTAATTCTTGTGTGACATTTCTATATGGTCATTGTCCATTTATTCACTAAATCATAACCTAGATGAATTATCAGATACGCCCTATTGTCATGATTGCTGTCCAGAATAATAACCGATATACATAACATCATACGAAGAGGAAACCTTCAAAATGCATGGAAGTGGGCGTAATAAGGTGAATGGATGACAGACAACTGCTGACACATGTAGTACTGCTACTTAAACCTGACCCCTCATGTCAAAATTATTATTTCTTAAATTAAATTAAAAGATGAACTGTTGTTAATTTTTCAACAAATTTGGTGCTGTCGTAGACACCAAAATAATCCACCAAAATTTGTGGAAAATGTGCACCAATTTCTTAGCTATTGACACAGTAAAAGATTGAACATTGACACCAGAGTGGTAAAGCTTAAGAAACAACAGCTTTCATCAGTCTCATTATCAGCTCAGCAGTGGGCCCCATAAAATGCTGATACTGTGCCGATTCCATGCTGACACGGTGCTGACAGTACGGATGCTTAAGAAACAACAGTTTTCATCTGTCTCATTATCAGCTCAGCAGTGTGCCCCATAAAATGCTGATACTGTGCCCATTCCATGCTTACACAGTGCCAATAGTACTGATACTTAAGAAACTACAGCTTTCATCAGTCTCATTATCAGCTCAGCAGTGGGACCCATAAAATGCTGATACTGTGCCAATTCCATGCTGACACAGTGCCAATAGCACAGTTGCTTAAGAAACAATAGCTTTCATCTGTCTCATTATCGGTTCAGCAGTGGGCCCCATAAAATGCTGATACTGTGCCGATTCCATGCTGACACAGTGCCAATAGCACAGTTGCTTAAGAAACAATAGCTTTCATCTGTCTCATTATCGGCTCAGCAGTGGGCCCCATAAAATGCTGATACTGTGCCGATTCCATGCTGACACAGTGCTGATAGTACTGATGCTTAAGAAACAACAGCTTTCATCAGTCTCATTATCAGCTCAGCAGTGGGCCCCATAAAATGCTGATACTGTACTGATTCCATGCTGACATAGTGCTGATAGTACTGATGCTTAAGAAACAACAGCTTTCATCAGTCTCATTATCAGCTCAGCAGTGGGCCCCATAAAATGCTGATACTGTACTGATTCCATGCTGACACAGTGCTGATAGTACTGATGCTTAAGAAACAACAGCTTTCATCAGTCTCATTATCGGCTCAGCAGTGGGACCCATAAAATGCTGATACTGTACTGATTCCATGCTGACACAGTGCTGATAGTACTGATACTTAAGAAACAACAGCTTTCATCAGTCTCATTATCAGCTCAGCAGTGGGCCCCATAAAATGCTGATACTGTACTGATTCCATGCTGACACAGTGCTGATAGTACTGATACTTAAGAAACAACAGCTTTCATCAGTCTCATTATCAGCTCAGCAGTGGGCCCCATAAAATGCTGATACTGTACTGATTCCATGCTGACACAGTGCTGATAGTACTGATGCTTAAGAAACAACAGCTTTCATCAGTCTCATTATCAGCTCAGCAGTGGGCCCCATAAAATGCTGATACTGTACTGATTCCATGCTGACACAGTGCCAATAGTACTGATACTTAAGAAACAACAGCTTTCATCAGTCTCATTATCGGCTCAGCAGTGGGCCCCATAAAATGCTGATACTGTACTGATTCCATGCTGACACAGTGCTGATAGTACTGATACTTAAGAAACAACAGCTTTCATCAGTCTCATTATCGGCTCAGCAGTGGGCCCCATAAAATGCTGATACTGCACTGATTCCATGATTACATAGTGCTGATAGTACTGATGCTTAAGAAGCAACAACTTTCATCAGTCTCATTATCAGCTCAGCAGTGGGCCCCATAAAATGCCGATTCCATGCTGACACAGTGCCGATAGTACTGATGCTTAAGAAGCAACAACTTTTAGCAGGCCCATTATCAAAATAATCTCTTCATCAGCTCAGCATACCAGCAGACGACCAATACAATGCCGATAGTAGTGCTGCTTAAGAAGCAACAGCTTTTAGCAGTCCCATTTTCAACATAAACTTATCATCAGCTCAGCATGCCAGCAGTGCCGATAGATATTACTTTGCCGATACTGGCCTGATACAAATTGCATCATTTGAGTCAGCTGCCAGTAATGGCCCTGCATTATCGGACAGATGCTGGTCCGACTTGCCAAACTATACCGATGCATGATGCCAGTACTGAGCCGATGATTTGTCTGATGCTGGGCCAATACCAGGCCGACACCAATATGTTATCTCGGAGGCCAAGGGCTTATCATATGCCTCGTAAAATGATGACAATGATGAAGTATACTCTTGATGTGGAAATTTTGGACATTGAAAATTTGCATTAAGTTGCACTAAATAAAACTGGGGGAACACACGCATAACGACGGGTCCTATCCCATAATGCAATGTGGGGCCCATGAAAAGAAACCACAAAAGCTATATCATGAAGGGGAACAGGAATCAAGAAGGCGTGTGACAGGAAACCACTTTCTCAGTCGCATGTTATATGTATTTTGCCTTTTTGAGCAATGTCCATTCCAAGGTCGAAAGATGATCATTTTTGAAAATTTATCACTAGAATGACATTCTCAATTATCGAGCCAGTCATTCCAGTGATAAATTTTCAAGAAATAGCCTTCTATTTACCTACAGATTGACACTAATAAATCTGAATTGTCCCAAAACAGCATTTACAGTGCAGTAGTGGTCTGGAGGAATGTCTACATGTCCACTGCATCAATTATTCGTTGTCAGGGAACGCTCCCATACCCAACCAAGTATTGTAGCCCAGTAGTCTAACCAGTAGTCTAACCTATAGCGGCCCAGTAGACCGAAATTACAGTAAAAAATGCTAGCGGCCCTGCCGGCCCAGAAGACTGGCAAATCAGCCGCAAATGCTAATGGCCCAGACGACGGCATTCATCTATATGCTCACTTGGTTTGCAATGGCTTTACACTAACTCGCTGCATTCGCTATTACTATTAGATCGGATAATGTGATCATACTTAGTCCGAACCAGGGATGTCAGAATTGGGGAAGTCGATTCACGGATGTTAAATGCATACCAGAGCAAATATTACCATTACAGTTACACACAATCAGATAAAGAAATTGGCAATATTTCAACCATGTTCGCTAGTATGTAGGCCTATAGTGTGTGCATTTTGCCTCTATGAATATAACTTTCCCCAAATGTAAATAATGATATTGGCCGGGGAATCGCACTATATGTAACTGAACTGTTATTTTGGAATTGTTGTTTATAGTTAATGTTTGGTGTCATGAATCTTTTAACTTAAACCATGTTCTCAGTGTACATATTGTTAAACAAGAGCTCCGCAAACGGCTCATAATACCCCACCATGATGACAAACCAATAAATGAGCTATCAGAAAATATTTATTTCTTCCTCAGACCAGTAATCCTTATTAAGTGTCAAAGCGATCCACTAAACGGTCAAGGAGGTATCGTCCGGAAACCAATTTTCAAGATGGCTGCCGCTGACTGGTGGCCATATTGGATTTCGAATTATCGTAAATTCCGATAGGTTTCTTCACCAGACATATTCCAACGACCTTAGGAAGTGATCCGATAAATGGTAATGGAGATATCATCCAGAAACCAACTTTTAAGATGGCAGCCTGTGGCTGGTGGCTATCTTGGATTTTGGATCAGTGTCGATTTCTATAAGTTTCTTCCTCAGGCCTGGTCCAACCACTCTATGAAGTTTCAAAGCGATCCGATAAACGGTAACGGAGTTATCATCCGGAAACCAATTTTCAAGATGGCCACCGGTGGCTGGCGGCCATCTTGGATTTTGGATCATTGTCAATCTAGATAGGTTTCTTCAGCAGAGGTAGTCGAACCACCCGATGAAGTTTAAAAGCGATCCGATAAACGATATCGGAGTTATCATCTGGAAACCCATTTCAAGATGGCCATCTTGGATTTTGGATCATTGACGATTTCCATAGGCTTCTTCCGCAGACCTAGGCCAACCACTCTATGAAGTTTCAAAGCGATCCGATAAATGGTAACGGAGTTATCATCCGGAAACCAATTTTCAAGATGGACGCCAGTGACTGGCGGCCAGCTTGGATTTCGGATCATCGTCGATTTCGATAGGTTTCTTCCCAAGACCTAGTCCAAACACCCTATGAAGTTTCAATACGATCTGCCAAATGGTAACAGAGTTATCATCTGGAAACCAGTTTTCAAGATGACCGCCCGCCCGCCCACCCGGATGGCGGCATTACATAATACCCCCGCCAAAGTTTTTGGCGGGTATAAAAAGTAGTGTTGATAGGTTTACCTAGTGGATTTCAAACAAATGCAATGCCAGCAAGTTTCCCATTCAAAGTATTTATATATGAATAGTTATGTGGAATATGAAAGTTATTTGTCTATTATAAAATGAATGCACACTAACCTAATTTAACATGAAAACCAGCAATGGCAGCCATCTTGTTTCTAAGCCTTATATTGTGGCATTTCACAACTAAGATGATAGTTTGCATTTAGTATATACACAACATCGCAGTATATCCCACGGTTGGGATTATTATCCCAACCCTGTGATATCCTGGGATATCCTAGGACTTGGGACTCATTCTAATACCACCAGTTCCCAGTCTAAACTCTTGTCCCAACTCTAGGAAATCCTGGGATATCCCAAGGTTGGGACTCCCAACCCCGGGATATCCTGGGAAAACCCAGGGATGGGACTGTACCACTCCAGAAAAATCCAGGGTCCCAGGATTTCCCATGGTTGGAAAGTCCTGTTCCAATACTGCTACGTACCAACCTTGGGACTTGGGATATCCCGGGATTTGAGCCTGGGATAATGTACCACATTACCGCAGAAGGAAGAAGCCATGATATCCTCCAGTCTAAGGAAGAAAAGGACATCAGCATAATAATCGATGTGGGATTTAACTTTGAGAGGCACAGCAGTGAAAAGGTAAACAAACCAAACAGCATGTTTGCCTCAGACGAGCATACCTAAATCTAAACAAGAGGCCCAAAGGGCCTGTGTCGCTCACTTGGAGCACCATTAATTTTTGTCAAAACTGTTGGTGGGTGGTTTAGTAGTCTTCTAAATGAGTTTGTGGACATTTTTGCAAGTGCAATATGGCCACCAAACACACTGCATTTTGATTGGCCCACGGCACCCATGTTTTGTTGATGGATCAACTTCCCTTGAACAAATTTTAATGGCCCAAATTTTGGCCTGATCCCTTCAGTGGTTCTAGAGGAGTCGTTTTCGGGAAAACTAGGTGATCCAAGATGGTCGCCGAACCATTTGGACAATGAAGTCCTCTTGAACAAACTTGGCTTACCTCTTGGCCTAGATGAAGATTTTCCAAGCGGTTTCGGCGAAGATTTTTAAAGACATTTCGCAAAATCGACCAAAATCCAAAATGGCCGCCGGCCAAATTGGCCGATTGTGTTCATTTGAACAAAATTGGATCCCTATGCCCTAAAAGATGCTTCCTGTCAAACATAATTGAAATCGGCCTAGAAGTTCTCGAGAAGACATTTTAAATTTCCTATTGCTTTAGCATGGGAGCTTTTGACGAAAAAATTATCCAAGATGGCCATCAAACTTCATCCGACAATTTCGAAAATTGCAAATTTGAGCTCAGAATACCCTAAAACATATACAGAACCAATTTTGGAATCCAATATGGCTGCCAAACACGCTACATTTTGATTGGCCCACGGCGGCCATTTTTTTGACGGATCAACTTCCCTTGAACAAACTTTAATGGCCCTTAGTCCCTGATCATATCTCCCAAATTTTGGCCTGATCCCTTCAGCAGTTCTGGATAAGTCATTTTTGGGAAAACTAGGTCATCCAAGATGGCCACTGAACCATTTGGTCAATCAAGTCTTCTTGAACAAACTTGGCTTACCTCTTTCTCATGAGTTTGGAATCGATTCCTCAAGTGGTTTCGGAGAAGATTTTTAAAGACGTTCCCTAAAATCTGCCGAAACCCAAGATGGACGCCGGCCAAATTGGCCGATTGGCTCCATTTGAACAAACTTGGATCCCTATGCCCTAAGGATGCTTCCTGCCAAATATAATTGAAATCGGCCCAGTGGTTCTTGAGAAGAAGTCGTTTAAAGGAAAAGTTGATGGACGGACGGACGACGGACGGACAGTCGCCACGGCATAAGCTCACTTAGCCTTCCAGGCCAGGTGAGCTAATGAAGACCTTCGTACAGCTATACAAAGCTATGGTAAGGAGTCACTTGGATTATGCGGCATCTGTGTGGAGTCCCTTCAAATAGTCCCAGATAACGCTGAGCACCAGTGTGTGGACACGAGCTACCAAACAATTGGCTGCATTTAAGGAATAAGGAACTGACCTAAGAATGGCTCAGAAGTCTCAAGTTACAACACTAGCATTCCGTAGAATCAGAGGAGATATGATTGAAATATTTAAAATACTGCATGGTGTGTATGACACCAGAACTGGAAACATCTTCAGGCTATGGAAGGATGTGGTTGCACCTCAGAGAGGAGAGGCTAGAGGCCATAGCAAAATGCTGTTTATGCCCAGAGCTAGGTTGGAAATCCGAAGGAACTCATTTTCAGTTACAGTGTTGAAAACATGGAACAGCTTGCCATCACACCTTGTTACCGCCACATCGATGAATGTTTTTAATGCCTGACTTGATACTTATTGGAAAAATCAGCCACTGATGTATAATTTTACTGCGCCACTGGAGACCGGAAGTCATGACAGTGTACATCAGTATGAAGATCCGACCATAGAGGTATAAGTCAGAAACAACATAGGTAAACATAAGCAAAGTAATTGGACGTCCTCGATTCGAACTAAGTATAATTTAAAAAATAAATCGAACTTCATGATTAAAATTCAAAGGCTTAGCTGTGGTGGATGTAGGTATAAAAATTATCCCCCAACTCGACTTCCCCAATTCAGACCACGTATGATCACCTTTCTCATTAGTCTGAAACCCGCCTGAGAAGTCGCTACGCTTTCTAAAAAAGCACTGTGAGTTCTCAGAATAAAGTGATCATACTTAGTCTGAACTGGGAAAGTCTGAATAGGGGAAACTTATTCACGGAGGTTAAATGCATACCACAGCAAATATGCACACAATCACTTAAAGAAACAGGGCTGGGGTAACTGTAACTTGTAACTGACTGTAACTTAGAACTTTTTCATGTAACTGAAGTAACTTGTAACTGAAGAATTTTTTTAGTTAAACTAACTGAAATGTAATCAGTTACATTGCAAAAGTAACTGAAATTTCAGTTACTTTTCAGTTACATTCCAAACCTTTTTACCAAATTTATTACAATTTTCTTAATTTGTGGCATACCTACTGTTATACACGTGACACTCCAATATCCCAATTTCAATGTAATCATTCAGGTAAGCTATTGAATATATTGATGCTAATTTTACTGGAAGATGTTGATGCCATGGGCAACAACTTTATTTCCAAGCGTCAGTGATACTTATTTTAGAAATTTGCCATTGGAATGGGTTGATTATTGGGACAGTCATTCCAGTGGTAAATTTTCAAATATAAATCTTTTAGCCCACAAAATAGACATTTCTTGATCAATCTTGCCCATTATGTTAACCCACTCTATATCATTCTGTATATGTGATATTTTAGCAATGATAATCTGAATGTTATTGCTACATCAGGCAACAACAACCTTTAATCAAAATCTTATACAGCTTTTACATTAATCTACAATGTAGCTTAGAAACATGTTCTTTACTAAATCATTATAGAATTAACTGTTACCGTTTAAAGATCAAATTTGTTGAAGAAAACTTTAGCTTTCTCATAGAAAATGTCCATTTGCAGACTATGAGATTGTTTTAGAAAATTTGCCACTGTAATGACTGGCTTGGTTATTGAGCCAGTCATTCCAGTGGTAAATTTTCAAAAATATCTTATATTTGTCTGAAAATTTACATTTCTCAAAACCACTGCAAAAGCTTGTCTGTCTAGCTTTAGCGTTCAAAGGGTTAAAAGAATTAAAACACAGGCCAACTGTTGAATTGTAAAGAAAGTTAAAATCTGCCACAGTATGTTCTTTTCTTTATATACTATTGATTAGGCCAACTTAGGAGATCATTGCTCAGTGATTATACTCAAGCTAAATTCAATTCACATATATGTGTGGTGATAAAGATCAAAGGACAGTGCCATTGATAAAAGTCAAGCCATCAACCACTTTGGCATAGCAGACAGAATTTATAACAGCTGTGGAATTGAACTAGTGTACTGGAAAGCTGTTGAACATTTTGAAACTAATCTGACCTGAAAAAAACTGTTGCTGCCATATGAACAGCTTTTGAACGTATAATTACAAATGTAGTAAGTATAAAGTACTCAGCAGATTATCTAATCGGAATCAATTTGCCATTGCAACTAATGAAATTAAGCAAGCTTGCAATTTTTATCACTACCATAAGTAATTGTATGAAGTTTCTTGTTTTGACCGTATTTTGCTCAAAACTTTGTCAAAAGCTCCATGCAACGTTACATCATAGAACGAGAGCGATAAAAACAAATTCACGAATTTCAGTACTCACAAATTTAGAATAATATGATCATACCTAGTCCGTCTCGCGGAAGTCCGACTCGTGGAAGTCAGTTAGGACTCGTGGGTGGACTCGCGGCCGTGGCGGATATTCAATATTGGACTCGCGGTAATCCAACTTAGTCGTACATTCGAGATTCGGCATGAAAAAGACATGAAATCACGCCTCTATTTTTAGATTGAGCCCTCCTACGATGCTTACTATGAATATTTCGGAAACTACAGGAGCATGGCATAGGATTATATGCTGTAAAAGTCAACAAGTATATGCTGGATAAAAGGACAAATTTGTCCCCAGGTTGTGTTGTTGATATATTTCTTCCGCCGGGCCGGCGTAAGGTCAACCACGTGTCTATCTTGGAAATAACGTTGACGAAAGCTGTTGCTGTTGCGTTTTAGTTTTTAACCGCAAACTAGCATACAAGTTAGGGCCCCCACAGACACTCATCAACCCAAGTGCGGAAAATCGCTCCATTAGCATTATTGAAAACGCTTCAAGGATGTCTATTTTGAAAACAATGTTGCTGAAAGCTGTTGCTATTTACGCTTATTGGAATCGCTTTTAAACCTGAATTCCCAGTCTAATTTTCAAGGTAACTATACAGGTAAGCTGTGAATATTTTGAAACTAATTTGACTTGAGTCTGCCCAGTCAAATTACTTTTACAATATATAACAGTCTAGTAGGTCGATCAAACATATATACAATTCATACACTTGACGAACGATTGGATGTTCATGATGAAGCCAGGTAGCCTACATGTACGTGAAATTATGAGAGTGACATCAGCTAACTTGAGATGCGTGTGATTATTATGTCGGATACTTGAGTGTTAGGTCGGATCCCTCCATTATATATGCTAACTCTATGTTATACAGACCCGATATGACAACATTGTATGATGTCGAATATTTTGAAATTAAAATACCTGGAAGCTGTTGCTACCTAAGGCCAGAACGGCCTCAGCTCAAAATCTTCTAGAGCTTTCATAT
This sequence comes from Chaetoderma sp. LZ-2023a, assembly GCA_034401795.1. NCBI lineage: Eukaryota > Metazoa > Mollusca > Caudofoveata > Chaetodermatida > Chaetodermatidae > Chaetoderma > Chaetoderma sp. LZ-2023a. Next base: position 57,311,069 of record CM067372.1, read on the forward strand.
ATGTTGGATTGAAATTGAAGTAAATTGCATTTCGTCAGGGAAATAACAATTTGCAGGTGGAGACCTTTCTTTGAAAATTCCCGACTTTTACAGACAATAGGCAAAGAATATGGCGTCCAATTACTACAACGATTCATACACGCTGGTTAGTATTGCATGCTGGGTAAATTGAACAAAAATCAACAACCATCTCATATCTCGTGCAAACATGTTTCTATTTCATGGGAATCTTTAACATTGGCTTTGATCATAGAGTTACATAACACTAGCTGCAAACACGCCTTGATGGAATTAAACTTAGTTGGCAAACAATGTCTTCCGCAGACACGCAAGCTATATTGTGTGTATCTGTTATTAGGCGTCTCACCTGGATAGATATCTAGATTACAGGTGTTTATTGCAAGCATGTTTTCGCGGGATTTCTTCATGTATCCTTATCCAGAGACATGTTCAGACGTCTTTGCTGTTATCATGATTGTTACCATTATTAAGTCAATTTGAACAATCATGGGTAACCCAGATGATAATTCTTTTCGCTTCAATGGAGGTTATATGACATTACTGCTATTAAGAGTATTATGCAATGTGGTGGTATTTGTTACTGCTGGCAACTCTCGTGTCAATATTTTATCTTTTACTGAGTCAATAGCAAAGAAACCAGTGTACATTTCCCAGCAATTTTTGGTGGACGATGTTGCTGTGTACAACAGCAACATCTTTCACCAAATTTGTTGATAAATGAACTCCAGAATGATTATCTGTTAACTTAACTTTGAAAATTCAAAATTTTGACATCAGAGTGGTGTCAATGACAACTATCCACTTCGTATAACATGTCAGGATGATACAGTGACGCACGCAAACCTAATCGCATACTGTTGCCTAAGCTTAGTACACATTCATGCATTTTCCCAGCAACGGCAATGGGGCGATGACAACGCAGCAAAGGCAATGATAATGCTCCAATGACAACGCAGCAAAGGCAACGGCAATGCAGCGGCGACAACACGGCAAAGGCAATGAGAATGCGACAATGACAATGTGGCAACGGCAACAGCAGTGCGGCGGCGACAACATGGCAAAGGCAATGGCAATGCGGCGGCGACAACGCGGAAAAGGAAATGGCAATGCAGCGGCGACAACACAGCCAAGGCAATGGCAATGGGGAAACGACAATGCGGCAAAGGCAACGACAATGCATCAAAGGCAACTACAGCGGCAAGACAGGCTAATTTTTTAATCGGTCCAAGAGAGATTTTTGCAGTTGCCGGACAAATACTGTACGATGACTCCTGAAAATGACGTCATTTTATGAAAACATGTAGCGTATGAGACAGATCCAATTTTCTTTACCTTGCTAATTATATACAGATTACTTGACAACATAATCTATAAATTCAGAATCAAAAAATCAAAAAATTTAACTGATAAATCTTACAATTTTATAAAAGATCTTGTTTCTTTATTGAATACTCTCTCTCGCTCTCTCTCGGGGGGTTGGTGGCGGTGGCGGGCCCAAATGTAAATGTACACATCCACTCCACATTGATATGGTTAACTCACATACCAAATTTGGTTGAAATCCGTCCAATTGTTTCGGAGGAGTTGTATTACAATAAATTTTTGGTCCTTTTGACCAGCACTTGTGGGGGGGGCATTACTGGGAAATACAACGTCAATGTGATTTACACTGCCTTGTTTTGTCCACGTGATTGCATAATAACCAATGCTTGTTTATGTTTCTCCGAGACATTAATGGAAAACACAGCATCAATGTGATACACAATGCCTTGTTTCGTCCATGTGACTACGCAATAACCAATGATTGTTCATGTTTCTCTCTGGCATTATTAGGAAACACCACATCAATGTGATGTTCAATGATTTGTTTCGTCCACGTGACTACATAATAAACAATGATTGTTCATAATGTGATAGACAATGCTTTGTTTCGTCAACGTGAATACATAATAACCAATGAGACTTCATGTTTCTGTGCGATATTACTGGGAAACACATCATCAATGTGATGTACAAAGGTTTGTTTCGTCCACGTGACTACATAATAACCAATGATTGTGTATGTTTCTCTGTGACATTAATGGAAAACACAACATCTATGTTATGTCCAATGCTTTGTTTCGTCCACGTGACTACATAACAACTAATGGTTGTTCATGTTTCTGTGCGACATTAATGGAAAACACAACATCAATGTGATATACAATGCCTTGTTTCGTCCACGTGACTACCTTATTACCAATAATTGTTCATGCTTCTCTGTGCCATTAATGGGAAAGAAAACTGTAGCTCGCCGGGTAGTGTCGGGCCGTTCCGGTGTATCATGTCGACTCGCTGCGCCGCAAGTGCATGACAAGTAATGACGCTGGTTAGCATCCGGTCTTTGCCCTGTAGGTGGGGCTTAGAATACACCTTCCGTATCCTCTGCGTGTCATACGAGGCGACTAAAGGAGGTAAGGGTGAGGTAACCCTGACAGAAACCTCGAGTGCTGAAGACGGAGGTTCCAGGCCGCATGGCGCACTCTAATAAACCATGGATCCACGCACTTAACGCTTATGATCATGTCGATAGTCACTTACATGACTGGCGGTATGATCAGCGAACGAAAAGAAGAAGAAGAAAGAAGAAGCATCCGGTCTTGGGGTGACGGACCTTGTACGAGACTGCCCAGCGGGGAACAAAAACTGGCTCCTAAGGCCGGTGGAACTCAATCGTTCCGGTGGGGCCATGCGACCATCGTCGCGAACATTAAACACAACGGTCTCATCCCAAGAGTTTGTGTCACCAGTATGTCTGTCCATAGCAATTTCGTGATCTATGGACTTACAAGAAATAATTTGATCACCTACAAAATATAAATCTATACACTGCGTTCACCTAAACAATTAAAAATATGCTAGATAAAACCACAATCAGAGCATACAAAAATACGAGACATAGAGACGGGTAGATGAACTTTTGAACATGGGCTCCCGGAGGTACCACACAGACTCGTAGGTCCGCAGAGGTATCCCTGCAAGGGAGGCTCCCATACACGAGACTTAACTAATTAACTTAATATACGTTATTATACCTTTATGCTGAAAGGAAGGTTATCTCGGACGAAAAGTTATGTGCCTCACGCGGGCACTACCAGTGCTAGTTTGGGTGAGGAGTATTATCCTGGCGTGGACTGTCGTCACTGAATCCTTGCAAGAAGCAAGTGCGCGCGGGCCTCCGTCTCGGGAAGGTGTCACCACTGCTTAAAGCGGGAGAAGAGTAGTAGGCAAAAATGGGCCCACTCTAATATTTCAATCAAAAATGGCTTAGAAAGAAAAGACCATACCTAGTGAGATTATGACTATAGGGATGCGCATTGTTTTACGTGAAGACGGGACGAAGGATTCCCGATGGATTCCCTTGTCACCGTCTTATGTAGTTCTTGGTCTGCTGTATTAGTAGTTGATTTATGCGGGCCTTCTGCTTTGCTTAATTCACTTTTAGTTGTTTTCAAAACAAGAACTATTTTTGGCCGCAACTGCCGATTATCTACCTAGCTATTAGACATGGCTGTCATGGAGTACAGATGCCCCAAGTCATCCATATTAGAGACAGCGCTCATACATGTTACGTAGTAAGATCTCCGAACCGGATAAGAATCTGGATATCCCGCATCGTAACCACATAAAACGTTACAAGACATGGGTTACTTTTCACGAAAGTATTGTTAGACCATTGTTCTATCGCTATAGTGGGGGTAAGAGAGACGAATACCCACCGTAAATGTCCTTCCCGCAAGGGCGTGGCAGATCTAAATATCATGCCCAGACATTTTTATGGAATTTGGTGGGGGTACATATCTCGCCCACCACCGGTCCTATGGAACTAACCGTTTAACCTGTCGTTAGGGTTATATACAAGTTGCCCTGTTTTGCACTGCGGTGCGGGAGATTGGTTCAGTAATAAAAATAATAATTAATATATGTGTTTTCGCAGTGCTTGCCTACATTGCCTTAAAAGTGCTAACTACTAAGTATCCGAAGATACATGGGAAATATATGTGACACCGCACTTCTGGCCATCACCGCTCGGAAACCCCAACAGTTTCCCAGAGTCGGATCAGCCCATGGTGTGGATAGGGACATCCAAACAAATAAGAAGCCACAAGGCTGAGTGGAACACGAAGAGACAAAATCTTCCTTATGAGTCTTACTGGAGTGCGGGGCTAGATTATCGCACTACCGGAAGAGAAGAGTATATTACACAGTATGTAATGAAGAGAGCGTCTCTAATCGTTTCGAACCTATCCTATTGAGTTGAATAGAAAAGGTTTAGTCGGTAGCATGCCGGGCTAAACAGAGTTATAGCACGGACAGCGACCTTAGTGCAAAATTGTTGGTGGCGGGAGAAAGTGCTGCATATATAAGTGTTGCTAAATAGTGCTTTCTACGTGCACTGCAGTCCTATATTTTCTATAAATAAACAAAACAAGAATGGATGGCCACTGGCCATATATATACATAATCTAACCAAAACAATCAATACGGTGTCAAGTGGTCGAGATATATATATAACAGTACAGGTTGACGAACCTACTATAGTGCGGTTAGCAACACATTGAGGAAAATGAGAATAATTATTAACAAATACACAAATTATAACTAGCGGTCCAGGTAAAACTCTTCATGATTATCTTCAAAATATTGCCGTGACGTCATAAACCAAAGTTTGACTGTGCTATTATTAGCTGCGCGCTGATTGGCTCTTGCTCGAACGATGATTGGACGAAGCCTGCGCCTGTGACGTCGCGAGGAGTATAAAAGGAGAAGCGATCCAGTGATCGAGAGCATCCTCGGCCAGGGGCCGGACAGGTTGGATCTGTACCAGCTACTAATAAGCGCGACAGACAATACGCATCTTTCTTCGCTATGTGTCGGGTTTTTATCCCGTAACGTGCAGTTTTCCAACCCACCGCACTAAAACAATTTTGTAACTCCCCTTTTACGGGAGTAATTTGGAACTTCTGATAATTGTTCACGAATACCAACAGCCACATTCGGAACACAAATTTGTGGTGAGGCCTTTACGCCTGAATATGTGAGTCTACAGATGTAGAGACGGGATGTCCTTTGATGGATGACTTGCCGGATCTGCCGGCTGCGCCTAAAAGTGGTATTTCAATCGCCGCCGCACTAATATCATGTCGGTTCTTTCGACACTTTCGACCGCAGCAAGTAAACTCTGCCCGGTGCGTCTTCAGAGCTGGTTGACGTACCCAGCACCGTGAAGCTTTGTTTTGTATCCTCATTTGCCTCTGACAACCCCCGCTAGTAACGGGTTGTTTACATCTTCCATCCGTGCCATCGGTGTACGGGAACTTTCTTCACCACGTAGTACTATCATATCCTTTACTGACTGCTCGTTAGACATTCTATTAGGCCTACAGTACTAAGCGATGTACTCCCGCCATGAGTGTTCTTGCGGAAGTCTTGTTTGCAGAAAACAGCTTGCGGGAACCAACCTGCGGGAACTTTCCACTATACAGCAACACTTATACATGCAACATTTTCTCCTGCCACGAACAATTTTTCACTGAGGTCGCTGTCCGTGCATAAACTCCGTTTAGCCCGGCATGCTACCGACTAAATCTTTTCTATTTAGCTCAATAGGATAGGTTCAAAATGATTAGAGACGCTTTCTTCATAAACAAGCTTACTAGCTTACTGTGTAATATATACTCTTCTCTTCCGGTAGTGCGATAATCTAGCCCCCCACTCCGGTAAGACTCATAAGTAAGATTTTGTCTCTCTTCGAATTCCACTCAGCCTTGTGGCTTCTTAATTGTTTGGATGTCCCTATCCGCACCATGGGCTGATCCGACTCTGGGAACTATTGGGGTTTCCGAGCGGTGATAGCCAGGGTGTGGGGTCACATACATTTCCCTTGTATCTTTGGATACTTAGTAGTTAGCACTTTAGCCCATGTAAGAAAGCACTGCGAAAACATATATTAATTATTATTTTTAATTTTTTTTTTGCAAAACAGGGCAACTTGTATATAGACCTAATGACAGGTTAAACGGTTAGTTCCATAGGACCGGTGACGGGCGAGATACGTACCCCCACCGAATTCCATAAGAATGTCTGGGCATGATATTTAGATCTGCCACGCCCTTGCGGAAAGGACATTTACGGTGGGTATTCGTCTCCCTTACCCCCACCATAATGATAGAACAATGGTCCAACAATACTTTCGTGAAAAGTAACCCATGTCTTGTAACGTTTTATGTGGTTACGGGGCGGGATGTCTGGATTCTTATCCAGTTCGGAGATCTTGCTACGTAACATGTATGAGCGCTGTCTTCAGTATTGATGTCTTAGGGCATCTGTTCTTGGTGACAGCCGTGTCTAATAGCTAGGTAGATACCAGCCAGTTGCGGCCAAGAATAGTTCTTGTTTTGAAAACAACTAAAAGCGAATTAAGCAAAGCAGAAGGCCCGCATAAATAAAGCGGCAACTACTAATACAGCAGACCAAGAACTACATAAGACGGTAACAAGGGAATCCATCGGGAATCCTTCGTCCCGTCTTCACGTAAAACAGTGCGCATCCCTATAGTCATAATCTCACTAGGTATGGTCTTTTCTTTTTAAGGCATTTTTGATTGAAATATTAGGGTAGGCCCATTTTACCCACTTTTCTTCTTCCGCTTTAAACAGTGGCGACACCTTCCCGAGACGGAGGCCCGCGCGCACTTGCCTCTTGCAAGGATTCAGTGACGACAGTCCACGCCAGGATAATACTCCTCACCCAAACTAGCACTAGTAGTGCCCGCGTGAGGCACATAACTTTTCGTCCGAGATAACCTTCTTCCTTTCAGCATAGAGGTATAATAACGTATATTAAGTTAATTAGTTAAGTCTATTGTACGGGAGCCTCCCTTGCGGGGATACCTCTGTGGACTTATGAGTCTGTGTGGTACCTCCGGGAGCCCCATGTTTAAAAGTTCATCTACCTGTCTCTATGTCTCGTATTTTCATATGCTGTTATTGTAGTTTTATCTAGCATGTTTTTAATTGTTTAGGTAAACTCATTGTATAGACTTATATTTTTAGGTCACCAAATCAAATCTTGTACGTCCATAGATCACGAAATTGCTATGGAGATGCATACTGGTGATACAAATTCTTGGGATGAGACCGTTGTGTTTAATGGTCGCACGGCCCCACTGGAACCATTGAGTTCCACCGGCCTTAGGAGCCGTTTTTTGTTTCCCGCAGGGCAGTCTCGTACAAGGTTCATCACCCGAGACCGGATGCTAACCAGCGTCATCACTCGCCATGTACTTGCAGCATGGCGAGTCGACATGATACACCGGAACGGCCCAACACTACCCGGCGAGCTACATACCCAATGATCGGTCATGTTTCTGTGAGACATTAATGGAAAACACAACATCAATGTGATACACAATCCCTTGTTTTGTCCACGTAACTACATAATAACCAATGATTGTTTTTTTAGTTAGTTACTTTTATTTTTCAGATTAAACACAGTATGATATATACATTATAGGTTGCTTGTAATTAAGGCATTGCCTATGAGGCTTACAAGCACCTAGATTAATATTCGTGTATCTTCACACTATAATACATATATAATACAAACATTTAATAAAACATGGATGTTTTCGGTTTTTATGAAAATCTGTGATATTGAGCTGGGCACGATATTGTGATGGAAGTCGCATACCATGGTATACAGCTGCATTCTGCCAATATCTGTCAGCTTTAATAAATTCTCTTTTTTAAAGATATTTTGGTGTACTTTTTTGTCTGTGAGTGAATAATTTGATGCTTCTCTTCCGCAATCCAGCCAGCTGAGTTTTGTTTTGTGTGTATTTGTCCAGATTGCATTGCAATATGTTAGGTGTGGAAGAATGAGTGTTGTGTACAGTGTCTTAAGTGTTTTATTTGGGATAAATGGTTTTAGTCGTCATAACACACCTACAGGTGTTTTGTGACTTTTTGCTAATATAATCTATGTGGCAACTCTAGGATAAGTCGATGTCCAAAAGAACACCTAGAAATTTAGCCGAATTTGTTTGCGCAATTTCTTTGTTGTTGATCAGGGAGTTTTGGTATTTTACGTATGTCAAATTTTTTGCTGTATATGAATAACATATGTGATGGTTTGTCTACATTTAATAAGAGTTTATTGGGTGCAAACCACTAAGTATGCCCATTTCCTCATTTACTCTGTCATATAGTGTATTTATGTCTTTGTGAAAACTAAAGGCATTAGTATCATCTGCGAAGAGTAAGAGTGAGAGAGAAAGCGAAAGAGAGAGAGAGACTTGGTTGCATATTTTAGGTACAACATTTATATAGATAAGAATGAGTAAGGGGCCAAAAATTGATCCTTATGGAACACCACAAACTACATGTGCTGGATCAGAAAGGTGTACATTGTATTGAACATATTGTGTCCTGTCAGACAGGTATAACCTAAACCGGTCAAGTGCGATTCCCCTGATACCATAATAGTACAATTTCTTCATGAGGATATGATGGTCATTCGTATCAAATGCTTTTAAAAGATCCAAGAAAATGCCAATGACATGTTGTTTATTTTCCAATGATTCATTAATCTTTTCTAATATATCTATTAAAGCCAGCATAGTAGAGTGTTTCTATCTGAATCCCTTTTGTCTTGAATATAGTATTTTCTACTTATCTAACTATTTCATTAAACGGTTATACATACATCTTTCTAGTAATTTTGAAAATATAGGTAATATTGATACAGGCCTGTAATTGTTAAATAGTGATGTGTCTTTGGCTTTATACAGAGGAGTGACACATGTGATTTTCAGCATTGATGGAAACATTCCCTGTGTAAGAGTGAGATTGAAAATATGGCTTAATGGTAATAAAATTCCTGCAGTGCATGGTTTGAAAAGTTGCCGTTTAAACATATCAATACCTGCACTTTTTCCTAGCTTAAAATTAATCATTACTTAAATGGTTTCTTCATGATTTGTAGGGCTTACGAATAGTGAGGTCATATACCTATCATTCAGGTATTGGCCAAACGTTGCGCTTGATTTGATTGTATTAGCTAATGTTGTGTCTATGTTTATAAAATAATCATTGAATTTATTTGCAATCTCCTTTTCATTTGTTATTAATTTATCATTGTACATAAATTGTATGTTTGTCGTGCTTTGCCTATTTTTATTTAGAATTAACTTGATTACTTTCCATGTGCCATTTATGTCACCTTCTAATTCCTCTAGCTTGTTGATTAGATTATTTGATTGTGTTTATTTCTATATTGTTTGTATTTTTATTGGTTGTTGCTAGTTTGACATTTTAAAAATTGAAGATACAGCTTGTTTCTTATAACATGCTGCTAGAATTCCATTTGTAAGCCATGGGTTGTTTTTTTTGATTTCTCTTATATCGTTTTATTTGATTAAATGGAAAACATTGTTCAAAGATGTGTGTACAAGTGATATTAAATGCATTGTAGGCATCTTCACAAGAACATCGTGACACTACTTCATCCCAATTCTGTTCCATAATTTTGAGTTTAAATGCATCCATGTTGGAGCTACTAAAATCTCTGCAATTAATAATTTCACTTTTTATGATTTAATATTAGCAACTGATTTTAATTCTAGAAGAAAAACAGGGAAATGATCAGTGACATCAGACACAAAAATGCCTGATCTGCTACATTCTGAGATGTTGTTGGTAAAAATGTTGTCAATTTTGAGTTTAAATGCATCCATGTTGGAGCTACTAAAATCGTTGCAGTAAATTCTATTCTTCTTGGTTTTTGTTATTGTTGGTATGAAGGAATAAGAGTTTAACAAGTTAGTAAAGTTCTGGGTATGCATTGAATTAGTAAATAGTAAATTGACATTAAAATCACCTGCAAGATAACATAATTTATTTTCCTTTTGTATAATTTTGAGAATGTCTTGATAAAGATCTCAGTATCCTTTCCAGATGGTCTATAAATGACTCCAAATATCTTATTTTTACCTTTGTTATCTGGAATTTCAATAAAGAAAGTGGTTGATACTGACATGACATATGATCAGAGTTGCCCTTATGCGTCCTTTTGCGCGTGTATACGCATAAAAATGGCAGAGGGATGCATACAAATTAACCCTCTGCGTCCTTAAACAAAAACGAACTTACTGCGTTGTTTAAGACTATGTATGATTTGGTGTATGTTTTCTTGCACAACTCAGTTGTTAATGCCCATAAATCAGATTCAACCACCACATTTAATTGTAAACACAATCCCCAAATCATCCTTAGTATTTCATTTGATCTAATTTTTTATAAGTAAAGAGTTTACAAGCCCGATGTTAGTCGCCTTGTTCGGCCTACAAATTGCAAAAATACCCGCCATGTTTTTGTCTGTTGTGCTAATCATCAGTATGACGTGTCAGTATTTGATTGGATAACAGCGGAATCGCCCTCTAGAGGAACTCACGCTTGAGAAATCCAATACAACTGATCAAGCGTATACAAACGTGTCTGGGCGTCTTAACCCTTTCACAGCTCAGAACATTGGACAGATCACAACGTTATTATCACTAATCTGCTGAATATTTTGAAATTAATTTGCGCATGCCTACTTGCCTAAAGCAGCAACGACTTACAGGCAAAATATTTTTTTCTATTTACTTATCAAAATATCTAAATGGATGAAGGAATATATGGAAGATATTGTGATATCTTTTACATTTGAATGGTCATTTGACGGATTAGCGGCGATGTCTTTGTATTGCTGTTTGAATAACGGTATCAATACGCGCTATAAGTAGTCTTTTATTTAGCAATAGCGGCTGATTGATTGACTGATGGATTAGTGTTTTATAATGTTTAGCAATACTCGATCGTTAGGTGTTCCCAATTTCTCAACTAAAAAGCTCATCCCAGCAGCGATGTTCAACGATATCGATCTACAGGTAGGCATGCGTTAAAATATTGATTTTTTTCCAAACAGCATATAGCTCAAAGCTCTCCGATACAAGCGTCCTTATTGGATACACGCTAATGCGTTATCTATGCTTCGACCAATCAGCAATCGCGTTACATAGTTACTCCCTATGAATTAGACATATCCGGTTATTGGCTGATATATTTTCACTAATTACGCAGTTTAATCTGATTTATACAGATTATGTTTGATAAATTATTGTTTAGTCTGATCTTAACCTATGTATTCCACCATATTTGGTCATTCCAGTTAAATTATAAAAAATACGCCCGCATTATATCGAAGTAGGTCAAGTCGTCCTTGAGCAAACTCGCCCCAGATACTCGTAATTTTTCAATTCGTCCAAAGTCAAGTTAGGGTTTAATAGAAAAATTAATGCAGTGGTCTTTGCTAATTACTAATGTTGTGGTCTTTGGAAATGTTAATCATACAAGGTTGCCAATGTAGGTCGGTTGGTTTATCAGACAACAAACAAGTACAGTGCTTTAAGTTATTGTGTATTGACATGCAGTTCAAATGTTATTAGTTAAATATAGAAGGGCCACTTCAATAGATCAATTTTAGCCACCATTGTAGATCACAGAATACATATTTTTGAAAATTTACCACTGGAATGACTGGCACTGTTTTCAACATGTTTCATAAAGTGTTTTATAATTAGATCAATGTGTTGTGTTTATTTTAAGAAAAAAACATGGGACCCCCATATTTCAGATGAGGACCCCATGGGACCCCCAGATTTTACAGTGGGACCCCCAAATCTGAGGGTGTGGGGTCCTTGGGACCCCCAAAAATCAGATGTTGTGGGCAACACTGCATATGATATCTACGAGGGAGTTTATATGTGAATGTGAACTTGATACTGATTATACATAAGCGTGTGTGTGTGCGTGAGTGTGTGGGTAGTTGCATTCAAACATTAGGACCACTTAGTCTTACATCATGGTACACACACACACTCGCCAGTTGTGGGACAGCACCCTTCCTTATTAGATCAAGGCTTTTAGAATTAAGGGAAGGGGTAGCCACAACACATACATCTATTAGTTGGGTTGTTGGGGGGGGAGGAGGGTGGGTGTCTGATGCTGTTGTGTGGACAGTAGTGTGAACGTGTGTTGGAAATCGCTTAGTACACTCAGGGAGTATATTTCTCTGGATGGGAATTCTACAGCTCTTTATGTATGATGATGATTGCCTCAAGCAAACATAACTCGGTACGCTCAGATCAAGAAAGGACCTGGGGAACCTAAAGATTTTGGCTGAGGACAGTGTCAAAAGCGAAGATGGTCTGATTGCAGATTGCCTTCCTTTTACATACATATTTAAAGCAACGCGCTGCCAGACTTCGATCGGGCGCACAACCATATAATCGAACATGCTCTAAAGACAAACTTCATTAAGAGGGAGACCACGTAACGTGTTAGATAACCGGTCAAGCCATTCATACTGACTGTTAAAAATTAACTTCTTGGTCTTCAAATGGACACTTCCTATTATAAAATTTTAATTTGAGGCTGAAATGGTTAATAAATGGTTTACTCTACACGCTATATGAACCAAACTCATAGTGTCCTCACCCATACCCCCAGAATCTCGCTGTGTCAGTCACCTTTAGTCGTTTTATTTTTTTATGGTCAGCAAGTTGAATGCACCTCTCACGGGCGGTGGACCGTATGCGGTCTAAATGGGTGTGACCTATCCAACCAGAAATAATTGGGACCTTTCAACTTACATATTCCACCTTGATAATGTCAAAATTATTATTGCATACGCGCTTGGTCTGAATACTATTTTGTCAAGTAGGGTGCGGGTGAACTGAGTTGTCGCGCTGCACGCGCACGGTCTGAATGGACATTAAGGTGTTTTTGAGGATCATGTGATTTTGAGTGTTGGTCTTTTTACACTCTCATTGTGCGCTTTGTCAAGTGTAGGTGGTGTCAGCAAAATGAGCAAATCATGGTTTTTTAAAAAAGACAGTATTTAGCACTGCAGGCTTAATTTTATCAAGGAAATTAAAATATTGACTTATTTCCTTTGATTATTTTGAAAATTTAAGGCTAGTGGCATACGGAGATACGTCGGACGTAGTCTTACGATCATTTTATGCACTCGGCCACAGTCATTCAAGTGGTACATGTTCAAAGAATTTGAAAATAGTATTCTCTTGGCCTGCAAATTGGCATTCACTATCTTCAAGACCACTGCATTGACCGGGTTTTTTGATGGCTTCACCATGAAGGGGTTAAAAAGACACCGCAAGAAGAGTGGTGCCAGGAAAATTGTAGGCCCTATATATTTCAACTATATAGCGGATATGCCGCCATGACGACAATTTATTTCTCCAGAAGCATTAAAGATCCTTATGTAGTTTTGAGACCCCGATTAATTTTGAGTCAGGCTTTAAAGCTTAATAGTCTGACAGGTTGTACGAATTGTCTTTACCATTTAATACACATTCTGAGCAACAGCACACAGTCAAATTAGTTTCAGAATATTTAACAGTTTACCAGTATAGTTTTCTGGAAACTGATAGTCATGGAATTCAGGGATCGGCCGATCCCAACACGAGCGAGGTGTGGGTGAAGCTTAACTAGTGATGGGCGGGACATATCTAAAACTGGACAGGTCCATACCTTAATATAATATTTTTATTTGTGAAGCTGAAATATGTACGCGTGCCTCTAATTCAATTTCGCAACTTAAAAAAATTATATGAAATCACCGTATATGTTAAGATTTATCTTGTTTCATTCATAGAGGCACACAATTTAATCCTCTAAAAGTCTACAATTTTAATAAATTTATTTTAAAGCAGTGTGAATATGCAACTTTAACAGGGGGATTGTTCCAAAAGAAATTTTTCCTCACTTGTAAACGATTTTTCTATTGCTTTAAGATACCTCCGTTGGTCATGCGACATGTGAAGGGTTAATTATCATTCAGCTGTTTCGTTGAGCTACCAATTCAAAATATATTTACATCAAAATTTATAACTCGGTGATTTCATGTAATAGTATTATAAACATCCCTCCCCCTAGTGATGATCTGCAATGCTGACCGCTTATGTCTATATATAAGCGCATCACACTCTGTACTTGGCGTTGTATAATTTTTAAAGGTGTATATTCACAGCAGAATGCTTGAAAATAAAATTGTATAGTTTTGGAGGCTTAAACTGTGGGCTTAGACGTAAAGAAACGAAATAAATCTTAACATATGATTTCGTCAAACATAAATTAATATAATTTTTTTATGGTGCAACCATTTAATTAGAGACACGAGTCCCTATTTCAAATTCACAGCTAAAAAGTATCATAATTTACACGGAATAAAACTATCATATGTTAAGATTTGTTTCGTTTCATTACATCTAGGCACACGATTTGGGCCTCTAAGTCTACAATTGTAAGTTTTATTTTCAGGCATTTGGTGTGAATATGCACCTTTAAATGGCTCTTGCGTTGACATCAGATGGGTTTATCATATTATTACCGTTGGTTACAAACTCCCATTTCAGTGGCGTATGAAGGTACTTGGACAGGGTGGGTGTGGGGTGGGGTGGGTGTGGGGTGGGTGTGCTGAAGGGCCAAAAACCTAAGGGGGCGCTATGGGGGATACACTATAGGAGCAGCAAAACCTGGTTCACTCCCCCCCCACCACCAACCCCCCCCCCACACACACACACACCTGACCCTACACATATGCATTTGAAACTCCTCATTGCTCAAATCATTTACATTGTTGAACATCATTTCACCTCCGCGCTACAATAGAAATTCGGAGATTACATCACATCACAAATTGCACTCGAAAAACGGACCATCCAATAATACACATAGAGGACGGATACACACTGTGCTGAATTTCAGTACCCTAGGGCGTAAGGAAATCTAAAAAAGATGTGTAACTTCAAGCCAAAAAAAACCCTTACTTCTCGCTATCGCGAGACATGAACATATCATTGGCACCAAGCCACGCCTCTAGGTTTATTTTTACTGAAGCTTGTAATTCAGTCGAGTACTAGGCTCGAGTACTCGACATTTACTACCCGTAGAGTCGGATATGAGGGCTAGTTTTAGGTTGTCATCAAACGTCGAAAGGCTGCATTGTATTTAAAGCGCTTAAACTAACCACAGGCCTTTGAATTTTCGTCCATCCATCCCTCTACTACATATCCCCCCTACCATATATAATATACACAAGGTGTGAAACCTTCATCTGTGGGCACCATTGTCAGAAAGCTGATTGGTTGGTTTGTTGTCAAAATCTGCTGACATCACGGTTCTGACTACAAACCAACCAATCAGCTTTCTGACAATGGTGCCAACAGACGAAGGTTTCATACCTTGTGTATATTATATATACAGGGTTTGTACACCTTTCAGTATTGGAAATTCCATGACTTTTCCATGACTAAAATTAAGAAATTCCATGACCTCCAAGAATCAATAGCTAGGTCAGACAGTCAAATTTGTTTCAAAATGTTCAACAGCATATAGTGAATCATATGGAATTCACTTTATCTAGGGCAAAGGGTCAACATGTGAGAATATCAGGTACATTTTTAATAAAATCTGAGGTTTTCACATAAAAAATTGATGAATAAAAATTCTGAATGGGAGTTCTAGAGCCTATGATCATACATGTAGTATCCTTTCAGCCTAACATGGTTGAAATCTGTCAAAATGGTAAGAAGCAATATGGCCATTTCTAGTAAAGATTTTGACCCCAAAAACTGTCTATTAACCCTTTAACACTCATATCAGCCAAAGCCGGCTTCTGTCACGCGTGGTCTTGAGAGATGTCCATTTGCAGACCAAGAGAAGACTATTGTTGAGCATTTTTTTATAAAATAGTCTTCACCTGGTCTGCAAATAGACATTTTTGAACAAATTTAAGGCTTAGAGCCGATGCTTCTATTTGGACAAGGTGTTCAAGAACAAATTTAAATCCAATCCCTAAAATTGTTACTTTCGCAAATATGTTGCGCACTAATAGACAACACGCAGGGGAAAATTCGACAAAATATGAGCCAAAAAAGCCATATACATGTATATAACACGCAGTCAGAGTTTAGAAATATTGCAAAACATATTTTTCAGACGAACGAAAATTGGTAACTTTACCGCTAGATTCAAAATAATAATAATCCTTTATCGACTAAATATCTTGTTATTCTTTTAATATTACCAAGTTTATTTCATACTTTAACCGTAATAGAACGCATAAAACCATCTTTGAGCAAGAAATACGTTCAATATACAGGGGAATCTCCATATACTAGCGAGACCGAGATATCATCGCCATCTAATTATCATAATGTAACCAATTCGGCCGGGACGAAATCGCCCAAATAAACAAAAATCTTGCCACTAAATATACTGCCGAATGCATACGCTGAGTAGGAAATAGTAAATTTATTGCTCAAATTGTTTTAAAAACATTCTCTTCTGTACATATTTATTATTAATTTGGGATATTCGCATTCGCGGCGTTACAAAACCCGTTTTTATTTGGGAGGCCACCTTCCAGTCCAGATATAGTTTCAGTGGAATGTCTCCAATCGCAAGAGTTTAATATGGCCTACCAACATAAGAAGGGATTTAACCTCATTTTATTTCTTACGTTGTTTTGGGTCATTTTATTTTGGTTGGACATGACTTTGATAATGAATGAAATCATGTGATCGCCGCGATAAAGATATGGAAATGTGTATTTCCGAGCTTTATTTCCCCATTTCACATTTGTATGCCATCAGATTTTATTTTTATTTAGGGAGATTATCATTTTCCATGACTTTTCCATGACTTTTATCAAATTGACAAATTTCCATGACTTTTCCAGGCCTGGAATTTAGATTTTTAAATTCCATGACTTTCCAGGATTTCCATGACCCGTGCGAACCCTGTATATAGTAGGGGGAATATGTGGTAGAGGGATGGATGGTCGAAAATTCAAAGGCCTGTGCAGTGTGCTTAAGCGCATCATTATGTCTTGACATATTTTCGAAAATAACCTCTAACTATTCCGTTTGTATAGTGTGATTGTTTATGAATCGTCTATGACCTGATAAGCCTAGTCTCCGAATTTAAGCAACTAGACCATATGTATGATTATGTATTCACATAATATCATAAATTTATGTTATATGCCAATGGTCTACCGCATCATAGGCATTGCCGTTGGTGGATGCCTGTATTGAATTGTTGAATTAATTACCTATATGGAAATAAAGTCAAAGAATCTTGAATCTCGATTATGATAGTGTCATTATAGTCATGATAAACATAACCTTTACCTTTAACCTTACTCCTTTCCTTAGGCTTTCACCTACCCGTTTCGTCACATACAGTACATCACTGTATTTACATTTGAGAGCCGTAACGTAACATTTTGCTCAAATGACTTGAACTGACTGCATTAACACATCAGAGCGTAATCAATTAGGCCAATAACATGAAAAGCATCATCAAATGTTCTGTTATTAAAACACTGGCACGTGCTTCTACTTCCGCATTTAGCAATATGTAGATCATCCTAGGAACGTTTATTTTAAAATAACAATACCGGTCTTACTAAAACGCATACGCAGTACACAACATCTGGAAAGAAGACTTTGTCACGAAGACGTCAACAAAATACTTAAATGCCAATATTTGCACTGTAAGACACAACCAGGGAGGTTAGACGAGCAGTAATAACACCCGCAGTAATAACACCCGCAGTAATGACACCCATATCAGCAGCTTCTGTAGTAATTTAGATTTTCTTGAACAAATTCAAGGCTTAAAGGGTTAATTACCATTACCTATCCCAACCAATGATCAGCTCTCATCATTTCAATTTTCAGTTGTGTACATGTAACAGCAACGTAGAATATTTTTGCCTGATTGAAAATAAGCCGTGTATAATCTTGCCATGACAAGGAAAATATCTCTGGCATCTTCCTCCCCTAAACTCTTTCCAACCATAGTTGTTTCGGCTTTTTTCTTCTTCTATCCCTACCATGCCAACCAAATTCCCCTGCTCATCCTGTAAGAGACCTGTTAGAACTAGTCAAAAAGCCTTATTATGTGACTTGTGTTTAGAGTGGGTTCACTTAAGATGTTCTAAACTCACTGCTTCTGATTATCTCCATCTTGAGTTAGATGACCAACCATGGCGGTGTCTAAACTGCAACAAATCTTTATTCCCTTTCAATCACATTAATGATGATGCTGACTACACACTTGCAATCATGAATCCACATGTTGAATATAAGTACATAGAGCACATACAAGACCTAATTCTAAATCCCTTCAAACTTAACACCCACACATATAGAGACATCAACTCAAAAGATGCTAGAACTGACTTATCCGTACCTCCACAAACTTGTAACTATACGCTTCTAAGCAAATTTAATGACTTTATAACAAACAGTAAAGAAAGCATTGCACTCTCGCTCATGCACGCACACACTCGATCGATACTGAAGAACAATGACAAGTTAAATAATTTCCTAGATATGAGTGCACATGAGTTTGGAATTATTGGAATTACAGAGACTTGGCTAAAAAATAAACTCACCTACTACTCTAGTTAACAAGAATAACCATACATTTATCGAAAAGAACAGATCTGACAAAATTAACAAGGATGGTGGAGGTGGTGTAGGCATGTACATAAAAGACAATATTCAATTCATGGTGCGTGAAAACTTTTCCATAATGGAAGAATACATTGAAACAATATTTATCGAAATTCCGATTCAAAAAGGTAGAAATAAAATTATTGGTACAATCTAAAGGCCTCCTGACAGTGACAACAAACAATTCATTGAAGCTTTGAGCAGAATTCTGGATACAATACAAAAGGAAGATAGAAAATAAAAATAAATACCTTATGGGTGATTTCAATATTGATCTGCAGCAACAGAAATGTTGTCACACCAAAGACTTCATTAACTTATTAAATACCTACTTTTACTATCCGACAATAACTAAACCAACTTGAATAACAGAATCTACGGCGACCGTCATTGACAACATATTCTGCAATAATATTAATCGCAATATCAGTAAAACGCATGTCGGAATTTTTGTAACTGATATCTCAGATCATTTACCTATATTTCTCCTAGAAAAACAACAAACATACCAGAAACAATTCAAACAGGAAAAATTTAGATGCAGAGATTACTGTCAGGTCAACATTGAAACATTCAAAGGTCGATGGGAGCATAGTAACAGACATTCAGTCTTGTGAACATGCCTACAACAAATTTCATGACATATGCACGACTATTTTTTAACAAAGCTTTCCAATGAAAGAAAGTAAAAAATACAAGCATAACCCAACTAAACCTTGGCTTACAAGTGGATTAATAGCTGCCTGTCATACAAAACATCAGCTCTACTTAACATTTATCGTGTCAAACTAACTACAATGAAATTCAGTTCAAAAATATATAGAAATAAATTAGACCAAATAATAAAAACAGCATATTATCACAAGAAATTTGAACAGTCTAAAAATGACATAAAAGAGACATGGAAAACCATTTAATCACTTTTAAACAAGACCAATACGGCACAACAGACACAATTTCTACACAAGAATAAGGTCATTACCGATAAATTCGAAATTTCCAATGGATTCAATGATTATTTCGTAAATATAGGACCAGAACTTTCGAACAAAATCCAATCAACGTCCAAGAAAAGATTTTCTGATTACCTTACAGGCAGCTATCAATCATCATTCTTCGTTAACCCTACTAACACTGAAGAGATCTTAAACGTTCTAAACAAACTCAACCCAGCCAAAAGTGCCGGAATCGATGGTTTTAAGTAGCGCATTTATAAAACCTGTGTTATGGATATCCTTATCCCACTTAGGCACATTTGCAACTTATCCCTAGCACAAGGCATTTTCCCATCAAAACTAAAATAGCATGTGTTACACCAATTTATTAATGACATTGTAGCAGAGCTGCCCAATGGGATCCAAGCAGCTCTCTATGCAGATGACCTCGTACCCTGGTGCACCGAGGAGTACACAATGACTGCCATGTACAGAATGCAGCTTGCCTTGGACAGAATTACAGGTTGGGCCAATCCCTGGTGTATTACCATCAACAAAGAAAAATCATCAGCCATGCTATTCTCACTGTCGACCAAAACCAAGGTTGGCAATCTGACCCTGGGTGGTACTCCACTCGAGTACGAGGACCAGCAGACATACCTGGGAGTCACCTATGACAGAAGATTAACATGGAAGGAGCACATCCAGAACGCAGAGGTAAAGGCCAGAAGAAAGCTAAACATCATGAGGAAGCTGGCAGGAACAAAGTGGGTTGCCAATGAAAGGATCCTCAAGACCATCTACCTAGGTGCCGTACGACCACACCTTGAGTATGGATCCAGCTCATGGATGACAGCAGCTAAATCTCATCAACAGAACCTCGACAGAGTACAAAACCAGGCACTGCGCATCATCACTGGTGGAATGAGATCAACACCAATAGAGAAAATGGAGCAGACAGCAGGCATCCCCCCACTTAGCAAAGGAAGGGAATGCAAAGCACTGATCCAAGCTGCAAAGTTCAAATCGTTCAACAACCACCCGATGAAGATCAGGCAAGCACAGCTGTCATCAGGAAGACTTAAAAGATCAAGTTTTGTGAAAGAGACAAAAGCACTTCAAAGGAAACACCAAGAAATGTTGCCAGCACAAATAGAAGACCCAAACCACACCCTTGATCCACCACCCTGGGAAAACAAACTAGAGAGCATAGCTATTCGCACCACAGTACCTCATCTCACAACCAAAGATGAACACAGTGATGTGAGCAAGAAGGCCCTGACTCTAGCCATGCTGGAAGAAATGTACCCTCAGGAGACATGGATAAGGATCAACACAGATGGATCAGCCAAAGATGCAATTAGGAGCGGAGGTGCCGGACTGCACATACAGTATCCAAACGGACAACATGAGTCAGCTGCAATGCCGACAGGCAAGCACTGCACAAACTACAGAGCTGAAGTCGAAGCACTGGTTCATGCAGCTAATACCATCAGCAGAACAGCAGACCCTATTGCACAGATTGTCTTTTTATCTGATGCCCGCTCCGTCCTTGAGGCTATCACCAAAGGTAAGCTGCCACAACTTGAAGAAGCACTACAAACCATCAAATGCTTTCGGATAGCACTGCAGTGGATCCCCTCACACTGTGGAGTCCAAGGAAATGAGGAAGCAGACAAGATGGCAAAGGTGGGTGCAGAAGAGAATCAGACAGAAAACATGGTTACCCATAAAGAGATGAAGACTATCATCAAGTCACTCTATAGAACACCTCAATCAGAAGATGCCTACCATCATCTCTCGAGGCCAGAGCAAGTGACCATTTTTCGTCTCAGAACTGGACACAACAGACTAAACCAACACATGTACAGGCGGTTCCACCTTACGACATCGCCTGCTTGTCCTTGTGGAGAAGCAGAACAGACCACAGAGCACATACTTCAATGTTGCAGTACGTATCAGCTGCTGAGAGAAGAGATCTGGCCTTTGTCAACCTCTCTTCTTGAAAAGCTGTATGGGCCTGTGGAAGAACTGCAGAAAACCACAGATTTCATCTTGAGAGCGGCTCTCCAAGTGTGATACCAGCGATCGAAAAGAAGAAGAAGACACCAATTTATAAAGCCAAGGATTCTACTAACTTCTCAAACTACAGACCAGTCTCCATACTTCCACTTTTCTCCAAGTTACTAGAGCGCCTTATGTACAATCGACTGACAAATTTTCTGGACAAAGAGTCCATTTTATACAAATCGCAATTTGGATTTTGTGAGAAACATTCAACAATGCATGCAATAGCCGAAATGAGGCCCTATTTGCCAAATTCTTGGGAGTATATTTGGATAAACATTTGGCCTGGGCCAAACAAATCGAGACGGTAACAGCAAAGGTGGCAAGAGGCATAGGTGTCATACAAAGACTAAAACTTACATGACACCAGCTACAATTAAAACTCTATACTGCACCCTTCTTCTTCCGCATCTCACCTACTGTAACGCTATCTGGACGAATACACACAAAAAGCTACCTAACAAAACTACAAAGTCTACAGAAAAAGGCACTACAACTCTTTTCTAAACCAGCAAAGGGCCAAAATATATTCAAGTCAGAAAAGCTATTAAAACTAAAGGACCTAGGCAAACTACAGATGTACACCATTGTAAAGGAGTTTCACCACAATACATTACCACAATCCATAGCCTCCAATTTCACACTAAGCACCGACATCCACAAACACAACACTAGGACAAAACACAATTTACACACTCAATTTACACGAACAGAAATAGGAAAACGACGAATTACAATAGCAGCCACAAAACTATGGAACAGCACCAGTACAAAAATACGCAATAGTATATTAAACCTGAAATCCTTTAAGAAGATTGCCAGGGAATCTATGATCGACAAATACTAAATTAATATATTTATACCTGATGGTCACAGATTCTCTGCTAATTAATAATAATACAAGCCTAAGACATTCCACCACCACCACCACCACCACCACCACCACCACTACCACCACTATAGATAAACTAACCTAACCTAATAATTGAAGTAATAAGTCTAAACACAAACATACTTCACAGTTTACTTTCACTACTACTACACCTAAATAGCCCACATACGATCAACGCATCTATTGATTCTTAACAACTCCAACTATCTCAACTTTATATTACAGTGATGAGCTTTTCCCTGCCTCCCCCCACCCCACCCTCAGTAGCATACTAAAGTCCTATATAATAATAAACCACTCCAAACTAAATTTAAATAAAATGAGATAGTGATGTAATTAGGGAGTATATGTATAATATATGTTTATTTAAGTCAGTAAATATGTATGTGTGTATGTAAATATTAATGCCATAAATATGTGTTTGAATGTTGTGTGTTTTATGTATGTGCACATAGTAGCATATATCTATGTAAACATCAAAGAATGAACAGCCCTACCCACCCACCGCTTAATGGAAGACATATATATTAAATACATGTATATATGACATATATATCAAAGTTTATGTCTGGACTCCACAAAACATACCAAAATAGTCCTGGACTTCCTATTATTGGCCCTGATATCTCTAAAAACAATGATTTTAAACCGAATTATATGTATTTGAACCATTTTAGACCTTCATGTTTCTAGCTTAGACTCCCAATAGCATTACCCAAAAAGTCCCAGACTTCCTGTACACGTGTTTACTTTGCCATTCAGCACCTGAGGACAGGAATCACTTCATTACAATATGCACAGCATTGGAGGAGTCCGGAAAACCATATTTGAAGAGTATTCTCACCACCATGTACCTTGAAAATGATCCAATCGTCATCAGCCCGTTATTAGCTGATCCTGAATATACAACTCGATCAGCTGATACTTGATCATACAATGATTGAACATTAAGCTGTCCCCAGCAAATTCTCTCAAAATAGCGAAAACTACATATTTTCTCTGCTATGCCTTGCACCTCAAGCGTACACAATTGATTGACGCAATTATGTCTGTATAAATACCTCAATGAACACTAACCAAAGTAAATCAGACAAAATCTAAAATTACTTGTTCTTCTACAAGTTATAAATGTTGCTAACAGAACTTTCTTATTAATGTGTGAATGAAAAACTATGCAATCAATTTGACATTGATTAATTTAATCCTACTCAGTTAGAGCAAATTTCGTGTATTCATGTATTTAAGACTTTTAGTGTTATACAGACATTTTGAAGACCCATTCGTACCATACGGAATAGGGGTGAGCCCATCGGGGCTGGATTTTCACATACAGATACAGATACATACCAACGATTCCATACACAAACAAAACTTAATGGAATTTTTATTACAGATATAAGACTGAGACGAACAAACAAACATCCAACCATCTTATGTACATGGATGCGCATCCACTTCATGAAGCACAGCTCATTTCAATTCAGTCTGTGATCTTTGGCCTCTGCATTAAGCGCACCCAGGTTTTGATCCTGCTATACGTAGTTCCCAAGGGTGTCGAGTTGGTTTCGATATAATGACGAAGCACACGTTTAACTGCATGTTCATTTGTGCACCACTATAAAAATACAACTGCATGCTCATTAGTGCACCACTATGCACAATGTTTAACAAGTTTTTAGAAGACGCTATGAACATCATCATCATCATCATCATCATCATCATCATCATCATCATCATATCATTTTACGAAGCATAAGCCATTGACTTGTTATTGCCTCAGTGTTTTGTTGTAGTATGTCTTGCTCAGTCCAATTCAAAAGTTCTTTCTTTGATATCTAGTTTGTTCTTGAATGATTTGACTAATGTTGATTAATTAATTTAGTCTCCTAGAAAATGTTAGATTTAAAAGTTTACCCCTTACCACTCCGATGCCAATATTCTATCTTTTGCTGTGTAAATAGCAAAGAAAGAAATTGGTGTACATATTTCAACAGCTTGGTTGATGAAGTTGTTATCTACGACAGCAACACCCACCACCAATTTTGCCAAAAAGTGAACACCAGATCATCTTTTAATTTAGTATGAAAATCTGTAATTCCGACATCGGAGTGGCAAGAGTTAACACTGATTTGTGGAGCACATTGGTGTTCTCCATGCCAGCTGCGTTGTGCCGCCTACCCCCGTGCTTACACCCTGCTGCGCCTAGCATTTGTTAGTATGCTGACTTGTGGAGGCCACGGTTGGTCTTATACCTGTTGTTTTCATTTTCTGTGTTCAACGCTATCAGAGTCTCCCCCTCCATGCCAGTGTCTCTTCATGCAACCACGAAGCACGGACATGGAAGCACAAATGTATCTACCTTAACTGGAACCGTTACCGAGCATGCTCTTGTCTATACACAGGCTATTCCAAGATCAGTCCACTGTGTTAGCAGAATTGCAGTATGACCTTGTGATGGGCTGGTATGCTTATTGCCTGTTCAGTCAAATTCGAATTCTTTGAAGTAGATATATCTAGTTTATTCTTGAATGATTCGAAGTCATGGCCTTTTAAATTTTGTCACTGCGAAAACCTATTTTAGTCATGCATCTGTAGTAATCGTGTTAACGGAATATGAAATTGTGACATGTATTCAGGGGCTCCAGAATTTGTAAAATATAGAACGCTAATCCAGAAGGAGGCTCGTCTGAGGGGCCTACAACCTGATAGATGGGAACTACTACACAAGACAAGACAATGCAGATTACCTGACATCTAGAAAATGACAAATGTATGCTGCATACACAAAAAGGCTCCAAAATCCAAGCAACTACAGGCCAATCAGTTGTCATTCAATCTTGTGTAAGGTCCTATAGAGTCTTTGATCTTTAAATTTTCTTGAAACAGCCAACCTATTTATCAAGTGCCATCATGATTTCAGACATAATAGATCATGTAAAACTCAACTACTAGAATACATCGAAGATATAACAGTCAAACTTGACTCAAATGAACCTGTCGATGCATTCTATTTTGACTGTATATTTAGTCTATTTATTCAAGAGCATACTAGAGATCTACTACAAAGAAATAACATTTGAATTGGACTGAACAGGCATACGTATACGAGCCCATCATAAAGTCATACTGCAATTCTTCCAATGCAGTGGGCTGATTTTGGAGTAACCTGTGTATAAGCCAGAACATTCCTCTGTAGCGATGCCAATTATCGGTAGATAGGTCTCTGCTTTCCAAGTCCGCATCCTTGTGGTAGCATGAAGAGACACTAGTGTAGCGAGTAGGGAGGCTAGGGACTCAGATAACGATAAACACAGAAAATTAAAGCAAAAGCAATAAGACCACCTACAGCCTCCACAAATCAACATGTAACCAAATGCAGCAGGGTGTAACCACGAGTGTAGGCGGCATACCGCAGGTGATGCGGGGAGCACCCTTCTGCACCACAGCATTTCCACAAATTATTGTTGAAGTGTTAAATCTAATAGTTTGGAGGAAACTTACTTAGGCAACAACAGTCAAATCATTCAAGAAAAGATTAGATATCTACTTCAAAGAAAGAACTTTTGAATTGGACTGAGAAAGCCATACTACAACAAACAAAAACACTGCGGCAATACGAAGTCAATGGCATATACCTTGGAAAATGATGATGATCCATTTCATGAGGCACATGAATAGATTACTGTACATTGGCCTACCAACTTTAGAATATAGGAGATCATGGTATGACATTATACAGATTTACAAATATCCTACAAAATATTGATGATTTCCAAGTAGACTCCATGTTCCTAATGTCAACTACCTGCATCAGGGGTCATGATCTCAAATTATTTAAAAAGCCAGCTAAAAGTTTGCTGCGACTTCATTCATTTACTTATAGATCTATCTGTAAATGGAACAACCTTCCAAGCGAAGTCATAATTGCTTAATTTCCCACAAAAACATCTGAAATGTCTACAGAGTTTTCAACAGCAAATGCTGTGTATTATCCAGGCTGTAACAATGCATACAGTGAAATGCACTGTTTTCCTCTTGCCCGGTATCAGGCCTATCACGACCGAGCCACATCACAGACAGTTAACATTTCTAGGTAATATAAGCTGTCAGAACACTTCCTTATATATTATCATGCCATACCAGTTAGCTATGGGTTCTAGTGCATCAACAAGCTAGCTTGGTTATACTGAAAAGCTTTTAATTCAATATTACCTTCCACCCATAGCTCAACATTGCAACCACATGGTCGGTAAGGAGACATGGAAATCCATGGTAACATCTGCAATTGTCGACTACTGGAACACTAGCCTTCAGGATGAGAGTAGCAAAAAAACCACTGTGGAGTCTCTTAATCTCACCAGACTGGCTATTGGTAAAGTTCATGTATGGATCGAGACAGTCTCAAACAACACTAAAGATTCCAAAAGATGAGTTGTTAAATCTCATTTCCTAACTGGCACGTACATATAGTCCAGTGATTTTACATTTAACAACCTCAAGGTTGGTCAAATCTGTGAACTCTGTCAGAGTCCCTGAGGACTACATGCCTATGCTTACCTCACACCCAGCTCTGCTTAGATACAGGACAGACTGTATGAACCAAATCAAACAGCTTATTATTTGTGCATTAAATATGTCGATATTGAATATGTTGGCCTCTGATTTAAAGCTGCTGACTCAACTTATCATTGACTGTACTATGCTAGCAGACTCGGGTTTTCTTCCCAAATGATGACACTTTGCTCTGCAACATTGAAAACCACAGTAGACAATTATGCTACCGTATCCACTGTGGCAGATCAGACATTTCTAACCTGCGATCATATTTTCCCATACTCTCTATTTCTGGCTCATGTACAATGCCTGTTTGATTTTAATACATCTGTCTACATATGTGTACATAACCGTCCAAATTATGTGCTATGTATTTTTGTGTCTGATCATTTAACTTTATGTGCTACTTTATTTTATTTTAATCTACGTAATGTATCCTCACTCAACACCAGCAACATGCCTAAGCCGCTTTAAATCAGAGCTAAATAGAATTTCATGGAATCAATCTAAGTTTACATCAACCGAAGCACGACAAATAGAATAAATACCATAGCAGCTCTTAGAAACCGAAATACGTATGGTGTTTACACTGTTTTTGTGTGTATCTCCTGACCTTCTCAAGTACTCAAACATCATTCGAGAGTATCTGTATCTGTATTAATACATTGCAGAGACCAAAGATTTTTGCAATAGACGTAGAGTGTGTAGCAATTAATTTTCTGTTACGGTGGAACAAAAGGCATCTATTGTTGTGGCCTGTACTTGGTGTTCGCTGAGTTTGTTCCCCTCTATAACAGTTCTTCTAAAGAAGGATTTCTCCTGATGTTGTGTTTTACAAGTTGGTATGTTGAAGCAAATGGTGTCTTTTGCTTCAAACCTCTGAACAATGTTAGTGGAGATATGTTGTTCGTATTACTGGCTTTTAATGTGCCTTCCTATTCGTCTGTGCATAATGAATTTATCAGGAGAAATTATTATGTTAGTAAGAGGTTATCGAAGGTCAAGATTGACAAATCACCAGGGCAGATGGGGTACATCTCAAAGAACTGCATGAAATATTAAGTTGACCATTGACAATAATTTTCGCCACCTCCCTTAGCATTGGCAAAATATCAACAAACTGAAAAACGGCCAACATCAGAGCTGTATTTGAAAAAAGGCAGCAGAAAGACAGCAAGCAACTACATATCTGTTACCATCGCCTGTATATTATGCAACGTGTTTGAGACAATTATCAGAGACTGTGATATAGACGACATGAAGAGAAATCCATAGCTGGAAGATCTACCTCACTGCAGCTGCTAAAAGTACTAGACTCCCGGACAGAGCCACTCAATAACCGAGGAAACATAGACGTAATCTATCTCGACTTCATGAAAGCATTCCTATCAGTGGCTTATGGTTAAACTCAAGGGCTACAGAATCACTGGTAATGTACACAGAACATCCTTTCTATCCGACAGGAGGCAATGAGTATAAGTGGACAGCTCAGCATCAATATGGGCTAGCGTATTAAGCTGGATCCCACATGGCAGCATTCTGGGACCTATGTTCCTCCTATTATATTGTAATAAAATAGGGCTTTAACAGGCCAAAACGAATGCTACTAAAACCAGGAACAGGACAGAAAGACGTGCTTAATTATGGGTTACAAGGGACTCAAGGGTAAGAATTTTTCCACATGCCTTTCCGCCTTACGATCCTACTAATGATCTGCATCTGAAGTTCGCTGGTGTCGCCGGATAGCTGCTTCATCTCTGCGTCATTGACCTAGTTTAAACCTTTCTTTATACACAGAAGATTCCATCTCCATACAGTCCACGAACCTCTCAAACAATTGACTCGCTTGAAAGATCCACTGAGTGCATTAAGATGAAATGTTCATAATTTAAATAGGGTCAGATGACTCTGTTGGACATCTTGGGGAGTAAAGTGTGCAAATGTGATGTTAGTGCAAAGACAGTGCGATTTAGAAGGTGTTATAAATGCAATAGGAAGGGTTGGCACTAATTATTATTATTATTATTATTATTATTATTATTATTATTATTATTATTATTATTATTATTATTATTATTATTATTATTTGGTGCAAAAGGTGGGGGGGGGGGGGTGGCACCAAAATCGTGATTGGTTATCAAAGACTGTGCCTGATCTGCTAAGTTCTAAAGAAGAATCAAATTCTTAAGTGAAGTGTAATGCAATATAAGGGCTCTACAAGAAAAGACTAAGTTTGGTAAGCAAAATAGATCTTAAGCCAAAATGTTATTATTTGAAAAGTTGTTGGCCAGCCTTGCAACTTAATTTGCAATCGGACAGAACAACAGTTCAAATACCAACAAATGGAAAAACCTAATGAACTAATAGCTAGCTAACGGCTCAAAGGTCAAATTAACCTACTGTGTCCCAGAAAAGTGTAATGGTTATCTGGTAAATCACCTTTTTAAAAAGGTCAGTTAAAAACTGACTAAGTGATTGGCATCAAAGTTGAATGTTATAAATAAATGTCACTCATTATAAACAATAGCTAAAGTAGAGACAAATAATAACAATCTGACAAGTAAATGGTGAGCAGATTAAATACTGTAGTGATAGCGTCTGAGTACACTAACTGGCAATAATGCCTATGGTTACTTTGGAAACGTGCTGATAACAATCTGGCAACAGTTACCAATGCTCAGATTCTGTATCGTAAATGATAGCGTGTGAGCGCACTATCTGGCAACAACACTCCAATTTAAATTCTATCTGGCTTTGATATAACTACAAATACTAAGGGGGTAACAGTGTTGACATCATCTGGCAACATGATACCGCGAGTAAAATCCGGCAATGACTACCAAATAGAAAGTACTCTGACAATGCTCAAGCACTGAAAAAGAAAGGATTGGGTTCAGCGATGGCGTCAAGTACCAAGTATGAATGCAATCCGTCAACAAGTACCAATTGGAAAGCACTGACAACAAACTACTGTCCTGAAATCTAACAAGTGAAAAGGAAAACTGACTCTACAAATTAACTAGAACAACCTGGCACGGAAAGCAATCATGAGCCCCTGATGAACCATGAGGTGAATCAGCAGAAGATTACCTTGCCTCCAAAGCTATTCAAATGTAATAAGATTGAGGACAAGGACGACAAAGAACTTCAATTCTAGGGAAGCTGGTTACTGAATTGATTTTTAAAGACTATTGATCTTTAGACTTTCCTGAGGCTAACTTCTTAGGTTATAGGAGCACAAACTCGCTATTGATATATCCTGGGCAAATAAAGCAGACTTATAACTTAATTGTAAACCCTTAATGGCGAGGAATATAAATAAAATGTGTTCTTGAAAACACATTTAGCCAACATTCATCACAAGAAAGAGTTTATACCCTGCTGCTTTACTTTCGCACTCCCTGCCAAGATGGACAAGCTTTCCCTGGGGGCCTGGGTTAATGTGATACCGGACTACCTTTTGAGCATCCAAAGGGTGTTGATAGCCAGAGCCGAATTTGTGGCAATTTGGAACTCATTTTAAAGTACCCAGTCAAAGCTTGAAACAGCTAAGACAGAACTGATAAGCACCCTAGACTGCTATCTAATAAATCTGGTTCACCTATCCTAGCTATAAAGATGAGATGGGTGCGGCCGACTTGCTTTAATAGAAATCTCTCGACTATGACATTTTAGTACTGAAGCCATTGTCAAGAGGGAGGAATGCCCCTTTGACAATGATCAACCTAGCACTTTAACAAACAGATTTGAAATAGTCAATAAATGGCATCTTTTAATTGACAATCAGATAAACTCCTAGTGCCGTATATTAGGCAATAACAATTATCGGTTCTGTACGTGTACTGTTGAAGTGTGCCTACATGAATGTAATCTTCATAAACTGGACAATAATTGGTTGCGCCTCGAAGCAGAGGACTATCCACAACAACAAGAGGTTTCGGTTTCTCTGTCATTTCTATATCTGGAAGCGTGACTTGTATTTCTAGCTCCGAATGCTGATTTTAACACAATGCATTTCAATTCAATTACTACTGGATAATTTTAAAATAATGCATCTCTTAATCTAATGTTACTGGCGAAACTGAAGGAAATTTCAATCTCCCTTTCTCCGAGATCTAACAATACTCACCATTCTATTACTTCTGATACAAGCCATCCTGGATAGCTGGCCCTAGGACTATAGACGTAGTCAGCTTTACCGACTCCTGAAACCGGGTACTCTGTTCCCAACTGCCGAGTACCCGTTTGCCATGAAGCTCATATTGTTTGCATATCCACCAAACAAGAGGTACCCATGGCTTGCCTCCGTGGTGATGGGAGGCTGGGTCCGTAATAGAATGGTGAGTATTGCTAGATCTAGAAAGGAAAATTGAAATTTCCTTCATTCTCCTTCGATCAATACTCACCATTCTATTACTTCTGATATACACCAGATTTAGACAGTAACCTGGTGGGAAGGGGCAAGCCATCAATTGCTACTTTTGCCCCTTGGAGAAAGAGCTAGACCTAAACTTGACTAATGGAGACCCAAAAGGACCATCAAGTTAACGGAACCGAATCACATTCGCATCACTGCCCCCCCCCCCCCACCTTTTTTTCTCCCAAGAAAAGGGAGAGAACTCACGAACATGCATCTCGCCTGAAACACAAATATGCCAAGAGGGTTAACTGCTCTTTGCATATATTAGCCTGGGAATGAGCATGAATATATAAGATGAATGAACATGATATATAGACATAATACAAAAAACTCTCAATCTTGAATTACCTCATGATATTTGGATTTCAGACGTGGAGCCTCCAACCATTCACTTGACTGGCCATCAGTGACAAAATCTGGTTGACATCCTCTCGCTCGACCATGTCTGCATTTAATTCTTTCTTACAAATGCCATAAAAGGGAGAAGAGCAGTGTGGTCGTATAACTATCGTTTCAAAACAGCTAAAGCGAGTGGATTGGCGAAGTCTGACACATCCATCATATAGTAATCCATGAAAGAGGCCTCACAGTGCCATTGTGCAACAGCCATGCTGTCCTCTAACGGAACACCATTGTAAAGGGCGGTCGAGGCGGCTATTCCTCGAACATCGTGTGCCCTTGTACATTGCACCTGGTGCCCAATCGCAATCTCATGGGTAGTCTGAATGCATTCGACTACCCAACGAGAGAAAGAATCCATAGATGCGGCGCCATATAGCTTCTTATGCAGATCTACAGATGTCTATCATTCGACCGTAACGAGTCTGTCCGTTTTATGTACTTAGTCAAAACATGGACAGGGCACCAGTCACTGGCATAACGCTCAAACCTAGTTAGTTTCGGTATAATGATCGGTTTGCCGGGATATCTTAAAGATTGATCCTTTAGAGTCAAATGCTGTAAACTAGCCGAATGCAACGGTTCGAAAGGGTGCTTGGCCAGTACATTAAGCACTAAAGATAGACTCCAGGCTGGAATGAGTACCAGTTGTCTCGGTCGGAGATTGCTCATTCCCTTCACCATCACATTCAACTGGGCCACCGCTGGACTATCCCTGTTGGCTAGACAAGGGATAACTGATGCCAAAGCTGACTTGTATCTAGCAAATGTGACAGGAGCTAGTCCTGAAAAGAACAGCTCACAGAAAAAGTCTGCTATTTGCTGAATAGTGGATTGAAAGGTCTCAATACCCTTTCCTTCACACCAGTCTGCAAATCTTTAACCTTGTTGTTACATGACTTGAAGGTTGACCTCCTTCTCGCAGTTGAGATGAAATTCGCAGCTTGTCGAGAAAAGGCTTCCGACGTGGAACGTTGTTTGATAACATCCACGCAGTCAATTTGAAAATTTCGGGACGCTCGTGTAGGAAGCGTCCCTTGGCCTGGGAGATTATGTTCGGAATCTCGGGTAACTGCACTGGATTGTCCACCAGCAGATCTAGAAGATCCGTGAACCACGCCCTGCTGGGCCAAAATGGTGCTATTAACAGGACCAGGCACGGTTCCTCCCTGATCTTCACCAATATCTTCGGCAGAAGAATGGTGGGTGGGTACGCATAAGCGTGCATCCCTCTCCAGCTTATCACCAAAGCATCTGTATCGACGCATTTGGAACTGGAATCGACGAGACATAAGTCATGATTTGAGAATTTTCCCTTGTGGCGAACAAGTCCACGTTGGGTTTGCCCCAATGCTGGAAGATCCTGTGATGAACTGGAGGGTTGAGTGATCATTCTGTTGGTAGAATTCTCTGTCTCCAAGACAAAGCAACCGCCAGAATGTTCAATCGCCCAGGAATGTGAGCTGCTTTCAAAACAACCGAGTAATTCCTGCACCATTGAATCAAGTGCCACACTTTCATACATAGTGTGGGTGACTTGGTCCCACCTTGGGGATTTATGTATGATACTACTGTCGAGTTGTCCGACCGTATCCATATCGCCTTGCCCCTGACATTTGGAAGAAACTTTTCCAATGCCAGTTCCACTGCCATCATTTCCAACAGATTGATATGCAGCTGGCTCTCTTGGAGAGTCCATGTGCCCGAGACCTGGTGTTCTCCCAGGCAGGCCCCGCCCCCCCCCCCCCCCATCCCTCCAGCGATGCATCCATGTACACGGACAGCTGGGGTGGGGTACATGCAGCGAAGCCCCTACATGAGATTCTGATGCTTTTTCCACCATACAAGATGCGACATTATTGGCTCCAAAACTGGCACCATCTTTGACCGGGGTTCTGTTCTCTGTTTCCGCAGAGACATCAGATACAACTGGATAGGTCTTCGCATCAGAGCAGCGTACATGATTACCTGCTCCATGGAGACCATCACGCCCAGCATCTAAAGAAACCGCCTCGCCTCAGTGTGGTTTCCCAATCGAAAACTCTTGAGGATGCCTAACAGTGACAGCACTCTGGGCTCTGACGGGTAAACCCTGCCCTTCTCGAGATTGATTCACATCCCTAACTAAACGAACTGTTGAGTGGGTGTCAACTCGGATTTCTCCTTGTTGACTATCCAGCCTAGATCTTAAAGTAACTTCAGAGTCAGAGCAGTATCCGCCTCTAACCTGGCTCATGTGTCTGCTTTGATCAGCCAATCGTCTATGTGGGTGTGAAGTGCCACGTTCTCTTTTCGGAGAAACGCTGTCACTGCAAGGACCACTCTGGTGAAGACCTGTGGAGCTGTCGACAGGCCGAATGGGAGGGCTACAAACTCCCACACTTGACTCTGAAATGGAAATCTCAGAAACCTGTGACAACTCCTGTTCATTGGAATGTGGAAATATGCATCTTTCAGATCGATCGATACACCACATTCCCTTCCTCAATCCTGCCATTACCGATCTCGGAGTTTCCATCTGAAACTGAGGCGTATGGATAAACCAATTTAATGGCCTGAGATTGAGTATGGGAACATGTTTGAATATATGCCTGGAGTGTTCCGGTTTGCTGGTTTTATTGCTCCCTTCAGAAGCAAACCTGACACTTCGTTTTGAATGGCTTCTAACTTCTCTGGTTCCTTTGGTACGGGTGTCCAGACAGGTGCCAAAGACAGATTCTGTGGTGGAAAACCCTACCACTCTGGCATGTACCCCTGTGATAACTATCAAAGGACCAGACTGTCTGACGTCACACCTCGCCAAGCCTCGACGAAACGCATGAGCCTTCCACCCACTATAGACGCATTGGCGCCTAATGGGGGTGTCTGGCTTGCGATCCGCTCTCCCCCCCCCCCCCCTCTCTTGACGAGAGAGAGAGTGAGAAGCATTTTGGTCTTGGCTTGGCTGGTCTAACTGGCATCACTGTTCCTGTCACACAGGTGCGGTCCAGGCAGATACGAAGGGAGCCCTCGTACCCTCACATACGATCCGCTCCCTTCTTTCTGCCCTTAGAGGACTTACCCTTCCCCTTCCCCTTGCCCTTCTCGCCTCTCGGGCGATCAGGAGCAACATTGGGGAGTGTAGGGCCTCCACAACCTTCTTGGCCTTCTTCGCCGGAGGCGGCTGAACAGACCCAGTAGAATCAGAAGCAGCAATAGGCATAGCTTTCGCCTTGCTTTTGTGCTTCTTCTGCTTCTTAGAAGGTTGCCTGGTTAGCGCCTTGCTACAGCCCCTAGTGCGTGTGCCTGACGCACTAGCTCCAGCTGTAGAGTAACCAACAACCGATTCTGCGTAATGTTGGCAGTGTCTTCTAAGATGGCCAGCGCTTGTCCACCAAAGATGCTAGGGCCAGTAAGGGGCGTCCCAAGAAGACGCTCCCTAACAGCAGTAGCTGGACGCATATGGTCAAGGACCATCTGCC
Organism: Chaetoderma sp. LZ-2023a; assembly: GCA_034401795.1. Taxonomy (NCBI): domain Eukaryota; kingdom Metazoa; phylum Mollusca; class Caudofoveata; order Chaetodermatida; family Chaetodermatidae; genus Chaetoderma; species Chaetoderma sp. LZ-2023a. The sequence goes on from CM067372.1 coordinate 57,346,449, forward strand.
TCCAAGACTTTGTCACTCGCGCTTGCACCCTTGCCAATGCGTCCATAGACAGCACCAGGCCGTCATTGACAGCGCCACAGGTGGCACAGGGTGGTCTGCCCCTGCTTCAGCCCACACCAACTGAAGAAGGCGATAAGAATGATTGACAGCACTCATTGCTTCCCTCACCCACTCATCGCATAGGGACAGGACTTCATCATGGTGTACCTGAGACTTGTGTAGTTCGGATCGACCGGTCGGATACCGGGCATACCAGCTAAGCTGAGTACGCACCACTCGTCCTGGATTCGTTTCCTGAACACGCCCCTCTGGGTGGAGCCATAAGCGTATATAGGCCTATGGGAGAGATAGCGTGTCGAGAAATGACTAAGTTCGTTAAAGCGCATGCACGCGCCAGGACGCTGTTTATTTGGAGCACGTAGCTATGACCTATTTAGGATGGCGCTTTTAGTGTACCGAGATGGTACCCTGTAATCCTTATTGATTGCGTATTCCCATTAAATCTGGCATTAATCAAGACCAGAATTCAATGGGCTTTTCAAACCTGTAAACCATTTCAAAATCTGTTGAGAAATGGCTCAGTTATCCAGGGAAAACTCTTCTTGATTATCTTCAAAATATTGCCGTGACGTCATAACCACGTGGACTCAAGGCTTCTAGAATGTTCTAGAAAGTTCGACTGCGCTATTATTAGCTTCACGCTGATTGACTGTTGCTCGAACGATGATTGGATGGAGCCTGCGCCTGTGACGTCACGAGGAGTATAAAAGGAGAATCGATCCAGTGATCGAGAGCATCCTCGGCCAGGGGCCGAACAGGTTGGACCTGTACTAGCTACAATCGACAGATATTACGCATATGACTTCAATTTCCGTCACGTTCCCGTAGCTACCAGTAGCCAACCCACAACAGTTAAAACGATTTTGTAGACACCCTACTTACAGGAGTAATTTGGAACTTCTGATTATTGTTCACGAATATCAATATCTACCTCGGAACACAAATTTGCGGTGAGGGCTTTACGGCCTGAATATGTGAGTCTACAGATGTAGAGGCAGGATGTTCTTTGATGGGTGACTTGCCGGATCTGCTGGCCATGCCTAAAAGTGGTATTTCAACCATCCCCACACTAATATCGTGTAGGTTCTTTTGACTTTCGACCGCAGCAAGTTAACTTTTCCCGGTGCATCTTCAGAGCTGGCTGACGTACCCAGCACCATGAAGCTTTGTTTTGTATCCTCATTTGCCTCTGACAACCCCCGCTAGTGACGGGTTGTTTACACCTTCCATCCGTGCCATCGGTGTATGGGAACTTTCTTCACCACATAGTACTATCGTATCTTTTACTAACTGCTCGTTAGTCATTCTATTAGGCTTACAGTGCTGAGCGATGTTGCCCTCCCACCATGAGTGTCCTTGCGGAAGTCATGTTTACGGAAAACAGCTTGCGGGAACCGACCTGCGGGAACTTTCCAGCTTCCGGAGAGGGCATCATCTCACGTCTCCATTTCAGTAACACAGTAGCCTACCTTAAGAATGACTACCAAGTATTCAAGTAACTATACTTCACAGTTTAATTATTTATCTATATAGGTTTTGTTAATTACATTGTATCCACAAAAACGGTCCCGATGATTAAAATGAACCGTAACTGTCTCAGGACCAATAGTTATAATTTCTGTCTTTGTTGATAATTATTCTCATTTTCCTCAATGTGTTGCTAACCGCACTATAGTAGGTTCGTTAACCTGTACTAATATATATATACCTTAATCATTTGACACCATATTGTTTGTTCTGGTTAGATTATGGATATATATATATATATATATATATATATATATATATATATATATATATATATATATATATATATATATATATATATATATATATATATATATATATATATATATATATATATATATATATATATATATATATATGGCCAGTGGCCATCTGTTCATATGTTTTGTTTATTCATAGAAAATATAGGACTGCAGTGCACGTAGGAAACACTATACAGCAACATTTTTATATGCAACACTTTCTCCCGCCACCAACAATTTTTCACTGAGGTCGCTGTCCATGCTATAACTCTGTTTATCCTCGACTAAACCTTTTCTATTCAGCTCAATAGGATAGGTTCGAAATAATTAGAGACACTTTCTTCATTACATACTGTGTAATATATTCTTCTCTTCCGGTAGTGCGATAATCTAGCCCCTTACTCCGGTAAGACTCATAAGTAAGATTTTGTCTCTCTTCGTGCTCCACTCAGCCTTGTGGCTTCTTAATTGTTTGGATGTCCCTATCCACGCCATGGGCTGATCCGACTCTGGGAACCTGTTGGGGCTTCCGAGCGGTGATGGCCAGGGTGCGGTATCACACACATTCCCATGTTTCTTTGGATACTTAGTAATTAGCAATTTAAGCCAATGTAGGAAAGCACTGCGAACACACATGTATTAATTATTAATTTATTTACTGTCAATCCTCCCATACCGCAGTGCAAAACTGGCAACCTGCATAGAAACCTAATGACAGGTAAAACCGTTAGTCCCATGGGATCCGGTGACGGGCGAGATACGCGTTACCACCGAATTCCATTAAAATGTCTGGGCATGATATTTACATCTGCCATAACCTTGCGGGAAGGACATTTACAGTGGGTATTCATCTCGCTTACACCCATCATAACGATAAGAGAAATGGTCTAATAATGCTTTTGTGAAATGTAACCCATGTCTTGTAATGTTTTATGTGGTTGCGGGGCAGGATGTCCGGATTCTTACCCAGTTTGGAGATCTTGCTACGTAACATGTATGAGCGCTGTCTCTAGTAATTGATGTGTTGAGGCATCTGTTCTCCGTGACAGCCATGTCTAATAGCTAGGTAGATATCCGCAAGTTGCGGCCTAAAATAATTCTTGTTTTGGAAAACAACTAAACGGAATTAAGCAAAGCAGAATGCCCGCAGAAATAAAGCGGCAACTACTAATACAGCAAACCAAGGATTACATAAGACGGTGACAAGGGATTCCATCGGGAATCCTCCGTCCCGTCTTCACGTAAAACAGTACGCACCCCTATAATCATAATCTCACTAGGTATGGTCTTGTCTTCCTAAAGCATTTTTGATTGAAATATTAGAGTGGGCCCATTTTGCCTACCATTCTTCTCCCGCTTTAAGTAGTGGCGACACCTTCCCGAGACAGAGGCCCTCGCAAGGATTCAGCATCGATAGTCCACACCATATAGTGAGCTTAGTTCAATACCATCTCCGTTTAGCGAGGACTCCCTCGATCAAGAGGTAGCCTCATACGACGGATTCTCAGCACACATGCTCACCGACTATGCCAGTAATTTAGCGGAATCAACAACTCCGCACTATAACCTGTTTTCGCCTGTTAGCGATGGCACTTTTCGAGATGCCTCACAGGCGGGAGCGGAATTCAGAACCATATCGGACATCCGCGACAGGCCAACACCAACGGGGCCGAAGCATGGACGACTCCGACAAAGACCCGATTAAGGGCATATTAACAGCCCTTCACACTACTATCGTTCACCCGTGTCATCTACGGAAACTGTATGGCCGGGTGATAATCCACAACATAGACAACCTCCCGCACCGCACCCTTCTAGCGAAATGCTCTATTCAGGGTGATTACCGCAGCATTATTGGGAGGAATCGGCACCACCATTTTGCCGGTATATCAGTCATGCAACACATCATGACCATCAGCCGATTGCACCACCACCATATGAGGAACACCAGTCCTCACCTCGGGAGGAACGACCACACAATCTTCACAGCAATTCACCTGCCATCCATAGACCCATGCCGGTCTATGGCTCTACAAATGGGGCGGACTCTTTAAATTGGAGTATGTGTGTCCTAGCTCCTCGACATCAGCACGACGAGAAACACCGACACTACCACAACCTGCACCACGACCAACCTCAGAACAGTCATCAACTTCCGATATGCCCGCACCACCCGGATTTCAACCACTGCATTCTTCCCGCGGTCTTGGCTGAGTCATCCTCCCTCCCGAATTTAGTGGGGAGAATGACTGGACCAATCATAAGATACAGTTCAAGATCATAAGTCGGACTAGCCACTGGGACGATCGACATATGGGTGTATATCTCGCCGCAAAACTTTTCGGAAAAGCCCTCCAAGTTCTTGCGGATCAGGGAACGGATTACACACCCACCTACACACAGTTGGAACGAGCACTGATGGAGCGATTTAGTGACACAGCCCTCGGAGAAACCAGTTGTCTTCAACTTAAAAATCTCCGATGACATGTGGGGGAGTAAACTCTTCCAGAGTTAGCTAGCCGAATTAGGAGGCTAGTCACCCGCGCCTATCCAAGCACCAATACGGAGGGCATAATTCATTTGCATCTAGACACCTTCATCGATGCATTAAGCGGTGAACCAGCCTGAAAGAAAAACTGTTTCTCGGCGACCACAGGAGTTTGGCCCAATTAACGGCAACCACAGTTCGCATTGAGAACTTTCTGGAACGGGAAAAGAATAACCGATGCCAACTTCATCCCATCAACGAGATAGAGGGTGCAGCTATCGCGCGGCCCGCTAGTGCTCCCCCCCCCCCAGATCATCGACACCAACCACACAGACACCACCCCCACCGGATATGCAGAATCCCAGTCAGAATCAAGCGCCTGGAGGAAGGGGCCGTGCCCATAGAGGAGGGTACAATGGATCCACGGGCGCGGGAACCAGCGAAACAACAAACAACGGGAACATGAGAGAGTGGATAGAAGAGATTAACAAACAAATCTCCGCACTCACTAATTTAGTTACAACACTCAGCACCAACCTAGCCACCACCCAGTTTAGGACAGCACACCCACCAGCACAGCAGCACCACCGAACACCTGTTTCGGATGCGGTCAGCCAGGACATTGGAGGGAGCGGTGTCCTAACTGACCTCCCTCTACAATGCCTGCTCCAGACCATAGCACGGCGCAACCAGAGAAACAGTCAAACTCCTAAGGGTACCGAATCACAATGAGCCGCTTTGGTGCCCATATCCGTCTCCCGGCTCAACTGCGGCTTTCACGCAACAACGTTCAGTGGTGACCCATCATCCACAGAAATATACTTACATACTGACACCAAAAAGCACGGCTTCACATATGTCCATGCCTACATTGCCTCCCGCATCCGCAGCAAGGACATCCCCTTCTTTTTCCACACACGACAAGCCTTCCTTCATATGTAAAACGGCAGTAGTAGGTTATAGCACCTCCGCTGAAACAACGTTTTTGAAAGCACCACGTCCCGCCACCAAGACACTAGATTCTCGGTGCCCTCTGGTGGTATGCAGAACACCACCCCAATCCAGCAGCATCTTCCACATCCACAGACAGTAGCGATTCGAGAGGGACAATTCACTCCACCTCATGGATCTGCAAGGACCGACATAAACGAAGGAACGCACGTCCTTGGTGTTATCATTTTTACTTCTGCACTTCACCGAGGCATCCTATGAAACATTGCAGGAAATGGCTTGCACAGGTAGAGCTTATCCATCATCCCGTATGCGCCGCCATATACACTAATACTGCCTACACCGAAATGGCAACAACACCACCACCATTGCTAACCCCAGCTCCATCTTCACCGCAGTCTTCACACCAGCGGCGATGGCGAACTGGCCCTTTCCTCACTCAGACATCTACAACCTTACAAGAAGCAATACCCAAACAGTCGGAATACATACAGAGTGATGCTGCTCCAACGCCATTATCGTGCACAGCATCATTCGAAACTCTTCGGCAGGTACATCGCAAAGTAATATACAAATGTGCCTGTCTGTTTAGTGGGGTTTCCACCAGTGCCACCGTCGACACCCGTGCTTCTATTACAGTATTTAACCAGTGCTTTTATGAGAGCATCCCACCTCATAAGAAGCCTCAGCTTAAGTCTACAAATATTTATCTACAGACGGCTACGGGCGCAGATGTACCCATAGCCGGTGTGGTTAATTTAGTTATCCAAATAGAGGAAATGCAATTCATTCAGAGAGGTGTCATCACCTCCATCCATAATGACGCCCTACTTGGCTCTGATTTCCTCAGTGCTAGCGAAACCATCATATACTGCAGACAACAGGAACTCGACATACATGGCCGACGAATACCTTTCGGACCAGCATCGTCATTGTACGATATGTGCACGGTGATATTATCAAGTACCGCCACAGTTGAGCCGGGACAGGAACAGATCTTATGGGCCACCGCACCACAGTTAGGAAGCAACACCCTGATTTTATGTAAGTCCCCGCATAATAGTGGACACTACTAATAAAGGAAAAATACCTTTTAGAGTGTTCAATGGTACCGCAGATCCTATCACTCTGGAACCCGGCATACGCTGCGGCCATTTAGTGGACATAATCTCATTGGAATCATGTGCACTTTCTGATACAATACCGCAAATGACTGATGATTTACCCGAATATTTACACGATTTGTATCTACATGCCACCAGTGGATTACTGCAATCACAAAAACGAGAAATTCGGATACTCCTACATAAATATCGCGATAGTTTTTCCTCCAGAGATATGGATCTAGGAGAGCTTCATCTCGTATGACACACCATCGATGCAGGCAATAATCGTCCCGTATGACAACCGGTACGACGTCTTCCCATTCACAAAGAAGAGGAAGCACACCAACAAGTAAACGACATGTTGCGAGCGGGTATTATCAAACCCTCAGCATCTCCATGGGCTAGCCCTTTAGTGCTAGCAGGCAAAAAGGATGGAACCTTGCGGTTTTGTATCGACTACCGCCACCTTAATGATCTTAGCGTTAAGGACGCCTATCCGTTACCATGGATAGATCAGGTCTTGGATTCCTTGTCCGGAGCCAAGTGGTTTTGTACCCTTGATTTGGCTATCGGTTACTGGCAAGTAGCCATGGATGAAGCTGATATGGAAAAGACGGCATTCGTTTGTAGGGACGGCCTTTTCCAATTCCGCAAGATGCCCTACAGGTTGTGCAACGCTCCCAGAACTTTTGAACAACTCATTGAGCAGGTATTAACCACCCTGCAATGGGAGATCTGTCTCTGTTACATCGATGATGTAATAGTCTTTGGACCAACGTTTGAGCAAACCGTGACTAATTTGGACACCGTGCTCTCCTGCTTCTGCACGGCCAATTTGAAACTCAAACCAAAGAAATGTCATCTCTTCAGACAGGGCGTCGAATTCCTGGGACACGTCATATCCGGTGATGGAGTGGCTACACAGCCATCGAAAACTAAAGCAGTAGCAGAGTGGCCTCGGCCCTCTTCAGTTACGGAGGCACAGAGTTTCCTTGGCCTATGCCAGAACTATCGCCGTTACAACCGACATTTCAGCGAGATTGCTTCACCCCTCTACAAGATCACCGAGAAAGTTCGACAATTTGAGTGGACGAGTGAGTGTGAAGGCTCCTTCAAGGCACTGAAGGAACCCTTGACAACCGCCCCAATTCTTGCTCATGCTAATCCAAACCTCGATTTCATCTTGGACAGTGACGCGTCAGCTTTCGCTATTGGCGCGGTTCTGTCCCAGGTCACCAAAGATGGAACAGAGCAGGTATTGGGTTATGGTTCACATACTCTGAACAAAATGGAGAGAAGATATGCAACCACCAAGCGAGAACTATTGGCAGCGGTCCATTTCGTCAAGTATTATAAGCACTTTCTGTACAGGCGCCCTTTTACACTCCGTACAGACCATGCCTCGCTACGATGGCTTAGGGACTTAATAAATCCAGAGGGCCAGGTAGAGAGATGGCAGGACTCCCTGCAGGCCTATAACTTTAACGTTGTTCACCGTCCTGGCAAATGGCATGGTAATGCCAACGCCCTTAGCAGAATCGGCGTGGAGGCTGAACACGAAGAGGCCGCCACTGTGACACAGTCAACACAGCCATCTCCGGAGTTCCCCGAATTGAGGTGCACAGAGTGGAATCCGGAGAAAATCGCACATCACCAAACAACCGATGTGCAGACACGGAAAATATATGCGTGGATTCAGGAGGGGGTACTTCCTCCCAAGGAATCGGTAACACCTTTATCCACCACAGCAAAGTATTATTACCAATGGTTCGAAGAATGTCGATTATTAAATAACGTTCTATACATTAATAACCATTTGGTAGTCCCGGAAAGTTAACGTGAAATTATATTGAAACAACTACATGATAATGCCGGACATCTGGCGGTGGAAAGGACTATTGCCCATATCAAACTGAGATTCCACTGGATCGGGATTCGCGATAGTGTCAAGGCATGGGTTGCCAAATGTATCCCATGCCAAAAACGCGCTGTTGGCCAACACCATATCGCACCATCTCAAATTAAGATTGTTGGTGCACAGTGGGAGCGAGTGGCTATCAGAGTGTTCGGACCCTTGAATACGACGGAAATAAATACATCCTCGTATTGCAAGATTATCTTACGAAGTGGGTAGAAGCATTTGCTCTGCCAGACCAAGAGGCATCCACCATAGTGGAGGTCTTGGCCAGCAATGTGTTCTGCCTCTTTGGTATGCCTTATGAGTTGCACTCCGATCAAGGACGTAATTTTGAGAGCCGGCTCATAACAGAGCTCTGCAAATTATTCCATATCGTCAAAACAAGGACAACTCCATACCACCCCCGGAGCGACGGGATGGTAGAGAGATTCAACATAGCCCTCGCGGAAATGCTTACCAAGGAAACATGCCTTGATTCTAGAGATTGGGACCTACGGCTCCCGTATGTACTCATGGGTTACCGCACTTCAGAATATTCCAGCACAGGCTATACCCCTGCTCGGTTAATGTTAGGCCGTAAATTAGCCTCACCCATGGATCTGGCTATGCCACGAATACCAGTGGGAGAAAAATCACCATCTCTCTACAAGAGAACTTGTGCCCTACAGGTTATGTCGAACTCTTACAGCAAAGGATAGAACAAGCCCATGAGTTAGTAAGAGAAAGCCTATCCACTGCACACCGGCGGCAAAAGACATAGTACGACCGGAGAGTGCACAGAGATCCATATGAAGCAGGAAGAATGGTTTGGGTACACGATTCACGATGGTCTGAAAATGTGCCAAGTAAGCTGAGTTACCAGTGGAAAGGCCCCTATGTGGTAGTAGGTAAGACGTCGGACATGACCTACGTATCTGTGCTTCGAATTGCTTGACCTCAGTCATCCACTTCGATCGACTTGAACCTTGTGTCAGTGACGACCCAGCACCAGAGCTCGGACTGGAGTTTCTTTTGACACTAGTACCCAGACAGATATTTCTACGGAAATTAGTATTCCCACGGTTAGCGCAGAGCACCGCGGTGCTAGTTTAGTCCCGGTTCTACCAAGCCAGAACATTGGTGAACAAGCAGCTAACGCTCCTCAGCACGGGTCTACTCGATCTGGGAAGTCGTATCTGAAGAATTTCGTGTTTGTTTTGTCCAAGGGACCGGATGGAAAAGTTGTTCCTCCGATCTCTTCCCATTCCCACCCACTTCATGCTATGCACCCACCCCCCATCATAGAGTTCCCACAAGCGGAAGCTGAGGCTGGCCCAGGCCATGCTTCCTGTGGGGTGGAACATATGGTGAATAGCATGGAAGTGAGGAGGCTGGATGGAGCCTTAGCGTGTCTGGAACCGCAGAACCATACAACAAGGTGTACCCGACCACCTACCGAAAGCGCGAGACCCATTCCACCCAAGCGCGGGCCATATCCATGAGCGCACCACCACCCCAAATCCAACTGGTGTCCCTCATCTACACACCAAGTTCGGACATCACTGGCCCAGTCCATTTCACACTCCACTCGTCATTTGTTGACCGTCAATCTTCAGATATGAGAGAGACTGCTCTAGCAGAGGAGGAGGCATCCCACACCGCACCGACCAATATTCCCCCCCCCCCCCCCGCGATGGGCAGGGAAGTAGCCTGTTCAGCAGACTCTCGGCTCGAATTTTCCCGGTGTCTAAAAATTACGACAGGACACCAACCGTCGTGTAATGGGAGATGACCACATCCCCCTATCCAAAGGCCACCCCAGCCAATTGGCCTACCATACACCCCCGTGATCAGTCAAAACTTCACACAACAGACAGAACGTCAACACCTATAAGAACACCCCTGCTTTCAAGACTGGGTGCGTCAATTCATCATTGCGCGTACATCACATACTTGCTCGGTTATACTCAGCATAACGAGACATTCGACATCGGCAACAACAGCATTTAGCAGCGCCTACCAGTCTTAATTAATTACCGGCGGAGAGATAACTATTCCCGCAACAAATTCCTCCCGCACAAACTACAGGAGAAATAATATCTCCCACAGACTACACCTCCCGCAAATAACAACAGACTTGGCGTTCACCAGAGTGGAAAACTGGAATGCGCCCACTTTGCTTATAACATTGGCATCATACAGCAGCCCGGACATCCCGACAACAGCATTATCATCAACAGACAACAGCCAACAAATCTCCCGCACACACCTTCTTATCCAGTAACGGGAAAACTGATCATATAGATATCAGGAATGCACCACAGCCATCTACAGTACGCGTCACGGGAGGACGTCTGTCCAACGTTCCTCCCCTTTCCCTTTTTCCCGACGTCGTACGGAAACAGCTAAACTACATACTTCATTTACACGTAATAATAGTCAATATTATTAAGAGAGCAAGATGCCCGCATTGTCGTCAGTCACGAGTACGATTTTGCCACAGAAAAGTTGAAGTCGACAATGGATTGATCAAAGTTACGACAGCATCCGACAGGTCATCTACGCTCTAAAAGTAACTCTGTCCCACCCACGGGCTCGGCCATTACAGAGTGAAATACCCTCAGGGTTCGATAAAGTTGAAATTCACGCTGCCACTTCCCCCCCCCCTTCCCGCACCCGGCGGCCATAAACACGTCACCTTCACCACAGCGCAAGTACCATCCACAGAGAGCCGTCACACGTATCAGATTCAAATCACCAACATGACAGAAACACAGACACTCAGGTTGACTGTATTCACAATCTCCAAACGACGGCATTGTAAATTGTAATAATTGTGACACACATGTTTGCGAGCTGTACTGTAATTTAACCATTATTAAAATGGTACTAATGTGTTTGGTCTAGACCGGGACAGAGCTAGTTCCACCCATTGAGGAGAATGCTTGGCAAGCCCTCCCACTCGGAAAACACAGCTATCTTGACGGGATCAGTAACGTTGATCTGCTGCATGAATAGGTCTGTTTAAACCACTCATAAAAGTTACTTACAAGTTTAATGTTAAATTTTTGATTAAGAACACAATTGCTCTACCGTGCTACAAATCATTAGCGCACGGGCCGGTAAAGCGGCATCAAAAATCTGACAGTAAAATTACAGAGAGAATTTCAAAAATCCTCTTCCGTGCGTTCCAGTTTATAATCAACACAGGCTGAGTACTACCTATTTCAGACACCTACAAGACACATGTTAAAGAACTCGCGCAAATACGGGACATTATAAAGATCTTGATGTAACATATATTTCTATCTCTCGCTTCTGCAACAGACTACACCTCAGCAACAGCATTTTTGGCCGTCGCCATAAACAGCATATGTTTCCGATCAACCACGTGCTTTTTAGAGCCACGTGACATTTACTTCTGTTTCCAGTGAGTTGGATCAAACGCTTTAAACAAAAGAGCCGCCCAAAGACGCGACTACCACAGCATGATGGAGGAGTGGCGATGGTGAGTCCGGGGGATTACCGCTGACGTCACGTGGCTCCCACACACCCCATCGGGTGCTCCAGCCTAAAATTAAAATAGGCAAGTTTATAAGCATCCAACCTGGAAAACCGCCTCATGCTAATTAAAAGGTGAGGTGTCACAAAGAAAAAGTAGGATCACGTTTTTATGTTGATCGGAGGCTGTTAAATGTGCGAAATAAAGACAAGTTTAACGAGCCATTCTTCCTACAGTTAAAAGTACTCCCTTTATATGGGAGGAATTAATCATATGACGTCCAGGCCGGAAAACGAGGAAACATTCACATAAGAATGACCGAATCCCCTGTTAAAAACTTTTAGGTGTGGTCATCCGCCACCTGTGAACAAATAGTACAAAAGTACTTCCTGTCAAAACTCGACACCGGGGAAGAACATAGCATTAGGCTTCTTTCGTGTCGCAAACCAAATTCTGCTGTTTTACTTCTTGTTATTTCATTATTATATTTGGCCTGGAAAGTTATAAACCATGAAGAGATAGGGCATTAGGTTTTGAATAAAGTTCCCACAACAAACTACCATGCGGGAACAAGATGTCACTCCTTGAAAATTTAGCATTGTCGGATTCCGAAGAAGAAGAAGAATCCGTACCAGTTCCAAAGCGGTTCCTGTGTAACTCGTTGGTAGCTAGCGGAGAGCCATGTACCAGAACTTTCACTAGAAAATCCGACCGCACCCTTCATATTAATAAGGATCATCTCTTCCAGACAGCCTTATGTGTGACGTGCCAGTATCTGTACACCACTACTCGCTATGGGGTGACACACGCGCTCTGTTATCATCACTGTATGTTGGAAGTGACGTTAGTTCCTGGGGAAGAGAACGAGGATCGTGCCGTTTTAGCCACCTGTTTCGAATCTTGGTTCCCGGGCAAAGTTTTCCCGACCGAGGAAATGGCCCGCACAAAGAACACTACTCGTAGATATCCCGTTGGCCATCGTCTTCCCGCAGCTACAGTAAGCAACGTACCGACAGCCAGACATGAAATCCTGCCCGCAGCCGCATCTGGAAGTGTTATGCCGGTACCAATTACTTCATCCACACCGGTCCTGAAGCAGAGTAGGAAGCGAAAATCTCCCGCAGAATCCAGTGCGGCAGCACCTGCAGCGGTTATTAGCCATCCGGCTACAGTCACCACACCCGCCACCATAGTATCTCAGACAGTGTTAGCCAGTCAGCCGATTTCAGTGGTAATTATGACACCTGCGGAAATAGATATTCCAAGTTACCCGCAGTCTCCATCCGAACTTACCATAGACGAAGGGCCAGGAACGTCGCAGCCTGTGGCAATTAGTGTAACTCCAACCCGTGTTATTCAGCATCCGCCTCCTCGCCTTTCAGACCTCGCAATCAGAAAGGAACCACATCGGAACGTCCATACGCGGGAAAGAGATGGATCAAGATGGCGGCCGGCCAGCCGTAAAAACTTAGTTACCTTTGAATTTGAGAATCACGTGACAATGTGGCTGACAGTTGAGAAAAAGCTGCTTGAAAATACAGGTTTAAGACCTGATAACAATTTAGTACAAGAAGGCGGAAATGTAAAAAAACTAATGTTACCTGCTATTACAGCAATGAAACCCCGCCTCCATGGGTCATGTCATTGAGCGTTCCCTTTCTCCGACTGTGCAGTACTCAAACTGTACACCTATCACAAATAAGTTAGAAATCAAATCTGTGACCATAAAATAGGTCTTGTGCGCACATTTGACACTCAGTTCTAGCCATCAAAAGCGCTTTCAAATTAAGTGCCAATACAGCAACTTTCTGCCATACAAAACACAGCCACCTTTACCAATTAATCAGCTGGCCATACAGAATCCGAGCCCACTATCATTTTACATAGATAAAACTTAGAAAGTAACACACTGCCATACTGCACAACAGCTGGTGAAAGAGAACGCTAATATTTTGGAAACTTCAACGTCAGACCGACTGCAATTGCCAAAGTAGCAGTTTATATTCGGATTTGAAATCATGCTAACATAAAGCTCACGATCTAGTCAGAGCGATACTCCAAAATTGACATGGAACCATTCCACTCTGAATTCCGTTTCGACACACACATCAGAAAGCATCGGTCTGAGAATCTGCGAGAAAGTCATTGAATATCTGCCGGAAACTGTTGCACTGCGCATCTGCAACAACTTCTAGCATCATCATTCAAAGGAAATCAAACAAATTCCAAGACGCCAACCATGTGATGAGAATCTAAAAAACAGGCTATCAGAATCGAGTGGTTAACGTGTCAGGCTAGCTATTACTTGATATGCAAATTTGGAACGTAACAAAAGCCACGCCGTCTAAAATTCACGTTCGTCTCCTATGAATAATCTTTGATCTATTCCTCAAGTGAACACATTCCAATATAAATTTATCCAAGTAAATGCGTGCATCTGATAAGCACTCAAATAAACTCCATCTATAGTAAGTCTGTCGAACAGCAAATGATGTCATTTCACAAAAATGACCGGTAAACAAACTGAACAGGCATATCCCTCCTATATGTAAGGAGCACCGCAATCGAATAATGAAAATTGGTTCAAACTCGCAGTTCAAATGATATGTAAATTGATACAATCTCAAAATTCGATCCGGCTGCTGTTTGATTACAATATATAAACGATCTACCTGAACTGCATTTATCAGAGACACATATGTGTATGCAGATGACACAAGAGTAAACTACAATCTGATATGTATAAATTGCAAGACTAGTCTGCTAAGTGGCTATTGCTCTTCAACCCAGACAAGTGCAAGCTCATGAAAGTAGGAAACAATCACAAGAATATGAACGAAGTTATTACATGTGATGGGATGGACCGGAAGACCCTCAACACAGTCTGGCCAAGGTTGACAAGGAAAATGATCTAGGGGTGGCAATAAATGGAAGACTGTCCTTCGAAAATCACATATGTGAAAATGTCAACATGGCAATGCAGATAATAGGACTCATCTGAAGATCATTTACATGTATGGATGTTGATAACCTCAGATGGTTATACAATGCACTTGTTCACTGGACAGCGGAGGAATATACATTATCATCATCAGGGCAGGAGTTACCAATACATGCAGATACAAATACAGATATGGCTCAAGCGGCCAGTGGCTCCATATCTGAACCTGTAAATAGCACACTATATAGCACAGAATGGACAACACTGAGCGGCTAGGATGTCGGCCTAAATGGTGCTCAAGTCCAAGTTCAAGTTCAAATTCATTTATTTTGATATCAAATGTACAGTTTGTAATTGCACAACAGGTGGCCCACCAAAGACAGAGCCTATATAGACGGTGGTATAAATATAAATTATACATGAAGGACTAACACTATAAAATATATGACATAAAGGTTTAAATTATCATCATCATCAATTTACAAGGCATAAGCCATTGGCTTGTTATTGCCTCAGTGCTAAACTGGTAGGGCAGGCAACCCTGGTCGGGATACAACACGTGTAGCTATCTTCATGTGTGCATGTTCATGTAGATGCACAGGCTGTTTCAAGATTAGTCCACTGTGATGTAATAATTGTATTATGACTTTGGGAATTGACGGCTCACATATGTTGTATAAGCATATGTGTAACAGCAACGTCCAAAGCCACACCACAATTAATTGTGTTCAGTCGAATTCAAATATTCTTTCTTTGAAAAAGATGTCTAGTTTGCCCTTGAATATTTCGACTGTGGTTGCTTCGACTATTGTTGTTGGCAGTGAATTCCAATGTGGTGCCACTCTATTTGCGAAGGAGTGCTTCCGAATATCTTTGCTGCTACGTTTTATGTTGAGCTTGAGCCTATGACCTCTGGTCCGTGTAACATTGGACAGTTCGAAAAAGTAGTTCTTATCAATATTATATAGATCTTTGATGAGTTTGAATGTTTCAATCAAATCTCCACGAAACCGTCTATATTTCAGTGACATTAGATTTAGGGCTTCAAGTCTTTCTGTGTAGCTATACTCTCTGATTTGTGGGACAAGTTTTGTTGCTCTGCGTTGTACTCTTTCTAATAGCTGCGATTGCCTTTTCAGTCTTGGAGACCATGCTGAGTTGCAGTATTCAAGAATGGGTCGCACAAGTGATTTGTATAGTAGCGTGAAAGTAGATTGATCAATGTTGGTAAATGTTCTCTTTATTAGTCCTATTGTACTGTTTGCCTTGGATACAATGTTCCCTATATGTATGTCAAAAGAGAGGTTTCTGTCGACATGAACCCCCAAATCTTTTTCTACATCTGATGTTGATACAGGATGTGGATCAGGTGTATCTGTCATATAGTATTTGGTTTGAGGGTTATTTCTGCCGAAGTGCATGACATGCGTTTTGTCTGTGTTGAAAGATAGTTGCCATGTCTGCGACCATTTACATACTTTATTTATGTTTTCCTGAATCTGACTGGTAGCTGGGTTGCCGTACATCTTTGTATCATCTGCAAATATTTTGCAGTGGCAGGTTAATCGATCAGGTAGGTCATTTATATATATCAGAAAAAGTATAGGTCCTAGAACACTTCCTTGTGCCACGCCGCTGGTCACCTCAATCCAGTCCGATGATGCATCATTAATTCTAACTCTCTGGCTCCTGTTGCTTAAGTAGTTCCCTATCCATTTTACTAAATTTTCGCCAATACCATAGCTTCTCAGTTTTGTTTGTAGTCGTTGGTGTGGCACAGTATCGAAAGCTTTTGTCCTAAAAGACAAACAAGAGGCATGGTATGGATAGACAACATATTTACAGGTACGTAGGTGTGCTTATCTTGCTAATTAAAAGTATTATTATTATTATTATTATTATTATTATTATTATTATTATTATTTTATTATTTGTTTGGGTGACTAGATGCAAGTATGATAATGCCATGGTGGTGTGGGGTTTTTTTTGGGGGGGGGGGGGTTTTCGGGAGTTTTTTTGTTGTTTTATTTTTTAGTGCCTAGTAGGTGTTTATAATCATATTTTTGATCTGTTTAAATGACTGTAGAGTAATAATGTATGTGCGTGTCTTTGTATCTGTGTTATTCCATAATTTTATTGCTTTATATGAGGGTTTTTGTTGTGCTGTTTTGTTTGGTGATGTCTTATGCGCAGGTTATTTCGTGTTCTAGTGTTATGAGAGTGTATTTGTGCATTGACCGTAAAGATACTGGTTAAAGATGAGGGTAAGTTGTGGAAGTCTCTTAAAATTATGTATAATTGGAGCCTTCCAATGTCCTCGAGTTTTAGAATTGTTTCCTACTTGAAATATACCCTGTGTCAGTGATAGATTATAAATATGATCCAGAGGAGGTAGTATTTCTACAACACAGTGTTTGAATATTTTCCATTTAAAATTATCAATGCCAACACTTTTAGTTGTGTTAATTTGCATTAGTATTTTGTAAATTTCTTCACTATCAATAGGATTTAAGAAAATGGAGTGTTGATAGCTACCTGTTAAATAGTCCTGTACATGTAAGTTCGAGCTTCGTTGAATTTTTTTTAATAAGCTGGGTCCAATGTTAGTAAAGTATTCATTGAATTTGCCTGCAATTTCTTTTTTGCCACTTATGACTGTATTATTGTAAATAAACCACAATGTTTCGGAATTTGTTTTTTTCTTGTTCAGTAATGATTTAATCAGTTTCCAGGATTCTTTTATATTATTTTTTTGTTCATTAAATTTAATATGAAAATAATTTATTTTTGCTGTTCTAATTATTTGATTAAGCCTGTTTCTATATTTTTTAAATTGTGAATCATTATATTTTGTTGGATGTTTGATGAAATTGATATATACATTGTTTTTCTTGTGACAGGCAGCTATCAATCCTCTTGTTATCCAGGGTTTGGTTGGATTTTGTTTAAATTTGTTAATGTTTTTAAGTGGAAAGGCAGATTCGTAGATCATAGAGCATATAGTATAGAAGGTGTTATAGGCATCTTCACATGACTGTGACTGAATTACCTGATTCCAATTTACACTAGCCATGTTGTTTTTTAACAATTCTATATTTTTTATGTCCCTACAGGTTGCTTCTTCTTTTTCAAATCGCTTTCCTCCTTGGGTTTGTTTTTCTATATAGAATATAGGTAAATGATCCAATATTTCTACGACAAAAATACCTGATTAATTTTTGGCACTTAGAGTGTTATTTGAGCAGATATATTATCAATAACGGTAGCTGAGAATTCAGTAATTCTTCTTTGTTTTGTTATCAATGGATAAAATCTGGATGTTTTAAATAAATTTAGTATGTCTTGGGTGTAGAACCTGTGCTCTTTTAGTAGATCAATATTAAAGTCACCTAATATATAGGCAGATTTCTTTTCATTTTGTGGAGTATTTAGAATTTTTTCAAATGATTTGATAAATTTATCATTGTCACTTCCAGGAGGCCTGTATGTAACGCTGATAAGTTTATTTTTTGTTCTGTCCATCAGAATTTCAATAAAAATGGTTTCAATATGCTCTTCAGTCATGGATAAGTCATCTCTCATATTACACTGTAGATTGTCCTTTATGTAAATGCCTACACCACCCCCTTTTTGTGGGCCTGTGTTTCTCAATAAATTTATAATTTTGCATTTTACATTGGGAATAAAATAGTTCAGTGGATCAAAAGCTACCTAACTAGCAGGAAGCAGAGGGTAAAAATCAATGACATAGTCTCGGAGTGGGCAGATATCACTAGTGGCGTTCCACAGGGGAGTGTTAATGGACCTATCCTGTTTCTAATATACATAAACGATTTGCCTGATCTAGTCACATGCTATTGCAAAATCTTTGCAGATGATACGAAAATATATGGTAATCCACTAACCCATCATATACAAGATGACATTAACAAAGTATGTAACTGGGCACATACATGGCAGTTAACCTTCAACACAGCTAAAACCCACGTTTTACATTTTGGCAGAAACAACCCCATCACTAAGTACTTTATGACAGATTCCACCGAAATACAGACAATCGCAATGTCAGGAAGTGAAAAGGACCTGGGAGTGTATATCGATGAAAGTTTAACATTTGACATACTCATCAATACTATGGTGTCAAAGGCTAACCAAAAACTAGGAATCATAAAGAGAACATTTCGACACATAAATCCTAGCATCTTCATTTTACTTTATAAATCCTTGGTGCGACCAATACTAGAATATTGTAATTGCATATGGTCGCCCAGGTTCAAAAGACAATCCCAACTAATAGAACGGGTCCAGCGTAGCGCTACAAAAATTATACCAGAAATGAGAAATTACAGCTATCCAGAACGACTTACCATGCTAAACTTAATGTCACTAAAATACAGCTAGGCGTATCCGTGGGGACCTAATTGAAACATATAAAATCATACACAATCAATACAACATTAACAAAAATACCTTCTTCATACACCCCACCAATACTCAGACTAGGGGACACAAACTTAAGTTATACACACAGCGTAGCATTAAGGATGTTCGTAAATGTTTCTTTTCCAACCGAGTAGTACCATACTGGAACTCACTAACAGCTGAGGCTGTAGGGGCACATACTCTTGAAGTATTTAAAATAAGAGTAGACAATCACTATAGGGAAATAATCCATAACTATGACTAGAATCTACAAAAATTCAGAACAATAACAAGCCATAAGCTTATGTTCTGTGGATATGATGATGATGATGATGATGATGATGTTAGTTAAGCGCATTCTATCATATCGATAGGAGGAATATCCGAATGCAACAACAAATTAAAAGCACACCTGTTCCGGAGGGTAATTTAGAAATTGTGTTATCTACAAAACTTTCGGAATCATGTGATTCAGAAGTTGGAAAACCCAATTTGCTGAAGACATCATTTCCGTGTTGAAGCTCTGAATACTGAAATCTGTGTGTCATTTTAACGAATATTATTGTAAGTTAAACATTTTCTGGCTATATACCGTCCAGTAAGGTGTTTTCGAGGGTCATGTGATTTCGAGTGTACATAATGATACTTGTGGCGTTTTCACGCGCGCGTCGCTTACTGCTTAGACGGTCAAGAGAAGATGTCAACAAATCACATGTCAAGTTCAAGTTCAAGTTCAAGATTATTTATTTTGATATAGAATATACATTTACAGTTTCACAACAGGTAGTCCACCAAAGGCAGAGCCTATGTGGCGGTGAACCCCTACATATAACATATAACATATAACAACAATACGGTTAACATGTTATAGTCCTATATATACATATAGCTAACATGTCATTAATTTTAAATATAGTATTTTTATTGGGAAGTATCCGGTTTCGGTGAGGCTCTAGTTTCGGTGAACTTTCGTTAAGCGTTCGCTGTGTAACAACATAAGTTCTCATGACGTCATAATTTTGTAATCAAACAGTATCATGGTATGAGTATGGCAAGATGGCAATGCTGCTTATTGAATTCTCGCATGGCCTGAGCAAATGCTTCCTCGCAATAGCTGAAAACACCATCCCCCATTACCTGTACATAGTACACCAGAGACGACGAGAAATAATTGACTCCGACTACCAACCAACGTCTTAAAACGAGAGCAGAAGCATCCATGGGCACGCAGTCTGATTTGATGTACACACCTTAATTACCATTAACTTACATGCAGCCCTCACTTTACTCCAATCCGGAGGTGCTCCTTTATACAGGAGGAATTTACGATAATAATAATAATATGGTAATTATCAGTAACGCTTACCATATTTCCCCTCAAAATTCACATCAAAATGTTAAGTCGGCACTAAATCAACTTTAGCATGTAAAAAATTGCCGATTTTGTTATTGCTTTTTATCATATGCCTTGTATTATCAATAAAAAAATGTAAATCTTTTGTGTGAAGTATTGGAAATTCTAGCTGCAGTACTGTATCTCCATATGCTTACGACGTTACGTCGAGCTTGGAGCTACAGGTCCAACCATAACAAAAAACTGAAATTAAATTGGATTTTCATCTCGCTTCTTGAGTTTTGCACGTACATAGCCCAAATTTCACACACGTCTACCTTATTTATCTGGTTATCGATAAATATACACTTTATTGCAAAATATTTCATATATTTTGATACACGGCCCGATATATTTCACGATCGAGCGAATCGCGCATCAATTCCAGCGCGCCAGCATCTTGTCCTAGTTACCGCTATGAATCATGGGAGATACACTGCCGTATTTGGAAGACGAGGTCACGCGTGCCATATGTGGGCGGAGCGCCCTGATTCTCGAGCTGGCACGCGCGTTTTTACAACGATTATAGTATAAATTCGTAAACAAACAGACGATAAACGAGTATGTGGATGTAAATAATAACAAAATATAGCGCAATTTTTAACAAAATGATGTATTTTTGTTTTATTTACACATTGAAGCACACACAATA
This sequence comes from Chaetoderma sp. LZ-2023a, assembly GCA_034401795.1. Lineage (NCBI taxonomy): Eukaryota > Metazoa > Mollusca > Caudofoveata > Chaetodermatida > Chaetodermatidae > Chaetoderma > Chaetoderma sp. LZ-2023a. Next base: position 57,367,630 of record CM067372.1, read on the forward strand.
ATTTTATACAACAATAATGTGATGATTATTATATTATGGATCGCGATCGAGGGGTGGGGTGGTGGATGTTGGGATTGGGGTGTGTGGTAATGTTGGGGTGGGCGGAGGTGTGTGTGTGGGGGGTGGGGGTGGGGTGGGTGTGTTTGCTTAGTTGTAGCATCTATTGTCAGATAGAGTTTAGTTATGGAAGCCACTGACCTATGCATTCATTGTAAACAGCGATTTAAATCAAGAACCGGTGGTTATGATAGATTTTCGTTAAATCGACGCATCGAAGATCTACCAGTAGAAGATGTGCTAGACATAGATACAAACACTAGTTTATTTAATACTAAGGAGACAGAATATTTGTGTGGAGAATGTTTTAGGTGTGTCCGTCATATCGTCGTGGCTAAGCGTAAGCTTAAAATTCTCGAAACTGAATGGGGAAAACGGGGATCTGTTGGTTTTAAGAGGAAAACACCGCCGTCGACACCTTCGCCGATATCATCAAAAAAGAGAATTAGACAGGACGATGGAGCCTGCAAAAGTGCAATTAAGGTAAGGGACTGACGGCGAGTAACATTCATGCCTATAAATTGCATAATTTAATTAATTAATTAACTTTCTAGTGAGAACACGTCCTTAGATAAATATTCAGGTATTTGGCGTCTGTGGGTTTGTGGTGAGGACAACGGTTCATCCCTTGCGGGTACATACAGACCTATGCCTGTATGCATCTTCTCACAAATAATAATGCCATGTAGATGGGGGTTTTCATACGAAAATGCGTAAGGAAATCAATACTTTCATAGCTAACTGACGGTCCATTTTTACCCACAAAAAGGTAGCAGATGGTTTCTGATAGCATCCAGATGACACCTAGATCACACTCTTGGGACAACGCCTTCGGTTATGATATTAATACATATCTAAAAGAAAAAGAAAATAATTTTTGTCACTCAAAATGCATGAGATGGTTTCTCAGATCAGCTAACTTTCAAAATTTTCACGTGGAGAACCACCGCAGCCCCCCCCCCCCCCACGCCACTGAGAGTAGACAACCCCTCTCCTACGCTCCCCATTTACGCCCCCCATCCCATAACTTAACTTCCTGAATCCGGTCCTGTAAATTGTGTATCTCAATGTAAAGATACGAAATAAATCTTAGTATATGATGATTTCATTCCCTATATAAATTAATATAATATTTTTAGTAAATTATGAAGTTGAATTAGGTCTACGTGTTCCAAGCATGCTGTTGTGAATGTGCGACTTTAGCTGTCTTTTAACTGTCACTTTTCATAGGGCATATACAGTATTACTAGCTTCACTGCTATTTTTTACTTCACTTTACGTAGGGAAGGCCAATTGTGAAGAACAAGATTGTAGAATCTGTAAGACGATCACACTATGGAAAAGCCATTCGATTGATGGTGGCGAATAGCCCTTTAGCTAAGCGCGAGGTCAAATGCTTCATATCACAACAGGTATAAGCATAATCCGATATGTAACGAAAAGGAATTGTGATTTGCATTTATAAATTGTCGTTAATCTTACATATTTAATACAATGTCGTTAATTTATCAAAATTAAACCAGAGTTCAGGGTAAACGACAGAATAATTCATGTTTCAAAACATAGATCTATATATTTATCGGACAATATAGTCAGTTGTCTGTAGTTGGCTTCCCAATGAGATATTAGAGCGTACGTTTTTCCTGCGGGTAGCAGGTCAATAAACCGGCATGCCCCTCAGCCAGCCAGCCAGTCAGTCAATCAGTGTGATAAATTTGGGGTCACGAGGTCAAGCCAACGGCGACCAGAGTAACAAGAGGCCTAACGGCCTATCACTCACCTGGAATAGTAGAATTTGAAATGCTTTGTATGCTGGAAGCCATTGTTGCCTAAGGCAACGATGATTGTCAGACAAATCTGTTTTAAAATATTCAACTTATTTTGAAAATGGTTGGCTTTAAATTGATATTCTAGGATTTTATCTGTAAAAATTCTGAATAGAAGTTCTGAAGCCAACTACCACAAAACTGTCAAACGTCGATTTCACGGCACCTAGATTAAAAACGAAATATTTTGACGAATAATTTGAAAACGGTGTCTGAAAGGCGTTCAGCCGAGGGTAGGAATTCCTACCATGTCATTAAATCTTTGTAAAATGGCAATCATACAGGTAAGCTGTTAACCTAATTTGGCATTGATGCGACACGAAACTGTTGCTGTCATAATCAACAACGGTTCCCAGTCAAATCAGCATCAGCATATTCATAGACTGCTCTCTTTCGTATTAGGCCCGTGGTGTTCAAAAGGTTAAATATCTTCATAGCGAGCTAAGATTTTCATTTAGCTAATATTCTACGCCTAATAAATATATACAATTATATCATACATAGATGCGACGGGAGATGACCGCATACTGTTCGTCGTCAAAACTACCAAATCGTGGGTTAAGTAGAGATACATTAGAGAAGTTCTGCTGGTCAGAGACTTTAGCGGAGACCAGAGAGCATCTCCCCACTCTGCACACCGTTCTAGAGGCAGCCCTAACGAAGACAACGTCCAAACATAAACTAACTATGTAAGCTTATGTGCGTCACTCTGTAATTTAACTTTATAAATTATGTATCGACTAATACCGCTGTTAATCGATCTAAGGATCGGTCCAGTCAATTCAACTCAAAAAGGAAGATAAACTACAATGCACCGCTTGCCATGCATTTGAGGTTGAACAAGTAACAATAATTCCGTCACGTTGAAATAGACAAACAAGTGTGTTTTCAGTTGTTAAAGCTAACATGTTAAACCATAAATGCAACAAAACTATATTTAGCGTACTACTGCTGCTGCTGCCGCTACTACTGCTGCTGCTGCGGCTAATGATGATGATGATGATGATGATGATACTGCTACTACTACTACTACTACTACTGCTTCTGCTGATGCTGCTTCTGCTGATGCTGCTGCTACTACTACTGCTGCTGCTGCTGCTATTTCTGCTGATACTGCCGCTATTGCTACTGTTGTTGTTGCTGCTACTACTACTACTACTACTACTACTACTACTACTACTACTACTACTACTACTGCTACTACTGCTACTACTTCTGCTGATGCTGCTTCTGCTGATGCTGCTGCTACTACTACTACTGATGCTGCTGATGCTGCTATTTCTGCTGATACTGCCGCTATTGCTACTGTTGTTGTTGCTGCTACTACTACTACTAATACTAATACTACTACTACTACTACGTTATAATCTTTCAGTAATCAAGGGAAGATGGGATCTTTGGTACCAGGACTGGGATTTCTGGTGATGCTTATTCTGCACTTGAAACGGAGGCGGCGATTTACTTTTCTGCAACGCGTAACATCCGTGCTACTGTACAAGAGCGGATGTAGCCAAAAGGTCTTTTAATAATTAGTCTACTGATCGTGCAGTATTGATATTTACAACTACTCTAGGGCCTGGACGAAGCTTGTTCATCTTTTATGGCTAAAATTGACCAATTTGCGTTTTTAGATTAAATGACACGTGGAAATAACATGAATAATATTAAGCAAGCACGCGCGCATGCCCACGTGCACGCATGAACACAGGTACGCGTGCACATAAACACGCGTACAAGCATAAAGACAGGTTTTATATGGTTCAATGTTAGCTGTAGACAAATATATCAATGGATACTAGTCTTGACCAATAAGACATATGCCTACTGTTCTTATATATGTCTCTATCCACAGGTTATTAACATATTAAACACAGTTGGTGTGTGCTTGAACATCAAAGGGACACGAGGTACAGTGAGTCGATTATGCCGGGAATTTGATGCTGATGTCCTTGCACAGAAAGATCATTTTGAGGTAACATACCTATGCCTAGAGTAAAAGAGTAATAATGACTGATGAACATTTGGGTCGACGTCTACTGAGGCCAAAAAGCCCTCGGAAAGTGCGTGTGCGAGTGAGTGCACATACCATGTAGATTATACTCTAGTTCCAGTCGCCAATGGCAGGGTTGATATTATATGAATTTGTACAGACTAAAACTATCACATGTTAAGATATATATTTTGTTTCATTACATCTACATATACAAGTCAAGCTCCAAAAGTAGGCCTATATACAATTTTAACAATTTTATCTTCAAGCATTTTTGTGTGAATATCTAGCTTTAATAAACTATACAAGCGGACAATATGGTGTATTTTTAAATTACATAGAACTGCTTACCATTAATAATCTTTGTAGATGTACGTTGAAATTGAAATGAATGACAGCATATATACATAAATTAAATCCTTATTTGCAGCATTGCCTGAGAAAGTCTGTCGATTCCTTGACACCAGAGAAGGCGATTGCAGCAACAACGCCAAAGGTGGCTACTAGGAGGGCACTATTTGTAAATCCGAATTCCAAATCCGTTGGAACGTTTGGCAAGGTGTCATTAAGAGACATTCAAACAAAATGTATGTCTCCCTCCCTCCCTCCCTCTCTACCTCCCCTCCCCCCCCCCCCCTCTCCCTCCCTCATTCCATCCCCCCCTCCCTCCCACCCTCTCTCTCTCTCTCTCTCCCTCTCCCTCCCCCTCTCTCTCCCTCCCCCCCTATATTATTATTACTTGTTGCTCTTGTTTTAAATGACACGGAAAATTATGCTTAACCTGTAAATCAGAATAGCACAAATTTACATCACTTATTTCCATTTCTACTGCAACAATGATGGGCGCAAAAATCAGACGATTCAAAATTTCTCCTCCCCCCCCCCCCCCCCCCCTTCCCAACACACACACACACATGCGCGCGCGCCTCATCTCCACCCAAAACCTATCACTCCCATGATCCATGAGAGGGGAAATATTAGTATAATAATCATTATTGTTTAAAATCATTGTGTGTGTGTGCTTCAATGTGTAAATAAAACAAAAAATACATCATTTTGTTTTAAAATGCGCTAAATTTTGTTATTATTTAACATATATTATGAATCCTGCTCGTTTGTCGTCTGTTTGTTTACGAATTTATACTATAATCGTAGTAAAATTGCGCGCGTCAGCGTGAGAATCAGGGCGCTCCGCCCACTTGCTCATATATGGCACGCGTGACCTCGTCTTCCAAATATGGCAGTGCATCTCCCATGATTCATAGCGGTAACTAGGACAAGATGGCTGGCGCGCTGGATTTGACGCGCGATTCACTCGAAATACCCTTGGCCGAGAAATGTATTGAGCCGTGTATCAAAATATAGGAAATATTTTGCAATAAAGTGTATATCTTTCGATAACAGGCTATATACGGTAGACGTGTGTAAAATTTGGGCGATGTAATTGCTAAACTCAAGAAGCGAGAGGAAAATCTGATTTAATTCCAGTTTTTTTGTACAGTTGGCATCGTAGCCCCAGGCTTAGCGTAACGTCGTAAGCGGAATAGCGTGGGGCTACGTTTCGCAGCTATGGAAATTCTTCCCCGTCAGCCATTTTATTTATACCACGTGACCAATGTCAAGATCCATGCTGGACAGGGTGGTTCAAAAGGGTCATTCCGTATAAGATGGACCAATGCCCGTCAACTCATAGTCACGGATTTCCTTCAAACTTTCTCAGTGTGAGCATATGGATGTTTTAGTTGAGCATGACAATTTTTTAACTGATATGTGAAATACTTTTTGAAAAATGTCCTCTCAAAGACCCCTATGCTAAAATTGACAAAAGTTTCAAGTACAAATCCAATGTTTGAGACATCATATCTCATCCAATATACTGTTTACAATACTAGATCTTTTCATTCTAATGCTCTTGTCAGCGTACTTGAGGAAAATAACAAGCAATATGTGTTGACTTGTTTTGGGTGTGTTTTAGGGGTCACCAAAATCGTTAAAAACAGCTAATTTTCCTGTTTCAACAAAATTTGGTGATACAGTAAAATGTATATTATAGTTGCTGTAACTAAATGATTTCTACCCAGTTCACTAGAGCTAATATTAGCTTAGTAATATTTACTGACTAACAGCAAGGTTTGCTCATCCAAAAATTTTGGGTGCCCAATGCACCACCCCTGTTCACAAAAGAGGGCCAACTTCATCGCCTATTAAGTCAAAATAACCCCTTTCAATTTTTATTTTATTTTGGTGAATGGTAGATATATGGTCAATAGTTACATGGTTAAAACTTGCACTCTTACATTTGTTCCCTTTTGGAGCTATGGCATATTAGAAATGTGATATTTTTGTAAAACTTGTACGCTATTCCATTTTTGGGGTTAATAATTTTAAAATTATAGGGCCTAGAGGCATGAAACAAGCGATACAACCAGTTCTCCTCCTATATTAGAAGAACCAATCAGCATTCCCTGGTTATATAATACATAAACATCGATTTTCTAGACCCAAAGACCTGACTCTGTTAAAATTTGACATTTTTCGCGACAATCTAATTTGTTTTAAAAAGTTTAAAATATCTCCACTTTAGCATTTTAGATACTTTTTCATCATAGGTGGACATTGAATGGTATATTATGGTCATATTAGTACAGCTACATGGACTTCTATGGCCATTTATAGACAATTTTGACACACTGCGACCAGGCCAATATGTGTAATCTCTCATACTAAAGTATGCCTAAATGTCACCCATTTCATGGAATTATTTAATAAACTGAGACAGGCATTGGTTAATACACATGATATAATATAAAAGTGTTAAGAGATAGTACATAATACTACATACCTCAGCAATAATTGATGATACGGTACATGATCCAGCATATACCGCTCCTCCAAATTATTTAAATAGTCCATTTATAAAGTCGATATCAGTTTGTGGAAAAGTGTACTGCCGGCCAGTTGCTGTCAATGGTGTTGACACCTTACTTAGAATGTCACAAAAAGGAACCCAGCACTGGTCTGTGCGCCTTGGCCAACTAAAGGATCGAGCTGGTCCATGCGGCTTCATAAACGAAATGAGACAGTCCTCATTTTCACGACTAATTTCTAACACTATGCCAAACCACCAATTTTTGTCATACAATGCACCAACATACTCACTCAAAGACAGTTCCATAGGGATATTTAAATTCTGAATCTCTGATGACATACCTGGTTGTGTGTTAGAAAATGACCGAGTGTATGAAACATCATCAGTTGAAATTCGCTTTACTGTGATAGAGTTAGTGTCATTTTGAACAAACGAATGGAATGACCTGGTTCCTTGCACTGTTTTGGCAAGGAGATACCGCTCTTCCAACATTGTATGATGGCTCTGGATCTCATCTTTACTAACTAAGAAGAACTTGATCTTGCTTATGTTCTGTTGCCTGAATTCATACAATTCACTAGCATTTCGTATAAGCGCTGTTTGCAGACTAGCCCTTGCGGCTAAGCGCTTCACTGTGCCACCGATACCGTCGCAAACACCTTTACCATGGCTGGTAGCAAAGAAATGCCATTCTGCCTTAATATCAAAATCTGAATAATGATGGCAGACATTAATAAAGTTTTTGAAGTTCTTGTATTGTCCTGCACACCCATCACTAAAGTATTTAATTATATGAATATTGGGATACTTTTCCTTCAAATATCTTGTAAAAATCTCCTGAAAACAGTACACAGTATTTGTTTCGTGTTTCAGACACTCAGAGATGAAGCATACATTTTCTTCATTCAACTTTCCATAAGCCTTAACATAAAATGCCAAAGGATGTATCGTGACTTGAGAATTGTTCCAATAAAATCCCTGTACACAATCTTGCACAATAATGCTGTAATTTTCAGCAAAGTCGAGAACAACAATGGCAGTAGTGTCATCTAAATCATGTTTGCACGCTTTCAAGAATTCACTTTGAGATTTCGCCATGAAGGAATGTGGTGTTAATTCTTGGATCCGCTGACATAATATAGAAATAAAATCTTCAACTGATACTTCATGATTGCGCATGATTTCAATTCGGTCTGTGGATACCCATTCATTGAATTTAATGATGTCATCCACTCATCCTCATCCATGTGCTCGTAAAGGTCTTGCTCTAAGTAAGTTTTGAGAAATGCAGTTCCTGGACACTTTTCACATCGTTGCAGCATGCAATTTCTAGAACTACTGTCACATACAGATTTGTCAATTAGGTTATGATAGTCTTCAGAGATAACATCCACCATAAACTTTACAATTTGGTGTTTTTCGCATACACAAACATTGTGGCTGCCGCTAGAAGAAACAGTTACACACCATTTGGGTCTTAACTCAACAAATTTACAGAAACCAATTTTAAGTCCAGTTTCTGTTTTGAAATTAGCATGTACTTCCTTCAAATTTGTCAGGATTAGCCGTTTTTGCTTATGTTCTTTGGTACCACAAATTCTTATAGTAACAAAATCATTTTTCCCGGGTAATAGTCTAGATACAGTATCATCTTGGTAGTAGTTAATAACACTATCTAGTGTATGCTGATCAAGCTTATTTCTTTTAAAGGTTTCACGATCAGCGAGTAGTCCATCATTCTGCGCAAGTTGTCTGGCTTGTTTCACCATATAACGCGTAACACCACATGCCTGAAAAACCTGAACAGTTTTATCTATCGACCATGATTTAGGTGTAATAGTCAATACTTGTATCTTTTGATTTCGTGATGACACAGACAGTTTTTCATTCATGTTCGATACCAAGTAGTCCACATCTAACTTAGAATCACATGTACATTCAGTTTGTGAAGTGTCAGCAACTAATTTATTAGGTGGAAAACCTAGGTGGGATGCCACGTGACTTGTTGTTGCTTCTGCCATTTGTTTGATTTTTCGTTTACCATATGATACTTTCCTTTCTGAATGGACACTCTTTAGGGGAGAAACTCCAACTGCTGAGAAACTAGAGTTGAGGCATTCAGCATTACTGTACAAAGTATCTGCTATGGCCATTGATTCCGGTTCACTGTCACTACAATCTGTCAGGTTATTAATTTTCTGCAAACAATGATGGCAAATCTTTTGGCCAGGTTGTTTTCCCTCTCTAGTTTTCGACTGTATTAATGCCACAATTTCTTGATCTATATTAACTAGTCCCTTTTTAATAAGCTTTTTGTGAACTTTTAGGGGATCACAACATGAAGTGTTCTGCTTCATCATCAGGAATATATGCAGATAGTGTTTCTTGTGGCAACAGCACACTGTTTCTAAACTATCCTCACTCTGGCCGCTTCTCATTGCAACAAGTGTTTTATCTGTAGCCGTCAATTGTACAACATCATTTACAGAGCATTTATCCGTAAACTTATGACATGTATCATTAGTGAGACGTCCAACTGAACAAAATGTCTCTGGTAATTCAGCCATTGTGCAATGTGTCCTAGTCAAAGTTTACACTTTTCAAATTAAAAGGCCTAATTTATCATTAAAATGTATAGTGAATTATTAAATTTCTAAAGTAAATATCTAAACATTTGTGTATCAGCAACAATGTCAATGTTTCAAAGCAGTAATTATTAAACACTTTCACTGGTCATGCTGCCTAATCTTGATCACTTAAAATGCTTGACTGAACTCTTGTTGATAGCAATACTTGCATGCAGATCTCTGAGAAAAACTGAGACCATGTGACTAATCAATATCACCTCACTACCTATGTCTATTACAGCAATTGACCTAATTATATACAAAGCTCTGAAGGTTGAGTTATTTTCTCTAGATATGAAATCTCTCAGTCTTTATTAACACTGGATAACTCAAGACTGAGTGATGAGCTGTTGCAGCTCGACCAGCTTACAGGACAAACTCTGTACCTGGTGTATATTTTGAAAATGATTTGACTGAAAATTATTGATGGCTAAGTCAGCAACAACTTATAGTCAAATTGTTTTTAAAATATTCTCCAGGCAATATGTTATTCCCATTGAAAATGTTGTTGAATAATGACTTGTAGTTTACCCACAAAAATGTCAAATTTTAACAAAGTAAGGTTTTGACATCTCTAAAATCCATGTTTATCTATTTTGTAAAAGGGAAATGCTGGTTGTTTCTTTTAATAAGGCAGGGAAACGCGCTACATCTCTTGTTTCATACTTCTAGAGTGTATACTTTTAAAATTATTAACCCCCCAAAATCGAATATCATACAAGTTTTTGAAAACATATCAGATTTTGTATTTGCCATAGCTCTAAAAGGAAACAAATGTAAGAGTGAACCTTTTGGCCCTGTAACCATTGACCATATATATAACATTCACCAAAATATTAAAAAAATTGAAAGGGGTTATTTTGAAAAAGATGTTATGAAGTCACCCCATTTTGGTGAACAGGGGTGGGGGTATGGCTCCCACAAAATTTTTGCGGAGCATATCTTGCCATTAGGTAATAAATATCACTAAAGTAGCAGCAGCTCTAGTTAACAGGATAGAAATCATTTGTGTAAACCAAATACAAATACATTTTACGGCATCACCAAATTTGGATTAAAATATGAAAAATCACATTTTTTGGCATTTTTGACGACCCCTAATACATGCCTAAAACAGGTCAGCACAAAATGCTTGTGATTTTCTCGAACTATGGTGACCAGACTGTTAAAATAAAAAGACCTAGTATTGTGAGCACTGTAGTCGGTGAGATATGAAGCCTCAAACATAGAAATTTTGTTACAAATTTTTGTCAATTTTAGGCATGGGGTATTGGATAGGCCAGTTTTCAAAAAGTATTTGACCTTTCACTATAATACTTGGAATTTCCTGTTAATACATACATATGCTTACTCTGACAAAGTTTGAAGGAAATCTGAAACTGTGACTTGACGGATTTCAAAAATTTTGGTCCTTATATGGAATGACCCAAAAGTCAACAGCGCAGTGCCTGTTCTTAGCACATTTTTATCAAAATCAAGGAGTATACACAAAGTATAATATTATTCATTATCTTTTGCATATTTCCGTTTGATGCTTCAGTCAAGCCCTCACAACTAGCTCCAGTCTGAGGAAAATGTCCACCACCATCAACCGAGAAAAAAGAAAGAAAATGACACTAAAACATTTCCCCTTCTTACAGGTTCGAACGTTCAGCATTTTTTGCTCCATATGGTAGCTGTATTGTCCAGAAACAGAAATTTGGGCCAGCCTGTACGTGGTATCACCGACACAGGATACCATCGTTTTTGTTTGTTTTGAAGTACGTCATCGCCTAATGGCGCTGTGTTTTGACATTTCATTTTGGGGAATTTTCATCTAACTTGCCGCTGGATAAGGGATAAAGCTACTAACAGTTAAGCTAATTTATTTTTAAATATCTAAGGTATTTATTAAATTATTAGCAATTTCTGCTTAGTCGCCCCGAAACTGGATACTCTATGCCGCCACAAGTGTAAGTATTGAAAAGATGCGCGTAGTACAATTGATTATTTTATGCATTTTAATGTCAGTGTAGTGAAAAACATGTATTTTCACTAATGCTTTTTTTGACCCATGATAAAAATACTGATAACTTGTAAAGATATTATACAAATCAATCCAGTTTTTGCGTCCAACGACATCTGCCAGTTACTGTCCTGAGTAGCGTAGCAGACGCGTTGCCATAGCAATAATTTACTGGGTTCCCCCCCCCCCCCCCGCAGGTATGGAAGTCTGGAAAAAGTGTGGAAATTTAAGAAAACCATTTCCAGGGCTGGAAAAGCTATGGAAAATATGATATTTCGCGGTACCGCTATGGAAAAGGTATGGAAAATTAAAATATCGGCAATCCTAATTTTTCCGACCGCCATTTTTTGAAATATTTGTGTAAAATAAATTTGTTGTAAATTTCAAAATAAATTATTTAAAAAATTAATAATGTAGTATATTATAATATAATAAATTGTTTTATTTACCTCCTCAGAACTCCAGCAGTCATTCCTCCCAAGCAACCCATAGTCGTTTCTACACCATCAGTCTCGTTAGGATCATTCGTAGCAACAAATGAAGTCCTATCCGAGATTTACTGGTGCCTTAATGTTATACAGAATCACTTCTCATTCAAAAGTTGTGAGAAGGTTGGAGATTTATTCCGTATAATGTTTCCAGATAGTATGATTGCCTCGAGATTCTCTTGTGGAGAGACGAAGTGTGCTTATCTTTCTACTTTTGGCATTACACCATATTTTCAGTCACTTTTATTGTCAAAGGTGAAGCAGGGTTCGTACGCATGTATGGAAGTCTGGAAAAAGTATGGAAATTTAGGAAAGCCTTTTCCAGGGCTGGAAAAAGTATGGAAATTCCCATTTTGGGCCAACTGGTATGGAAAATGTATGGAAAATAAAAATATCGGCAATCCTAATTTTTCCTACCGCCATTTTTTGTTTACGAATGAAATCTCGCGTTTTCACCAGTCTCGCGAGAATCTAATTCGATTGGGTCCCAGTCGCATCTTACAATAGAAAACCTATTACCGGGAACATCTTGCGGTTATTGAGCAATACGTGTCTGAACATGTTAAATTATAACGCAATAAAAATGAGCGAATCAGCAGTCGTCTGTCAAATAGTACAGAGTGTGAGAAGTCAAAACAATGAAAAAATTTGCGAGATCGCCGTTTTTTGTGATACAGTAAACATGGGAATGTCCAAGTATTCTAGTGTTTGGGAAACTAACGATAAATATAATGATTGGATTTTACCGGACAACACCATTCGTGTTCTCACGAGATCTCCTAATCTAAACGGGATCGAGATAGCACGAAGCTACGGTTCTATGTTTGGGTTGCGGACAACACATCAAACTCGCGTGCCAAATGTAGTGTTTGCAATAAGTCTTGACATCAGGAATATGGGTGAAATGGCTCTTGTTAGCCACATGTCGGGAAAAAAACATGGGACACTGACAGAAGTTCATCTAAAGCCAACGCCGAAAGCTACAGATTTCTTTGGTCCAAGGTAAGAATATTTTACATTTTCACATTGATAGTACCAGAATCATTTATAAGCGTAGCAATTTTATATCGCCCAACGTTAGATGATTCCAACTTTGCTCAGAATCGCGGTAAAATATTACTCCCTAACAGCTCTCTCGTATCGTGAGGTTTCTTACGTTATCGAGTGAAAATAATGAGAATTCCTCCTGTTGCTATGGCGATCATTTAGAAGCGTAGCAATTTTATATCGCCCGATTTTAGATGATCCCAACTTTGCGCTGAGTCAGGGTTGGTAAGTTTTGGACACTAGTGGTTTAAACCAGGTTTAAACCGTCCGCTCAAAATCGGTTTTGGACACCTGAAAATTGTCCAAAACTGTCCAAAACCTAAAATCCTGGTCAAAAATAGTTCTCCATAAGCTTAAATTGTATTTTAAGTTGATTAAAACCTATTACTACCAGTCAAATTAGTTTCAAAAATATTCAGCAGGGTGTTTTCCTTATAATTGAGACTAGACCGTGATTCAGGGATTAAAACCTGGAAGACATACAACTGAATCTACTGATAGTGCATGTATCATGTCTAAACATTAAGTGCCTGTCTACCTGCTTTAAAATTGCCAACACATATATACACTGATCATAAGATCACAGCTCATACATGTAAGTGACAGTAAGTCTGTTAAGATGTTTTTACTACTATTAGCTGACTTAGCCCTGCTAGTTAAGTTTTCTCATTGCTTTTTGATAGCTATCATGGCTATGTTTATACTACAATATTCCTCTGATACATGTTTACACAACTAGCATACAGTGACTAACCTCTAGTCTGACAATTAATACAATTATCAGCTTATTTCATCACTATATAATTCTACTCCACTTTCTATTAGAAATCAGTTATCAAGTAAATCTTCTTAATTAAGTTCATCTGTTTAGTTCCTGTCTGGATGTTCTCTCAGTATAATATTAACTTTTGATGTTATTTGAAATATTTGATCAAAGATGTATTTTAAGGGTGGTAGGCCTAAGGATCCAATTTGGAAGCATTTCTTAGAAGCTCAGAGTAATGGAAAATCATTTGCTAAGTGTACAGAATGTGATTACAAACTTGTAACTAAAGTAGCAAGAATGAAAGCCCACACTATCAGAAGCATGAGACACCGACTCCAGAACCCATCATCTTAGAGCATGTAACTGCAGTAAAATCCTTTAATAAGATAGCAGCTACTTTCAGTCAGATTGTATAATAGGAAAACTGTTGAATATTTAGAAAATAATGTGACTAGAAGCTGTTGCTGCAAGTTTCCAGTCAAATTATTTTCAAAATATTCAACAAAAAATGTGCTGTTGTAATGAAATTCATATCTGGTTTGCATCCTGAAAAACACTGAGCCACTCCTAGACAATATACAGTTCCCAGAGCCACTCCTAGACAATATGTGGTTCCCAATCTAGATTTTGGGACTATATACCCTCAAAAAGTCCCTTTATAATGAGAAATCCTGTGTATGTGTGACACACTGTGTGTGTTTGTGTTTATGTTGATATTTCTGGCTATATTAGATTAAGATAAATCCTATGATCTTTTAATAGTGTGTTTTGATAGGATAGCTGTTGAATATTTTGAAAATAATTTGACTGGAAACTTGCTGCTTAAAGCAGCCAGCAGCAGTTTCCAGTCAAATTATTTTCAAAATATTCAACAAAAATGTGCTGCTGTAATGAAATTCATATGTGTGTGCGCACGCTGTGCTTTGATATTCTTGTGACAATTATTTATATATGCAGTTTGTTATTGTCCTCAGGTCTTCCACTACTGCGGTTGCTTCAGTTCCACAGGCAAAGGTGCGCACGCTGTGTTTTGATATTCTTGTTTTATAAAGTTTATATATGATAATATGATGAACTTAGTAACTGTGTTTGTTTTTTGTCTGATTGAAAGTCCCAAAATGAGGTCTGGAAAATTTGAAATTGAGTCTGGAAAAGGTATGGAATTTAATTCTGCTGAAGGTGTATGAACCCTGTGACGGCTGAGACGGATTATGTTTTATTATTCGACGAAAGCATTAATGGACATCTTCAGTCTAAACAAATGTATGTTCATGTTCGGTTCTGGCAAGCAGATCAGATTTCCACTCGATTCTACACATCAGAATTCCTCGGGCATGCCACAGCAACAGATATTCATGAAAAATGCTGAGAATGTTGTGATAAGTTTGGTCTTCGTGCCATGTTCCAACTGTCAATGGATGGCCCTAATGTCAATTGGAAGACATATGGTATCCTTTCAAAGGACATAGAGGATGAAACTCAGAAGTGGATGATAAATATTGGTAGCTGTGGATTACACCAGGTACACAATGCCATCAGAGCGGGTAGTGTTAAAACTGATTGGAACATCGAACACGTACATGTACTAAGCTCCTTATACTGGCTCTTTAAAGACAGTCCAGCACATCGCGAGGATTATACTTCTGTGACCGGTTCAACTGTATTTCCCAAGCAATTTTGTAAGCATAGATGGCTAGAAAATGTTCCTGTAATTGAATGTGTGTTAGAAATCTGGCCACACGTTAAATTTGTGGAAGCAGCCAGCACAAAGAAAGGTGACATCAATGAACCAAAATGTAAGTCATTCAGTGTAGTTCAGGATGCTGTAAAAGACAAGCTATTCCTAGTTCGGGCTAATGTGTTTTTATCTATCGTGAAGGAGATTTCACCATTCCTAACCAAGTACCAGACAGACGTGCCGATGTTACCATTTCTTGCTGATGACCTACAGAAAGTATTAATATCCTTTATGGATAGATTCATGATAGATGTGAGTAACAGCGCAAAGTCTGTCACAAAATTGATTACGCTTAATGTATCAGATAAATCTCTGCACAAAGACACCACCAAGATAGACCTAGGATTCAGTGCCGAGAGATTATTAAGAGACCTAAAAACAGCAAAGACTATTTCAGAGAAGGATGCTAACTCAGTCAGGTCAGACACAAAGAAACTTCTGATTACATTTGTGTCATGGCTATTAGAGAAATCGGCAATTAGGTATGGTGTAGTTCGTAATATGGCCTGGCTCCATCCAGTTAAAATTGTGACAGCTAAAGCTGAGTGTATTATTCAGCTTAAGAAGTCCCTTCAGATTCTAACAGATGCAAACCAGGTGAATGTTAATAAGTGTGATGACATCATTAACCAATTTAAGGATTTTGCCAATGAGAATGTGACCAACTCAGATTTCTTATCTTTTTCGTCTGCTACATCTAGGCTGGTTCAGCTAATCCATAATAACATGTCAGTGAAACCAGCATATTCAGATCTGTGGTTAATTTTGCGTAAGGTCCTACTTTTATCTCATGGACAGGCTTCAGTGGAAAGAGGATTCTATGTGAATAAAGAAATTATTGTGGAGAACATGAAAGAACACACACTAATAGCACAAAGATGTATTGCAGACCATCTTAAGAGTGTATGCGGGGTTAAGAATGTAATGATCAGTAAGCCACTCTTAGTATCTGCTTCTGCTGCGAGGCAGAAATATCACTCTTACCTGGATGATGAGCGACAAAAGAAAGATATGCTAAAGAAAGGCAAGAAACGAAAGGCGGTATTAGATGAAATTGATGAATTTACAGTTAAGCGAAAAAGAACAGAAATTAATATAAATGTGTTAGTAAAGTCAGCAGATGATTTTGCAGAGAAAGCTGAAACCACTGGTAATCTGACTTTCATTTCTAAGTCTAATGCACTTAGGAGATCAGCACGAACCAAAGAGGAAGAATTAAAATCTTTAAACAAAGACATTGACACTAAACTGTTAGAAATTAAGAGTTAACGTTCATGCTGCCCAGAACATCCTTTGCCTATTTTCTTGGAAAATGTCCATTAGCAGACCGTAGAAGACTATCTTTGAAGATTTATTACTGGAGTGACTGGCTCTTTAACTAAGCCAGACATTCCTGTGTTAAATTATTAAAGATAGCCGTCTCTTGGTCTGCAAATGAACATGTTCTTGGATCAAAGGAGTGCTAATTGTTCTTACAATTCTTACTGAGTTCTAAACGCTCAGTGCTACATTTTGTATATCCCTCATCCATATATGATATCTATGTGCTATTTTAACAGTTTACCCATAGTATGTGTGTGTGTGTGAGTGTCAGTGCTATATATGTGATATTTTACTAGTTTAATTATGAAATTTACTTATGCATTGTTTTCTCATGTTTAACTGTGATATGATGTACAAAATAGAACCAGTTAAAAGCCTCAAATGTTAAAAATAATTTTAAATTTTCCCAAATGTCCACTATTAAAATGTCTTTAAATGGCTATGGAAATTTTTTAATTGGTTCTGGAAAAAGTATGGAAAATGTAATGAAAAATATTCTCCCCAAGGTGTGGGAACCCTGAATTTATTTCTCCCGAAGCGTGGAACTGGCATGGGGTGCTTATGAGGTTTTCAGATGTAGATTGATTTTTCTCTACCCGCAATGATTCAAGATTCAAGATTATTTATTTCATGCTTGATATACAATATACAGACATTACAATTGGGCAGTCCATCAAAGGCAGAGCCTATAAGTCGATGGACCCCCTACACACAAAACAAAACATTACAATATATATGGTGACAGTTAATTATACAGACATCTGTAAGTAAACACAGGACGGCACAACATCTATTTTTTTGTACCATATTGTCATATTGTTCTAGGCTTGCGTGATTACATAATTAAATCGAAAATCGTGATTATGTTTTAAATCATGAATTTATATGATTAAAAATTAAATGATCGAATAATCGTGAAAATTTTCTATTGCATAAAATATTTCAATTCCTTGCTTTCAATTACTTTTTAATGTGATCGGTAATAAAAAACATGATATTTCTGAACACCATTGCAATTTTTGTCATTGAGTTTCTTTTGTTGTTATGTCTTGGTAAGTTGTATCCACGCTGATTAATCGAGTAATCACGATTATTTTTTAATAGTCGATCGTGATCACTCAATGACGATTCAATCAGGCCCTAGTTACCACATACAATATAAATCTCAATAAATTTGTTCTATTTTCTGGTAGGCAAAACACTTAATCTCATTTTCAATACCACATTTACCAATTTCCAAACTAAAAACAAAGATTTTAACTTTTTTAATGATTGGTGTCAGAGTAAAGTATTTTACCACCCAGAGACTGATTGCAACTGAAATATGTTGAGATCTTGCAAAGTATAAAATCTAAATCTGTTTTCGTGGCAGAGTTGACTTATTTGGTTATTAAAACTTCAAATTGTTTTTGTGATGTACAATCTGAATGTCAGATGAAGCTCTAAAAACGTTTGGTAGTAGAATATATAGGGCTATCAGATCAGAGGGTGGTGGGAGCCGCGGATCGCAGATCGGCAGCTACTGGAGGGGAGGGGGCTGTCAGAACAGAGGGATGGCTGGCTGCAATGTGTTTTACAATGTAGGGCCCACCCCAACCCCCAGTGGGCCCCCATCCATTGTTCAGACCATGCCAGGAAAGTACACAACTTCCACTACAAACCCATAGGTTTACTCATAATATTCAGAACCATGGATACACGCAATCACAATAAGGTCACTGTTCACAGATGAGGAGGTGTATTACAACGTAGGGCCCACCACGACCCCTCACAGTGAGCCACCCATTCCAGCACCATACAGGAAGCCCAAAGCAGACACGCCTGCACCCATACAGGAACCCCAACACCTGCATAAGAATCTCACAGATGAGGTGCTCAACCTCCTCTTCGACTGCCTCATTGATGATATTACTCTAAAATAAAAAATCTAGCTCCACATTTATTTTGGTTCGATAGCATCAATGCTTCATCCATATTGATACTGTGGATCGTTAGCAGACGATCTAAATACTGTCTTAGTTCTGTCATTGCCATTGCTGTCAGTGGATAGCGTCTAACTCCTGTACTGTTGATGGATTTCGGGCGAGTAACTCGTCTACTACTGTTGGGATCATTAGGTCAGGAGAAGCTCTCCAGAACTCAAGCGATTTATTTGCATAGTCGCCCAGGCCATGTAATGATCTTGCCACTTTTTTCCGCCGTGCCGCACAGCCTACACCATGCATGTAACTCCATTGTTCTTAGGGGGTAACCCATGACTGAGTTTCAGATTCATTTAGCTTGATTACTTATACAGTTGCGTTTCTCTAATAGGGCATCAGCTGGTGGTGGGGCCACGTTCTGAAACACTTATTTTATAACTACTAATGATGATGATAGACATAATGTTGATGATGATGATGATAGATAATGATGTAAGTTGGAAAATTTTCCGATCGGAAAATGTTCCGGAAAGTTACCCAGACATTTTTTCTCTGAAACTTTATTCCCATCTCATTGCATAAATTGTATTATTTATTCTGAGAATTATTTTTAATGCAACACTAATTAATAGAACAAGAGCTCCACAAACGGCGCATAATACCCCGCCATGATGACAAACCAAGGAATGAGAGCTATCAGAAAATATTTCTTCCTCAGACCCATCATACCAGTTATCCTTACGAAGTGTCAAAACGTTAAACGGTCAATGAGGTATCATCCGGAAACCAATTTTCAAGAT
Organism: Chaetoderma sp. LZ-2023a; assembly: GCA_034401795.1. Taxonomy (NCBI): domain Eukaryota; kingdom Metazoa; phylum Mollusca; class Caudofoveata; order Chaetodermatida; family Chaetodermatidae; genus Chaetoderma; species Chaetoderma sp. LZ-2023a. The sequence goes on from CM067372.1 coordinate 57,387,088, forward strand.
GTCTGCCACTGACTGGCAGCCATATTGGATTTTAGATTATCGTAAATTTCGATACGTTTCTTCACCAGACATATCCCAACGACCATAGGAAGTGATCCGATGGTAACAGAGATATCATCCAGAAACCAACTTTCAAGATGGCAGCCCGTGGCTGGTGGCCATCTTGGAATTCGGATCATCTTCAATTTCGATAGGTTTTTTTCTCCAGGCCTAGTCCAACCACCCTATGAAGTTTCAGAGTGATCCGATAAACGGGAAACCAATTTTCAAGATGGTTGCTGGTGGCCATCTTGAATTTCAGATCCTTGTCAATTTCGATAGGTTTCTTCTCCACACCTAGTTCAACCACCCTATGAAGTTTCAAAGCGATCCGATAAACGGTAACGAGTTATCATCTGGAAACCAAATTTCAAGATGGCCACCGTTGGCTGACGGCCATCTTGGAGTTCGTATCATTGTCAATCTCAATAGGTTTCTTCCCCAGAGGTAGTTGAACCACCCTATGAAGCTTCATAGCGATCCGATAGACGGTAACAGAGTTATCATCTGGAAACCAATTTTCAAGATGGCCACCGGTGGCTGGCGACCATCTTGGATTTCGGATCATTGTCGATTTCGATAGGGTTCTTCCTCAGACCTAGTCCAACCACTCTATGAAGTTTCAAAGCGATCCTATAACCGGTAACAGAGTTATCATCCAGAAACCAATTTTCAAGGTGGCTGGCAGCCATCTTGGATTTCGGAACATCATCGATTTCCAGAGGGTTCTTCCCCAGACCTAGTCCAACCACTCCATGAAGTTTCAAAGCAATCCAATAAACGGTAACAGAGTTATCATCCAGAAACCAATTTTCAAGATGGCCACCGGTGGCTGGTGGCCATCTTTGATTTCGGAACATTGTTGATTTCGATAAGTTTCTTCCTAGTCCTACCGAAGTTCCAAAGAGATCCGATAAACGGTAATGGAGTTATCATTCGGAAACCAATTTTCAAAATGGCTGCTGGTGGTTGTCCTAAACGATAAGGTTTCTTATCCCTCTCTTTATGGCTTGATTGGTCTGGTCCAAAGGTTGTCCTAAGCGATAAGGTTTCTTATCCCTTTCTTTGTGGCTTGCTCCGAAGGTTGTCCTAAACGATAAGGTTTCTTATCCCTTTCTTTGTGGCTTGCTCCGAAGGTTGTCCTAAACGATAAGGTTTCTTATCCCTTTCTTTGTGGCGTGCTCCGGAGGTTGTCCTAAACGCTAAGATTTCTTATTCCTTTCTTTGTGGCTTGATTATTCTGGTCCGATGGGTGTACTGAACGATAAGGTTTTTTATCCCTTTCTATGTGGCTTGATTGGTCTGGTCCAAAGGTTGTCCTAAGCGATAAGGTTTCTTATCCCTTTCTTTGTGGCTTGCTCCGAAGGTTGTCCTAAACGATAAGGTTTCTTATCCCTTTCTTTGTGGCTTGCTCCGAAGGTTGACCTAAACGATAAGGTTTCTTATCCCTTTCTTTGTGGCGTGCTCCGGAGGTTGTCCTAAACGCTAAGATTTCTTATTCCTTTCTTTGTGGCTTGATTATTCTGGTCCGATGGGTGTACTGAACGATAAGGTTTTTTATCCCTTTCTATGTGGCTTGATTGTTCTGGTCCGAAGGGTGTCCTGAACGATAAGGCTTCTTATCCCTTTCTTTGTGGCGCGATTGTTCTGGCCCAAAGAGAGATCCATGTATTATATTAAGTTTTCAAAATATCCTTTTCTTCGTGGCTTGATTGTTCTGGCCCGAAGAAAACACCCATATTAAAGTAGCTCCCCTTTATAAATTAAATTAAAATAGTTTTACCATGTGGCTTGACCGCCTCGAGCCTGGTAAGCAACCACTCCTTTATACTATGTCCATTTACTACATATGAAAAGCGGATTTAAACAAATTAGTGAGAACCTATAAAAGATTCTATAAATAAATTTACAGGAAATATTATTTTAACTAGTGATCCGAAACTGCCTGGCATACTGTACATATGTGTATATGATAGAGTAGATGACTATGCCTAACGACCCCCACCATATGCTGATAATATATATATATAAAATAGATTTTATATATATTATCAGCGTATGGTGGGGATCATTCGGCATAGTCGGCTACTCTACCATATACATATGTACGGGCCACGACATGAATGTCAGTGGCAGCCATGTCAGCATAGGTAAATAACATTAGGATGGGATTCAATATTTTATTTAATCCGAGTCTTCTCTGACTCAACCCACCCCTGTGACAGATATTTGGACAGACTGACGGGGCTGGGAGAATCCGAGCAATTTATATGTTCAAAAGTTGGAGAACTCTGCCCCCGCTTCATAGCATGCCTCTTAATCGACCTTGTCTGAAATATTAGTCACAAACCCAATTTATTACTTCAATAATTCACTTAACCATTCGGTCGCAGGTTAAGTCCTGTTAAATATGTCATATCTCACGTTATTTAGCTTTTTAGCTCAATGTTGACAAATTTGGTCAAATTTCAAGCGGACAGACATTGCAAAAATATTGATGACGTAGTAGGATGGGGTACTGTCAAGCCGTGTTAGTTAATGAAAACTGGTGATTTAACAGAAATCCTTTTTAAGGAACTACTCCACAACACTATAAGCAATTGGCAGTGTCAGATAGCGTTAAAGGTTTATATTTTTATACTTTTTATATTCTGAATGTCCTAACGAGTATCCTACAATATCAATTTTAAATTGCCATGTAATGATGAAATTTGACTGCTATCAAGTCGAGGAGGGGTTTATCAAACTGCTGTAACAGAATAGAGTAATCAATAAAAAAATGTGCAGAGCATTAAAGTCGCTATAAATAAAAGCAATGGTAAAATTAATTTGTCTAGCTGAGATACAGTTCACATTTAATTGATTTCTGCTTAGTTTTCTCTATTTAAATATGGATACACCTGTTAAAAATTAAGGATGGCAGCCATTGTGAAACTCAAATCACATGATACGAAGACAAATTTTCAAGTCGTTGCATAATTGTTAGACCTATTTATTAAATATCACGGTCTGATGATACCCTATCCTACACAACTTTTCACCTCGAAAAACAGGTAACTTTGCCCCGAGCAAATTCAACCCCCGGGATGATTAAATTAAACTCGAAAAACAGTGACAAGTCTAGATCACGTCACTTGTTGGTTCGACAAGATATTCAATTATTAAACTGCATTCATTATTCTCATTTTACATCCGTGGGTGGTTGGGTATGTGAGTGGGTAGGTAGGAGGGAGGCATTTCAACGGAATTTGACTAGAAGGATCCTATGGTGGCACGCTCCAGAATTTCTATTCGGAAATTTGGTCAGATTTTTGGGTGAAAATCCTAAGGTTTTTAGCTCACCTAGCCCTAGTTAGTTTATGGCATGGCGGCCATCTGTCGTCCGTCTGTCAAATAGCTTCTCCTTAATGGTTTGACTGATTTCAACCAAATTTGGCTGGTATCCTCCAAAACTTCTATTCAGAATTTTGATTGGTAAATTTTTTGGGTGAAAATCTACCGGAAATTGTCCAAAATGCTACTCCTCCTTAGTTTCTTGACGGATTTCAACTAAGGCAGCAACAACCTTATGTTAAATAGTTTCCAAAATATTTAACAGCGATCCTTTTACTGGAGTTATTTCTCACCAAAGTCTGATACATTGTAGCCGCCTTTCCAAATATAACTCCTATTTCATCGAAATTGCTGCTGCTGACTTCCTCATTACTGGGAAATCCCCTAGCACACGGCGTCGGCTGCTAAGTGAAACTGAACTGAAACCGTGAAACTGTCTCATTACTGGGAAAACCCCTACAGTGTTGTCTGCATGCTGTTCAAGACACAGTCAAACCTGGCTGTGTATAGTGGACACTTGTTTTGGGGGGCCATTAAGATGGGTGTTCATTGATACAGGTGTGATTCTTTACAAATTAAAGCATATTATGTTGATTATTTTGAAAATATATTGCTGGACGCTGTTGCTGCTTTAGGGCTTCCAGTCATAATGAGCATGTTATTCCATTGGTAAATTAAAAAAATTAATCATCTTTAGATCTGCAAAAGGACATTTATCATTTTATGAGAAATTTTCGTGAATACATTTTAGGGTTACGGGGTGGTGGTGGGTGGGTTGGGCTGGGCATGGTTGCTCAACTAAGTAAGACACAACAATGTAAGATATTCATTTGTTTGTTTTGCGTTGGGTGCATGTTTTTTGGGGTGGTGTTGTTAGGTGATCATACTGGCCGATATACATTTGACCCATAATATTCAGAAAATAACCCCTATCTTTCACTAGTGATTGGCCATTGGCCCAACTAAATGAATTTCTTGGGCAAAACTCTGCTGTAACAACTGACTATGACCTAAAATCTGCTGTAACAACTGACTATGACCTAAAATCTGCTGTAACAACTGACTATGACCTAAAATATTTGACTGGATTATAGGCATCAAACCTTAAAAGTCAGGGAAAATGGAAGTGAGAAAATTAGTTTGTCAATTGTCATTAATGTCATGCAGTGGCACTGTGCTAGGAACATCTTTTAATGCAGTAAAGAAAACAAAACAAGGATTTCCAGTTGTTACAGACTGGCACAGTTGCCTAATTTTTAATTCAATTCATCAGTTAACCTTTGAAATGTGGATTCCATGTATACATCATAGTGATCATACATGTAAAACAGCATGAATGATTTGAATCACTTGACCCACTCTACATTTATATCAGAGGCAGTATGAATGTATGATAATATCAAATGATTTGATATTGTCATACTGTCTCAGGCTGTCTCGGATGTAAATGTGGAGTGGGTCAAGTGATTCTGATAGACTGATACCGTAATCAGACTCCAGTCACAACTCACAATTGAAACATATATAATACATTGTTTTCACCTGGTCACTCATTACTGGGCCATAGGGCCTACTGGCTTGTGATTCTATGAAGTCCGTTCCAGCACCGCAGCTCTCCCACAATTAGACTGTCTACTTGTCTAAGATGTCGACATGTACGTACATGTAATTACATAAATAATTTACATGTCAAAACGTCATAATCATACATGTAAGTCACTTTTAAAGTTAAAAAAAATTTGTATTACTAGAGTCAGTAGATTCAATTAGTCTCAAAAAGTTTTTCCACCTCTAAGTGGGCCTCAAATACTCAATTCCTTCCACTTCCTATGAGTAAAGGTAGTTTGAAATACCCAATTAATACGAAGAATACTCAATTATAATCATCCCCTGTGAGTAAAATGCTCAAAAGACTAATTCTTATCTGGCGCTCTGATCCTATAGTAGGGTCAAATCAAAAACATCCATGCATGCTACTGACAGAACTTAGAATTTTCAATGCATTTAGAATACTGTATGTACTATTGATAATGAATGTTTCAAAGCTACTGTATATTGTTATCAAGTGAATGTTGGAGGGTGTACATCGGATGAAATAAAACATTGCTTCCCGTAACCATGCCAACAGCATTGGAGGGATTGTTAATGTTACGGATGGAATCAGAAAAATGGCAAGCACTGCCACAGAGTAGTAACATTGTTGCCTAGTGTGTAAGGTAAATTAAGAGAGGGGTAAGACTTGAGATTATAAAAGCAGTGGTACTAGGATGCCATCTTTAAAATGTTACGCATGGAAGAACTTACACCTCCAAAATTACAATGCCATTCAGAAACTTTATTGCATGTATGTAATGGGCATCTGTCCTGTGCATTCTATCATGCACTAGGTTACACCAGTAAAATGAACTGTAGTGTAAGAAAATAAATTATATCATGTTACGGATAGAGATACATGTAGCATGATTACATGCCAATGTGTTGAGATTAGTTTAATGCTATAGCAAGGATTGTATGAACATGCAATTTTGATTGGTCAAGTTATTTGGTGAAAATCCTAGATTTTATGAAGAATTTATTAGAAATTGTCAGTTTAAAGACACTACTCATCACTAACTGCATGACAGATGTCAACCCTAGTTAGCTCGATCCATGAACCCTATCTGGGTAGGCTCCAGAACATATATTCAGAATTTTAATTGGTTGATTGTTGGTGGTGAAAATCTGAGATTTTATTAAAAAATTGAATGGGAATTGTTAAAGTGGTACTCCTCATTAGCAACTTTAATGCTTGTCCACTTGTCAGATTTCAACTTAAATTGGCTGGAAGGATTCTAGCGTGATAGGCTCTAGACCCTCTATTCAGAATTTTGTTTGGTCGATTCTTTGGCTGCCATCTTGAAATTGTAAAAACTTTGTAGAACCGTTTAAGAGCTACTTGTACTTCTGAATTAATACGGACTGATTTCAATGAAATAGGGCGAATGATCCTGTGGTGGTAGGATTCAACATACCAAGCGGGTATTTTGATTTGTCAATTTCTTTAATGGTAATCTTGGAGTTTTAAAAAACTATCCATCTTGTCTATTTATATGCAAATGGTTCAAATGCTAATGGTCCAGGTGGGCCTCTTGTTTGAAAATTTTCTTGAAATTTTTTAAAGCACTACTCACCCGTAATCAATGGGCCAGTTTGAAGCAATTTTGGTCAGAAGTCCCATTGTGTGTGATAGTTTCTGGAACTACCATTCAGAATTTTCATTGACAAATAGCTTCTGGAGATCCTATAGGAAATGGATGGCAACAGCTGTAAATGATTACTTCTCATGAACGATCTATTGGTTTTTAGCGAAAGTTGGGTGAATGTACTCTGTGGTGATTGGCTCCAGAATTTCCATTCCTAATTCTGATTGGTTCATTTTTCCATTGGCCATCTTATGACGAATGACATCTTGTGAACTGCTGTACGGATCAGGCTGAAACTCATTATATTTCATCGATCACTAAGGGCGATTAAAGTTTGTTCAAGATAACTTGATCCATTATAAAACATGGCTGTCATGGATCAATCAAAATTTAGTGTTAACCTAAGGTTCGATCAGATTGTGTGGTCAGCATCCATTATTAATTTCCTACTGAATATTGATAGTACTGAATTTAAATTTTATATATTTTACTGCTGAAGTTAAGGCCCTTGGGCCTCTTGTTAAATAACTGTAGGTGTATTTGTAGCTCGCCTGACCATTCTCGAGTGAGCTTATATCATGGCGACTGTCCGTCGCCTGTCTGTCCATCAACTTTTGTTTAAGAATGCTACTCCTCATTAACTGCGTGACAGATTTCAACCTACTTTGGTTCTAAGGGCCCTACATGTATGAGGGTAGACTTCAGAACTTATGTACAGAATTTTGATTGCCCAATTTTTCCGGTAACCATCTTGGAAGTTTCGGGATATCAGATAAATGCCTCATTAATTACTTGACCGATTTCAAGCAGACTTGGCTGGAAGGACCCTAGAGTGGTATGCTTCAGAAATTGTTTGCAAAATATTGATTTGGTTAATTTTTTTGGTGGCCTTCTTGAAATTTCCGAAAAATGACAGGAAATCATTCAAAACGCTACTCCTCATTAACTGCTTTGACAATTTCAGCCAGACTTGGCTGGAAGTATACTAGGCTGGTTTGTTTCAGAACATATATACAGAATTTTGATTGGCCAATTTTTTCGCCGCCCATCTTGTATTTTTTTAAATCAGTTAAAAGGCTACTCCTCGTTAACAGCTTAGACAATTTCAACAAGATTTGGCTTGAAGCATGATATACTGGTAGCCTCTAGTAAATCTATTCAGATTTTGATAGGTCGATGTTTTGGCAGCCATCATTGATATTCTGAAAAATTTCCGGAACCTTTTAAAAACAGTACTCTTTAATCAATGGCCGACTTTCAACAGAACTTGGGTGAAACGATCCTATAATGGTAGGCTTCAACATATCAAATGAGAATCTTGATTGGTACATTTTTTTGGTGTCCATCTTGAATTTTCCAAAAATTATCCATCATGTCTATTCAAATGCTACTGGTCCAGGTGAGCGTTGTAAGGCTGTTGTGTGATGAACCCAGGGCTTCGTTTCTGAGGCAACCTGTCACTCTCACTCGCATATCTCACCTAATTTTTCATCAGAGGAGAGCAATTAATCACTAACCTCAAATTATATTAAAAACTGAAATCAAAATTGGGCTTTTAATCTAAGCGCAAATTTATAGAGATTTTCAAATTTGCATTCTAGCCGAGGAACGATCACTCATGTCACTTGCGTAGCATTGATCATGGAGAGCAGATCACTTGCCTAGCATTGATCATATTGATCGTGGAGAGCAGATCACTTGCCTAGGATTGATCGTGAAGAGCAATTAATATCTCACCACAGTTTTGCAGAGACAAATCCCTGTGAACCTTTCTTTGACGATGATGTTGCTAAATTGAGGTTGCATTTTGTGACGGTTATATTAACACAGATGAAGTGGTAAAGCTGTTTGTAAGTTCAGAGATGAAAGTTTTCAGGATTTTTCCTGAATTCAGGATTTTTTACCTCGGAATCCTTCATTTCCAAAATGTTTGGTTTTCATCTGAGGGGGAAATTAATTGTATACTTCAAAAGCGAATTGCTATAAGTGTGCATTTAAACACACAATTTTAAATTATATATGGTAGTTTCTTTGTTAATCAGCATTTTTAGTAAAGTTCAGGATTTTTTTTGCGAACACCTTTTATTTCTGTAAGTTGCAAACTTGTATCCGAATCGGAAAATGTAGAGCTCATATTTGGTGTGCCGGAAATGCAGGATTTCCATGATGGTTTTGGGTCCTGTAGAGCTTCATGCACAACGTTGACATGAGGAAGCAATCAACATGGTGTTACATTTTACATTGATCGCAGAAGATTCCTCTATCCATCCATTTGACCGTCTTCTTGCTTATTTGGCATGGGTATTTTGGTGGGCGTGGGCCTGTGTTAGTCTCGATGTCCCCTGTCTGGATGAGTAGTAATAATAGCAAGTCCCTGCTTGGCAAGTCCCAACCAACATTTAGGTAATAAGCCAATGGCTCATAAATGATGATGATGAACAGTTATGCTAATCAGCCCGCCACATTTCTAAATTTATTTGATGAAGCCAAAAGTAAATTTACGTACTCTTGTACATAGTCCCTGCTCATCTGAGTAATTCGCATACATGTACAAAATTTGGTTGAATTTCATCCAATGGTTTCACAGGAGTTGCTATGCAATTGATTTCTGCGCACTCTGACACACACACGCACGCACACGCATGCATGCACACACACACACACACACACACACACGACAGAACAATCCCCACTTTTCTTCGAAAAACATGGGGTTAATTACCAATTCCTTTATCATGTTTGGTAATGGAATCAATCCCAATTACAATTCCTCAGAATATACCCAATTACCAATTCCTAATTGCTTCCAAAGCGGTAAATTCATCAAGTTTGAAAGCACTAATTGAATAAGTTTATATCAATAAATGTCATCTAACAATCCAAATTCATATCGATAGGTAAGTTGCATAACAAATTAGGTTAAATTCTACCAAACAGTTTTGGCGGACATAGCTGGACAGGCGGATGGAGAGGATTGTAATGTCCCCACATTTTTTTTTCAAAATGTGTAGGGATAATGATGTAAATCTAAACTACAGGAATATATATATATAGCCAAATATCTTATTTTCAAAATAAATTAGCCCTGTAGGTGGGGCTTAGAATACACCTTCCGTATCCTCTGCGTGTTGTAAGAGGCGACTAAAGGAGGTAAGGGTGAGGTAACCCTGACAAAAACCTCGAGTGCTGAAGACGGAGGTTCCAGGCCGCACGGCGCACTCTAATAAAACATGGATCCACACACTTAATGCTTATGATCATGTCGATAGTCACTTAGGACTGTCGGTATGATCAGCGAACGAAAAGAAGAAGAAAATAAATTCTGAGAAAACCAGTTTAAATAAATATGCGGTGTGTATGTGTTTCAAACTTAAACACCATTTTGGAAGTCTTGATTTCATATAACTGCCAACACATGTATGCTACAGAGCACAAGCGTGTATAGCAGAAAATGGAAGGGATTTCTGTAGCAACAAGGTTCATGACGATTGTAGAGCGCTACATGTCGTTGCTTGCCTGTATTCCTGTATATAAGATAGATGGTCTCACACGTTGAAGTTTCTAATTAGCCTTCAGGTGTGCTATAATTAATTTTTGGCTTTGTTTTGTTTTTCCAGATCTCTCTTAATTGTCTTTAGAGCAGCAGAATGCAGAATCCAGTAAATGACCCAGGGACGTACCCTCCCACATATCAGGAGGCAAATCAAGGTCGGTATGGTACTTTAATTACCAAGCAGTATTACAAATGAAATATTATATACCTACATGTATAGATGTACAATGTAGGGAAATTATTTTTTCCCTGCTGAATAAGAATTATAACATTAGACAATTTAATGCATAAAGGAATAAAACTAGTTCTTTATTTATACTTGAAACAGAAACTATATGGTAAAGTTTCTGAAGATTATTTGACAGAAAATAAGTATATTTCTTTATGGGAAGCTAAACATTTTTTTGGGAGTTATGCCGTTCTTTTTAGGATCTGTTGGAGACGGCAACCGACGTATTTTTAGCTCACCTGGCATGAAAGGCCAAGTGAGCTTATGCCGTGGCGACCGTCCGTCAACTTTTCCTTTAAACGACTTCTCGAGAACTACTAGGCCAATTTCAATTATATATGACAATAAGCATCCTTAGGGCATAGGGATCCAAGTTTGTTCAAATGAAGCCGACTGGCCAATTGGGCCGGTGCCCATCTTGAATTTCGGCCGATTTTTATGCCGTGGCAACCGTCGTCCGTCAACTTTTCCTTTAAACGACTTGTCAAGAACCACTGGGCCAATTTCAATTATATTTGGCAGGATGCATCCTTAGGGCATCGGGATCGAAGTTTGTTCAAATGAACCCGATCGGCCAAGATGGCCATCTTGGATTTAGGCCGATTTTAGGAAATGTCTAAAAATCTTCTCCGAAAGCGCTTAGGGGATTGAGGCAAATCTCATGAAATATGATCTATGGCAAGAGCTGAACCAACTTTGTTCAAGGGAACTTGATTGGTCAAATGGTTTGGTGGCCATCTTGGTTGACCTAGTTGTAGTGAAAATGACTTCTCCAGAACCGCTGAAGGGATCGGGCCGAAATTTGGCAGATATGATTAGGGCCTACGGGCCATTAGAATTTGTTCAAGAGAAGTTGATCCGTAAAAAAACATGGCCACCATGGGCCAATCAAAATATAGCGTGTTTGGCGGTGGCCATATTGGTTTTTTTTTTATTTGATGGATTTTGAGGCCAAAAATGGTTTTGTATGTGTTTTGCAATTTTCGAAACCGTCGGCTAAAAGGTTTGGCAGCCATCTTGGATCATTTTCTCGCCAAAAGCTCCCATACTAAAGCAATGGGAAATTTTAAATGTTTTCTTCTCGAGAACTACTTTTCCGATTTCAATTATATTTCGCAGGAAGCATCATTAGGGCATAGAGATTCAAGTTTGTTCAAACGAAGCCGATCGTCCAATTGGGCCGGCGGCCATCTTAGATTTTGGTCAATTTTTAGAAACGTCAAAGTCTTCTCCGAAACCGCTTGGGGGATTAATGCAAACCTCATGAAATATGATTTAGGGCAAGTGCTGAGCCAGGTTTGTTCAAGGGAACTTGATTGGTCAAATGGTTTGGCGGCCATCTTGGTTGACCTAGTTATAGCGAAACTGACTTCTCCATAACCTCTGAAGGGATCGGGCTGAAATTTGGCAGATATGATTATGGCCTAAGGGCCATTACGGTTTGTTCAAGAGAAGTTGATCCATCAAAAAACATGATCGCCGTGGGCCAATCAAAATATAGCATGTTTGGCGGCCATATTGGATTTTTTATTTGATTGATTTTGAGGCCCAAATTGGTTTTGCGTGTGTTTTGGGGTATTCTGAGCTCAGATTTGAAATTTTCGAAACTGTCGGATAAATGGTTTGGTGTGGCCATCTTGGATAATTTTCCTGCCAAAAGCTCTAATATTAAAGCAATGGGAAATTTAAAATGTTTTCTTCTGGAGAACTACCTGGCCGATTTCAATTATATTTGGCAGGAAGCGTCCTTAGAGTGTACAGAAGCCGATCGGTCAATTGGGCCGGCGGCTATCTTGGATTTTGGCCGATTAAAAAATCTCCGAAGCCACATGGGATTAATGCATACCTGATGAAATATGATTTAGGGCAAGAGCTGAACCAAGTTTGTTCAAGCGAATTTGATTGGTCAAATGGTTTGGCGGCCATCTTGGTTGACCTAGTTGTAGCGAAAACGACTTCTCCAGAACCGCTGAAGGGGTCGGGCCGAAATTTGGCAGATATGATTAGGGACTATGGGCCATTGAAGTTTGTTTTTTGAGGGAAGTTGATCCGTCAAAAAATCTGGACACCAAAGAGGTGTCCATATTTGATTTTTTTTATTTGATGGATTTTGAGGCCGAAATTGGTTTTTATGTGATTTTGGGTATTCTGATCTCAAATTTGCAATTTTCAAAACTGTCTGATAAATGGTTCGGTGGCCATCTTGTATATAAAGAGCATTCTAGTTGCAATGCCTATGGTCCAGGTGAGCGATGGGCCTCTTGTTAGAAATGTCTTTAAAAATCTTCTCCAAAACCGTTTGAGGGATCGATTCATAATTCATGAAATATCATCTAGGGCAAGAGCTGAACCAAAGTTGGTTTGGTTTGGATTTGCTGAGGTGGATATAGAGGTCCCTAAGGCTCTGTGGGCAAAGTTCGAGGAAATGCCCCCGCTCTTCTATAACCGCGAGATCCCGGTAGAGGCTGTCTCTTCTGAGATGCAGGCATATCTAGAGTGTACAGGGCGGAAGTGACCCACCACCCAGAAGCTGGTCGGCGCCCTCTCTGGCAAGAAGCAGCTGCTGTATGCACCGACACTCAAGTGGTATATAAACCCATGGCATGGAGATCACTTCTGTATACTGCACCATAGACTATGAGGCCAAGCACCCATTTGAGTGGTTCGTGGAGAATGTTACGGAGGCCGGCCACTCGGGAGATGTAGATAAGAGCAAAGCGCTCTTGGTAGATCTCTTCAAACTCCTCGGCAACAGTGCCTATGGGAAGCTCATCGAGGCCCTAGAACGCCATAGCAACACGAGCTTCACGAAGGATGAACGAGTGGTAGACAAGGCCCTGCGTAGTGCATGATTCGAAGATCTTGAGGAGATCGGTGAGTCATACGAGCTCCAGAGTCGCAAGCCGAGAATCACTATTCAAAGGCCCTTCCAGGTGGGGATAGCCGTTTATGAGCTCGCGAAGCTGCAAATGCTGGAGTTCTACTGCGACTTCCTCGATCACTACATAGCTCGTGACAGCTTTGAGTACCTGCAGATGGACACTGACTCAGCGTATATTGCTAGAGCAGGCTCCAACCTCAACGACGTCATTCGCCCTGGGATGCGAGCAGAGCACCAGGCTCATAAGCGGGACTGGCTAGCTTGGGACAAATGGTCTGGACGGACTCCGGGACTGTTCAAGCTCGAGCATCGCTCTCTGCTCCAAATGCTACTACATGGAGAGCGCAGCTACAAGTAAGTGCTCGGCTACGGGAATGTCAAAGCGGCAGAATGATGTCTCTTGGCAGAGGTTCTACAGTGCCCTACATGGCGGGGTGGACAGAGCTAAAAACCGAGGCCTACACATGCGCAACCAGGGTATGGTGACATATGCGCAGGAAAAACTCGGGACTCCAATTACTATGATAAGCGCCATGTGCTGCCAGATGGGGTCCATACTGAGCCCATCGAGTATCATGTTAGCTGTGTGTCTTCAGGGACTAGCTGAAACTCTTCTATGACAAATGGTCGCCTAGGCACTCCCTGCTGGCATGCCAGGTAGTACAGTGTAGGCTGCCCCTCCGCCTCCACATACCTGTCAAGCCTGTGACCATCTATCGACCAGTTAGGATCTGTTGCACGTCGTCGACCACCTTCCAGCTCACCAGGCTCATACAGGTACCGAACCAGAGCATCAGGTGGTAGGCACTCCTCTCCCTTGTTCGCTCCTCTAGAGCTGTGACCAGTAGAGTGTCTGATAGCCTCTACCGGCTTCTTCCCGATTAGCTTGGTAACCTCGGCATTGGATCTCTCCACCACAGCAGGCAGCCCTCTCACCCATAATCTGGAACATTCACTCGGTGCGGCCATTTCCTGGGCGTATTGGTGTGGGAACAGTCTCTGTCAGTGTCCGATTCCACCGCTCAACGATAGCCCGGGCACGGTGATGCCCTACCTCGCCTCGCTTAACTGCCACACCGTGTTTCCGCATGAGGGCTGCAGTCTCCCCTCTGAACTCCTTACCCTCATCCACCTGCAACAATTCTGGCCACTGGAGGGGATTTTCCGAAGCCTCGTAGACACCCTGGAATGCCTGGGCCACCTGGCCAGCTGACTTGTCTGTGAGCGGTACTGCCGCCTTGTACCTGCTGGCGACATCGATGATGGTGAGGGCATACTTGTAGGTCTTACAACCGACCGAGTCGTGTGGAAGGAATAGAACATCCGCCTGGTGAACTCTGTTCGGGACAGTTTCCTCGAAATGGGCATGCCTGATGTAGGGCTGCGCAATATACCGATACCATATTTAAAATCGATATCCTGCACTGACGGTTTCATAACCGATTATAAGAAATAAATATCGAAAAACCGAATATGAACATATTTTCGTTTTTTTGTATCAGGATTGTTAAAAATAAAAGATACTAACGAGCATGAAAAGTGTAATGAATATTAATGACCATACTTTCCATTAAGCTACGCTCGGGGCAACTAATAATTGAACGTGGCCCCAATTGCGCATATTGTGTAACTCCATGTAACTCGCTGTGCGCCGAGAGAAATCAAGCAGCGAATTAATTAAATAAATATCATCTCGTCTTTTCTCTGGTAGTCTCCAATAAATTTGCAATATAAAACACAATACTAACACGGGAATTTGTCATTGAAATTTGTATCGGGGAAAACATTTATAAACAACGGCATCCATTTTATTTACGTCACCGGCTAATTAACATAATGCAGTCGTCCCAAAACTAAATCACCCGAATGCATAAAAATCTCGCCAATAAATATAATGCTGAATACATTTGGTTGATTAGGATATAATTTTAAATAAAATTATTACTCAAACCGTTTTTAAAATGTTATCTTCTATACACAATATCATATTAACTTATGAAATTCGCGTTCGCAATATTACAGTTAATATTTTGTTCAAGGCATGATTTCGTCGCCGGGCCGAATTGGAAATGAAAGAAGAAAGGGAGATAATTACAT
Organism: Chaetoderma sp. LZ-2023a; assembly: GCA_034401795.1. Lineage (NCBI taxonomy): Eukaryota > Metazoa > Mollusca > Caudofoveata > Chaetodermatida > Chaetodermatidae > Chaetoderma > Chaetoderma sp. LZ-2023a. The sequence goes on from CM067372.1 coordinate 57,402,402, forward strand.
CATAATTAATTACAATCACGTGATTTACGTCTTTTCGCAACCTGTTTTGCTGATGATTTATGATTAATTTTGACAAAATAAACGATGCTTATTTAACTGTGCGTAATATTTAGGTGGTCTAATTAATAATTTCACTCCCGCGATGATGGATATTATGAGGTATATTAAGCTTTAAAGGCGTAAAATGTTACAAATGTATCAGGGCGTGAAAATACGTTCTGTTTTCGTGCTATTTTTTATAATTTAAATTTTTTGTTTCATGTCCATAAAACCGATATTCGGTTAAAACCGATATGAAAAGTCATATCAAAACCGATATGGCTGTAAGCCAAACCGCGCAGCCCTAGCCTGATGTGCCGTGGACGAGGTCTGTATATCTGCCACATCACCTGGTAGCTGAGCCACTGGCTAACTGTCGCCAATTTGAAGTTGTGGCCCTTGCGACGTGCAGCCTCGAGTAGTTGAGGGGGCTCACGGTAATTTCCACCAGGCTGATAGTAGAGTTCCTCAAGAAAGACGGTTGATAAACTCCCGGATTTCATCACTGTCATCCACTCCTGTCCTGTCACGCACGGCCTGGGCGAACTCTAAACAGATAAACAGACGGCTGTCATTCATTCGACAATCACTGAAGACCTCAAACACCTCCATACACTGGCGTCTAATCTCTGCTGGATCCTCACTGAACAGTAGTTTATCGACCAACCCTCGGAAGTTAAGGGACTTGACCAGGTCGTACAGAGATGCCATCCTTATATAGTACGTCTTAAATGTTCGACGGCCCAGATGGCCGCGAGTGCTATGGCAATGTACGGTAGACAAGGGCCTGCGACTCCGAAGAACATACCTACTCCTGAGGCGATGGCTGGTATGGCTTCCGAAATCTTCTCCAACCCATCGAGAGCATTGTTGGCGATCTTGCAGACCATCTCGCCAGCCTTCATTGTGAACAGAGTGATCAGAGCCCCAACTGCTGCAACCGGACCGATAGAACCTTTTACGTAAGTGCGATATATTCCTTCCGCTCTGTGTACTAGCTTGCAGGATTCAGGCTCTACATCATCATACTCACCCGCGGTCTCCGCTACATTGTAGTCGTCTGCATCGTCCTCATCATAGTCCTCGTCATCTATATCCTCGACTGGATCTTCATAAGCCTCTGTCTCATACATCGCTCTGGGGATCCGTCGCTGGGGGACAGCTATATAGTGGCTTTAAACTGTAGTCTATAGCATGGCATCCGTAATCTTGAATGCGGGCATGTTTGCCTTAGCGAACTGGGGGCTCGGCTTTGCTGACAAGAAGGCGGCAGAAGTCGAGCGTGAGCGTCATAACCAGGCGATGGAGAAGCTGTCTAAGGAGACGTTTGAGTACAGCAAAGCCCTTGAGCATATGCGCCAGAGGAAGGCACGCTGACGCCAACTCCGAGCTCAGGCCAACCAGAGCCTCAAAGAGGCAGATGAGAGTCTCGATGAGTACGACAAGGCTGTATCAGAGCCAACGCTCGACTATGAAGCATCGACAGGTCAGAAGACAGCAGTGCTTATAGTAGTGGTGGCAGCTGCAGCGGTGACGACGAGTCGTGCTCTATGCATGCTCAAGCTGAATACCTGATGTGTTCGACACGCATACCGTAGCATAGCCAAAGTAAAGTTCCATCACACCTAATGGGTGAGTCCCAGATATGAGGTTTCCAATGTCGAAGCTAAGCCGGTTGCCCTGATTGGGTGGGATGTCCCTACCCCCGAGGTGGTGACGGCCTTTGAGTGCCGACTTGAGGTCGTTGCTTCAACTGGTTAGTCGCAGAAGCGCATATGACTTAGTTCTCTGTCTGTAGAGTTGGCAATCAGCCAGCTCGCGTACCTCACCAAGAACATTGGTCCCAGCAACCACAAGCTTGAAGTCGTCTAGTGGAACTGCCACAGGCTTCTCGACACCTGCCCGTAGTTCGAATTCCGTGAATCCCTCATCACCCCACAGCGTAGTACCCCTTTCCGTTCACATAGAAGGTTGGGCCACGAGCCAGCGGACCTAGGACTCGGTACTCATCGTTCACATAGGTGGTGTCCACGGTGCTGTTGCTCTGCACGATCTCCCACCTGTTCAGAACCTGCGGGAGCTCTACCGTCTGTTCTGTTGTGCTCTGAAACTTGAACTCGAGTGTCATGCTCTTGATCTTGTGGATCTGTGCCGAGATTGCAAAGTCAATGTACTTCCCAGCAGCGGACAACGGGTTCTCATCGTGTATACTGGGTCGAATGACCGTCAGGCATTCCTCCGAGGATCAGTGCCGTGCGATGTCGCAGGTTCAATGGCCCCATCTGGATGTTGCACATACTGCAGCATGTTTAAGGTCTGGGTATATGGAGGGGTTAAACTGCTGCCATGTTTGGTAAAGTTCTCCAGCAGATCGTCTATAGGCAGAAAGACAAGTCGGCACGACAGCCACGGCATGCACTGTCCCACTGTGACAGGGTCCGAGGATTGCTTCGTGACATCAACATTATCCACGAGTGAGCCAAGGTCACACCTCCGTCTGATGCGGAGATACTGGCCGCCATAGAGGAAGGAGTGCCAGCTCGTAGTACAAAAGAACTCCTGACTCGGATACTCTACCGGAAGTTTGACAGCACCCAGGGCAGGACACTCGACCTACCTGTGGCCCAAACCAACAGTCCTGTGATTTTAGCTCTCCAAAAGGCGAGGGTCGACCCCAAAGATCTACTAACGGTTGGGAAGTGGGCTGCCGTATTTAGTCTCCATAGCCAGGAAGAGCGAGATATGCTAGATAGTCTCCAGTCTGGAGCAAATAACGACTTCAGGGAGGAAGTCAGTGCCACTGTAGCGGAGAGCCACGACACCAGTCATGCAGAAGGTACTCAGGAGGGGGTCACTGTTGGCTGCAAGGAGTCTGTTGAGCACATCTTCAACAAAGAAGGGCGCAGGAGATTGGCCAGTGATCTGGAAGCATTTTACGAAATTCCCGGATATGTACCAGGACTACATCATCAAATCCGCTCACAAGTCAGATGCTAAGCACGGATGGCTAAAGTGGGTCTACCGTGAGAAGAACCAGATGAAGAGAATCCCTAAAGATGACCCTCAGTGGTTAGAGTTTAAGCGACAGTATGGACCTGCCGAAGTAGTTTCTGACGAAGTAGCTTCTGACGAAGTAGCTTCTGACGAAGGTTCTCAAGCATCTGACGAAGTAGCAGAGCCCGCCGACGAAGTAGCGGAGACCGTGCAGCCTTCTGATGAATGAAAAAGTTGCGGCAGCCGCGACAGTTTGTCAGCGATGACGCGTAGAGCAGGCTAGTTTCCTGGCGGGATTCAGCTTGTAGGTGAAGGTCTGCGCCTTTTCCAGAGATGGCTTAAAGTGTGACAGCTCACCTGTCTCCTTGTTGCTGAAGATGAAGAGGTACAGCTCAGCTGCCCTCTGTACACCTGCAATAAAGTCCCCTTTGGTCTCCTTGAGGGTTAGGCTGTCGTATATGGTCTTGAGCAGGGCACGTCCACCCCTGGAGCTGAAGTATAGCAACTGGGCATGGTGGCGGATGTCTGGTGAGATCTCGCGGGTGTACTTCTGAAAGAGGATGAAGACAGTTATCTTTGTGTGCCGGATGCGCCTGGTGATGTTGCTGAGGTAGGTGACTGTCTTCTGGTCCATTGCAGGGTCATCGATAACTAGAACAAGTGGTTCTGTCAGTCGGGCTGCCAGCAGCTTCTCCATCAGTGCTTGCAGGTTCTGCGTCTTGGTGATTGGGCCATTGTACCATTGATCATTACTGTCAACCGCCTCAGCGGCGGAGTCGGACACCAGATGGATGTATTGAGAGTATAGATGTTCGGTTAGGAGAACCTGCAGCAAGATGTTTTTCCTATGTCCTGACGGGGCAATGATCAGCACCACCTGGCCAGCATCGGCCGGCCTACTGTCGAATGGTACAGACATGCGTGCAGAGGATGGTTAGCACTTGGTCGGCGGTAGCCTCGTCTATATCTGGGAGACTAAACGGCAGTACTTCCTGCACCAGCTCTTTTGCCTGCTGAGCAGGGAAGCCTGCACCTCCGGCGGATACGAAGGATGCGATGGAGGCGTCAAGCATGAAATCCCAGCAGCAGCTGAGAAGATAGCGTAGAGGGCCTGTGTCAGCACCCACAGTGTCTAGTATGTATGATACATGCACGGGAAGCCATGACTATCCTGTGGTCTTAAACGGCAAACCAAAGAACCCTGACTTCTTCACCTCTGGTAGCTGGAGGCTGGCGGTAGCACCTTTTTTGCCATCAACAATGATATTGCTCAGGCCGAGGGTGCCTACCCTGAGATTCTCTCCATCCTGTTGGAATAAGCTCCGCGGTTTCAGGAGATCCTTAACCAGGTCTTGTGCATAGGACTCAGCCATAACCTTGATGGCACCAGCCTCATCGACTCCGAGCGTACCTCGCATAGTTGCCCTAATGGCCAATTGTCCTACCGTATCAGTGTTCCCGATGAGATCTCGGGCTGGGATGGTACCTCGGATCTCCCGCGGGTCTCCCTTCTCATCGAAGTCTAGGCAGGAGATAGGGGCAACAGTGTCCTGTGAACCGAGGCGTGCCTCGCCCAAGTGAGCAAGATCGCCTAGCTCTTTGCTTTCTAGGTCTCTGAGTTATAGTGCTATATACACGGCTTAAACCTACTAGTCATACCCCCAGTGAAATAGTAAGGCATAGGAGGACCACGCAGTCAGCCAAGGGAATATGTAGCAGTGCTCAGGGTACTGGCCCTCTGCAGGGGCATGCCTTGTGGGCAGTCCACCATTCCCGGGCATTGGCGATCCTCAGTCCGCGTGCTCAACTATGGGCTACACACCGCCCTCTGGCATGCCCTGCCTCATATGCTGCAGGGGTTGCGTAATCCATCTCTCACTATTTAGAGGGGGTTAAACGTAGGCGACGATGATCTCAGGCATTGCCCTCGTTGCTAGCCCTGGAGCCGCAGCCTCCATTAGTGTAACACGTTCACCCATGATCTTGGCGGCAACAGTGTAGGAGGCACCACTGAGGGCGATCTTTGGGATGGGATGAGTTATTCCGAGACAGTACCCGGCCACCCCACTCACCACTGTAGCGGGGACAGCCGCAGTGGCGGCAGGAAGAACCTCATTTCCCCCTGTCATCTTCACCACGACCACATTCGCCGCCACGTTGCTGGCGACATGGACTGCCAGAGGTTTTGCTTTGGTCAGTAACTTCTGTGTCTTGGTTCTCAGCAGGTTCTCCACCTTCTGAACTCGCCTGCCTCTCGGGCAGTTGCTTCACGATCTGTACCGTTGACGTCATTGTTTAAGCACTGAGTATACAACGCGGTTAAACGTCTGCGTCCCCTGTCGAGAGAGCTAATATGATCTTCCCAGTCTGTATCTGCCAGGTGTCTGGGTTGGTACTCAGGAATATTCATCTCTCTATTGAGACATCTTAAACACGTCCGGTCCGAGAAGTACTATGAGGTCTTCTGGAGGGAGTTGAAGGGCTACAAGAAGAAGGCACCAGATGAGCTTGCTCATCTCTCCGGTGCTGAGCTGACAGAGGAGCTGACAGCTGTGAAGCTCTATCTAGGATTTGGTAAGGGGCAGATCTGCTTCCTCGAATACCTTATCATGGGTGGGAGTATCGTCGAGCTGAAGGGTTCTACAAGGATCGGGAGTATCTGTCAGATGTGTTCCAGCAGTTGCAGACCTCCATGGCCTCACCTGACTCAGAGCTGAGCAAGGCTCTGCGATACTACAAGCTGGAAAAAGGATGCGCTGTGGAACCATCCAGCCCTTGGATGTGCATGTTGGCAGCATGTATAGGGGCTGTAGGGCAGGTCAAGCTGGTTCAGTGTCTCACCGTGGTCCCCACTGCTACTGTAGAGTCAGGATAGCTGATTTGCTAGCGGCGGAGTAGGCTGATCCCGAGCGCCACGATAGCTGGGCCTGACAACACTCGTAGAGCTACCAAGGGAAGCGGTGTCGTGTCGACTGGCTGCAGTGTCGGGGTCGGAGCTGCCATGGGAAGCATTGTGTCGACTGGCTGCAGTGTCAGGGTCGGAATGACTGTATGGCCCCGTACTACGCATAGGTGCGTTGATATCAGTGTTGATGCCGAAGTGGACACCGGGGGAACTCCCCTCGACTATCATGTTGTTATAGCCCCTGACTTGGAGGTCCTCGATGTTCACGATCATGTTGCTCGGAATCAACCGTAGGTGTGGTGAAATGGCAAAGTCAAGTTTGCGACGGGCCATCTGCAACCCCTGCTGGAACTTAGCAATAAGACTGCTGGGATCTGCCACGATGATCATATCTTCAAAGAGACTGATGAACATGGCCTGGACCTCTGCTCCGCTGACACCATCTATGGAATGACTCAGCTTGGTCTGTGCTGTAAGGAGGCAGTAGCACAGTGCTTCCAGGGACTGGTTGATCTGAACGATCCCTGCTGGTGTGAGACCTGAGCTGGTGTGTGGAACAAAGTACCCCCACACATCTGGATAGTCCTGCCGCAAGCCAGTGATGTGCATATTTTGCACCAGCGCTCCAGGGTCGGAGTCTGGATCGAACGAGAATGTTGGTGTCTTCCGGCGGCCTACTCGATGGGGTGTTCGATAGGGGAATCCTGAGTAGTCACGCCTCGGGTCACCGTACATAACCCCTAGGCCGCTGTTATCACCACCATACCACCGATAGTCTGGGTGAGCGCTGAACTCTCTCTGTAGTCTGCTGGCCACTGAGACGCTGTGACGTTTGTATCAGGGAGGCTTGCACCCAGCTCATGGAGGATTCATCGCACCGTGAAGTACACGTGGAATCTGAGACAGTTGGCGATGAGCACAGCTTCAGGAGTACCAGAATAGGAGCGAAGTAGGGTGGAACTTACTCCACATCCTGCTGTGGCACACCACACGGCAAAGTTCAGCTGCCGATTCCAGTATGAGAGGCTTGGAGCAGCCATGCAAGTATGAGCTTGCTTCGCATCCTTGATGGTGATGGGTGGTTGGTCAGTGGTTGTGGGTTGACGGAGAAGCTGGTTCGGGACCGTCCATCCACTGTGATGGAGAACGGTGTTAGCTTTGGTATATCATCCAGTAGACCTCTCAGGCCAGTCAAGGGTGTATCCAGGAGGGGCGGTTGGCTCCGGATGACTGTTGTGAGGTTCAGTGGGAAGGTCATCTATACTGGTGTTCTTAAAGCTACCGTACAGGCAGCACACTATTTGAAGTCGTCTCGACTCCAGAGACCAGCGAGGCGACCTCGCCGTAACATCTCGTTTTTAACTCCTCCATATCAACTTACCCACTGGAGCCTTTGAGGTATTGCTGTCGCACTTTAGGTTTCTCCGTGCGGTACAGGGCTTGGACCTTCAGTATATGGTGGTACTCTTCATCGGTGACCTGGCCATCCTCGAGAGCTTTGCTGACAGACTCGTCGATAGTCCGTAGCATACTCTGTGCCAGTGTCACGTACTTAGCATGCTTCTCCAGCCTCCTTGTGATCTGCCGCTGCCCCACCCCCAAGCCCGTGGCCAAGACAGTGGCGGCTAGTGTCGCACCACCCAGCGGGTTGGCGACGAGGGCACCCACCCCTGTAGCGAGAGTGGCCACAGCTGCCACACCAGCACTGGCTCCAATCACACTCGTAGCAGTGGTTGTACGCGCGAGGACGTTGTATGCTGTCTTATATCGCCTGCGCGTTCTGCTGTACTTTTCTGCCTCACGTACAAGATTCTGCCTGATGGTATTTATCTGCTGGAGTCGCCAGCCGTGGATGTTAGCGCCCTCGTCAGCAGTCAGGGAGGGGTATAGTTCTGGTTGCTTCCGCCACTCTGATTTTGCCATAGTATATCTGGAGGCTTAAACCTGCATCAACTGCAGAATCTGCTCATGAGTCATAGAAGGGTTCATTTTGGAGAGCCTGGCGAACCATACCAGCTTGCTGGTGTTGAGACAGACGTCTCTTAGACAGTGGTCATCCAGCACTATGTCAGGTGCCAGTAGCTTTCTGAGACGTGACATCTGGAACTTCACATTATCACCAAGATAGTAGGTCCGCCGCTGGATGGCTTTCTTGGTCTTACACTTCTGCGCTATCTCCTCTTCCCACTGTATGACCTCTGGCTCATCCTCGTCTGAGAAGACACCTGGCTCATCGTCGTATGTGAAGACATCTGGCTCATCGCGTCTGTCAAGACTCCTGCGTCCCGCTTAGTCTTCTTCCGAAGGTCCTGCCAGTATTTGGAAGCTTCACTGTTCCTTCGCCTCCTTGCAATGCTCACGTTCTGTTGATACCAGCTCTCCCGCTGTAGTCGCTCTCCTTGTTGCAGTGCGAGCATCTGTTCGTTTGTGCAGGGGTCATGAAGGGGCAACCCTCTTTCATCATCTCGGCAAAGGTCAGATATTCCTGGTATGATATCATGTTGTCGTCAGGTCAACGAGTAATAAGAGTCTAAACTCTAAATGGGCATCCGATATCCCATCCGTGCTGGCATATATGTTAATGGAGGAGCTGTAAACAGGTGATTTACAGGTGTGAACAGGCTAGGACTGATAGATTTCCGTAGGTTGCTGTTGGCACCTGGGAGATACTCTATCACGTCCCGGCCGACTTCTACGAGTGAGCTGCTGTGTGCACTGCCCGGAGGTTGATGTAGCACATCAGCGTGTATGTATGTTGTGCCTCACTGGGGCACCTCGAACAGGACCCAGTCTACACGGTACTGTACCACCCGTCTCCCCTCTAGAGAGGGTGAGATTACGTTCTCACCACCGGAGAGCAGCAGTCGGACAATCGGCATGGTTATATGTCTTGTTTAAACCCCTCCTATAGCGTGCTATGGAACCCATATTTGCTCAATCGACTGGTCTTGCTAACCTGGCAGATGTGTACGCAGTTGGTGCTGCCAAGGTAGAAGAGAGCGATGGCAAGTCATTCGCCCTACAGTACGAAGCAAGCTCAAAGGCATTCTCCCTCCACCCCATTGGTGGTGATGGGGTGGAGCTGCTCACAGACCTCAAGGATGTGACGAAGGAGCACCTGGGTCGCAACACAGATGGCCACAAGATCGTGTTTTGGTACGATTTCCCGAAGAGGAAGTACATCCTTGAGCCGTTGATTGAACTCTCGGATACAGAGGTGGTAGACATCAACACCCTAAATAATGACCTCAGCTTTCATCTGGTCAAACCCTATTCGAGTGGTGCCCCACCGTTGGTCCGTGATGGCCTGCTATTGACCCTGGCAAAAAACCTGCAGTTCATGTTTGAGAAGAAAGAAGTGTGGTACCGCGCCGGACCTGGGGGTAACTGGCAACCATGGTTGCCCCTATATAGGCCTCCCGCACTCATTGACATAGAGGTTACTACCCTCTCCACTGTTGTGAAAAGGGATGGGAAAGTTCGAAAGCTCTACAATCGGGGATCATCCTTCCTCACCTACATAGGTGAAGGTGTCTCCCTGACGAGGGTGGGTCACCGGATCGGGGTTACAGGTGGAGAGCTCCTGCTGTGTCGTCCATTCGATGGACCAGAAGAAGCTGTTAACCTCCAGGAGGGCATCCTATGGGTAGATGGTGTGTCACGTGTCTCCAAAGTCAAGGGTGCTGTTAAACTGCTTCAGCGAGTCTGACTCACTAGCCCGCAGACGACTCATATAGTCCTAGAGCTACGTTTCTTAGCCGGCGGCAGAGTGAAGCAGCTAGCCCCTGCCTAGAGGATGAAGATCACTATCGATCCGGATGGAACAGGGCTCGATCTGGCACAGATATTTCTCGACGGGTTCACTCTGTTCAGTTTAACTCTTCATATTTAGCCATGATTCTCAGCATACTGCTCGTGCTGGCGTCTACAGCAGTGGCACAGGGCGCTGAGACTCAGGGTTGATAAAAATCATGATTTTTTTATAAAAATCAAAAAAATCGGATTTTTTTGATTTTAATCAATTTTTTTGATTTAAATCAGATTTTTATAACCATGTTTTTTATATTACTAATTAATGATAAGATATGCAATTTTAAGTCAATTTAATTAATTTATTTCAAATCAGATCAATATAGTTATACATGTATATGATGATTCATTTGTTAAGTAACTTGTAAACAAAAACAAGCTTGCCAGCTTTCTCAGTACCAAGACGGTTTCTCACTTTTGAATGCACAAAACCAAAAGTTGAGAATATTCTCTCAACACCTGCACTAGAGGCAGTAGCACCAAGTATTGCATATATCATGTTTAGCACATGGTCACTGACTCTGTCTGATAGAGATTTCCACCAGGCAAAGGGAGACAGATTCCAGAACAGATGAACTAAACAAGTAATCCTTAAATGGATCTGCTCTGGCCCGGTAGTTCATGATTATAGGTATCATGTCTGGGGATGACACAGACACATACTCCATCACACTGTCAGTTTCCTTGGTAGACAATCCTTTACCAGCAGTACGCGGATCCAAAATATAGGCGAGATAGTGGGCAGGAGTGAGTGCCTGCTTACATCGTTCGTGGAACTTCTTCATAATGCTTAATGATACCCCACCTTCTTCAAAGTCTTTTTCCAACTTCTTCCATACACTAACTGCATCACTGAGAAAACAGCTATCACTCTGTACTATATCCAGGGCAATGGAGATTGGCTTAAGGAGCCTCAAATAGTCCTCTGCTTGTCTCTTTATCCCAATATTTTGCACTTTACTAGCCACATTTGTGTCTATACTATCCCTATTTTCCTCACACACTTTCAAAATGATGGACCAGTTATCCAGGTAGCACTGAAGGCAGTCAGCTAGCGTATTCCAGCGGACATCTTGTGGTAGGACGAGTCGCTTGCCTCCCTCTGCCTTGTACCATGCTGCTGGTAAATGTGTATTGCGAAAGTACTTCACAATCTGTGTGACGTGTTCCTTAACACCCTTGATCTCTATGTCATGAGCAAGTAGGTTCATGAGGTGGGCTGAACATCCATGGGCAATAATGTCTTTGTGGTCTTTCTTCAGTTCTTCACGCATCTTACGCATGTTAGCCGCATTGTCAGTTACAATGCTACCTATGTTACATTTAAACTGTTCTTCGCAATGTTTAATAGCACTACTAGCAACCTGTTTCATGTACTCAGCAGTGTGACTGTGGCCTGACGTATCCACAGTCTCAGTAAGATAGGAATCACCATCCGAAGTGGTTACAGAGACACAAACTACAGGTTCATTATGTATATTACTCCAACCATCTAAACACATGGAGACAGTCTTGCCTTCAAGCCTTTCTTTACACTCATCCTGCAGTGACTGCTGAACCTTGTCCAGTAAACTACCGGCTACTTCATACCGACTTGGTGGGCAGTAGCCTGGTCTCAGCATCTGGACTAGTTTAATGAACTCTGGATGTGTGACTGCAGAGAATGGTGTGTTAGTAGCGTACACGTAGCGACCGACTTGCTCATCGATGGCGTCTTTCTCAATTTGGGATGTTCTCAAAACATAGTGGTCTAGACCAGCAAAATAAAATATTACTGTATCAGCCAGGAAAGGTAGACACATGTGGGATAATGTTGACATTAGTGTGCTAAGGGTTAACTGGCTGACTGCTCTGAGCTACTTGAGAATAGTTTCAAGCTGCATTACTCAAAACCTGCTAAATAGTGTGAAAACAATATAACTCAAAGTTGTTGGTGATTTATTCACCAAGAAGTTTCAGTCAAATTGTTTTCAAAATATTCAAGTAAATTTTTTTAGTTATTAATTTAGCAATATTACTGTTTCAGCCAGGAAAGGTAGACACATGTGGGATAATGTTGACATTAGTGTGCTAAGGGTTAACTGGCTGACTGCTCTGAGCTACTTGAGAATAGTTTCAAGCTGCATTACTCAAAACCTGCTAAATAGTGTGAAAACAATTTGACTGAAAGTTGTTGGTGATTTACTCACCAAGAAGTTTCAGTCAAATTGTTTTCAAAATATTTAGTAGTTTTTAGATGAGTCTCACTATAGTTTTCTGACATAAATCTTTTTAGGAATTTGGGATTAAAATTACAGTACTATGCAGTGATAAGGTTAATGTGTCCGAATTAAGCCAATTAACTACCTGACTGCTTAACTGTTATGTAACACCACAGGTGTTATCACCTCACACAATCAATAAAGGGGTCTGCTCTTGAACAACACTGCTGTCCTATAAAGATCTCACAGTAATAGACTAACTAAGGTGGTAACCCTTTGATTGCCTTGTTTATTTAATTTATTTTTAAATAAGGCAGTGTATTTGTTTGCAAAATTATTTAACTGTAGAAAACATATAGACTGTAACTGAAGGATTAGCTATTAATCAGTTTTAATTACTTGGTCAAGAGTTAGGCTGAGTTAGTGTGTGGTCTGTCGGTCAGATTATCAGTCTGTTTGTCAGTTAAATTTTTATTCACAAAATATTATATTCTCTTACCTGCACTGATTTTGGTTCTCTTGGTAGGCGTACACAACGGTGATGACTCCCCTGCCTCTGGGGCAGGGCGCTTCCTAGGCGTAGAGACTGTTATTGCTGGTGTATCTTGTGTATCGGTCTTACATTCACTATGATGCTGCTTCATACGTGCTACTATGCCTTGCATAGATTTGCCACATTCTTTACACTTAGCCTTACAACCAGATTTACCAATCTCAACATCCTTATCAAAGTACATCCAAATGCGATCTTGCTTTCTTCCAGGCATCTTAACTTATTTTGAACAAATGATGAGTTAAGAAACATTCTATTTGCTTATATGTACTGTGGGATTCAATGTGTTTTCTTAACCTGGCTGCATGTAAACCAGATCTCTCTTACACGAGTGCTGTCTATGTTTTTTTATCCATCAATGTCCATCAGTTTACATACATTGTTTATCAAAGTCAGAGAAAGGAGTTAGCCTGAATGTTTTGATAATCTAGCAAAGTCTGGGCAGTAAATGGGGATAATGGGGTTATAGTATCAGGGACAGAAGCAACACCTATAAAACAACTGTGAGGCAAGGTCAAAACAACAGTTTTTAAAGGTTATTGGGTGTATACAGATGAAATAAAGCAAGTAATACAATATGATGATTTTATTAAAAAAACACTGACTTTTAAAAAAATCGCATCATGATTTTTTTGATTTTTTTGGACTGATTTTAATCATGATTTAAATCACTGATTTTAATCATTTGATTTAAATCAAACAACCCTGCTGAGACTGCCATGATATTGGATGCCAAGTGGGCCCACTTCTGGGATGCCCCCCCCCCCCCCCCCCCCCAGTACAATCCTTGGGTCGACCCCTTGCGGAGAAACATTTATGCCGCTTTCACCCACGTAAAGAGATCGAGTCAGTCTGCCACTTCTATGGGGTGGAGAGGGTAGGCCGTGGTTGTCTGCTGGAGACCCCTGCTCAGCACCAGATTCTCTGCGTAACATGTGAACATGCCAGAGTCTGCCGTGGTTCACATGCTAATCACTTTAGCCTCCTCCCAGGTGAGCGTTGTCAAGGTAGATGGAAGCCCCTATGGGTGGTCCCATCATGCCGATGCGACTGGCAGAGACTACGTGTTTGTCTGAGCCTACACAGAATAGAGAGGCCGGCCCTGTGGACGATCAGTGGTGTATATCACTGTGGAGGCTTGTCTCTAAATGGGCGTTCAGCCCCTGGTAGTAGTAGTGGCGGGATGATCCTACCTCCCTGGCAGCCATTCGGCGATCTGTGGTGGTCTCAACAACCTACTCCCCAGGGATTGAGAGGGCGGTGGGGGCCACGGATCGCCGAACGGCGGCCAGTTGAGGGAGGTGGTATCATTTTGACCCTGACCAGGATTAAATCACTTCATTCTTGTGGTACCGATCAGGACCGGAATGAAAGGCAAACACCAACCACATGTCTCAACAACCCTAAGTCCCCAGGGATTAAGAGGGCGGTGGGGGCCACGGATCGCCGATTGGCTGCCAGTTGAGGGAGGTGGTATCATTTTAATTCCAACTCTACTACTGTTTCAAATTGATTCCACACGGTAAAAGTGAGCAAACAGCTATCTAAAACTGAATCGGCATGGCTAGAAATAGATCTTTCTCTTGGCAAATGTCGTATCCCTAAGCACAATGGAGGATTCCAGTTTATCCATCAATCATGACATCATAATCAATTACGTGATTTGTAGGATGACGTCATGATCAATTACATCATGAATGATGTAGATAAGTTTGTTACAAATGTTTAATTGATGATGCACTAAGCGTTGTTGTATGAATTGTGTCTTTGCTATTTAATAAACATGCTGATTGAATATTTTGAAACTAGTCTGACTGGGCAGCAACAATACCCAGCCAAAATAGTTTCAAAATATTTACCAGCTTACCTGTTGCAGGGATCGATCGATCCCAACACAGGTGAAGCATCGGTGGAACGGAGCTAAATTCGGGCGGTGCATAGCTAAATGTGGATTCATCCATTCAAAATAAATTACTTTATCTAAGGTATGACTCGGCATCCTCTAATTACACTACACAAATCATATTACATATGTTATACAGTCTGTATGTACACGTAATTACTGGTCAATAATGCAACTACACAACAAGTCAAGCATATTAACCCTTTAATGGTCATACTGGCCAAAGCCGGTTATGGTCTTGTTAAATGTCGATTTACAGGTCAAGAGAATAGAATTTTAGAAAATTTACCACCGGAATGACTGGCTCGATAGCCGAGCCAGTCATTCCAGTGATAAATTGTCTAAAATTCTATTCTCTTGGCTGGTAAATGGACATTCAATAGGCAGATATTTAAATTTTCTTTACCAAATTCAACCATTAAAGGGTTAACTGTTTAACCCTTGAAATTCAAGACGGAAACGTGATGACCGCTACATATTGACGTATGCAGCAACAGTGCCCAGTCAAATTAGTATTGGAATATTTCACAGAATACTCCCTACATGTAGATCATAAAGAATTTGTCGTGTTTGGTTTGTGACGGTTAGAGGGTTAATAACATAATATTTCAGAAAAATACAAGTATGTTATCTATGTATATATATAATTTTAATAGTGAAGCGGGGTGTGTGTTTCAGAAAATATCTGTTTAGAGACTGTACACCGACAGTCATGTTGGCTCTAATAACTAGTGTTTTGTACTGTAGGTTACCAGGCGGCAGCACCTCCTTCAGGCTATGTTCATCCTGGTGCAGCTGGGGGGTATGCACCAGCACCGCCCCCTGGTGCTTATGACCCAAGCAAAGCTCCTCCACCTGGTTATCAACTACCACCTGGCCCACCAACAGGACCCTACCAGCCTGTACCAACACCCAGCTACCAGACATATGGAACGACAAGCACAGTTACCGTTCAACCAGCCGCAGCCACACAGGTGGTGGTCGTGGGTGGATGCCCAGCCTGTAGGGTGAGTTCATGTATTGTAAACAGAGCTTGAAAGTACAATGTAGTGTGGATGAGCCAGTATGCAAGAGGGATAGCAATGAGTAACTCTTATGCTACCTTTGTCCTACAGTATAGCTCAGAAATAACTTATTAATTTTTCCATAACAAAATCAAATGTCCTGTTTAATATTTTGAAAATAATTGAATTGTAAGACATTGCTATGGCAGCAATGTCTCCAAATCAAATTATGTTCAAAATTTTCAACATAACTATTTTATGCGCGTCCAGTGGTGCCTGTAGAAAATTGTGCTCACTAACGTGCTTCTGTATTTGTTTTGGGGCCATGTTAACATATGTATGAGCTGTACTGTAATATTTCAGAACCATGACATGTGTCTGAGCTTGTGTTTACTCTATCTTTCCCTTTTCAATGATGACTGGTGTAATTTTGGCAGCACCAGCTTTAAACAACACTGTTTTTAGCTCACCTGGCCCGAAGGGCAAAGTGAGTTTATGCTATGGCGACCATCAGTCAACTTTTGCTTTAAAACACTACTCCTCATTAACCACTTGGCCGATTTCAACCAAATTTGGCTGGAAGGACCCTATGGTCATAGGCTCCAGAACTTCCATTTGAAATTTCAATTCATCAATTTTTGGGTGAAAATCTTAGATTTTATTAAAAATGTACCGGAACTTGTCAAATTGCTTCTCCTTACCATTCTGAATGATTTCAACCAAATTTGGCTGAAAGGACCCTGTGGTCATAGGCTCCAGATCTTCCATTCAGAATTTTGATTCATCAATTTTTTGGGTGAAAATCTTAGATTTTATTAAAAATATACCGGAAATTGTCAAATAGCTTCTCCTCACCATTCTGAATGATTTAAACCAAATTTGCCTGAAAGGACCCTCTGGTGGTAGGTTCCAGAACTTTGATTCCTCGATTTTTTGGGTGAGAATCTTAGATTTTAGTAAAAATTTACGAGAAATGGTCAAAATGCTACTCCTCCATAGCTGCTTGACATAGTTCAACCAATTTTGGTTAAATGGATTCTATGGTGCTAGGCTTGAGAACCTCCATTCAGAATTTTGATTCATCAATTTTCTGGGTAAAACTCTTAGATTTTATGTAAAATGTACCAGAAATTGTTAAATTGCTTCTTACTACTTCGAGCAATTTCAACCAAACGACTAAAATGATCTTATGATCATAGGCCCCAGAATTTCTATTCAACACTTTGATTGGTAGATTTTTCCTGTGAAATCTTTTTCCCCATATTGTTTAATGTAAAAAAGTATGTATATTTAAATGCAAATGCTTCAAATGCTAATGATCCAGGTGGGCGTCACATACCCTTGGGCCTCTTGTTACAATTGCACCAGTTTCTAATCAAGGATTCTGACGTCATAATTAATTACTGTACAGTAGCATGTAGGCTGACGTCACAATCATAATTGAGAAAACTGTCCTAAAGCTAGAACAGTTCAGGTGAGTGTCACAGGCCCTTGGGCCTCTTGTTCAAATAAATCAGTGGGTATTTGTTAGTTTATGGGCACTTTCAACTAACTATAGATGTGTGGACACCATTTTAAATTTGGATTGCTTTTAATCTATTGTGTGAGTTGAGTGGAAATTCTCGTAAAAAAACCACAGCATCCCCTGCTGGCTCAGTCATTCACCAGTGATAGTCATTTATATGACTTACAAATAGCCACTAGCACTGTAGCACACCAAGGTGCTAACTCCACACATTGTACACACGCCTTGGTGAATCTCTACTAACCTGATCTACTGTTTGTCATGTCATGTGTGTCAGCCTTTCAAGCTTAACACGGTGTTCCTACCTCTTACTACCTTTTGTATATTGAATTTGATTGTATGTAGTGTCGCCAATCTTCTCCCATTGTGGGTAACAGATTGTCTAAACCTCAGAAATAACTTATTTCCAAAACAAAATAAACTGTACTGTTAAATATTTTGACCATAGTTGGATTGGAAGATATTACATGTGGCTCAGGTACGTGTACATCGGGTCATGATTGATCCACGTTCCTGTGTTTAGTAGAAAAGGTCAAGCACCGAAATTAACTGAAGCACTATTATGGACCAAAAATCATAGTTTTTCATTTTCGATGCATTTCACATCTACAAATAAGCCATTAATACGTATTTGTTGATGTGTATTATTTCAGGTTGGTGTGCTAGCAGATGACTTCACGTGCTTAGGTATCTGCTGTGCGATACTGTTTTTCCCCATTGGCCTGCTATGCTGTTTGGCCATGAGACAGAGGCGATGCTCAAATTGTGGCGCCATATTTGAGTAACAGGACCGCAAGCCTATATTGATGTGTGTTGTTTTACCATGGGCGATATTATTAAATAATGCAAGTCAGATTTCAGCCGCTGGTATACATGTACATGTATTAAATATGCATGTATGTATTTAATCTTTTGACACTCAATCTGGCCAAACACGACCTCTGCAGTCGTCTTGAGAAAGGTCCATCTGCAGACCAAGAGAAGACTGTTTTTGAAGATTTACCACTGGAATGACTGGCTCAATAATCGAGGCTGTCATTCCAGTGGTACATTTTCAAAAACAGTTTTCTTATGGGCTGCAAATGGGCATATTGTCTGAGAAAATTGAAATTTTATTGAACAAATTTGATGATTAAAGTGCTACTGCTGATCCTCTTACCAGAGTAACTGCACCAAGAGATAACAAGATATTCTTGTGACTCATTGAAGGAAGATGCAGGTCCATGTGGTTACTGAACCGTGTTGCTAAAATCTTAACCATTTAGCCACTACAGACCAGAGATGAAAAATTCTTTGTGATCAATGTAGTATTTTGCTGAATATTTCGAAACTACTAGGACTGGAAGCTGTTGCTACCTGTGGTAGAAACAGGTTCTAGTCAAATTGATTTTAAAATATTCAACAGTTCTCCTGTATAGTTATCTTGAAATTGAGACAGCAGAATTTCAAGGGTTACGGGTTAAATACAAATATTTAGCAATTAACCGCTTTCGCATATATGTAGAAGACAAAAGCTGACAATTATGGGTTACATGTGTAAGACGCTACCTAGTAGGTAAATCTTTAAAGTTACATTTATATGCAAGTTATGATATCATACAAAGAGCAGAGCCTACACGTAATGTAAACCTCTTGCTATCCCATTCATATGGTAGCTTACACAAATAATTTATTTGAAATCCAGTTCAGATCTTAGGACTGCTTTAAAAACATTCGGACGAGCGAACAGATGGACGGAGGCAATTACAATATCCCCTCCAATGTGCGGATAATTACTTTGAGCACAGTGTATACCAGTGGCAATTGTGAACCTTTGTCTTGAAGGTTATAGTTTCCAAATTAACTTCAGCAGTTTAGAATCTGAGAATCAAGTTGAATTTGGAAACACTATTTAATGCTTGCTGCCACATGTGATAAATACTGATATGAAGTGGATACTCATGTGAGATCCTTTGTGTACTCTGTCATGTCTGTATGCTTGCAGCCACATGTGATAAATACTGATATGAAGTGGATACTCATGTGAGATCCTTTATGTACTCTGCCATGTCTGTATGCTTGCAGCCACATGTGATAAATACTGATATGAAGTGGATACTCATGTGAGATCCTTTATGTACTCTGTCATGTCTGTATGCTTGCAGCCACATGTGATAAATACTGATATGAAGTGGATACTCATGTGAGATCCTTTATGTACTCTGCCATGTCTGTATGCTTGCTGCCACATGTGATAAATACTGATATGAAGTGGATACTCATGTGAGATCCTTTATGTACTCTGTCATGTCTGTATGCTTGCAGCCACATGTGATAAATACTGATATGAAGTGGATACTCATGTGAGATCCTTTATGTACTCTGTCATGTCTGTATGCTTGCAGCCACATGTGATAAATACTGATATGAAGTGGATACTCATGTGAGATCCTTTATGTACTCTGTCATGTCTGTATGCTTGCAGCCACATGTGATAAATACTGATATGAAGTGGATACTCATGTGAGATCCTTTATGTACTCTGTCATGTCTGTATGCTTGCAGCCACATGTGATAAATACTGATATGAAGTGGATACTCATGTGAGATCCTTTATCTACTCTGTCATGTCTGTATGCTTGTTATTAATACTGATGACACATGGATGATAACAGATGTGTAGATAGATGCATAATTGTACATATATTTATTATAATATTGAATATATAACTTGGCAAGTGTGAAAGAGAATGGATTATATTTTATTCCAAGGGGCTTGCATGTTCAACCATTCACTACAGCGCAGAAATAATTAAAATGTCTCCTAAGCAAAATAAAATGTTCTGGTAAATATTTTTAACATAATTGGAATGGAAGACATTGCTGCCTAAATTCAACAATGATTGAAAATATTCAACAGAACATTTCTTACTAACACGTAACATGTGTTAGTTATGGGAGTATGTTACCTTATTTATGCTCTGTACTGTAGTTTCTGTTTGTGTTCCGTATTCCGAGTTGCCTGAAGCCTAGATTTAACTCTCATGATGAAACTGACCAAAACTTGCATCTGCAGTTGCCTTGATCAATGTCCATTTGCAGGCCAAGAGAAGATTATTTTCGAAAGTTTACAATTTGAATAACTGGCTCGATAACTTAGCCAGTCATTCCATTGGTAAATTTTCCAAAATAATCTTCTTGGCCTGCAAATGGACAGTCAATAAGCAAATATTTTGATGTGTTTTTAACCAAATTTCAGTATTGAAGTGTTAACAGGATGAAAGTTTAAAGCTGCAGGGATGAATGTGGTGAGAGACAAAGACATCGCTTAACTCTGTAACACTCATATCAGCCAAAAAACGCTTCTGCAGTGGTCTTCAGAAATGTTCATTTGGAAACCAGAAGACTTTGAAAATTTACCACTGGAATGACTGGCTTCATTGGCGTGAGCCACTCATTCCAGTGGTAAATTGTCAAAAATAGTCTTTCTTGGTCTGTGAATGGACATGACCCATGACCAGTGACCCATGACGAGGCCGGTTTTTGCTGGCTTGACCATTAATGATTTAATGACTATTTGATCAACACAATCAAAATATTTGCTTATTCAAGGTCAATTCAGGAGAATACTATTTTTGAAAATTTACACGGTTATCGATCCAGTCATTTCAGTGGTAAATTTTCAAAAATAGTATTCTATTTGCCTGCAAAGAGACCTTCCTCCCATGGCAGAGGCCGCTTTTGGCTGCCTTCATCATGAAAAGATTAAGCCAGGTATATACATACCTGTATGTGTACATATGTACATGTATATAATATTTATGCTGATACTCATGACACCTAGTGTTCCGATTAATCGATTTGATCGATGATTGATTTGCATGTTCAACCAACCGATTGATCATGATTTCAGAAATTGATTTTGGTTGTTTATAAATTGACTTTATTAATATATTTTAACTGGTCAAGCTATAAAACGAATACTTTTTGGAAAAGAATTTAAATTTAATATATAGTATTACTCCTTAGTCTAAGACATTAATTCTTTCGGCACTGAAATAGTATGTTAATTTCAAAGCAACCATACCAATAACATGTTAAATATTTTGAAACTTATTTGACTGGAAGCTGTTGCTGCCTAAGGCAGCAACAGCTTCCAGTCAAATTAGTTTCAAAATATTCAACAGATTATTTCTTAACTTATTAAGAATCTGTCATACCTGCGATTTGGTTTGAAAGGGGTAATTATCCTTGAATATGCTATAATTACTGCATTCAAACTGAGAACCTGTTATGTTCAATCATTAATTGATCATCGGTTAGTATATAAAACCAATCATGGATCACAAAAATAGTACCAATTCCCAACACTAATGACATCAAGACTATAACAGTACTGTATCATGTTAGTGAACTTGTAATTTATTAACCCTTTAATGGTCATGATTGCACAAGAATATCAAAATGTTTACATAGTAAATGCCCATTTGCAAGCTTAAAGAAGGCTATTTTTGAAACCTTGACTTAAATGCCTGGTTACCATATCGAATCAGGCATTCCAAGGAGAGGGTTTGAACAATGGTCTTCTCTTGGCCTGCAAATGGAGATTTCTGAAGACCACAGTAAAGGCTGTGTTTGGCCAGCTTAACCATTGAAGGGCTAAGCTAATGTATATATTGTACAGTAATACTATATACAGTTTGCCCAGTCTATAATGAACACTGTATGGTCCCTCAAGACATCGTCACTAAAGACACGTGCCCACTTAACTCTAAGAATCAAGCCGGCCCAAACCGTGTCTCTGCAGTTTTCATGGGAAATGTCCATTTGCAGGTTAAGAGAAAACTATTTTTGATAATTTACCAATGGAATGCCTGGCTCGATAACTGAGACAGTCATTTCAGTGGTAAATTTTCAAAAATAGTGTTCCCTTTACCTGCAAATAGACCATCATTGAGCAAGTATCTTGATTTTCTTGACCAAATTTGATGGTTAAAGTGTTAATACAGCACATTTGCTATGGTGAAGAGCTTTTGGGGAGTAAATGATCATGGCTTTTGTGGTTATAGGTTCCATGGTCTTACACAACAATCCTTTGGCCTGATTTACAGACATTCATAATACACAGGCTTGATTCTGTTATTTTCTATATTGAACATATTATGGAGTTTAGGATATGTGGTATTTCTATGACAAAGAAATTAAGCATGTAAGAATCTAGTCATAAGACATGGAAAGCAAATGTCTAAGAAGCTTGGCACTTTACCACTGTTTGGATCATACATGTATGTAGGTACAATAAATTTACTTGCTACCGCAGAATTTTAAGCATAAGTTTTGAAATCCGCGTCTCATAATCCACAGGCATTTTACTGCACCCTTTCGACTTATGAAATACGAAAAATCTTAGCTTACCGCACTTTTCTTCGCAGTCTCAAGATATTATACTGAGAATTGCAACATTGCTTTGTTATGAGAAGTTACAGACCAAGTTCGAGTTTCAGGCGTATGCGTCAATTCTTTATGGAATTATGCCCCCTTTCGACTTAAGAAATATGAAAAATATTAGCTTTCCACACTTTTCACACTCCTTAAGATATTTAAGCGAAGATCGGTGTATCACCTTAGTATAAGGAGTTACAGAGCAAGTTCGAGTTTCAGACATTTTCGTCAATTTTTCATGGAGTTATGCCCCCTTTCGACTTAAGAAATACGAAAAATATCAGCTTTCTGCACCTTTTTTCGCACTCCTTCAAGATATTTAAGCGAAAATTGGTGCATTTATATATATAAATATATATTATATATATATTGATTGTACATAAGAATTGATTAAATATGTTACAGATAATATATAGAATATATTGTTATTTGTAAAGATTTTATGACCAGTTATTGGTTTTTGTTATTAGTCTATTATGCAACTCAATAATCTGATACTATTTTTATAGTGTACTATAATAATGATTAGTCCACGACCTTCCAGATATGGATTATGTTTCCAGTTCATTTTGTACAGGTATCCATGAATTTGTAATGTATGTCTGCTTATTGTGATTTCCATTTGATAAATTAACCTTTTAACACTCAAATTCGTTCCAAGAAAACTTAACTTCTCATAGATTTAGATAGATTTCATTAATTGAGGCAGTCATCTCCATGGTAAATCCTAAAAAATAGTCTTGGGCTGTAATTGGCCATTCACTCACCAAACATTTTACGCTATTCATCAATCGTGATCATTAAATTGTAAACAAGAGGCCCAAGGGGGCCTGTATTGCTCACCTGCAATTATTGGCCACTGGCACAACCAAACAAAACGAGGTGACCACTGGAAAAATTTACCAATCAAATTTCTTGATTGAATGTTTAGCCAGGTTTTAATAAAATTGGCCCAGCGGTTAATAAGTTGTCTTTTTATGATTTTCTCAGAAATTTGCAGAAAATACCAGCTGTCCACCAAAAAGGCTAACTTTTGATTGAACATGTTGTTTTGACATATCCATGGAACAAATTCTAATGGCCTTTAATCCCTAATCAAATCTCCCAAATTTTATCCAGACCCATCCAGCAGTTCTGGAGAAGTCGTTTTCCAAGATAGCCACCGAACCATTTGGCCAATAAAGTTCCCTTGAACAGAACTTGGTTTAGCTCTTACATGAACTGATATTTCATGAATTTTGAATCGATGCCCCAATCAGTTTCGGAGAAGATTTGTAAAGATATTTTTTTTAAATTGGCCAAAATCAAAGATGGCTGCCACCCAAATTGGTCAATCGGGTTTGTTTAAACAAATTTGAATCTCTACCCTAAGTATGCTTCGTGCCAAATGTAATTGTCCTAATGCTTCTTCAGAAGTAGTTTAAAAGGAAATTTGGCAGACGGACGGACAGGCCAGGTGAGCTAATAATTGTTGTTGAAATCTGTTGGGTGTCTACTAGCAACAGTACAGCCTTAATATTGAAGACTTAAATCAGCTGCCTGCTCTGACATCTTAACACTTTCAAACTCACGCTCGCAAAAATGGCTTCTGCAGTGGTCTTGGGAAATCTCCATTTACAGATCAATGGAAAACTATTTTTGAAAATTAACCACTGGAATGACTGGCTCACTAACTGCGCCGGTCATTGCAGCGATAATTTTCTGGAGCAAATTTAAGGATTAATTGGTTAATTAATGGTTGAATGCTGATTCCATTTAATGGTATTTAACAGAAAGCCGCCATACAATAATTTCAATGTGCAATAACAGTGGACACGCTGGATATTTTGAAAACAATTTGACTGAATGTTGTTGTTGGTGGCGGCTTAGCCACCAACAACTTTCAGTCAAATTGTTTTCAAAATAATCAGCATATCAAGAGTACACCTCCATGGAAGATATGTAGTGTGCAGAAATTCAGAAAATCATTATACGTTATCATAATGAGTGCTATCATTATCCGTTATCATAATGAGTGCTATCATTATCCATTATCATAATGAGTGCTATCATTATCCGTTATCATAATAAGTGCTATGTACTTTGTGTATGTATACATAAGTATGATGATTTAGTGTGTAAAGATAGAAAATTGTCTGAATACACAGATTACACATGTACAATGTAATATGTTTTATATTATTGTACATATATTATTTTGTAATCAATCCTGATAATAAAGACTACAAAAACATACTATGATTTGTTCTATGTATCACATTCTGTCCTGATGTCACTCGCGAGGAACCGTTCACGAGGTTCAAGTATGAAATGGTTTATGTTTGCCCACATAATTTCCTCTAGTCTGTTCCTAAACCTGCTCCACAAAATCTTCTGAAAGGGCAGCTAAGCTAGATATAAGCGACTCCAGTATCAAATGTTAGCAGAACAAGTGTGAACATGGCAGTTGCAGCTTTGTTAGAAAATCTTTGTCCACGCAGTAGATTCATATATGTCGTAACCAAACTTGCTGTATAGATGCGTCATAGGCGAAAGGCGTCGTGTATCAAAAAGGTTTACTTTCAAGACTTTTGAATACAGTAACAATAACGGATGTATCGTAGGATAAAGATTCCGCTTATCAAAAGTAGGTCACTGACCTACTTCTCTTAGTTCAATGAACATCAAACAAATTGGTGCCCAGAATCTTCTAAGCACACTTCCACCTATGGTCATGTGACGTCACTCATAGCCTATGGGAGACAACCAACCAGTCATTGCTTTTAAGTTGTTTTATCCCATTCGCAAATGAATCTTACATTGACAGAAATTTTCTAATCCGTGATGTAGGCATGGAATTTCTAAAAGTACCATTACTCACCACACTCCTATGCATGGGAAATGCAGATGCAGTGTTGAAAGATGGGTTAGAGTTAGACTAGCAATTAAGGACATATCTGATATTAAGCAATGACCTCGCAAAAGATCATGTGATGTGTACGACGAATAATAAATCATCAGAAAAGTGTAGTATCATGCAACTGGAAATGATTAACTAGCAGTTTCCAATGTGCTATCAATAGTGTCCGACATCCCAATAACTTATCCTGTTGGAGATGAGGTGAGCTTCATTGGCTCTCATCTATGCATTGTGACACAGAGTTGTAGTCAAGGATGAGGTGACATCATGGGACTGAGTGGCGACATATAAATACTTAAACATCTATAAGTGCATCATGTTTGTCGATGGCCCCAAACTAGAGTTCAGTTCTGGGCAGCTTGCGACTATTCAAATGAAGGATAAACAAATAAGTCCTCTTGTCAATGATGCAGAGGATCGTCTTAATGGAGTGATTCAATCTGTCGCTCAAGTAGCCGACGTCAATCAAATACATTGCCTCTTAACTAACAATGATGTAAAGCTCCATCACAGAAATTGAAGTCTGCACAACTTTTGCCTGATGAATTTCCAATTTAATAAACATTCTGTGGAATATATTTTGAAACAAATTTCACTGGGAGCTGTTGCTGCCATAGGCATCACACACACACCCACAGCCTAGTAGATTTAATTTCTAAATAATCAACAACTTAACCTTGAAATTTAGATTTTGGTAAGTCGGGTGTTAAAGTTTCAAATTAACTCTTACCACGCATAAAGAATGGGCAGAGCTGGCTGAGCATGAAATGTTTGGGGCCTGGCTAGAAATGGATCTCTATTACCGTGTCTTGTACTTGTGGCAGAATGGTATCCTTAGATGATAATCGATTCCACAATACGCGCAAACTGGCGATGAGTCAAGGATGTGAGGTCTGGATCTGGTTGATGGATTATCTCTGTCTGAACATTTGTCTGTGTTCCGTTTAAAATCAGAAGGAACTGGACATGGGAATTTCCGAACCATTTCCTCGGCCCATTGCGGACTAATCATTGGCCAGAAATCACGTTGAAATCATAGTCAAAATATTCCTAAAACTAGGTTTTAGCAATGACAAAGTAGCCTTCACCTATGACCTTTTGACTCCAAGGTGAAATATAAACGATGAAATTAAGCTACACACAAAATGTTAATGTTGAAAAGAACTTTTCCAAAGATCACCCAAAATTGACCTTTTGACCCTGATGGACATTGTGTCATGCTCTCTCATTATAAGGAAGCATGTGTTCATGTGTGGGTCCAGTATAAGTAACTGAACATGAAATATGCACTCTTATTGTGTGATGCCCTCTAATTATAAGGAAGTATATGTCCAACATTGGGTCCAACATGCTTAAGAAAAGATGAGTTAAATGCTAAATGTTAATATTGAAAACAAAGCTTTTACCAATGTCACAGTGATCTGGACCTTTGACCCAAGCTGATGGCGTGATACCCTCTCCTTATACGGAAGCATGTGGCCAAGTTTGGGTCTACTGTCTACCACACATGAGATATGAACTGCCAAGTTCAGCTAAATGGAAGATGTTAAAGTTGGAAAACTGACTATTAAACATGTGTCTAAGATTGGCTATAATATGATTAACTAAAGACGAGATAAGGACTGCTAAATTGCGCTAAAGGGAAAATGTTAATGTTGAGAAGACATTTTTAGCAAGATCACACTTACCCTTTGACAATTGGACCCCAATGTAAATGTGAGAAGTCAGGTCATTATAAGGAGGTATGTGTCCATGGTTGGGTCCAATAGGATTAACCAAATATGAGATATGAACTGCTATGTTGAGCTAAACATTTTGAATAAGTTTCTACCAAGGTTACAGTGACCTTGGACTTTGAGCCCCTGGTCATTGTGTAATGCCATGCCATCATAAGGAAGCATATCTCCAAGTTTGGGTCCAGTATGATTAAGCAAATATGAGATATGAAATACTAATTTGAGTTAAATAGAAAATGTTAATGTTAAAAAACACCAATTCTTACCACAGTCACAGTGACATTGCCCATTGACGCAGAGGTCATTGTGTGAAGCCTAGTCATTATAAGGAAGCATGTGTTCAAGTTTGCATCCAGTATGCTTAACCAAACTAGAGGTATAAACTGATAAGTTGAGCTAAACGCAAATTTGACAAAGCTGCCGCCACCCCATTGGGCAGGGTATTTCTATCATAATAGCTCGTTTTACTTGGTAAAGTCGAGCTAAAATGATCCTTTTGCTATGTATTTTTTAGAAAAATTTTCTATTGCCACTTATAACTAGGATTTGTTCAAGTACATGATACATAAGTGAACGACGATTCAGCGGGGAAATTGTGACGTACATATCACTTAAAACTCTATTCTGAATGTTTTTGTGTTTGGAAGTAAACATTTTCATTAAAACAAGAGGCCCAAAGGCCTATGACGCTCACCTGGACTATTATCATTTGAACCATTTGCATTTAAATAGGCATGTGGATAATTTTTGGAAGATCAAAGATGGTCACCAAATAAAGTTGAACAATCAAGATTCTTGTCATTTGATATGTTGAAGCCTCGCATCATAGGATCGTTCCACCGAAGTTATGTTAAAATCTGCCCATTGATTAAGGAGTAGCCTTTTTAAATGGTTCCGAAATTCTTTTAGAAAATCAAAAATGGTTGGCAAAACATTCACCTATGAAAATTCTGAATAGCTTTTCTAGAGGCTACCACAATAGTATCCATCCAGTCAAACTTGGTTGAAATTACCCGAAGCGGTTAATGAGTAGTAGTTTTAAAAGAATTCCCAGTTTTCGGAAAAACCCAAGATAGCCACACCAAAAAATCGAGCAGTCAAAATTCTGTATACATGTTCTGAAGTGTACCAGCCTAGGGTCGGTTCAGCCTAGTTTGGTTGAAATTGGTCAAGCTGTTAATGAGGAGTAGCATTTTAGCTGATATCCCGAAATTTTCAGAAAATCCAATATGGCCACTGGAAAGATTGACGAATCAAGATTTTGTATACAAGTTCTGAACCCTACCAACCTAGTATCCTTCCAGCCAACATTTAACATTGCCCAAGCAGTTAATGAGGAGTAACAAATTAAACAATTTACTGCCATTTTTTGAAAATTCAAATTGGCCGCCAAAAAGTTGATCAATCAAAATTCTGTATACAAGTTCTGAATCATACCATTCTAGAGTTCTTCCAGCCGAGTTTGCTTGAAATCTGCCAAGTGATTAATGAGTAAGCTTTTAACTGATTTCCAGAAATTTTCAGAAAATCCAAGATGGCCGTTGGAAAAATTGACATCAAAATTCTGTAAACATGTTCTGAAACCTACAAGCCTAGTATCCTTCCAGCCAGGTATGGTTGAAATTGCCAAAGCAGTTAATGAGTAGCATTTTAAAGGATTTCCTGCCATTTTTTTTTTAATTCAAGCTGGCCGGCCAAAAGATTGATCAATCAAAATTCTATAAACACGTTCAGGAGCATACCAGTCTAGGGTTCTTCCAACCAAGTTTGCTTGAAATCAGACAAGTGGTTGATGAGGAGGAGGCGTTTAACTGATTTCTAGAAATTTTCAGAAAATCCAAGATGGCCGCCGGAAATATTGACAAATCAGTATTCTTGTTAGAAGTATTGAAGCTTTCCGGCATAGAATTAGTCCATCCAAGTTTTGTCGAAGTCAGGCCATTTATATTGGCGGAGTGTTTTAAATGATTTCCAGAGAATTTTCGGAAAATCCAAGATGGCCGCCTGAAGAATTGACCAATCAAAATTCTGAAGAGTTTCTCAAGTCTACTACGATAGGATCCTTCCATCCATATTTTGTTTAAATTGGTTAAAGCATAAATGAGATGCGATTTGACACATGACGACCGACCGACATGGCATAAGCTCACTTAGTCCATCAAGCCTGGTTAGCTAAAAACCAACACGCCAACGAATAAAAAAACACAGCTGTGTATTCATATAACATTTTTTAAAGATATTTTGCACTATGTTTACATAATATATAACAATCTAATACCTGGGATAAACGTGTATATTTACACATAATTCGGTCAAATCTGTAATTTTAGTAGTGACTCGCAATTCGCATAAGTCGATCTATCAAATCTTATGACATTTGTGACAAAAGTTGCCTATATTGCAACTACAGCATGTCTTTTCAAGAGAATGACAGCCAAGCCTGTATCAAGACACATTCTCAAAATTCTTGTGTATGTATGTATGATTACTGTATTCTGCAGCTGTAGTAGTAGAAACATCCTACAGCTGCAATCCAGTCCTTCTTCGCTTTTGACCGCTGTGTCTTGTCCTCAGCCTTACTCCTTAGCTTCCTCAGGGCCATTCTTGACTTGAGTCCTGCTTTCTTGAGGCCACCTCATAGCATGCTTAGCAGAGTTATGCAATGTTCTTGTGTCATGTGTCCCATTAAATAAAGAACCTTTCCATGCCGTTTGATCTCTGTTCAGTTTACCCAGTATGCAATGTTATCAAGCATACAATGCATCGCTCCATAATCATTGTAACTATTGGACGTTATATTTGTCGAGTCTATTGTCTGAAACAAAAAGACCCGGTCTGCACATACAAATGGTCATTTGTCAGTCAGCTCCGGAAGCATAAGCATGTTTCAGATGTATTTATGGCAGTAAATTCGACAACCTGTATTTCAATGATGTCTAGCACAAATATATCTATTTCCAGGAGAAAATATGAGACAGCTGGTATATACTTCACAAATAATGTGCGTGAAAGTTGTTGCTATCAATACCAACAACAGCATTCAGTCAAATTATTGTCAAAATAATTAGTAGGTAATGCAATAACTACTGGGTACAGATTTGATACAAATTTAAATGAAAATTGTTGCTGCAGCACCTTTCAGTCTAAATATTCCAAAATAATCATCATAGCTTTCAGTTGAAACTGGCTGCGGATTTGAAGACCAATTTAACTAAGTTGTTGATTACCAAGTCACCAACAACTTTGACGAATAATTGTTTCAATACTATCTAAAATCCATAGCAAGTGGACTGAAAATTATGATGATTATTTTATAATATATAGACTGAAGCTGTTGCAGTAACAATTTTCATTCAAATTTGTATGAAATCTTTACACAACCTACTAATTATTTTGATAATAATTTGACTGAATGCTGTTGCAGTCATTGACAGCAATAATTTTCATGCAAATTATTGTCAAAGAATATAAAAACTTTCTTGTATTTTCTCCTGGAAATTGACACACTTGCGCTGAACAGTATTGAAATACAGGCGATCAAACATACTGCCATGAATATGTCCTATGTGCATGCTTACGCTTCCAGAGCTGGCGGACAGATGGCCATTTGCATGTGCATGCAGCCGTGCCTTTTTGTTTGAGAAATTCCGATTTGTACAGACAATAGACTCAACAAATATGGTGTCCAATAGTTACAACGATTATTAAGTCAGGGCAGTGCCTGCTGGGTAAATTGAACCGAGATCAACATGCATCTCATATCTTGTGCAAAGGTTCTTTAGTTAATGATACACAGGAGCTTTAAGACATGTAGTCTCTCAAAAGAGGCACAAATGTATTGTTTATTTTAATTTGGAGATTGGAGAAACTGGTGTCACAGGGATTGTGGTCTCTAAATACACGTGGCTTCACTGTCACGAATGTAGCTCTACAAGTTATATGTTAATTGCAAAACATCAGCTACATGTATTAAGTGTCACATTGAGGATATATGTGTAACTGTTTCTGCTGTGCCACTGCACCCGTAACCCAACCATAGACATTCTAACCTATGATGTCCTCACACATCTAATGTAGAAGAGGATAGCACATTCTGTTTGTCAATCATCATATTATCTCCAGGTATCGACACTAGGCTTGCACAATCTTTCGATTTAATGGTGAATTTTGATTCTTTTAAATCATGATTCTTCTGATGCAATTACGGACAAATTCTAATCCATTCATGATGTGTTTGCTATATAATATTTTGATAACGGCCTGAATACAGACTACATCAACATATCAATAGGTAGTCATCAAACCATATATTAACTGATGCCCGCTTGCTAAAATAAACAGCTTCCTCTGATGGGTCATAGGCCATCATCTTTGCAATCCATTGGTCGAGGAGTCATAACACAGCACATTCGACTGACCATTCCCTGCTGTTCCCCATCAATGATCAAACACGGCATGATAGCATATAATCAAGTGATAAATCATCAGTTACATTAGTGTCATTGTACAACTTCATCACGAAATGCGAGACATACTACAGCCTTCTGATGTCCACTGTATTCACGTGTCACTTCCCCACGGTCAACACTCCACAAGCGGGCCATATTGTCAGAGGAAGCTGCAACAAACACATATTACACTTAATAAGGAAAAATTAGTTACCACTCTGGCATGTAGAAATTGTTTGAGTGTAGCTTTCGTGACCATCTCGGTCACTTCTTCAGCACTGACAGCAATGTCACTGGTCAGTTCTCGTGGAGTTACATTTTTTCATTATTATGAATCATCCTGGGATTGGGATGAACTTTTTTGGAAACATATTACACTGTACAGTACAGCTCAGAAATGTACTGTTGAATATTTTGGACTTTTTGATTGGAAGCCATTGCTGTCTAAGACAAGATTGATGTCTAAGGCAAGATTGCTGTCTACGGCAATGGCTTCCAATAAAATTAAGTACAACATATTCATTAGAACATTTCTTACATTGTGTTCAAAATTGTACTGTTCGGAAACCATTATTTCTGAGCTGTAGTGCACCGGGAAACATGGTCAAAAGATCAAATGTATGGAGGGTGACCTCTGGTCTCAATTCCATTAGCCTATATACTCATCTTATGTTAACCACTGTAATACAGTTAATTAGTCAAGTTTCTTATCTACCATAACAATCCAAGGGGAGACAACTCCTTTTTAAGCCCTAACCTAAGCAGAATTACTTCCCTTATCACAATCTTGTCTAATATTGTTAGATGACTTGATAGATAGATAGCTGTCACATACATCATTGTCATTTGTGTATATATAACATAGATATATACATTGTCATGGGTTGGATTGTGAGGTTTTAGATACAGTAATGTCTGAAACGTATTCCATATTGCTCTCCCAAAGATCACCGGTGGACTGACAAATGATAAGAATTATTCCATCATTCAACAACACCCTGTAATGATTTACTACACCACTACAACACAAATTATAACAAGAGCAAGCAGAGATTGCAGAACCGTACACTCCTCGTTTTTGTGGCATTGAAAGAAGTTTTTCGGATTTTCCAGATTTTTTGGATTTTCCATATTTCTTCAGATCACGCCAAAAGTTGTGGAATCCTAGTGTATGGTGGCATCCTTTCTTGTTAAAATTTGAGCAAAATCAGATGATTAGTTTGCAGATATGCATAGATACACAATTTGATCCTATCGAGAACCGGGTTCTTTTATCCGCATCATGGCCAAAGTCCAGTAATCCTCTTGCATGGCAAGTTCCTTCCTTGTGGTAAAATTTGAGCCAAATCAGATCTGTAGTTTTTGAGATACAGGTGTGGATGGACACACACATTCAATTACCCTCGTCCGCTTATGGGGAGATGGTACTGAATACTGCTAGGGGCACAGCTACCTACCTGTAATGACATATTGTGAGTCCCCACTAAAGGCGCAGTCCCATACCCATCTCTGACTGTTTTCCTTCAATTCTGTAAGCAGCGTCAGGTCAGCTGTCCGCCAGATTTTACATGTGCCATCAGCAGAGGTAGTTGCTAACAACCTGTAATAAGAATGCCACATTAAACCAAACATATTAAACCTTTTAACCCTTACCACTCTGATGTCAAAATTTGAAACTCAAATTAAATTAAAAGAGGACCTGTTGTTGATTTTTCAAAAATTTGGTGGATGATGTTGACATCGTAGACAACATCGCCCACCAAAACTGTTGAAAAATTGACACCAGTTTCTTTGCCATTGACACTGTAAATGATAGAATATTGCCATCAGAGTGGTAAGGGTTAATGGAATTACATAGGAAAGCTGTTGAATATTTAAAAACAAAATTGATGGAATTAGACGTCTCATCTTTCCTCCACATAAGATGTGTGACATTGAGCTTTAAATTTTTGCCCTCAACATAATCAAAGCTTCCTAACCTTGTTTCCCAGCTTAGGTCTGATAGGCTTAGAGAAACGACACAAATATAAGCCAAAATGATTTGATAAGCATAAAGCTTACCACTGCCATCGTCATCGGAGAAGTGATATCCTTATCTCTCAATTCTGCTTTACAGGTGAGACACAAATTAGACTCGAAAATGCTGCTGTCTTAGGAAGTTCCAGCTCCCAGTCAAATTACTTTCAAATTATTCAACTGTGGATATGTGTATAAGAAATTACCACGATTGACCAATCAAAATTGAGCTACCAGTATTCTTAGTTGATGTGATTTCGAGCCAAAATAACAATATACAGTCTTGTAGCTTGTTGATTAGGATTTTGAGTTTACAATCTGATTAGTCAATTGGGTCAGTGGTCATAAATTCTACTGCTTTGGACAAAAATGTGTACATTTTGAACCCAAATTCCTTCCTATACAAATTTTCACATTTGGAAACTAGATTTCCATGGTTCATACAGAAATGTTTGTATTTCCAGCCAGAATTATCCTATATTTCATGTTCCTGGTTCAAATACTGATGTGGCCAATGAGCGATATGTAAAATTTCCACAGCCAGAGTGAATGACTTTTTAACAGAGCACAACTACATGAAGTCCTGCTGCAGGATAGACAAAACTTGAAAACACACACATTTATGAGACGAAACATGTAAACATTCACAAGCACAGGTGACAGATGTAAGCCGTAAGATAAAAGACCAACAGTGGTCACACATCTCCAGAACCAGAAATATCTATGAACAAGGTTTGCTGAAATGCAACACACACAATACCTCTATCCATGTACCCAAATTGAAGTAAATCAATGTAGGTTTTCGACACTAGAAACCAGTTTTAGTTGTGATTCATTCACAAAAAGAATATATACAACATTCCAGCTAAATATCACTTAATTAGTGTTACAGTACAGCCAATAATGAGGGTAAAACTTTACAAAACAAAACCAGAAACATGTTAGCATGTTTTGAACATAATCGGATTGGAAGATATTGTTGCCGCAGCAATGTTGCTGTCCTAGGCAGCAATGTCTTCCAATCATGTTCAAAATATTCCACTGTCCATTTTATATTGTTTTGGAAACATGTTAAGTTACTTCTGAGCTGTACTGTTGTGTCACTCACGTTGAATCAGGACTGAACATGCACTTTAGAGTATAACGCTTGTGTGCCTCAAATGGATCTTTGGCAATTGGTTTTGTGGGAACACCTTTCCCACCAGTTAGGTTCCAGAGATAGCATCTACCCTGGAAAGGTCAGAACAGTCAGTCTTAATGGGCAAATTTGCCCAGGAAATCAATATACTAGAGTACTGAATGTCAATTTGCAACAAAAAGAAGACTATTTTAGAACATTTATCACTGGAATGACACTCAGTTGACCCAGGTATTCAGTGACAAATTTAGAGCAATATTCTCTTGGTCTGCAAACGGGCATTCCTCAAGACCATTGTGGAGGCATGGTCTTGAGCATTAAATTAAGTTGCAGTTAATTGAACTGTAGAACAAAATGGTTACCAAACATCACTCACAATAATATGTATTAAGTAACTACAATGTAAGACAGCCATGAATATCTATCATAATTATACCAGGCTTGAAACACACCATCTGCAGAATGAAATTTCCCGATTTTTGGACTCATTTATGATCTTCAATCAGTATCTATTTCAAGATATATTCAAATTCTTAAAGAACAAGTGCAACACGCTATATTTGCAACACACACATAGGCTGTTTTGTTAGAATTGTGAAAGATTCGACATATAGGCAGACTATACTAAGCCTTATACTAGTTGTCATGACTAAATATGTCACAATTAGTGGCTAGAAATAGCAAAATACTTAACATTATGTACACTTTACACAAGAATGATTATCACAACTGGTGATATTTACATAAGACAGATTATCACAACTGGTGATATTTACATAAGAATGATTATCACAACTGCTGATATTTAAATTTTCAATTATTGTTCCAAATCTGTAATACAATATTTTTGATTTCCCATATTATTTAAACTCAAATTTGTTCAAGAAAATTTCAAATGTTCTCATAGAAAATGTCTATTTGCAGACCAAGAGAAGACTATTTTTGAAAATATGCCATTGGAATGACTGGCTCGGTTATCGTGCCAGTCACCCAAGTGGTCAATTTACAAAAATAGTCTTCTCTTCGTCTGCAAATGGACATTGCTCAAGAACACGGGAGCTGGTTTTTGGCTGATATGAGGGTTAAAGTGTTAAGGGTGTGAAGAATGTTTTCTCTGTACTCTTTCCAAACATTCAAACCTTGCTACAAGCTCAGTTAAATACCTTTCTAACATTTGTCTAGAGGAAACTTGTTGTCAGAACATATTATAATGCAATATTATACTAGTACTATTTACAACGTGCTAAAGATCAAACTGCTTTAATAGGAAGCTTTTGAAAATTTAATTAATATCACAGCATACCTTATTATTTACAGCAGCTAGCATGGTTCCCATGGCATCTATGCTAATAGAATGTATAGCAGCATCTGGCTCTGTCTCCTGCCAAAACAACAATGACAATATTCACTACCTAAATGTGGACAAATCAGTAATGTAAAATGTATGCCCAGGGATGTAGTCATGAATGGTCGGTAACTTAGCCTGTTACAAAGTAGACAAGCAACGAATCATAATTCCGCACTTGACAACACCTTTCCATACTTACATTTTGTAAGTACAGTCCCTTACTTAAGTATGCTACAATGCAATATGAATACGAGCCCCAGAACTTCAAATACCAAGGTCCATGTATTGATAAATATGGTGACGGACAAGTCCTTTTGGTCATCACGAAGCCAGTCACAAAATATTATTAACCATTTAATGGACAAATTTGGTCAAGAAAATTTAAATATCTGCCTACTTTCCATTTACAGGCCACGAGTAGACAATTTTTGAAAATTTATCACGAATGATTGGTTGGGTTCAAAATGTACACATTTTTGTCCAAAGCAGTAGAATTTATGACCACTGACCCAATTGACTAATCAGATTGTAAACTCAAATGGACAATTTCACAAGACCATAACAGAGGCTGGTTTTGGCCGGTGTGACCAGTATAGGGTTAAAATAAGTTTGGTAGATCATCACTTATTGTATGGAAAGAAAAATGATATTTCGAATAATAGTGAGTGACATAAACAATTGAGATGCTCTATAACTGTGGAATAGAGGTTTTATCTGAAAAATTTGACAGACAGACGTATACTAGTTGTGAGTCACGACTAGAAATAATAAGCTTCTTCATCTGGTCAAATAGATGACATTTAGGTACATGTATATATACAAGCTTTATTTAAAATCGCTTTGGTAAATCTGCGAAAAAATGAAAATTTTATTCATACTTATGTTGACCTTGGTATTTTAACAAATTTCATGTACCCTAACCAACCTACCAATGACGCTTCAGTAACATATGGACTCACAGTAGAACTGTGTTGTCACGTGTTAACTGCCATTGGCATGATTGGAAGCACAAATGAAAAAAGCAATAGAAGAATACCCCACCTTTGCAACGATTGAATGGGTGAGGATGGGGGGTGTGTGAAATAAACATCAGAGTAATGAATGTACATTTTAAAACTCACCAAATGTACACTGGAGTCGTTTTTCAAATCCCACACATGAATCATGCCACTCTGATCTCCCACAAAAAGTTCTGTCTGTCATAAATTCATAATACAAATACATGATATGCATATTTTTCATGTAATTAACCATCCAATTTTTTATATCTTGCAAAGCTGGCCCATATAGTAATCGCCTTGCCTGTGCATGCGTCAGTGCATACATCCGTGCGTGTGTCCATCCTTGTCCAGACCGTATTTTCAAGGGCTTTTATGTATAGTCACCAAACTTGGTATATGGATGTATTATAGCCTAAAGGTGTATTACATATCAAAAGTAGGTCAGAGTGACTTACTTTTCATGGTTCACTGAACATCATAGATTATTCTTGTCTGCATTGTAGGTTATTATTGGGTCGCATATCAAAATTAAGTGAACCTCGGCTAGTTTAGCATGACAGACAAGTGGCCTTTAGTTTGAGTCTTTTGTACACATTAATCAACCTTGGTGTATGAATGCATTCTACTTGTAACTAGTATCAAATCATGGTTCTCCTAACTTCATGATTAATTGCATGCGCTCAGTGGGTGTGGCATGGCTAGAAATGAGCATGGCATAGCTAGAAATGGCCGTGGCATAGCCAGAAATGGGTGTGGCATAGCTAGAAATGTGCATGTTATAGTGCAGAAATGGGCGCGGCATAACTAGAAATGGGCATGGCACAGCTAGAAATGGGCATGGCATAGCCAGAAATGGGTGTGGCATAGCTAGAAATGAGCGTAGCTAGAAATGGTTGTGGCATAGCTAGAAATTGGTGTGGCATGGCGAGAAATGGGCATGTAATAGTGCAGAAATGGGTGCGGCATTACTAGAAATGGGCATGGCATAGCTAGGAATCGGCATGGCACAGCTAGAAATAGGTGTGACATAGCTAGAAATGGGCGTGGCATAGCTAGAAATGGGTGTGGCATGGCTAGAAATGGGCATGGCATAGCTAGAAATGGGTGTGACATAGCAAAGAAATGGGCGTGGCATAACTAGAAATGGGCATGGGATAGCTAGAAATGGGTGTGGCATAGCTAGAAATGGGTGTGACATAGCAAAGAAATTGGCGTGGCATAACTAGAAATGGGAGTGGTATAGCTAGAAATGGTTGTGGTATAGCTAGAAATGGGTGTGGCATGGCTAGAAATGGGTGTGGCATGGCTAGAAATGGGTGTGGTCTAGCTAGAAATGGGTGTGGCATGGCTAGAAATGGTTGTGGTATAGCTAGAAATGGTTGTGGTATAGCTAGAAATGGGTGTGGCATAGGTAGAAATGGGTGTGGCATAGCTAGAAATGGGTGTGGCATAGCTAGAAATGGGTGTGGCATGGCTAGAAATGGGCGTGGCATAGCTAGAAATGGGTGTGACATAGCGCCTAAATGGGCGCAGCATACCTAGAAATGGGCATGGTATAGCTAGAAATGGGCGTGGCATAGCTAGAAATTGGTGTGCTATAGCCAGAATGGGTGTGGCGTGGCTAGAAATGGGCGTGGCATAGCTAGAAATGGGTGTGGGATAGCTAGAAATGGGCATGGCATAACTAAAATGGGTGTGGCATAGCTAAAAATGGGTGTCGCATAACTAGAAATGGGCATGGCATAGCTAAAAATGGGTGTGACATAACTAGAAATGGCCGTGGCATAGCTAGAAATGGCTGTGGCATAGCTAAAAATGGGTGTGGCATAACTAGAAATGGGCGTGGAATAGCTAGAAATGGGTGTGGCATAGCTAGAAATGGGTGTGGCATAACTAGAAATGGGCGTGGCATAGCTAGAAATGGGCGTGGAATAGCTAGAAATGGGTGTGGCATAACTAGAAATGGGTGTGGCATAACTAGAAATGGGCGTGGAATAGCTAGAAATGGGTGTGGCATAGCTAGAAATGGCTGTGGCATAGCTAGACATGAATCCCTCCATTTGTACAGGGGATACATTCTGAGGCCACATGATGGTGGACTGTGAACATTTCATCATTGACCACCTGTATTATAGAACCACCAGATTGTGGTTATAAAATAGAGAAGATTTCTCTCTCTTATAAGAACATACAGTACAGTTCATATATAAATTACTATGTAAACACACATGGGACCCTCAAAAGAGCATAGAATGACATAACATACTTTTCCATACCTAATCTATCAATTTCCAGACCAATTTAATGATGTCTCCAATCCATGTCCAATTCACATCTGACAAATTTTGCATGAGACTGTAGCTAAGGTCATCAATATTCTGAATATTATCAAGTATATATATACAGGACTGGCGGTATGATCAGCGAACGAAAAGAAGAAGAAGATCAAGTATATTACTTGGCAAATGAGAATCACACCTAACACCATTTAAACTTTACATACTTTTTCCAAACCGTTCATATGCCTTTAGTAGAAAATGTTAAATTTTCCAATACTTTGCAAGGTCTGGAAATGGGTTTCTTATACTTCATACTTTTCCAGACTTTCTATACTTTTGTATGGACCCTGAAGTTAACATGTTTCCCAAAACAAAAACAGAAACATATAAGTTAGTACAACTTTGAACATGATTTAAGAACGGTTCTGTTGAATATTTTGGATTTAATTTGATTGGAAGAGAATGCTGCCTTCAATAGGTAGAAATGGCTTCCAATCAAATTATGTCCAAAATAATCAACAGTACATTTTATTTTGTTTTGGAAACATGATAAGTTATATCTAAGCTGTACTGTACATGTGTCGAGCTGCGAGTATTACATAATCACTAACAAGTATTGCTGATCACTACCTGATTTGGGTGCAGGGATACACAGTTGACAGGGACATCAACTTTGAAGATAGTTTGACACTGCAAGTTGCGTGACCTGTAAATTATATATGTGTGACAATTAGGATGAAACGGCTTTGCACAAATTTCTAGCATTCATACATGTACATGTAGTATTACGTAGACCTTTTAATCTGTTCATCCTTGAATTTCTAGTATTTCCATTTCACAGTAGCCATTAGGACAAATTCTCTGAAAATAATTTGACTGTAACTCATTTTGTTTGCTAAATATTCACTAGAATGATTCTTCCATTGCAACATGGTCATTGCATCTGACCCATTTAATTAGCCTGTATCTTAGCATTTAAAAAAACCTAAAACTCAAATCACGTATCTAGTATGTTAAACGTTTAACGGTCAAGCTGGACAAAACTGACCACTTCAGTGATCTTGATGAATGTTGATTTGCAGGCCAAGAGCCAAACATTGTCGTGGGAAATTGACAAAAATAGTCTTCTCTTGACTTGCATATTGACATTCAATAAGCAGATATTTGTATTTTCTTGACCAAATATTACCATTAAATTATAATAATAAGTAAAGTTTAATGTTTGTACTACTGAATTATCAGACATGTATTAGTCCAGACCAGCAGTGCATTAATAACCTCAATACGGGGTGTCAACAAGGCTACAAGTATGTGGCATGCACAGGGGGCCATAACAAGATGATGTTAAATGATTAGCTATCAGGCCTAAAAATGAATGAAGTCTCACCCATCTCTAGCTAAGCTCTGCTCATGCTTTTCCTGTATTGGGATCGATCGAACCCCGAATTCCCTAAATCTCAATTTCAAGAAAACAATACAGGTAAGCTGCTGAATATTTTTGAACTAATTTGAATTCACTAACTTGAATTAGTTTCAAAATAGTCAACATAATGTTTATTAAATAGTAGACATACAATTCGCACAATATCACAGCCTATTAAGAGTTCCTGACGGACTTGGATATGCCATTCATGATGTACATGTATTTGATTGTGACGTCATCCTACATGTGACATGATTGATTATGACATCATATACTTGACTGACAGACTGAATTCCTCTGTAAAATAGAACCTAAACGCAGTTAGGATACTCATAATGCACATGACACAGTGGAGAAGCTTGGCTTGAAGGCTGAGTGCATCGGGATGATTTTCCACTCCATTCAGTGACAGAACAGTTACCGTATTTCACCTATTTGAAGCCCATGATCTAATAGAAGTCCACCCCCTAACTTTGACATATGAGCTCCAACGATTTCTAAGCAGTTTCAAAACGGCAAAAATGTGTATTAGAAGCGGCGGCATATTACACATCTTGTATAGTGCATCATTGGAAATTATGCTCTCTGGCCATCGGTGACCAGTGATGATGCGTAGGTGTTTGCGGTGGCAGGCGTCAAGTTTGTCTAGAGCTGCCTTTGGAGCTGCAAAGCAGTGAGCCCAGGATTTTACTTTTCCTCCATGGTTCGCCGCCACGGAGTGGATCATCATTTTCTTTAGTTTCATGCTTTGTAGATAGGTATATGTGGGTGAACTTTGTTTGGGATTCATTCATAGAGATTCTCAATTTTTAGTTTGCTTGCAGCTATTGGGAGAAGTTCGTCAAGGGGTTTCTTTTCCTCATCTATTAAGTCCACATTGTCGGCATATTCCACCTCTAGCGGCATGCCCAGTATTGACACCGGGGGGTTTGGTCTTGCAGAATTTTCCCACACAGATTTCAATGCAACAGCCAGGTAACAGAGCACAGGGGATAGACCATCTCCCTGTGGGGAGCCGATTGATGTCTCAAACTCTACTCACTTCACTGACTTGACTCATACTCTCCGCTTGGTGTCTGCAAGCAGTAGTCTCACTAGTCGTAGCTCATCTTCATTGCAACTGGACTGGCGTAGTACATCTAGGATCTTTGAGCGCTTAATTGTGTCGAAGGCTTGTGACATGTCAATGCCCATTTTGTGGAAATGCCAGTGTTTGGACATGACTACCGACACAAGCATGCATTGAGCCCATACAATGTCTGCGCAGCTGCGTCCACGTTTAAAGCCACTTTGACATGATCCAGTGAAGTCGTCGATCTTGTCTCGGATGCGGCATAGAGTAACATTGGATAGGATTTTCCGTATGCTGTTAAGGAGCACAATGGGCCGCAGATTGGCTGGGGGGGGGCCAAGTGGCTTCTGGGGCTTGGGTAGCGCGATAAGGATGCCTTGGCCTACAGCGTCGATGGGAAGGTGGTGCATAAAAGCTGAATTGATTATGTGCGTGATCGGTTTTGAGATAATGTCACTTGCATATTTGAATAGTTCATTGCTCATGCCATCAGGTCCAGATCCAAGTCCATTTTTCAGGGATTTAAGTGCTTTCTCAACTTCTGCTGTATTAATTGGTGTTAGTAATGGCCTGGGGTCTCCTGAGAATGGGTGCAAGGGCTCATCATCGTGGTCAGTGAACTGTTCCTTAAACCATTCTCGAATTGCCTTGACTTTGCTCTGGTCAGTCCCGATAAAGTGTCTTTCAGAGTTGTGTACAGTTAGTGGTGGTGTGTAGTCAGCAACTCTCAGGGCTCGGAATGCCCGAAACATTTTGTGGCAGTCATCTGTGGCAATGATTTCATCTGCTAGGGCATCTGCTTGTTGGATAGCAAGATCTTGTAAGCATTCGCTAATATGGTGCAGAATGTTATTGCGTTCCTGGCGTAGTTTGGTGCGATCTTCACTTTGACCACTTTGATAAATGCGCAGACGTAACGCTTTCTGTTCTGCTGAAACTTTTACTACTAGAGGGTCGTCAGTATACCTAGTTCTGTTGTTTTTTAGAACACCTATGGTGCTAGTAGATGATGATTCCATAGATATTAGTATTTTGGTTACGGCTTCGTTTGGATCGGAGCTGACGTCGATGTTAGCTATCTGCTCCCTGAGGGCCTTTTTGTATGACACTTGCGTGTCAGTGTCGCTGGTGAGCTTGGGTAAGTTGTAGGTGACTCTACCCTCTTGCCTGGTATGGTGTTTATACATTAGCTAGAGCTGGTTCATATGAAGGTGTGTAATGAATGGCTTATGGTCAGAATTTAGGTCTGTGCCTCCATAGGAACGAACATCCTGAAGTAGGGGTCTTGCTGCTGTCTTGCATAGTATGAAATCTATTTGGTTGAATACAGCTTTTGTAGCCATGGAACCTTTTGGGGCTTTGCAATCAGCATGGGCGTTTGAAAGCCGTATTTGTGACAAATAGGCCATTGGAACTAAGGAATGCCACCAGTGCATCTCCATTGCTGTTGCGTTTGCCCTCTCCATACGATCCCATGCATGAGCCAAGTCCTGAACTTTTGTCAACAATGCCGAGTTTACCCGCCTTGGAGTTGAAATCGCCACACACGAACAGTTGCCATCTAGCTGGGATAGTAATGGCGGAGCTGAGTTCTGCATAGAAGGAATCTAATATAGCTGGATTCTCTTTGGCCCTTTTGGTAGTTGGCCCATATGCATTGACTATGCGACACTTAGTGGTGGTGCGCTTGCGCGTTGGTATAGCCAGGTCGATAAATGCAACGCGATCACTGAGCAATGACATCGTCCAATACCCTTGGTCCAATTACGAAGCCTAATCCACAGTAAGTAGCGTGTATAATAATAAAAATTGTCACGGGATCGCTCTACTTTACATCGATCTCTGACCTGATACATTCCTTGACTCCTAGAAATGAATACAGGCCTTGGATTTGTAGATCTTGGCCACAAATTACTAATAGTAGTAGGCGTATGTTCAAGATATAATAAAGTTTATTCCACAATTTTGTAGTCAAAATAAACGTAAAACAGTCTTGGCGTGATAAATACCCGGTCTTGGCATGATAAATACCTTCCGTATAAAAATATTTTAAGACCAAGTTTATGTACCAACCAAGCGGTGACCAAGCAGTCACTCGCATTGCGCATTAATTTGGTAATGTCGACCAACATCAAATGATCCAAAATAGAATCAAGATGTACGACAAAAATACCTTGAAAGTCAGAGAATTAAAATGAGATAGACCGCTTCTTGTGTTGGCGAGTCGTTGGCTCTATTGCGATTGGAGGTGTGGTGTCCATGCGAGATCTCAACAGGAGTTTGTTATCAAACGGGTACCTATTATTCAGATCAGGCATAAAGTACAATACTCAGTTACTATCGCGCATTGATAATATAAAGCAATTTCTGAGTACAAAGTCGCAAGGCG
Organism: Chaetoderma sp. LZ-2023a; assembly: GCA_034401795.1. Lineage (NCBI taxonomy): Eukaryota > Metazoa > Mollusca > Caudofoveata > Chaetodermatida > Chaetodermatidae > Chaetoderma > Chaetoderma sp. LZ-2023a. Next base: position 57,446,506 of record CM067372.1, read on the forward strand.
GTGAGAATTTGTATCGTGAAATTGAGTTCAATTTTCATGGTATCAGTTTTAACCATTTTAGAAAACTTTTTTAGAAAAACTCTAACATAAGTCCACCCCCTTTCTCAAAAATGTTGGTTTGGAAACTGAACACCTTGTGCAAATAGAGACCTAGGCTTCAAAAAGGTGATATACGGTAATGTTACAAATCTTCATCATTATTCCAACAGTTTTGGTTCATTCACGCAAAGGTTAAGCATATATCACTATTTTTGTGTTACTTGTCATGCAATGATATTTTGTAAAACTAAATGTGTTAACTAAAATAAATTTACCCGTTACCCAAACTTGTTTAATTTATACAAGCCTGTTTTTCGCATCGCTACTTTAAAATGTAAATGAGTCCAGTTTCCAACACACCTGATAAATTTTAATTTTAAGCTACAATGTACAGCACCATACAGGGTTAAAAACTTCAAATATTAAAAGATCTAGGGAAGGGAGAATGATGGAACTCTTTAGACCAAACTTGTTAAAGGTAGTGACTATTAGGCACCACATCAAGAGAGTTTAACACTTCAAAACAGAAAGGCCAAAACACTATAATCATTTACACTTTAATCAATGTTGTGCTGAATATTTTGAAACTAATTTGACTGGGAGCTTCAAGTCCAATTAGTTTCAAAATATTCAACAGCTTACCTGCATAGAATCTGAGATTCTGTAAAATCAGGGACCAAAGCGTTAAATCAGCACAACTGTCAAATAGACACCAGTTATTATCACAAGCAAATTCAGAAGTAAAAGTACTAAGAGATTTAACTTTAGATCTACAGAATCACAGATTTGTGTTCTGTCACGAATTGAATTCATCAAGAAACTGCAGAAGCTTTAATTCTCTAGTCTACCTCAGATCCCAGATTCGTGCTGTGTTATCCTCACCACCGCTATACATCCATTTCCCATCCTCATGGAAACCAACAGCGGTAACATTCTTCTGAATGCCGTCACAGTTAATAAATGGGTTTGGATTACTAGAGTGCAGGTCGTACAGGCGAATATGCTGATAGCCTAGAAAACACAAGTAACACCAGCAATAGAATGGGGGGGGGGGGGGGGCAAAAATAAGTGTAAATCTAATTATGTACAAATTTATATAATAGCGATACATGTGATTATGTATTCTAAACCTCCGTTATTTACTTGTTCCATTAAACTAGAATATAACGACCAGACAGACCCCTACAGGTCTGGTCTTATGTTTTACTAATTACATATACCTACCTCCTTGCATTACTATTGCTCTTTCCTTCTCTGAAGGGAAGCGTAGTAGGATGAATTTTTTACAGCCATTGTTTGTTGGGTATTGTGGTTACAGAGTGACTGAAGGCTCCTTCAGGTATCTCCATACTCTCTCTAATGATGAGATCCATAGTAATTCGCTTGAATGCTATATATCAGAATGAGGCAAGAGGAGGGTTAATCCAATACCCAGCGCCACTGAGCAGGTCATTAAGCACAATGACAACCTCATTGGCTGATAGCTATCACATGACCTTGTTGATAGCAACCAAGACTTCATTCATTTGACGAAATCCAGTCACCAGCTTGTAGCAGATCCATGAAGAGGAGAGATGATCCTATGCAGACTTGACTCTGAACACCGTATCTGACTAAAGCTGAAATTATAATTACCCCAATTTCTCAACATTACATGACAAAAAGAAAATTTTCAGAAATACCCAAATATGTTGAATTCTGATATATCTGGGTATAACATATAGGCTACAATATACAATGTATGTCTTTCTTGAATACGTCTATTCTAAAAAGATATGACCATTTACTGTAAATGAAGCCTTAATGCAAGGAGGTAGGTATATGTAATTAGTAAAACATAAGACCAGACCCTACGGGTCATCTGGTCGTTGTTAATACATTACAACCTACCTCCTTGCATTACTATTGCTCAAATACAGATTTCAACATTGAACAAAGCCCGAAGGGAGGCAAATTTGTTAGCAAACGTGATGTAAAAAATGGTAAAGAATGAACACGAAGTTAGTAATAATAAGTAGAGAAAGATACTACAAATGACAGTAATTCCTCCGAATTACTACCATAAGGAACCCTAATAGAAAGGGTTCAGAAAGAAAGGAGGAAGAGAGTAGAAAAGCCGGTCTTTAAACAACCCTAAGAATGCAGGAAAGAAGAGATGATCATGCAAGAATGAAATAAATATAAAGGGTGATGAAAGAGATGATATGAATGAGGTGAAATACAGACATGAGAAAGAAGTAATGATCTTACACTAACCCCAAATAAATGTCTTACAAGAATGAAGATGATGAAGAATGAGAAGATGATGATGAAGAAGGAATACGAGTCATGGCCCCCAAAGCCACCTTCTGAATATTCTTATAGAAAAAGGAGGAAGGACCAAAATCTTTGCGACAGAAATTAATAAAGGTATTCTGCGATTTCCAATTAGCTACTTGCATGATGTCATCAAGAGAGGATCCATTAAAAAGAGCACAAGAGGTGGCAAGGCCCCTAACATCATGGGCCTTAACCCCTACTAAGGCATTGTCGCCAGGGGAGGCTGATTCATGGCAAATTTTGATGGTATCAACGATCAACGTGAAATAGTAGTTAAAGAGGCAGGATGATCAACGCCTTCTGCAAAATTAATGTAACCCAAAGATGTCTATCATCCGATCAGTTGGATGCAGTACAAAGCTTGTAAATATTAAGAGCCCTAACAGGGCACCAGACGGAGTCAACTGGCAATAAGGAAGAGTTTATGAATTATAATGGGTTTACCCACGAATTTAACTGACTGCATTTTGGACAGAAATTCTGCCCTCGGATAGAGAATAATGCTACTACCCATAATTTGAAATCTATCCAATTCAGCAGATAAGGCATGAATTTCCGAGCGTCAGCTAGCTGATGCTACTGCTAATAAAAAGACTGCTTTGAGAATGAGATGTTTTAAACAAACAGAACCTAAGGGTTCAAAATGTTTCCCAGCAAGAATCAGCAGTACAAGGAAGGGAGTTTTTAAAGGGAGGACAAGAATTTCCCATACCTTTAATGAGATCATGAAAATGTTTTTGCACTTGGACCGAAGGGTCAATAAGGTATTTGACAAAAGAATTCAGACCAAACTGATAGGATCTGACAGTGCTAACTGTTAGCTTCTTCTGATCAAAAAGGAAAACCAGAAAATCTGTGACCTGAATCACAGAGGCCTTAGAGGGAAGGATAGAATGGTCTGCACACCATTTCTTAAAAAACTGAAATCAAGCCTTATAAATGTTTCGAGTTGAGGCTCTGAGAGATTTTCCCAAAAGTTCTTGAGATCTGACTGAAAAGATTGACGAAGGAGGGGGCAACTCGACAGCTTCCAGACTGACAGACGAAGGATTTCTAGGTTCTGATGGAGAATACTGCCTCTGTTCTGGGACAAGAGATTATTGGAAACAGGTAATAGAAGATGGAGATCTACAAGAAGGTCCAGAAGATCCGGAAACCAAGACTTTGTCAGCCAAAATGGACCTATTAACAGGACCACACAAAGATGTTGCCGGATCTTTCTTAGGACCACAGGAATGAGAATCGTTGGGGGAAAGGCATAAGCGAACATGTTCTCCCAAGATTGGGCTAGAGCGTCGAATGAAAGGGCCATCTCTTCCAGAAAGGGAGATATGAAGATGGATATCTTTTGGTTCTTGAGTGGCAAATAGGTCTATGTGGGGACAACAGAACTAGAGAAAAATTGAATGGGCTACAGCCTCTTTCAACTCCCATTCCGTGTCTGGGATCCTGGAAGGGCGAGATAATTGATCGGCCAGAAAGTTCAATTTGCCTGCGACGTGGGCTGCGCGAAGAGAAATGTTGCCGGACTTGCACCAGTGAAGCATTATCAAGGACTCTCGGCAGAGAGACCGACCTGGTCCCTCCCTGATGATTGATAAATGAGGCTACTGTGAAATTGTCTGAGCGGATAAGGATTGATAAACAGAGAATCAGGGCTCCCAATGTACTAGGGCATGGAAAACAGTCCATAACTCGAGAAGATAGACATGGCAAGAAGCTTCTATAGGGGACCAAGTTCCTGAAATCTTCATGGAATCCCAGATGGCTCCCCATCCTTCCAGGGATGCGCCCATGAAAAAGATGGCCTGAGGAGATGGGAGGTGGTGGGGGACCCCTAATAAAATGTGACTGCCGGTCTTTCCAAAACCGGCAATAATCCATGAGTTGAACTTTGATGAGAAATCGATGGTCCACAGAATCTAGAGACTGATTCCCAATGGGCCATAAGATAGAACTGGAAGGGTCTTCTCATCAGAGGAGCCCAAGGAATCACTTTCTCTACCGAAACCATGAGACCTATGATTCTGAGGAAAGATCTGGCTGAAACTAACTGGCCTACCCTGAGGGATTGTATTGTGGACATAATTATCTGAACATTGGGAAGGGAGGGAAATAACTTCCCTTGGGAGAGGTCGAAATTGACCCCCAAGTGGGTAAATACTTGACTTGGGGAGAGATGCGACTTTTCTATATTGATAAGCCAACCCAGATGAATACAAACTTGGATGGCAGCCGACACATCCGCAATGATGGAGACAGGATGGGGGCCTTGAAAAGCCAGTCGTCTATATAAACATGTACTGAAATTGCCTGGAGATGAAAGCATGAAGCTACCGATGACAATATTCGAATGAATACGTATGGGGAGGTGGTACGGCCAAAGGGAAGGCTGCGAAACTGCCAGACCCTGCCTTTGTAAGCAAATCGGAGGAACTTGCGAAATGCAGGGTGAATAGGGATGTGAAAGTATGCGTCTTTGAGGTCGATGGATATAGTCCATAAACCCACGTGAAGAGCTTGAATAATGGAATGGATCGTTTCCATCTTGAAGGAAGGACTCATAATTAGGAGTTTGAAAGATTTTAGATTTATAATGGGTCTCCAACCCCCCCCATTTCCTTTTGAACAAGGAACATTGTCGAGAAGTAACCTGGATTGTACTGCCAATCCACCACCTCCTCCACCGCTTGCTTTGAGATCAGAGAAAGAAGCTCGGAATCCAAAGCTAGAAGTTTCTCTGGGCACGATGGAATGGGAGTCCACCGAGCAACAAAGGAAAGGAGGGTTTTTTTCTTTCGAGCAAGGATGATGACCATGAGAAATCGTTTCTATGACCCACTGATCCTGAATTAGGAGAGCCCAATAAGACTTGAACCTGGAAAGACGATTTCCTACTGGGATGTCTGGAAAACTTGAAACAGTGGGGGAATGAAAATCTAAATCTACGGGAAGAGGTAAAAAAGGACCATCTCCTGAACTTATGACGTTAAAAACGAGGTTGGTACCGACTAATCGATATGCGAGAGGAACCTCTAGCCTGCTTTCTAAAAGAAATCTGAGCTCTAGAACGGTTGGAAACCTACGAGGAGTGACCCCGGGAAGAAGACTTAACTGGAGGAGATTTAGACATATTAAAAGAGTGATTGGAATTTACAAAACTCTGAGATGGAAAAGATCTTTGAGAATCTGAACGTGGTAACTTCTTTGAAGGAGGAGGAAAAGAATGAACCGGGGTGAAGAAACGTTTCCTAGAAACCGGAGGAAGATTAACTTTAGCAGAGATCTCCTGAATGCTCTTGAGCCTATCAACCTCCTTCATGATGAGATTTGAAGATTCAGGACCAAACAACTCCTTCCCAAAACAAGATGTGGAAATAAGAGTATCTTTAAGCTTTTGAGAATTGCCAGAGGACCAAGAGCTCTCTTCCTACAGCAGTTGCTACCATTCTAGCATCTAAATTAAGGTTGAACATTGAAATGTCTGCCAGACAAGACAGAACCGAAGGAGGAATAGAATCACCTTTAGAAGAAATCTTAAGAAAAGCTTCTAAGAGAAGAGCCGAAAAATTAGAAAGCTTGAATCTAAGCCTAGTAAATTGTTCTAAGGATCTAAGCACACAATCCGCATCCACACTAAATGCTCAATCCAATGTTCACACAATCATCATTCACAGTAAATGTTTAATCCGGTGTTCACACAATCCTCACTCACACTAAATGTTTAATCCAGTGTTCACACAATCCTCACTCAGAATGAATACTTAATCCAGTGTTCACACAATCCTCTGAATACCTATTTCTGTATTGGCCAAGTCCTGGCTCAGTCATTAGAACAATAATGTTGCCTAGTGGGGAGGGGGGGGAGGGGCTTAATGAATTCTAATCTTTTCAGGTGGGTGGGAGGGGGGGGGGGGGATATAATTCTGGTAAAGACGGATCTCGCCAACATAAAATCATGACAGCTAATGTCCACTGAAAAAGAAATGTAGGTTCAAAACGCTTTCAGATCTGGCCCGAACTCGAAATTCTTGGCAAATTTAAGCTTTTCAGGGGAGATAACTTGTCTACCTAATATGGCCACTGAAAAAATATCAAATGTAGCTAGCTTCAAAGCACTTGATATCTGGCTCGGATACTAAAATGCTAACAGACAAACGGATGAATGGACAGACAGACACCACACATCATCACATGATATGGATCATATTAAGACAGGCGCATAAAAAACAATCACTCACAATTCCTGCTCTGTATACATGGTATGTTTAAAGGAGTCAAATTGGACTGAATTCATTGCTAATTGTCAGAATTTATTGGATTTACCTGCTGCAGCAATCAACTGTTTGTCAGGTGTGATTTCCAGTGCATTCACCTGCTGAATGAGCGTTAAGATACATAATAGTATAACACTTACTGTACTTAAGAACATGCCATCGAACAAATAACTATCGTGTAACAGATCTGTCCTCTATAAGGTATACCCATTTTGATATGTTGGAGGGCGCGGGTGCCAAAGACACCATCACATGTCAGCTAAATGATTTACTGTCTTCATGATATTTGTGCAGACTATATTTTCCATATTAATTAACTCTAGACCTGCTGAATATTTTGAAAACAATTTGTCTGAAAGTTGTTGGTGACCTTGCACCTTAACTGCTGATCTTGCACCATAACTGCTGACCTTACACCTTAATCGCTGACCTTGCAACCTCAGTAGCACCATAACCATTCATTTATCTAAGTTTAATTCCAATAGGGTAAACCAATCCTGAAATACAAGGTGTGAAGCTTTGCTAGATGCTACATGTAAAAGGCAATGTTAAAAACCCCACAATATTAAGGTCTCTGTGACCTTGACTGCTGACCATCTGATCTTAATGTATTCATGCACATATTCCTAGTTGTCTAAGGCAGCAATGGCTACCAGTCAAAAGTCCAGGGCAGACCTGCCTACCCCCTATAAATTCAAACAGTAATTTCTAATGGGAGAACCATGATTTTCAGTAATTTTACCATGTCAATCAGTAATGGGTTTTTTAGTAGTTTTCAGAGACTCAGTAATGACATAAAGCAATCATAAAAGCATAAAAACATACAAATTGATGAAAATTAAACTGTTTACTTGTCACACACACTCGCCCTCGCCCCCATAGCCATTCCGCACACACCCACACATTTAACCCTCAAATTTACTCAAGACAATTTTAATTTTCTTATTGCAGACCTAAAGATGATTATTTAAAAAGATTTAAGACTGGAATAACTGGCTAAGTTAACATCTTATGGGGTTGAGGTTCTAAACCGGCCCACCACCCACTCCAATCCAACCCACTACCCCAACCAAAGAAAAAATTGGAATATCTTACTTGGTTTAGCACTGAATTTAATCCTCAGATTTGGATATATCATTACTTTACCACATACCAATGCAGAATATTTGCATTTCCCCATGATCGCAACATTCAGGAATTCTTAACCGAAAGTTAACTCACTTCACAAACATAAAATTCGCATTTCTACAGACAATATTTTCATGACAGCTGTCTAAATTCAACTGATTCAATGTTTGAAATTCGCAAAAACAATGGATTTTTACGATGTTCAGAGACATATTACTCAATTGTCATAAGTTCCCGGTATGTATGTCTCGGATGTATGTAAGGTTATCTATGCAGCTTAGTGATGTCAGTCCAGTGGTAACCGGGACCCAATCTAAACTTACCAACTAGAAACTCTTGCTGCAGTTACAAGATTTCGTTGTTTGTTGACATATTATGAGAAATGGCAGGTATTATTACTCAATGTGATGAATAGCGTTCATTGTTTAGCTATCGACGTGTTGTGAAAGGTTCGAGGTTAGGTTTGTTTTGCGTTGTCTATTGTACAGCAGTGACCGTGGAAATTTTGGATACTATTTCCATAAAATCTAAGGACAATCCGTAATAGTAGGAAGGTCGGCCAGGGGAATTAACCTAAAATTTTATAGCCTGGGTATTGATATCTCACTTCCGCTTCACAAGCGAGACAAAAATCAATACCCTTTTCCATCATACAAGATCGTGTAAAATATTTAACAATTATTAAATGCACACAAACTTCTAATACAAATTGATACATGTAGAAATACAGCTACTTAAATATTAAAGGATACTGAGTCTGGGTGTTGTACAGTACGATGACAAATCCCGCTATGAGCCTGCCAGAAGCGAATGGTGTGATCATATCCAGCCGTCGCCAGAATAACCGGGTCTCCATTGCCATTGGTGCCAGTCATAATGATGATGCTTTAACTACTTCAAATATCAATGGCATTAATATTGGTGAAATCTGTCCAGTACCAGTTATCCTGAGTGAACATATCATCACATCAATGTCTCATCTGCCTGCGACATGCACATTCACACATCCCAGCTTCTCCAAAGAGTAGTCTAACTGAAAATGAAAATTAACAAGTTTAGTACACGTACAGAAATTATAGATACATAGGACTCTTCCATTAGCCAGAAGAGAATCCTAACTGCCTTTTTCAACTTTGGAGTCTTAAAGTCTGTCAAACTGATTGTTTGGGGCAGACGTGTGTTATCTGGCAATGTATCATGTATACATGCATTGTTGTAGACAGGAGTCCAAATGTACAGTTTTCCACCCATTGGGTATAAATGTACAATCTTCCACGACCTCAAATTTTCTAATGACTTCATATTTAGGTTCTAGGTCATCCATGGATGAGTTAACATTTTGGAGAGTTGCCTTATTTATTACAAAGAGGTATCAATATTGTAGCAACCCAGCATGCCATGGATTAGATATTTACTGGAGAAATATATGTAAATTTTCCAAACAATGTACATGTTTATTTATAATGTGAAAAGCCATGACTCTGTATTTGTATGCCTGATGCTTGTCCTGAAAGTTCAGGACGAAGTCGGATGCCTGACACTGAGTTTGTGTCTCTTATTTATAGGCCTTTGGGTCCAGGTCTTTGGGTGTCCCTATTGTGCATGCCCCGTAATTGTACTATTTTTGGGTCCCTTTTTGAGGGACCCAGCTTTGGGTACCTTGACAGACGTATGCGTGTGCACATGCGCAGTGGGGGACCCAAAATGGTTGACCCAAAGGGTAGATTTCTTTGGGTCCTGTATGGTTTTCTAAAGAAAATGGTACATGTATTAACACCAGTACTTTTGGTGCTTTATAGCTGTGGGGAAATTAGTGGCTGGTGATGGAATACATGTATGATAAATAGATATAAGGCAGGGGTCGTGGATTGAGATCTGACTTTATGGCATTTTATTCCATAGTGGAAACTCATCAGAGGTTTTACATACAAATATATTTGATAAGTAATGAAAGAAGGGAAAAATGTTCACAGGAAAAATCTACCAATCAAAACTGAATGGGTTTCTCATAAGGGTCCTTTGAAATTTGGCATATAGGTGGTTTACGGTATCCTGATCATAATTAGATGCGGTGCCACGTGATTCTACCAAGGGAACCCATTCAAAATGGCGGATTCAAAATGGCCGCCTTCCCAGCGGAAAATTCGCATTACTCAAGCTCTAGACGGAGTAGTGAGATGGGATTAATGTCAAATTAGGGGTTTCATGGGTCAATCGTTATAATTCTACTTACTACAATACTCTAAATATGTAAATATCAATCCTTCCATAGCGACTGCCTGTGTTTGGTGTCAAAAGACGGTGGCTCTTTAAGATGTGTTATCTAAAAGATCCATCCATCTCTTGAGAACAAAAGCAATATAGCATCTAGAAATAGTTTTAATTACTTGATTTCTTAATATCGAACCAAGTAATGGTCGTTATAGATACGTTCAATTATCCTATTAGAGTATGCAAGGCTATACATGATGCTGTTGATTGTTGAATCATGATTCAGACGTCACACGCACTGTGCACCGCATGAGCACAACTGTGTACAAGGTATGTTGGATTTATAGCATTTGCATCTGCCAGTGCAATTACTTTTGCAAGCACATTTCATGAGTTCCCGGCATGCCTTAGATGCGTCTGCACGCAAACTCCATTACGGTGACCAAGTGTCTCCATCTCTGACCCGTTTTTGCATTTGCGTGGAGTGATTGGCCCCAAAGATGACCTGCCTAGAACGCAGTACGTTTGGTGTGTTGCAGCAGAGCTGCACTGGTCGGAGGAATGTTTTCTAGCTGCCTGTTGCCAAAAGCGAAAAGCCATTTTCGTGCCTCATTAACCTTTGTCAATGGTGATGTGCGTTTGTACAGTAGTATGACAAACCTCTCAGGCGTTTCCATGTCATTGTCACACAGAGACGCCGGGGCATCAGACAGTCTCCTAAATAGTGACTTGAATAGATCTGAAGTCCTCCAAACTTCCCATGCTGTCTTCTTGCCAATCCCACAAAATGCAGACACAGTGTCACACCCAGAGAAAGCATGCATAAATAGCAGTCCTTGTGACGCTTCTGCACCAAAAACTGTTGCAATGCCATGAGCTGATACATTGCGGAAGGTCTTCCCATGGCCAAATGCAACCCAGAGATCACACCCATGAAGAAAGTTTGCTGTCCATATGGCTAGGAATACGACGTCTGTATCTGTAGCATGAATCATTATTGTTCGATAACCATGGTGATATGCATGGAAGGCGTGGAGCAACATTCTACCATCTGCTTCATCTTGCATGCATGGCGCGAGTTGTGCATGCTCTGGCCTCATCAGCACGTTTTCCTCACATGTTGTGACGAGTATCTTTCCTTCTGATAGCTCGAATGACTCAAATGTATGTGCGAGAAAGGTGAAGAGGCCTGTTTTGTTTGCATCAACCCGTAGGAAAGTTTTCCAATTTTGAGGGAGTCTTGTACTCGATGCAACACGAAGAGCTTCACCATGTCCCCGTAATTCTCTAGCGTGTGTCTTCAAGCTTCCCGCCTTATACACGTCCCATACAACATCCAATCTTTTAACCGTCTGTAGTTGTATAGCAATGTGTGGGAGGAAGACGTGCTCTGCAAAATCTCCAAATGTGTTCACAACCACGTTTGATTTCTTGGGATCTAGATTATGCATCATAGCTGCTCCGTCAATGATCTTCACTTCAACCTCTGGACAATCAGCTGCACGAGCTACTAATGCTTCCAAACATCCCATCAGATCTGATTTGCTGCCTTGGCGCATTGCGTTTGTCTCAGCAAGTGATGGGGGCCATGGATGATTCTCATGCTCAAAGAATGAATCAAGATCTCCGTCTCTGGATTGGCAGGAAATGTACAGTCTAGCTCTATCGGTTGGTCCCAGAAAAAGCACAGTGGTTGAGTGGGGTCATTTATACTTGGTAAAAATGACCTCAATCTAGATTTGACTGGTGACCTGAGATCCTCGCTGGATTCTAATTTCGCATTTCTTTTCACGGCGCGATCAACCCGAATCCGGCTACAGAGATGCCAACAAGATTTGTGCCACCTAGCACATTTTTCTATGAGCGTCTCCGCAATTCCAGATCCATTATTCAACCTACATAGATCCAGGTATGGTGGAAGGGCATGGAGTTGCTGTAGCCTATTGTCACGATTTGTGTTACTACATGGATCTATGAGATGCTCCGTTGTGGACTGGTGGCAAATAACACACAGGGACCAGTTCGTGTGTGCTAAAACCACTGTGGGATCAGATGTCGATTTCACTTTCTTTGACATATTGACTTGAATGCGAGAATATAATAGGCTATTGTCTCTGTCCATAAGCAGAGCACAATATGCGTGTGCATGATTGCTATGCAGCTATGTATGCTCCTGATATATTTAAACAGTCAGTGTGAGTTTAGGAAACTACAATAATTATATGGAGATCCGCAACGAAATAATGCTTGGCGAAGCGAGGGGCTGGCATACAATTACTTTTACTGGAGAAAACGTGCAGACCAATTGTTTTGAGTAGCGAAAACTTGTTTCTAAAATGTTCCGCCCGAACATGTGTGTACAAACGTTTAGCAATAATACTACTAATTTACAAATGTGACGACGACGACGACGACGACGACGACGACGACGACGATGACGACGATAATAGTAATATATTTTTCAGCATGTTTATCTAGTTAGAGTATTGTAATGGGTAAAATCATAACCAGTGACCCAAGAAACCCTTAATTTGACATCAATTCCAGCCCTCTACTCCATCTAGAACTTGAGTAATGCAGATTTTCCGATGGGAAGGCGGCCATTTTGAATCCGCCATTTTGAATGGGTTCCCTTGGTAGAATCACGTGGCACCGCATCTAATTATGTTCAGCATACCTTAAACCACCTATATGCCAAATTTCAAGCTTTCTGCCAGAATGGAACATCTTACCTCAAATTTGTTACATATCCTAATGTAAATGCCTAAAACGCCAATAAATGAAATAAATCATGCATTCCACATTTGTTTACTATTCTTTGGTTACAGTAGGGGCACAGAAGCAATTTTATTACAAAACACTGATAAGGTAGAGTCGTATTTAAAATGGGACTAGTTTTGGAAATGCTCAGAGTAGCCCTTTAACAAAAATAAGCTTCAAATAATGGAAATGATTCACGGAATTCGTCAAAATGCATAAATCATTGAGATTCTACCATTTACTTTTACAAAATCAAGATTAGGAGAAAAAATAAACTAGTTATTTAATTTTATAATAGGCAATCCATATTACCACGGAATTAGGTCACATTTTAATAGAATTTTTGGGAGTAGGGTGATTGTGATTGAAATGATGCAGAGAAGCCATCCAAGCAGCCAGCACTACAAAAAATTCTAATCTGTTTACTAGATAATCTGATCTAGATACTAGGATAATAATAGAGAACGAAGTGAGCGTATATAGATAACTTGTACATACATGTAATGAGGGAAAAATCAACAGAAAATGAGACAGGGAACCAGGTTAAAATACATATACCATGCGACTGAGAAAGCTCCGTTTCCGGTCGCGAGCTTTGTTTTGGTTCCGGTTCGGCTTATAATATAGCTTTTGTGGTTTCTTTATGGGGCCCTGTTGCATTATGGGATATGATTCTTCATTATGCATATGTTCCTCTCATTGTTTTAGGGCAACCTACTGCGCATTTTCAATGCCCAAAATTTGTGTGATATTGTAATCATGAAATAGCATACATTTACTTTAGAATGTAGTGATTAAATAGTCTGACGCAGACGAGATAAAAGCTTTATTTATTCCTATTTATGGGTCTTGTAAATGCATTATGAGGTTTGGTTGACTGTCTCGTATTATTTTTAACACTTATGGCAGTGGCAAGTCGTTGTTGTCAATGTGGGATGTATTTAGCGCCGATAGCAAGACATTTAAGGCCGGGTACCACACGATTCGCACCCAGATGGATTGTACATTCATGTATTTACTCGCAGACATGCATTAATCCCTGTTTTTTGTAGATTATGTCTGGATAAACGCAATCTAGAAATTCTAGCAGACGACATTTCATTATGACGTCATAGTACTATGAACTTGTTTGTATTTCCCCCAAACAGCAAGGAGCACCGATACATCGGTACAAAGTTTATAACATCATTGGACTGGCGCCACTATTTAATGGTGTAGACCCCGGTAAATGATGCAATAATGCTGGCGGATATCACTGACAATGGGCAGACGCATCAATTGTTGTGAATATCGTGGACTGGATTTACCAGAATGCCCTCCAAGCTAGATTAGAAATTAGCTTCAAATGTACTATACATGGGCATACGTATTTAGGACATTTCGACCATATACAAATTCGTCCCATTTATTTAAGCAATAAATGGTGTCTGCGTTCGCTTCTAGGCAACGCCTATTTTCATATTAGGAATGAACGTCGTCTATAAAAGTGGAAATTTCCTTTGAAAACTCGGTCAACATTTCAAAGCAGTTTCCAAAAGCGGCCATTTTTACTACAGATTCACACCTGGTTATGCAATCTTGGGTAATTAAAACTAAAAAATTTTGTATTGCCATTAGCCCATTTGGCTAGATTGCAGTTTAGGGGCCGCCGATAATGGCCGCTGAAATATCATGAAATACCGTTAGTGGTGAGATTTCACGAGATTTTAATGGTTGCTAAGGATTTTCCAAGAATAGGATCAGTATTTCCTAATAATTTCATAGTATAAAATTCAAGCAAACAGGGTTTATATAGAAATGATTAGATGATGTTGGTAGCGATATGTTTGCTTTGTTTTCATTGAAATATATGCGTTTTATTAGATCCAGAAAACGCGGGAATGAATCCACACTGTGCTTTAAATATTTGGAATGATACATTTATTGAATTTACTATTTTGCCAAATTTTCAACACAAATGATACAAACGAGCAATTCATTTATGACGTAATAATGCAATGACGTAATACTATTTGGAAAGTCAGTGACGTCACAATCAAACTCCTTACTCTCCTCTCCAAAACGTTCTAAACATATAATGCTATTGACGTCATAATTAAGGTTCCCCAGAACACGTGATTGACGTTAACCAATCAGCTCTGAGTTAAAGGGAGTCCTAGCAACCACTGAAATCTCGGGGAATCACGCTGTTTGCGGTACTTTGTGAGATTTTGTTGGCCATTAACGGAGGCCCTTAAAGTGCAGTAGTCTCGCCCATTTGAGCTGGTTTTGGTATAATTAGATTTGTCAGATAAGAAGCTTCAAAATGTAAACAAATCATTATTATTATATGTGTGATATGTCACGATAGCTTGAAAACGAAGCCTTGCCACGGAATTTGGTATACCACGGAGTTTGGATCACTGGCCCTAATTAGTAAATTACCAGATTCACTACAATGTGATAACGAAAACTGGTGTTTTATCAATATTGATATTTATTCACCAATCGATAATAGATTTAAAATTAAATTGTCAAAATGATGTCGTATTCAATATCGTCAACTAACCTAAAACATCCAACTCATTCCATTATATATAAAAGAGATAGTACAATTTTCTTCTTTCTTCAATATTTCTTCTTTTTTTTATAGCGAGAGGCAGAGTCGAACCGCGCTGGCAAACCACTGTAGAGCCAGCCGCAGGTAAAGCAGAAGGTTTAGAAGTTAGATAAAAGTATAGGGGCAAGAGACATTAAAAAAAAAGTGGACAGACAGACCTGCGCCTTCCGGCAAAGATCGCCGCCGGCACATTTCCAACTCAGTCCTTAAGTGCTGATCTATAGTTTCTTATTGACCCTCAGCACACTGACATCATTAAGAAGCAATACATAATTTAAAAAAAAAAAATATATATATATATATATATATATATATATATATATATATATATATATATATATATATATATATATATAATACACATACATACATAGTGCCAGTGTTCCGTTCTACAGATATTTTAAGTGGTATTGTGGTAACAGCATTACCACCCATCCAAGCCAGTCCGAAAAGAACACCATTAACTGATGATAACACAGGAATGTCAGTGTGCGAAGGGTCAGCCTTACACATTCACATAGATCCATGAATGAATACAACGCTATTTAAAGTGAATTCTTTGAAGTTTTTGTTTTCCTCATCAAAAAAATACAATTGCAGAGCAATAATAGTTTCTAAGAAACTATCCCTCGAATTACTGACTCAATTATTCACCCTTTAACCCTTGCACCGGTCAAAAAGGCTTCTTCATTGAGTTTAGAAAACATCTGTTTACAAAGAGAAAAATTCTTAAAGGCTATCACTGGCATGACTGACATTAGTCATCTCGGTGACCAACCATTCAAAAGAAAAACTTTATTCACGTTAAGTACATATTTCTTACGAAAATCACTTTTCCTGAATAAATTCCAGAGTCAAAGGCTTAAGTCAGTCACCCAAGTGGCAAACATGCTCTTCTGGACTGCAATTGAACACCTGAGAGCATTGCATCTATATATATATATACATACAGACATACATACATACATATATATATACACATACATACAGACATACATACATACATATATATACACATACATATATACATATCGGTATTCCATGCTTAGTAAAAATTGAATTAACGTAGCAAACAGCACTTAAGGGCTTCCAAACATACCCGAGTACATTCATGACAAGACTGTAGGCAAAAGCCTCCAGCCCCCTTGACGCACACTTTTTTATTTTCCTTTAAGTACAAAACAATTACAATCAGTATTAATTACGACTCCATTCCTCTCTAAATTACGTATACATAGATTTCAACAATAAAAATATAAACCCTGTCATCCCCCCATCCCTGTCCGAGTGATTCATCATTACATTAAGAGAAGAGAAAAAATAAAATAAAAATGACAAAAAATAAATAGAAACAATATTAATCTTATATTATATAATTTACAGCAAATGAATAAGTTTATCTAATAAACTATAGCATTCCTCATTCAATTTCAATCTTACTTTACCCACTACCTTAATCTGAAATTTAATTCATTTTTAAAATGCATCAAGTTAATATTCTTTTCTGTAATATGGCATTTGTAAATATAAAATTTTGACAACAATAGTAAATAATTTATATCTGGAAACTTGGATATTGGATAATATCAAAAAATCACAGTCTCTTCCATCTTATTATGACTTACATCAAATGTAGATACAATTTGTTTAATTTTATTAAACAATATATGCCAAAATTGATATATTTCTAGACAACCAAAAACATAATGGACAATATCATCTACTGTATTTGGACACTTGCTACAAAATGGGTCTGTAGAGATGTTTAATTTATATAAAAACTTTTTGCAGGGCAGTATATGGTGCAATAATTTAAATTGAAACTGTTTTACTTTAAATTCTAGTGGAAGCTTATGTGGAAGCTTATGGAAGAACGCCCATATATTAAATTTCAATGGTGCAGAATATGCAGAATTGAACTTTAAGACTGGGTTTCTCACATCTTTTATCATCATTTCATTATAAAATATTTTACTTTGCCAAACACCAGCATGTAAGTCTATTCCCCTAAAGTGAGGTGCACGAGTTAAATTTAGACATGGTCTGGGTAAGAACTTATTAAAAAGATTGCATCCCACTGCCCTGTAGCAAGCCTTTTTCAAGCACTCGTAGATGTTATAAGAGAAGTAGCATTTAACATATAATTTCCTTTAAATCTTTAAATATGGCATAAAGGAGCCATTTCTCTCAAAGAAATCCATAATATAGATAAATCCAGCCTCAAAAAGATCATCCATAAAGACAGATTTGTTATTTATTTGAACTTTCTTATTATTTCAAACTATCGGTTCAAAAATGTCTTTAAAAAATTTGACCCGATTTTTAAAATCTCTTCATAAAACGAAGGTATAACGATAGGTACCTTTTTAATAGAAAACTGACAATGAAGCAAAAAGGCAAGACCGCCAATCTTCTTAAAATCATGTTACCTATAATTTTCCATGGACTGACTACAGGAGAGAAATATCGTGTAAGCCAAACTAATTTCAATGAATAATTCATATATTCTAAATTCATAGAATTTTTTCCACCATTTTTTATGGGTCATTGAGTTCAGTTCTTTTGATTTTCTCACATTTTTGGCTCCAAATAAATTTATAGACTAGCCTTTCGAAATCTGTAATTACAACTTTAGATGTGGGTAACATACTTAACAGATAAACAAGTCAGGATGTTCCTTCAGCCTTAACCAAAAGAGATCGCCCGAAAATAGTAAGTCCTCTTTGGCTCCATATATTGAGTCTGGTCTTAACTTTTTTCCTGACATCCTGGAAATTTTTTTCATTTAACAGTATACCTAAATAGTTATACGCTGTAACTACTTTTAAACCGTATGGAAAGTTATGAATATCTGCGTTTCCAATTGGTATAATAGCACATTTTTCAACATTCGGTTTTAGACCTGATATGTTTGATTATTCATGATAAAAGTCTATAAAGCATTATTAATAGAAAGTTTATCCACAACAGTCAAAGTAGAGTCATCAGTATAGTAACTGCCATAAATGTTCACATGATTAATCTTTAAAAAGTTTATATTAACAATTTGCCTATAAGTGTGATTCAGAACTTCAGCACAAATAATAAATATATAAGGTGATAAAGGGCAACCCTGTCTGACCCCTCTTCCATTTCCAAACCAATTTGAAGAAACTTTGTTATTTAGAACACAACTTTTGCTATTTGTATAAAAGAGTTCTAACGTATTTATAAAGTCATCACTGAAATTAAAAGCCCTCAAACATTCATACATAAAATTATGCTCTATAGAGTCAAAAGCTTTTTCAAAATCAAGCATACACACATAACCATTGATGTCATCTGATTCTAGAATATCCAACCAATATTAATCTAATATTTTCACCAATATATCGATTTTTAATTTTTTAAAACCTGTCTGTGAAGGATGAATAAGATCTGTCAAAACAGCCTTAATTCTATTTGCAATCACTTTTGCAAAAAACGTTATAGTCTGTGTTCAATAATGTAATAGGTCTGTAATTTTTACAGAATTTTATGTCCTTGTCTTTTTTGGGAATCAGAGTAATGATACCTCTCTTTTGAGACTCTGATAATTCACCTTCTTCCAACGATTCATATAAAGCCAAAAAGTAATATTCACTAATATCATCCCAAATTTTTTTTATAAAACTCTGCTGTCAGACCACTACTACCTGGCGCTTTATTATTCTGCATGGTGGATAAAGCTGTATGGAATTGTGTTTGCTCAAGTGAGGCATTTAGATTGACCAGGTCATCATCCTTCAATTTAGGCAAAGAAGTAGAATTATAAATTCTATAGAAATTCTTCCTTCAATACGTTCATCCTTTCTTAGGAGCGCTGTTGAGTGTGTGGCGCAGCGGTTTTCCATCATCGACGATACTCCGGAGGGACTTCAAGTGGGCCTAAATACTGCTTCCACTTGTGCTAACAGAACAGTGTTTAATGGCATCTCAAAGCGTTAGGTGTGGATTTACAATGGCAAAGCCAATGTTAATTATAGTGATGATGATGATTATTGAATCCCTAGGAAAAAAGGCAAAGTATAATACACATTTTTTTACCTCTTTTGACACAATTAACCAAAAAATCCTATTAGATAAACTTGCCTATTATGATATAAGAGGATGTGCACTAGATTGGTTCCAGAGCTATCTAAGTGAAAGAACTCAATGCATACAATTTAATGCAACATGCTCTGAAACAAGGAAACCAACTTGTGGTGTTCCTCAGGGATCTATTCTTGGCCCCCTGCCTGTCCTTTTATATATGAATGATTTACCAAACCTCTGCAAGCACTTGCCACTAATACTGTTTGCCAATGACACCAATGACTTTTGCTGTGATGAGAATATAGATAGGTTATACGTAGAAGTAAATAACGAAATGGAAGAAATTACAAATTGGTTCTCAATAAATAAACCATCACTAAATGTCAATAAAACCAATTATATGTTATTTACAAACATGATGAAACTAAAAAAAAGTGAAATTCCAAAAATCTACATTAACAATAAGGAAAGCAAAGAAGCCCCATTTGCTAAATTTCTTGGAGTATACTTGGACAAACATCTGACCTGGGCTAAATAAATTGAAATAGTTATGGCAAAAGTAGCCAGGGGCGTAGGTGTTATCCAAAGACTAAAGCCGTGCATGACACCAGACACTGTTAAAACTTGGTACTGCACAGTTGTCCTCCCTCATCTCACCTACTGCAATGCTATCTGGACTGCAGCACACAAGAGCAAACTAACAAAACTCCAAAAACCTTCATAAAAATGCATAAAACTCTTTACTAAACCAGCAGTGGGCCAGAATATATTCAGAATATATTCAAAACGGCGAAATTACTTAAACTCAAAGATATTGGAAAACTACAGATGCATAATATTGTAAAAGACTTTCACCACAATGCATTGCCACAAACCATAGCATCCAACTTTACATTCAACACTGACATCCATAGACACAATACTAGAAATAAACATAATCTACATACCAAATTCACAATCAATCAATCAATCAATCAATCAATCAATCAATCAATCATCATAGTGACGGACTAAAGCATGAAGCAGCTTGTGAGTCCCAGGTTTGAGTTATTGAGTTTATTAAGTTTAATTAGTCGTAGTAATAAGTTATCATATTGAAATGTTTGTCTAGTCTGGTTTTGAAAATGTATATGTTTTGGGCTAGCACAATGTTTTCAGGTAGCGAGTTCCAATGTAAGATTACGCGTTGTGAGAAAAAATGTTTTCTAGTGTTGTTGCGACGAAAATTGGTTTGAATCTTGAGTTTGTGACCACGTGTTGTCATGTGTGCTATATGATTATTAGTAAAGAATTGATCTGCGTCTGTATTGTACAACCCATGTATAATTTTGTGTGATTCAATCAGACCCCCCCCCCCACCCCGAATCTTCTATATTTCATTGGCATGGGCCTAAGTGAGCTTAATCTGTCTCTGTAGCTCGGGTGTTTGAGGGTAGGGATAAGTTTTGTTGCTCTACGCTGAATCCTTTCTATTATTCTTGATTGCCTTAATAAGTGAGGTGACCAAACTGAGTTGCAATATTCTAGAATGGGCCTGACAAAAGACTTATAAAGTAAGATGAAGTTGTTTTGATCCATGTGGGAAAAGGTTCGCTTAATAACGGCTAGTGTACTGTTTGCTTTTGATACGATTTTGTTAATGTGTGAATCAAAATTAAGCTTGTTGTCTATGTAGATTCCTAGGTCCCTTTCGACAACTGACTGAGAAATAGTTAGTCGCCTGTCAGTGTCAACCATGCAGTACTGCGTTTTTGGATTATTAGTGCCAAAATAGATAACCTTTGTTTTGTCATGATTGAATGTAAGTTGCCAGGTGTGGGACCACTCACAGACATTGTTTAAATCGGTTTGCCTATTTGTGGTTAGTGGATTTCCTAGTAGTTTTGTATCATCTTCGAACATTTTGCAAGTACATTTGACTAAGTTTGGTAAGTCATTGGATTGGAAGATTGGAAGCCATGCTGACATTTTGTTAGTAAATTGTTTGATTCCATATATGTCATAATTGCATCTCGTATGAACGATTCCAGCACTTTACATATTATAGGTGTACGGCTGATGGGTCTGTAGTTCTCGAAGTCTAGTTTGGATCCTTTCTCATGTATTGCTGTTACTGTTACAAGAACAGAAACAGCAGCACGACGCAAGTTCAAGTTTAAGTTCAAGTTCAAGATTATTTATTTTGATATAGAATATACATTTACAGTTTCACAACAGGTAGTCCACCAAAGGCAGAGCCTATGTGGCGGTGGACCCCTACATATAACATATAACAACAATATAGGACATGAGAATACTGAATACATAAGGTTAACATGTTATAGTCCTATATATACATATAGTTAACTGTCTCGCTGCCAAGCCTCTGCAGTCTACATTTTCCATGGAGCCTAACTCAGGGTATGCTGAGTACCTCTAAAAAAATTTGACTGAACGTTGTCGGTGGCTAAGCCACAAGCAACTTTCAGTCAAATTTTTTCTAAAATACTCAGCCAATCCAGAGTCATTGCCAATTGGAATTATTGTCCGCTGGCTTCCAGCAGTCCAACAGTTAATAGACGTCTGACAATTTACATTTTTACAGGAAAAGACATGACAGAGGGATGTGTGCCTATCTTGCTTAAGTTAATAATTCTATATTACATATTCTTATTATCAATGACAAAGTATTAATTTTTTTAACTTTTTTTTTAGGCTGTGATGGTAGAGGTAGTTGTTTGGTCGTTACCATTATGACAGATATTATTATTATTATTATTATTATTATTATTATTATTATTATTATTATT
The DNA here is from genome assembly GCA_034401795.1 of Chaetoderma sp. LZ-2023a. NCBI lineage: Eukaryota > Metazoa > Mollusca > Caudofoveata > Chaetodermatida > Chaetodermatidae > Chaetoderma > Chaetoderma sp. LZ-2023a. The sequence goes on from CM067372.1 coordinate 57,468,681, forward strand.
ATTATTATTATTATTTGTTCTGGTGACTGAGTGCAAGTATGAGAATAGCATGCCATGATGGTGAGTGTTTTCCAGAGTCTAGTAGGTTTCTATATTCTTCTTTTTGATATTCTGCTTAAAGTACTGTAGCTTTATGATGTCTGTGCGTGTGCTTGTGTCTGTATTATTCCATAACTGAATTGCTTTGTATGAGGGTTTTTGTTGCGCTGCATTTGTTTGGTGGTGTGTTGAATGGAGGTTATTTCTTGTTCTTGTGTTGTGAGGATGCAATTGTGTATTGAGCATAAAAATGTTAGATAAGGATGAGGGTAAGTTGCCATTGTGGAAGTCCCTTAAGAGTGTGTATAGTTGGAGCCCTCCTATGTCCTCAAGTTTTAAGACCTTTTCTGATTTAAAGATATCCTGGCCACCTGCTGTTTGTGAAAATAGTTTAATAGATTGCTTTTGCAGAGATTTTAGTTTTTTAGTCTAGCTTGAGATGTATTAGTCCAGATAGCATTGCAGTAGGTGATGTGAGGAAGTATCATTGTGCAGTACAGGTTTTTAATAATATTAGGTGTTAGATAGGGTTTCAGTCTGCGAATGATGCCAATGCCTTTTGCTACCCTGGTAGTAATAATTTCAATATGCTTCTCCCATGTTAAATTTTTGTCCAGATATACTCCTAAAAACTTAGCATATTGTGCTTCTTGAATTATCTGGTTGTCGATATAGAGGTTTGGGAGAGCTATTTCTTTTAGTTTCTTAGATTTTGTGAATAGTATATAATTAGTTTTTGATACATTTAAGGACAATTTGTTTACTTTAAACCAGTCTATTAATTTCGCCATTTCATTATTGACGCATCACAATAACAGCCACAAAATTATGGAACAGCACCAGCACACAGATACAGGACCAGATCCTAAATACAAAATCCTTCAAGAAAATTGTCAGGGAGTCCATAATTGGTGGGTACTGATATGTAGTACATTTGTACTCGTCAATGTAAGGGCTCACTGATAATCAACCCTAACTAAAGAACATCAGTTGACATAACAAAGCAATTTACTACTACTACTACTACTACTACTACTACTACTACTACTACTACTACTACTACTACTACTACTACTACTACTACTACTACTACTACTACTGCTACTGCTGCTACGGCTACTACTGCTACTACTGCTACTACTACCACTACTACTACTACTACTACTACTACTACTACTACTACTACTACTACTACTACTACTACCACTACCACTACCACTACTACTACTACTACTACTACTACTACTACTACTACTACTACTACTACTACTACATCGACATCCACACATATAACACTAGGAACAAACATGATCTCCACATTAGATACACACGAGCAGACACAGGGAAACGTAGAATTTCAGGTGGTGTCGTCAAAGCATGGAATAGTATAGATAAACACACACGCGAAAAAATACTAACACTAAAATCATACAAAGACATAATTAAAACTAGCATACTCAATACATACTAGATCTGGAAAACACAATGCCAAGATAACTAAGATCACACACTCCTGTATCATTGCCATATCTATTAACATAACAACCACCCACTACTACTACTACTACTACTACTACTACTACTACTACTACTACTACTACTACTACTACTACTACTACTACTACTACTACTACTACTACTACTACTACTACACCATAATGCACTATTACAGCTATCGTGACTACTGCTTCCTTCAATCTGACGCACTTCAACAAGTGCTACTACTAAATAGCAACCTATGGGTTGAGCTGGGGTAATTAGCATGCATGACCCCATCCCCCTTTCCCCCCCCCCCCCCCAATATAAATCTCTAATCTCAATAACTAAAATGAAAAACATAGATGTATTGTATCGTTTGTTCTTTTTTCTATGTCTACTTAGCTCAGTACCGTATCTGTACATTCACAAGTATGTCTCACATTCTATGCTAAGCTGTGTGTATAATTGTCTATGTATGTTTAATGTTAGGTATTCGCCACCACTATAGGCAATGCCTTCGGCGGACAACCTGTATTGAAGGTATGTAAATTGGTATCCAAGAAGCAAATAAATAATATTGAATCTTGAATCTTGAATCTTGAATCTACTACTACTACCACTACTACTACTACTACTACTACTACTACTACTACTACTACTACTACTACTACTACTACTACTACTACTACTACTACTACTACTACTACTACTACTACTACTACTACTACTACTACTACCACCACCACCACTACCACCACTACCACCACCCACCCACCACCACCACCAATTCAACTCAGGTGAATCCAATCTACATGTTACAAACTAACCTACCCATAAACTACAGGGACAGAGCTTGGCTTTGCCAATACACCAGATTGACAGTCTAGACAACTATCTGTTATCATTTGACATTTCCAACACCGCTGACCACATAGACCCTCTATGGTATCCGGCACACCATAACCATGCACAATACACCAGAAACCATTAATGCACAATACACTATTCACCATTAATGCAACTGCCGAAGTGTTGGATTAACCCTTTGAACCCGGCAAAGCCAAATAAGCCTCAAGACGTAATAAAATAATATTTGTCTGCCAATGCTGGGACTGCTTTGACTAGGAACTGCTTCCACCACTGGAACAAACAGGTTTTTTAAATCAGGGTAGCCCCAGCATATCAAGCAGATTACTAATATTTGTATTGTAGCTGATTGTCATGGAATGCAGTGTGAACGGATTAATGGGTTGAATGTGTTTAAACTAACCAAACTGGTTGAGGGTATTAGGTTGAGGGTATTAGTCCCATATCTAATAGGTAAAACAGGTGTTGTCTGGTAGCGGAGGGGCTCCACATAGCACTAGCAATAAATTACAATCCAAGATATGTGAGCAGGTCAATGCTGAATCTTTTCGAACTGGGTAGACTGGATGCACCTGCTTCAACCTAAGCAGCAACAGCTTTCAGGCTGGTTAGTCCTAACATATCCAAGCCCTTGCATAAATAAGGGGAATTAAGTGAACGAGTGGTATAGCCGGTAGTAGAAAAATACCACCTCCCTCCACAGGCAACCGTTCCGTGATCCGCGGCTCCCACCGCCCTCTCAATTCCTGAGGTATAGGTTGTGGGGGCCACCACGGAATGGCTGCCAGGGAGGTAGGATCATCCCGACACTACTACTACCAGGGGCTGAGCACCCATTTAGAGACAAACCCCAACAGTGATATACACCACTGATCGCCATCAACCACTCTCTCTATTCTGTGTAGGCTCAGCCAAACACGTTGTCTCTGCCAGAGTCGCATCGGCATGAGGGGACCACCCATAGGGGCTTACATCTACCTTGACAACGCTCACCTGGGAGGAGGCTAAAGTGATTAGCTTTGAACCACGGCAGACTCTGGCATGTTCACATGTTATGCAGAAAATCTGGTGCTAAGCAGGGGGTCTCCAGCAGACAACCACGGCCTACCCTTTCCACCCAATAGAAGTGGGAGACAGACTCGATCTCTTCACATGGGTGAAAGCGGTCATAAATATTTCTCTGCAAGGGGTCGACCCAAGGATTGTACTGGGGGTCATCCCGGAAGTGGGCCCACTTGGCATCCAATATCATGGCAGTCTCAGCGCCCTGTGCCACTACTGTAGACGCCAGCACAAGCAGTATGATGAGAATCATGGCTATATATGACCATCACATTCAACTGGTCCACCTCTGGACTATCCCCGTTGGCTAGACATGGGATAGCTGATGCCAAAGCTGACTTGTATCCAGCAATTGTGACAGGAGTCAGTTCTGAATAGAACAACTCACAGAGAAAGTCTGCTATTTGCTGAATAGTGGATTGAAAGGTATTAATACCCTTTCCTTCACACCACTCTGCACATTTGTTAACCGTATGGTTATATGACTTGAAGTTTGACCTCCTTCTCGAGGCTGCGATGAAGCTTGCAGCCTGTCGAGAAAAGCATTCCGACATGGAATGTTGCTTGATAACATTCATGCAGTCAATTTAAACATTTCGGGCCGATCGTGTAGGAAGCGTCCCTTGGCCTGGAAGATTATGTTTGAAATCTCGGGTAACTGCACTGGATTGTCCATCAGCAGATCCAGAAGATCCGTGCCCTGCTGAGCCAAAATAGCGTTATTAGCAGGATTAGGCACGGTTCCTCTCTGATCTTCACCAAAACCTGGTAGAAGAATGGTGGGCAGATACGCGTAAGCAACCAAATACAAGCGTCGGACTTCCAACGTATTCCCAACGTTGGCCCAACGTCGGAAAACTGGCGGCGGCGACATTGCTGACGTTGGGCCGACGTCAGATTGCTATCTGAGTTGTCTCGAGTAGTCTCGCATAGACCATTGTGCCACACATCTACCGGTCCACCTAACAAATGAGGAATATTCGGAAGAAAAGAAGCACAAGTTGTTTTTCGCAATTGAAATTGAAAAAAAGATCTAATTTCATCATTTATATCAAATTTGAAACCCATGTAATGCTCTATCATTCTTCAACTTTTACATAATTTTGAATCTACCGTATGGCAAATGAACATCAGTATTTCTTTTCATGAAATACCAGTTTTCGTTAAGTTGAACTTCTACTGCTTCTGTCATTTAGTAGGGAGCATCAACAGGTGAGCAGGTTGATTATTATGGAGACTACTGCACTTTAAGGGCCGCCGGTAATGACAGCCAGAATCTCACAAAATATGTCGAACAGCGTGATTCCCTGCGATTTCAGTGATCCAAAACCGTCAGAAAAAAATGCATAAAACTGTACTAAACCAGCAGTGTTCCAGAATTTATTCAAAACGGTGAAATTACTTAAACTCAAACACATCAGAAAACTACAGATGTATAATATTGTACAAGACTCGCCACAATGCATTGCCACAAACCATAGCCTCCAACTTTACAGTAACATTCAACACTGACATCCACAAACACAATACTAGAAACAAACATAATCTACATACCGAATTCACAAGAACAGAAACGGGAGCACAACTCATAATAACAGCCACAAAATTATGGAACAGCACTAGCACAAAGGTCCGGGAACCGATCCTAAATAGAAAATCCTTCTAGAAAATTGCCAGGGAGTCCATAATTCTCCTTTGATCAATACTTATCATGGCAATATCATGTTTCTATCCCCTAGCCTAAAATATGGGATAGAATGTGTCACATTAGTTTAAGTATATAAAACACGTTCTAAACATAATTTTATGAAATTCGTGTATTCTCACTTGATTTTAAATTCTATGTTTACGATTATTCGCCGACTTCCTTTTCGTATCATTATTGCCATATTGTGTTTGTATTTTCGTGATGGAAAATACACTCGCGTAGGTTTCAAACATTCTTTGCTAGTCTGTTCCTATATACTGATCTTCAATCTATCCCCCGGAAAACATTACTAAAAGCATCGAAAAAATGGCACTAAGATGTTTTGGGCGAAAATTGAAGAACAGTATATAGGAACGAACTAGCCAATGATCTTTGAACACGGTGTATAATAGCATGATTTTAAATAAATATTTCATGAATATTTTAAGGGGACTGATTTTTAGGGCGTCACGGTATTGGAAAAATTAATATCGGAATCAATTTTCATACCGGTATACCTTTAATACCGGTATTATTCCGATGGGAAAAATGGAGTGAGGCTCAAGTAGTATGATTCCATATTCAACGTATCTCTGCGCTGCTTAAATAATCACCACAGATTTCCACAGTAAAACGGCTGAAACTCCCCCAAATCGTCCCCACAAATGATTTGAATTTGCCGCAAAATTACAACTATTTCCGCGTGGAGATTGTGAGATACCGCTAACCAGTGACCATCTCGTCCCGTATAAACTCGCCCAGTAAACTGCGAACGGCTAAAGCTGTTGATGTAAACATACGGTTTATTAATTTTCCTGGCTATCGGCATTGATGTATATGTTAGAATAATAAATTAACTTACCACGATGGCCTGTGCTTTATCTAGGATGAATTTGCAATGGGACGAAACTGCCAGGAAACGTGGAAATCTCCGCGCATGTGTACAACTTAGCCATTATAACACATACTAAATAGACTACCATATGCTGCGAATACATAGGCCTAAAATCGCTCTCGTTAGAGTAGCTTGTATTGATCGATATCTAATGCTACCCACCAACATAAGAAGTGAATAAAGCTCGCAGGAATTGAGAAGTTTTTCTCATATTGTCGGGTTCCTCTATACTTCAGCTGTTGGGCGGTCACTACAAAGGCGCACAATTCTTTGAAATCGCTGACTAACCAGGCTGTAGGAAACTAGTATTTGATATAAAATATCACTCAAAATATTCATTTCATATTATGATTTTTCTAGCAAACAACGGGCCGAAGTTATAAAATGTTAGCACAGGAAAAGATAGGTTTTAGACATTTTTAACCATCCAATGTCCTATGATGTAAGTAAAATAAGTTTTATTCAATTTTTTTTGCGAGAAGTGCATTCTTAAAACTCTATAAGTAGGCAACTTTCGTAGCTGTAATCGTTAATTTATCAATTACTCTCTACACTAGCCTCAAAACTACAATTTGACAGCTCTGGATAAATAAGAAAAGCGTGATCATTAAAGGACAATTCCGGGATGATAAAAAGTGTACTTTATTTGAAAGATTATTACATGTCAGGGCATAATTTATCTGGTATCGCATCTCAATTTGCTACACATATTTAGGCATTTGCTATACAATCTGCAACATGTATAGCTATATATCTGCAATGCTAAATTTGTACAGGATTACAATTTATTACTGATTTTCTTAAGTTCTATTATTAACCCTTTCAATGACAAAACCCTGAAAAAGTGAATTCTTTACTGTGTAAATGTATAGCATATTCTGTTGAATATTTTGAAGTTAATACGATGGCTGCCTTAGGCAGCAATGGCTTCCAGTCTTATTAATTTCAAAATATTCACCAGCTTTCCTGTTTGTTTGCTCTGAGATTGAGATACAGGGAATTTATCGGTGAAAGTTAATTGCTATACATTTTTGCCGACAACTATACAATTTATAATTTGCATAGCAATACATGCTATGCAAGTATCAAATTATAAATTATGCCCTGCATGTTTAATGAAATTGCGCCAGAATAATAACCAGATAGAAATAGTGTAACCAACTATTGCTAGATAAAGTCGGTAAAATTGACAATTTTTCTCACATCGGGGCGCTGCCATTTTATCGCGTTTAGGGACGTCAGCCCCGCACCACCGCTATTGCTATCACTGGAGGAGCGAGGCCAATAGATGCGGGTATATATTTTAAGGAAGTATACGTAAATGATAATAGCAAACGAACCGCTGAAACAATTTCAATGATTCTAGGATCTCTAAATAGGTGCCGACCTCGGGATTAATATGATATAATGGATGTTAATATCGGACAAGAGGTTCAAAAGACGGGAATATATAAAAAAATTATTCATCTAAGATACGATCTGAGAATGTTATCCTTTTTTTGGTAAAATTCAGCATGAGATGTTTTTTGTCTCGCAGACTATCTTTGCATATTGTTATTAAATTGGAGCGTGCTTAAAGCTGAAAGAAATGGCTATTTGCCTGACAAATTATAATTTTGCTCACGTAAATATTGCCAGAGATATCACCAAATGAATTAACATTTTGACATAAAATCTGGGAATTTTCATATTGCCAGGCACGCTGTAGTAATTTCAATAATTAAGATATTTTGATGGAATTTTTCCCGTTATGTGATAACATTGTAAAGCTTCGGCACAGTAAATTCTGTCATTGTAGCTGTAATACTCATTCTGATATGGGATGATGGATAGAGCGGATCCTGAAATTTTTGTTTGAAATTTTGCTGGCTTAGTTTTTCCCGCAGAGTGTATCGTTTGACCCACTAGGCTGATTCTAACATCTCTAGCATTGGATAAATCTTTGAATTTGCAGCTACAGGTAGGTATCAGAATTATTACAATCGGTTTAATGGTTCCGGCAATATTATCATATCATATACTTTCTTGGAATATATATTTACACTGCCTGCGACACACGCTATAACGGTATCTTGAGTCGGCTGAATAATTTGACAATACGCACGTGTCAAGTGTGCCACTTCATTTAACCCTTATCGCATGGTGTAAAATGCGTAATAGCCTACTTACAGAGATAGTGCCGGGGTACATTTTGAGGGAAAAAAATATTGCGGTAATGTGTTGCTGTCATGCACAGCAATGACTTACAGCAGCATTGTTATCAAAATGAACACATTCTGATAGAATAGAGAAAATGGAATCTGTGCTTCCGCGGTCGAGGGGTTAATGATTCCTCACCGACTTCGGATACTGGAATTACTTGAAAAACTTAGTAGATTAACTGGACAATGTCCTAACGATTACAAATTAGCACATGTTAGGCCTCCATGCATATACATATTTACTGTACAGCCTTCGTGCTTGGCAAAGATAGCGTTGGTGCGGGGATGACGTCAGGATCTCGGGAAATAGACAGCTATATAGTATTGAAATATTACTAATGGGAAGCAGATTATCTGCCGAACAAAATGTTATACCGGTTTTATCTTATATCTCGATATTTCGGTATCAGCCAAATTATATCGGTATGACTAATGGTATAGCTATGATACCAGTATTCGATATATCGTGAAGCCCTACTGATTTCCAATGATTTTTCAATAATATTATTTAAAATACGACATTTAATCATGTTTTCCTTTGATAGATTCTTTGAGCGCAGTGCAGTATTGCCAGATTTCTTTATTATTTTATTTCGAACGCTGCACACAATTGCTAGATTTATTTTCGAATACTGTGCACAATTGCTAGATTTATTTTCGAATGCAACGCACAATTGCTCGATTTATTTTTGAACACTGCGCACAATTGCCAGATTTATTTCATATTTCGTATGACTAAGGGGATTGATTTCTCGCGATTTTATATAAATCCATCTACAGACCTGCCAATCCCTACGGCTTGCCCGTAGTTTGATAATTGCTCAATCTAGCCGACGTTTGAGAACAGCCCATAGAGTTAAAATGGGAGTGGAGTGCTTATGCTCATACCTTTACTTCGGCATATTATATATACATGTAGCCGCCAAAAGTGACTCAATTCTCTTTTGATAACTGGAAGAGAATTCGAATAGAGGCAGATTTATATATTTTTATAAGAAATGAAATTGTATTGGCTATATTAATCTGACACTTTAATCAACTCGCTCTACGTCTAATCTATATCTATGAAACAGCCTGCCAAGATTCTCTAATCTTGTTAATCAGCATTTTTCGCCTTGTTACAACATTGGATTAATAGAATGCGAAAGTTAGCATTATGCGAAAATCCCAGAAGTTTGTTTATGATGGCTACAGATATGCAATTCAACTATATAAATATACCAATGTAATTCGGAAATCATCCATTCAAAGCATGAGAAAATCAAAATAATCTTTTTATATTTTAATATTTTCTTTACAAAATGTTGTAATATGACTTTCGTGGTAATATATATTGCTGTGATGGCGGTATAAGATTTTGTGCACAGTGGATTTCAGTCTTTGTTTTCCGATTTTGGTGTCTAAATATGGAAAATAATCATCAAACTTCGTGGAAGCGCTCAACGCAACCTGATAATGCTGCAATACCAATAGAAAAAACCAGTTCAAAAGACATGTGTATAAGCGAGAATATATAGAAAGATGACCAGTCTTAAAGAACAAAAAAAGGTGATACATAGGCCTACATATACATGCACATTTCTGCTTGCAAATCAATAAAAAAATTTCTATCCAAAAATGTAATGGTAAATTAGCTCACACAATACTAGATGACTATATCTACATTTTATCACCGGAATGACTGGCTCGATAAGAGTCACTCATTCAAATGGTAAAATTTCATAGATATTCTTCTCTCGCCTTGTTTAAAATCATGTGTTTTGCTGCTTTTTTAATCACTACTGAAAGGTTCCTCAAACTACTGAAAATCCACTACTGAAAGAGTGTTTGAAACTACTGAAAATCATGTTTTTTCACCTGAAACTGAGCATGGTGCTTTATTGCCAGATTTCTATTATTTCAGTCAAATGATAGACATCTGTGGATCTGCCATAAGAAGCCACATGGCGCCGCATGTCAGACAATCCACTCGCTTTAGCTGTTTTGAAACAATAGTCTAGTGGCCACACTGTTCGTCGACTTTTGGTAACTTTGAAAAAGCAGAAGTAGTGAGAACAGACATGGTCAGGCGAGAGAAGTTCAACCCGTTATGTCACATTTGGTAGAAAGTGTGATGGTTGGTGGCGTTTCGCCTGGAATCCAAAATTCATGAGCTAATTCAAGTTGGACTGTTTTTTGTATTATGTATATATATCATGTTCATTCACAGGGGTGTAAAGTTAGATTTTTTATGGTAACCTACAGTAGGTCTCGCAAATGCACATATGGCAACCTCGTGGTAGGTTACGCAATAATAAATTTTAGGTAACCTATGGTAACCTTTGGCAACCCATGGCAACCTTTGGTAACCTTTGGTAACCTAATAATATATAGGCTACCCGGTCAGCAGTAAATCTGTACTAGATCATGAAATAAATAATATTGAACTTGAACGGCGAGTACCAGATAGAGCATGATATTGTCCATACGATAACGTGTAATATCCCTCACTTAAACAAATAAAACTCACCCCAAAATTGATTTCTAAATTTAGACCCTTTTGGGACAAAGTTGGTCCCATGACTGTAGGTCTCCCTTCCCAGTACCTATATTAGTTGCTGGTAGAGATAGATACGCTGTCTAGTATATCGGTTGCACTCCTGGGCAACTTGATGTTTTTGGAAGAAATATTTTTCTAGCGCTATTTCTATCTGTCAGTGGCCAGTAGATTGCATTATCAGCTCTGGTACAGCTGTCCGGTAACGTAAACATTCCATTCTTACAGAAAGGCGCGATCCTGGTTACTAATTTCAACAATAAAAATTGTCACAAATCAGCCCCAAGGTGGCGGGGGGGGGGGGTGGGGGTGGTGTCTGCTAATTCACCAGTAATGAGAAATGTCACGTGCGACCGCGCAGTCATAGTTAATAATAATCGATAATGCGCAGTCGTATTTTATGATTGGCTCGCAGGCCATCCGATGTCATTAGGCATGAATGAAAAATTACTATCGTAGTAAAATTTTGATCACGTAACTCGTTGTTATTCATAATCAATTAATCACATGATTTATTTCAACCAATCTCTGTGCGACTCTCACGATCAACATTGATGGATAATGGTGGAACAAAAAATCTAGTCACTGTTCCGCTTTTAAACGCAGTAAAGCAATATCTTAGTGCCCACTTTGATGGGTTATATGACCCAATATATTATTACTGGAAGTTTCCAAGAGTAATACCACCCGATATTTAATTGGTCCATTGCTTTGGAGCGATCGACAAAACAGGAATATATGTCAGGAAAACCATTGCGTGGTAACTTACTTCCAGTAAATCGCATTTCCAGTAAATTGTCAGTTTAAAGCGTAAAGCTATGAAGGGTCAAGCTATCTACTAAATTCCTTAGAGCTGGTTACGCATTTTATTGTGTCGGATTTGTGGGGCTCACAATAACCCGCAAGTCTGCCACAACAAAAAGCTGTTCGCCGAACATATTTTGACGACACGAATCAATTATTTCATGTAGCTATTATGTCTATCATATGAAAACAATTAATATACTAAGTGTACTTAGTACCGAGAGCCTACTGTGCGGAATTTTTTTATGGCGAACGAAAATAGGTACCTGTATTTTATTGAGAACGGATATAGGTCTCCTAAAATCGTGTTTGCGTAACCTCCAAGTGAACGCGTTCACCTGTTCGCCACAAATTTATATATTCTTAGGGTGTCTTAGGATGTTCATGACAATATGATACAAAAAATAGATGTTGTGCCATCCTGTATTCTGTGTTTACGAGTATACAGGCGCTATTATATTATGAATGTTTGTATATTAAAGTACTATAAACTATCACCCTATGTATTGTAATGTCTTGTTTTGTGCGTAGGGGGGTCCATCGATTCATAGGCTCTGCTTTTGATGGACTGCCCAATTGTGAGGTATGTATATTATATATTAAGCATGAAATAAATAAGCTTGAATCTTGCTGCTAGGAATCCCTTTAATAATAATAATAACTGGATTGATCAGTCGATGACGCATCATCGCAAATCCCCACGTTCACCGCTTTGAACATTTGACACACCCCACAACCAATCCCTGCGGGCGGAGCCAAATTTTCATATCATTTTGCACTCCGCAATCATATGGGTAACTCGCATACCAAATTTGGTTGAATTCCGTCCAACAGTGTCAGAGGAGTCAATCAATCAATTTCATGACCTTTAGACCCCATCCCCCACCCCTTGTGGGAGTGCCAAATGTATATGGGCTCATCCACTCCAGATTGATATGGGTAACTCGCATACCAAATTTGGTTCAATTCCGTCCAATGGTTTCAGAGGAGATGCATTACAATCAATTTCTGCAGGTTAAAAGTTGACCTTTTGACCCCTTTCCCGCTCTCTGGGGGCAGAGCCAAATATAAATGGCCTCTTACACTCTTGCAATCATAGGAGTAACTCAGATATCAAATTTGGTTGAGTTCTGTCTAATGATTTCAGAGGAGTTTCATTACAATCAATTTCATGACCTTTTGACCCCATCCCCCACCCCGTGGGGGCGGTGCCAAACGTAAATGTTCTCATCCACTCCACATCGATATGGGTAACTGACATATTAAATTTGTTTGAATTCCGTCCAACAGTGTCAGAGGACTGGCATTACAATCAATATTTTGACCTTTTGACCCCACCCCTCACCCACCACTGGGGGCGGGGCCAACTAGCAATCTCTAGTGAGATCCAGCTAAACCCAGGGCCAGTAGATTAGACAACCTACTAATGCGGTACATGTGACAACCCCGTCACATGGGATTACAAAGGGATTGTGTGTGACAACTGCAATCAGTGGTACAACACAAATTGCCAAGACGTGCACACTAGAACCTATGATGAACTAGGAGCAGATTCTGCAATCGGCTGGGACTGCCTGGTCTGTGATTGTCCTAACTACACAACTCTTATGTTATGACCGTGTAGTTAACACATCTAATCAGTATAGCATCCTACCAGACATCTCAATGGAAAACACAACACCAACACTATAAAATCTAATGCCAGTCCACTCGTCAACACCAAACACAGAATACCAAATCCACACACAAGCCAAACAAGCCTCTACGCCTATTAAATGTCCACTTACAATCCATAAAGAACAAACAATGCTGTCTGCACAGGGTTGGCAATTTCCCAGGAAATACTAGTATTTCCCAGGGCAGCGAGAAATACTGGGAAATACCGGTAAATACTCAGATATCAGGTGGCAAGTTTATATATTTAATCTCATGGTTGTTTATCATGCTTAAGAAAAGACGGATAAGCATTAGTAAATACATGTATCATCTAGTGACATATGCATAAGTTGCAAACCTACATGTATGCATAAGGAACTTAGTCTTCTAACTACTAAAGTAACATTACGTCAGAAAAAAATGAACATCCAATGAAATACCATTATAGTTTTATGAGATATGACTGGATATTTGACAGTAAATCACTAGATCTATATAGAGTTCAGTAGATCTATACAATTACCTACGTAATAATACAAGAGCCATCAGAAGACGGCATATCCCCCTGGATCCAATCATTTCAGATAAACATACACCAAGAAAAATGAAATCCAGGCACTGCATCTCACCTTAAAGAAAGATAGATTTGTAAGTGCAGGGTCAATTCCGTTCAACTATTATGCCGAGACAAGAGAGTTTTTCAAGGGAGATAACTTAGGAGAATATGGATGAATTTCTTCAAAACAGAATCATAGCACTGCTTCTTCAAGTAATATATTCAGTGGCAAAGGAATTGAGAGTATAGGTTCAAAATTCTTCAAGATCTGTCACAAACAAGACAATTTTGATGAATTTTAAGTATATGTATTTCAAGGGAGATAACGACCACAGACCCCGTTAGAGTTGGTCTGTCATTTTATTAACCTTTTCTGGTCTTATCAGGCACATGTAGGATTTGAACCAATGCCACTCAGATTTCGAGTTGGACTCGTTACCTCTAGGTCACGGGTGTCACATGATGTGTAGGAAGCTAATTTTACTGTAACTGTAGTCTACTACTGTAGATGTAGTGCCGCTTGTGAGAGCAGGATGTGACACAGCACTTCTAGCCCGACCACATGTCACACAATTTTATCAAGGCTATGATACCAGTTATTATTATTATCCCCACGTTTTAAAAAAACGTCGGGAATATTGTAATCACCTCCATCCATCTGTCCGCCTGTCCATCCATCCATCATGCTATCTCCTCCCAAACCAATGGGTGGAATTAAATCAAATTTGGTATGTGTGTTGCCCATATGATTGCGCTTTGCAGGACGATATTTAGATTTGGCTCGTGGCAGGGGTCTAAAGGTCAAGTAAGTTGTAACGCAACTCCTCTGAAATCGTTAGACGGAATACAACTAAATTTGAGGTCTGAGTTGCCCATACGATTGCGGAAAGAAGAGGCCATTTAGATTTAGCTCCGCCCCAGGGGGTGGGGGAGGGTCAAAAGGTCTAATTTTAACCTGTGGAAATTGATTGTGACGCATCTCCTCCGAAACTTGGACAGAATTCAAACAAATTTGGTCTATGGATTACCCATATCAATGTGGAGTACATGAGCACATGTACATTTGGCCCCACCCCCAGGGGTGTGTGAGGGGTGGGGGTAAAAAAGTAAAAAATTTATTGTAATGCCACTCCTCTGACACTGTTGGACGGAATTCAACCAAATTTAATATGTCAGTTACCCATAGCAATGTGGAGTATATGAGCACATTTACATTTGACCCCAACCCAGGGGTTGGGCATGGGGGTCAAAAGGTCATAAAATTGATTGTAATGCAACTCCTCTGACACTGTTGGACGGAATTTAGCCAAATTTGGTATGTGAGTTACCCATATGATCGCGGAGTGCAAAATGACATTTACATTTGGCTCCGCCCTCAGGGGTGGGTTGTGGGGTGTGTCAAAAGTTCAAAGCGGTGAACATGGGGATTTGCGATGACGTGTCATTGACCGATCAATCTAATATGGTATTAGGTTTATTAAATTAATGAATTATACACACCTCATAAACTCATCCACTGCATGACTTCAACCTTTCTTTGGGTATCATCAAGCGCAGATAGGATTGAATCCTGTCCACGACCCTCAGATTACCACAGTACCCCTAGGCCACCTTTAATTTGATAACAGTATAGTCAAATATAGTTGCTAAATCCATTCACTGATCAGCTTTAAGAATTCCTATCAGTAGAACAGCTCTATGCTGTGCAAGGTGAAAGAGAGAAGAGAGAGAAGGGACAGACTTGACGATGGAGGGAGGACAGGATGATCCATATCGGATGTGGGATTGACTCCACGTGGTACCCGAGGTGGGCTTATGGTTGAGTCGCAATCAACCCGCACTGGAGCGATGCTATTGGTTGTGTGAAGACGCTGGTGGTGCTGCTTGCTTGCTGCTGTGTTCCTGGTGATGACTCACTCAATGATGCAGATGTGGGTGTTGGTGTGGGATGCTGGAAACATGAAAACTGGACACAGGAGTCGTGATTGGCGTGGCTTTGCTTTGGGTGTAGATGCCGTTGCTCTGCTTTGCTCTCCTTTGTCCAGCGCTCGATCAATATTTTAGCATAAGTATGAAAGGATTTTTTAGCGACTTGACGACGTAACATGCCATTTTTAATCCTCAAATAGCGCCATCTGCATTCAACTTATTATTTCTGATAACAACAGGTTATAATTTTAAGTTTTAACTTTGGATTTTTTGTTTGCAAACTCTAGATTTTAAGTTTAATTTTTCCCGTTTCTTGTTTATTTAATCACATGCCATTACTTTAAGTTACTTATATTTTATTTGATAGTACGTGTATTGTCTTCAGTTTGGTCTTTAATATTTTTTATTTCAAAATATTCCGACTAATTTCCATTTTTAGATTTCATTTCACAGACTACCCTCCACCCCCATCCCACCACCTAGTGAAATAAAGTAATTCGCCTTCCACCCTCCCGTACATGACATACAACATTTACACCCGCCAACAACAGTTCATGAGGCAACTAGGGTTGCACGGTTTTTGCTTTGAAACATCGCGATCGATTTTATAAAGAAAATCACGAGTTTTGATTAAATCGTAGGTCCAAATTCCCAAAAGTTTAAACCGGGATAATGTGACAAGTCACCAAAACTGGGACTTGGAATTTCTAGAAAAAGTTGAAATAAATGATATAAAAAATAGCACAAAATTAGAACACAATTTCATGCGACAAATTCTTACTATCCTATGTCTAGCTTAATGTATACGTTATATCCATAATCGCGGGAGTGAAATTATTAATTGGGACCGCCTAAATATGTTTAATAAACATCGTTTATTTCATCAAAATTTGACATAAAATGTTGTCGAGTAAAAATATAAATTCCGCTTATAACCTCCCTTTGTAGGACAAGTTTAAGTCGTTACCCGAGTAGCGCGAAGATGCTAATATTAGTACCCGGGGAGATACTGCGCAATCCATATGAGACGGTAGCTTTGAGTAGCTACGATAGTAACGGTGTAAACTCGTCCTATGATGCAGTTTATAGTTGCTTTCTGAATGTACGATTTACATTTAAGAGTAATCAACAGAACGCACAGTTCAAAATGCAACAATCTGGAATGCTGTTGCGTTATTTTCTTTAATTAGGCATGACAACCGAATCAAAAGGGAAAAATTAGTACACAGCCTGAAATTGCTAAAAGAATTAAAAAGAACTATGTTCAGTGATTATTGCCTAACACTCTGCAACTAAGTATATACTTGGTATTTCACGACAGACTCGGGGTCTGCAGCGAGAAAAAGAAAATTATATTGCGATTCGACCGAGTAATTAGCTGGTTTTCTCAATGACAAAGGTGTTACCTCGCTATTGTTAGCTGGTTTACCATAGAGCTTTGTGTTTTGATTAGGACTTAGTGAACACATGAGTGAAGCGATCAAGAAAAAACACAATGGATACATACGCGAATAGATTATAACTGTATTCGTTTACTGCTGAATGATGAGTTTTAAAATCTTATAGTCTGCTCAATTTTTTCACAATTTTTCGATTTTTTTCAATTACATCGTAGAAAATCGCGATTTTGATAAGCCTATAGGCAACAACAAGCAACGCATACATGCCTAGCAACATCTTAATTTTTTATTTGTTCAGTTTTGACTTATTTAAGCAACCCTCCGGGAAAGCTATGCAACTCTTCGGGGAAGCACGTCAAAGAATGCCATAGCTCGAATACATCTAGGAGCGAGTGGCCAATAAAACTAAACTAGCAATATGAAAGAGAGTTGGGTAGTTCTGCTGATAGACATCCTGACTTCTCAAGGCGCATA
The DNA here is from genome assembly GCA_034401795.1 of Chaetoderma sp. LZ-2023a. Classification (NCBI taxonomy): domain Eukaryota; kingdom Metazoa; phylum Mollusca; class Caudofoveata; order Chaetodermatida; family Chaetodermatidae; genus Chaetoderma; species Chaetoderma sp. LZ-2023a. The sequence continues at coordinate 57,486,266 of CM067372.1, forward strand.
CATGTATGCTCATTAGAAGCATGTCAATGGTACTGTATGCTGTGTACTTGGCGGAACTATTGGTATTATTGGAATGGTCTTGAGGTTACCATCATGATCTATGAAAGTGGATTTTTTTTACAGCAAACCACAATTGACAGCAACTGTTTTAAAGATGCAACAAATTGCCTAAATTAAGGTGTCAAAGATGTATTTTACAAGCTCACAAGTGATCCATACCGTTTTCACAAAGTCGATTAGACAAACTCAAGGTTTCTGATAACGATTTCAAGAAAATTGGCTAATTATTTGGAGATATGTAAATGTGCTCTAGTCTGTATTCATTTAAATTTTATACATTATTTCAAACAATAGAGGGATTTAATCCACTTTATGAAACCACTCATTATTCATTTTAACTTTCAAATATTTCTTTACAATTTGTAAGATTTTCCAACATTCTCCTAGTTAGTGGTTAGTGTGGGACGGAATACATTGATAGTGTGGGATGGAATTTCTTTTTCAATGTCAATCTAATATTCTAATAGAAAGTTTTGCTTGCTTATTGTAATTACTTAAGAGACATACAAAGCCCTTCTAAGAAATATGCATAGTGAAGTGATTGCCAGTAGCAACAATTTTGGTCAACAACATAGTGCTTTCCGCCCCACATTAATTTTTTCCGTCCTACACCAATGGTTTTTATTGCTGCATAATATAATTGTGTGGGGTGCAGTTTTAACAGTTCTATATCTACAAGTCAACACATGGTTATCCACTTGGTAAAGCACAGAAATTTAATTATTGAATTTCTTCTACTTTCGATAGAACATCTCTTTATCTCGATGATGGTGGAAATAGTCAATTCTGTCAATTCCGTCCCACACCAACACATTTTGGCCATCCCGCAAGCGATTTTGCAATATATCCATGAGATTGGTGTTGGTAGGCATCTAGTCTAACTTTGTGTATGTGCTCACAGTATAGCTTGCCTAGACCTTTCAGTGAATAACAGCAGTGATATGATCTATCAAATTCCATCACACACCAAGACGTGACTTGAAATAGACCCTCCTGTTGGTGAAATCAACATGTTGTGTTTGACAGCAACTGACAGATGTCGTCTGACATGAAAACTGGACCAGTTTGTCTCATTTCTTTACCAGTTATGAACATTTTTATGGACCCTGCAAAAGGTAATAGTGTAAACACATGGTTTTCACACGTTAAATAAAAAGATAGGCAAAATAATGTATATGTGTATACAGAAAAAAATGTCGATATACAAAATCAGTTATGTTTAAATAGATCCTATTTTTCCTATAAATTGCTTTATGGTTTAGATATGGGATAGGGATAGATAGAGATGAAAGAGTTAATATATTCACTGAATTACACTGTATGTTTTTTTAGTCATTATTCTTAGCAGTCATACCAGTGATAAATTTTCAAAAATAGTCTGCTTAGTCTGCAAATGGACATTTTTCTATGAGAAAATTGAAATGTTCATGAACAAATTTGTGTGTTAAAGAGTTTAATTACACCCAGAATATGCCAATATTTTAGTGGTCTAAATATAAAGTTTACACACATTTTAAGCGTTTGAAAAATAATTGCATTTCTTCCGGAAGAAACTAGTAGAAGAAACTATTTCTTCCAGGATGGAAAAAACTGCCCTCCGGAAGAAGCTGCCAGTGCTGGCATGGCTGGGTGGGATTGTGGCGGTGGAACCTGCAGCCATAAGTTGTGTATAATGTATACTGTACTAATTGCTCCTATAAGCTACAGGGTATTTCCACGGTGACTCGGGTTACATTTTAATCCAATTCAGAAATTAAATTCAAACAATGACAATGATCCATATTAGTTTTAGCCTCCTATCTGGTGTGCGCTGGAACACATTGGCATAAGCTATAAAATGATATAATAAATAATCATATCTGATTAAAATCATGGCTTTGGTTAAATTTAATTGCAGCGTGACTCGCATTACAGTAAAAGGACAACATAAAAATCCTATTTGTTTCCATTGCAATTTCTCCTAAGACAAAAATCCTATTTGTTTCCATTGCAATTTCTCCTAAGACAAAAATCCTATTTGTTTCCATTGCAATTTCTCCTAAGACAAAAATCCTATTTGTTTCCATTGCAATTTCTCCTAAGACAAAAATCCTATTTGTTTCCATTGCAATTTCTCCTAAGACAAAAATCCTATTTGTTTCCATTGCAATTTCTCCTAAGACAAAACACGACAGAAAATAATAAATACAATCAGTAGTCTTGCTAATAAATGAGGTTTGAAAAATTATTGTGAGTGAACTGAAATTCTACAAACAACAAGTAAAAATATATAATCAGCGTGACTCACGTTACTATGACTCGCGTTACACAATGTCCACTAAATAGAGAATCTGGAACGAGGTCACTTTTCATATCACTATTATGGCCCGAGTTGAAAATTATCAATTTGCACGAGCTTTAGCGAGTGCAAAATTGATAATTTTCAACGAGGTTCATAATAGTGATATGAAAAGTAACCGAGTTTGAGATTTTATTTATCATATAAATATTTGCCAATAGTTGCTGATGTGACTTTTATTTGATTTCCCATTATTGATTTTCGTGAAATCGATACCGCCGCTGTCACGCACCACTATTTGATAACAGATACTGAATGCGCAGCAAAACATAGTGACAAACATAAAATCTGGCGATGTCAGCCGTAAACTACATTTTTCTTCTAAGACTATCGCAGAGCCACGGCCATCAATCGTTACTTCGCTGCCGACTGATAAACTGTCAAACGATGACATTTTGTGATGACGTTTCATGAATGACAAATCGTAAACAAATCGTAGTAAAACAATACCGCCTAGTAATCTCTACGCGTCATGCTCACATCAATCAATCTTTTAATTGGTCAATTTAAATGGGTTGCGCACCCAACAGCCAATGAAAATACGCCATTGAATATGGCATGTGTGCTCATATTGAAAAATATGGAACGGGCTAGAACTTGTTTATATGTTAAAATAATTTATTAGGTACGCTTCAACTTGAGGAAAAGATTTAAATTGTACTTCGTATGAAAATCCTCCTGCAGTGTCACTTATAAATTAGTAATTGAGAAAGCCAAAATGTCCACAGTGGTTTAAAATAAAGGGTGGTTTCAGTCTTTTAACCAGCTCTTTCTGTGGGTAGAATATTTCATCTGGGGAAGTGGGGAATTTCCAAAGATTGCCCTCTGGTACCATGACAAAAACCTGATGGTCATCAGCCTCATTTGCCTTAGTCATTAGTCTCCCCTAGATAAATGATACCACCATACTCAACAGTGCACCAGTCTCCTTTGACATCGCTAGTCAAGATGAAGTGAACTGACTTCTCCAGCTCTTGCTTCGTGTAATGCACTCTAGCTAGCCCCAGAATTGCAGTGGAATCTTCGAAGATCTTAGCTAGAGCCAATGCTTTATTAATTGTATCAATTTTCAAATATTTTATTTCAATAACTTTAATGTTTCTTGCACTCATAGTCACTGTGAAGCTGGCCACGGGATGCATCTTTCTGTTTCTGACTCAATTGGATACTGCACACTTTAGAGCACCACCTATGCCATCCACAGGGCTTTTGTTGTGTGAAGTTATTTGTACATCATACTTCTCACAGAGCGGTTTCAGTACAACCAAGATTATAGTAGGGTTCACTATGTATTTTCGTTCAGAATTTTTGGGGATTTGTAACACTATATATTTTTGGAAAGCATTTTATATGCCAATTTCAAAAACCAATGTTTGCATTTGCATAAATGTCTTCATGGTGGCCATCTTGAATTTTCAAAATGGCCGCCATCTAAATCCTTCGAAATCCAATATATCTGCAACCATGTACCCTAAATTCACAATTTCGATTTCTATATCTAGGTTTTCTGGGTCACCGAATGCATTGGTAACATTTATAATAAACTTCAAGTGCCAGAAATAATGTTTTGGTTGATAATTCCCAAAATAATAAGCAATTCTCACACAACATCTGCAAATGTCACACCTTTTTTCTAAATCAATATTTGTTACAATATTTAACGGTAACAGTAGCCCATAGTAGTCCTATAGAGGGGATAGAATGACGATATAGCCCAATGGCCTGTTATCTACGTAATCACATTGTCATCATGTTTATTAATAAACATATTATGACAGAGTATGTATATGGTGAGCGGCGTGTCACAATTTTACAATAATGGATGGCCAAGGGTAATTTTCAAATTCACCAGTAAAAGTAAACTGAAAGCAAATTTTTGCAGAAAAGTTGTTCAAATGATCGTCTGCTCATAGATTTGCAATAAGCATAATCAGACAGCAATAATCTTCAGGATTATCGTTTGTAATCTTGCAATAAGCATTGATCAAATATATTTTGTCATCAAATTTGAGTAAATCATGAGCGATGTACAGCTTGAGGCAACACAGGAGTTAACAAACTGGAAGCTATGCATTTTATGCCAGACAGATGCTACTGTTAAAGGACCAATGGTGCAGCATCCAAGAATAGACTCATTTACCAATTTGTTGCAAGCAGTCGAAGAGAGAGCAACATTGAAAGATGGTTCATACATTGAAATTCAGAAAAGACTTAGACGTTGCACATATGGTGACCTATCTTCACATATAGCGGGTTGGCATCGCAGTTGTTACTCTACTGCCACTAACAAAGAAGAAATACAACGTGCACGAAATCGCATAGAGGATGCACTATCTAGTGGGTCTTACATTACTAAGAAACGTGGGATAAAGAGGAAAAGTGCTATTGATGAGGCATCGACATCAACTTCAGTATTTACACATTCCTCGACAATTCCACTGTGTAAGGAACTGTGTTTCTTCTGCCAGACAGACGATCATAATCAGCAGTTGTTCAAATTACGGACTCATAATGCTGGTAAAGCCCTAAGAGATGCATTGGAAATAGCACAAGACACAGCATTACTTACTAGATTAAATACCTCGCTTTCCCCGTGTGATGCACATGCAATTGATGTCCGGTATCACAAGCCATGCTGGAGGAAGCATGTTTTCCACATTTTACGAGATTCAGATACTACAAGAAATGCTGAGAATGATCTCTCCCGGCATATGGCATGTCTTATTGAAATTATCCATATTGTTGATACACACACCCGAAATGGGGCTTATCTGTCTATGGCTGACATAGAAATAACATATATAAACATGTTTGACCGTAAATCCTTGGACAATCATTCACCTACATTTAGTAGGCAGTGGCTGAAAGAGAAAATCCTTTCTGAGCTAAATCATGTAAGATCTGTCCTTCAAATGGACAGGCGCAAGTGTGCCGTTCTGTACTCGCTAGAAGCATGTGAGGAAGAAATGGTTCATTCTGCGATGTGTGAAGATGATGGTATGGAAGGCATGAAGGCGATCTATAGGGCAGCACAGATTGTTCGAAAAAGCATCACAACATTCACTAAGAATGATGGTGAACCTGGTTCAGTCCTTGTTTCCAGCAATATGGATGACATCCCATGTGAACTATACACACTGATACGATGGATAATGGTTGGACCTGTAGATAGTTTGGATAGCAAAACCAGAGAGTGTCTCGTTGATAGAGCAGTGCTTACATCTTGTCAAACCCTCATGTTTGGACTTAAATCGGATAGGCAAATGATGCATAAACCTAAAGCTGCCTCTTCTGAAAAATTCAGATCCCAGCAAAGAAGAGAAAATTCTCAGGTTCTAGGATTGGCATTATCTGTGCTTAACACATGCACAGATAACACAACACATGGATATGAATTATATATTTATTTTGGCATAAAAGACATAGGATTGAAGCTCCTGCACTTATATCCTATGTCCTGGTTAACAATCCTATGTCCTGGTTACCTAACATTGTTAGGCATCCTTGATACTTGAGTGACTAAGACCTTGAGTGTGCATTTCATTGATTTGATACATGGTAACTAGCGATTACCATGTGTTTGCGTTGCATTTGCCGTCTGGTAACACGCGATTACCACTTATGTATAAATACACTTAATACAGTCTTCTGTATTAATGTATGCTCTGCATTTTTTCACTTCAAGAGTATACTTACCTCCCTAATACTTTTGATATTGCTAAATATTGGCTTTCACTCAATAAACACTCAGATTTAAAACAGTTAGGTGCCCCTACTGGGCAGGGAGTCAGAGCGTAGTCTGGCGGATGCCAGCCCCACCACCGCGCATGCGCAGACTAGCACTTCCTCTTTGCTAGATTATTGGCAAAGAGAACACACATGTTTTTTTGATTCATAAGCTTTTCTTACTCTTAAACTGTTTAATTGGTGTTATTTTGGAGTGTTAGTGTCTGATTTGGATGGCGGGAGGATACACTTCGCCACAGAAGGACTTAGGACCTTTAAATCAGGTGACTTCTAGTAAAATTAGCGAGTTTTCTTCCCGGTGTATTGTGTTTCCGGGACTCGCGTTTACCGTGATAAGCGCCTTGGTTAGTTGGTTTATGTCAACTCGGTGCTTCCTAGGACTAATTTCTCTTTCTGTTTATGTCCACAGGTCTGTATGACGCTAGGTGGTGACATCACGGAAGCAGAGAGTTAGTTTTCTCTCCACCATGGTTCCATTTCCTACTAACACTGTTAGGTTATCTAACCAAATGGAAAATTATGTCCAGTGAGTTGGAGGCCTAGTATAAAGGTCTTCTCACTTTGCCCTCTTGATCCAATTCCTTTCCCATGAGGTGGAGAGAGTTAAGAGGCGTGCAGATGGTGGAGTTCTCCGGTTCGTCACGTTGGATGGTTTGTCTATACAAAGTGTCAAGGAAGGGTAAGGGGAAGGTCTCGTCCGCGGTGGATATGGAGGCCTTCCGGACCGAGATGTTGGGAGAGATGAAGAGGACAATAAAGGATTTGGTTCCAGGGTTGCTTCGTGGCATGCTTCCTGGACCAAATCCTTTACTGTCCTCATCATCGGCTTCGGAGCAGGTAATCCCCGCCTCTGGATCGGTTTTCCTTAGACCGCTTCCGTTGTTCGACGATTCAGAGGTGGCCCCATTAGAGGGGGCGTTCCACGACCCTGGCAGCAGGCTTATTGCCGCGCCGATAGGGGACCGTGGACGGTTGTCGCTGGAACCCGCGGGCTGCTTATCAGTCCAGGGGTATCCGCACGCCGCGGTGGCCAGTACCTCCTATGGCACCGTTCCTGGTCAGCCCGGGTTAGCTCTCTTTGCTGACCCGGGGTCTAATCTTTCTGACCAGGGTGATGAGGATTACCTGCTAGGGTCGCCGTCTGACGACGTGGACATGGATGAAGACGTTTGTGCACCCCTCGCGGGGAATGCAGGCGCCTTATTCCACGGTTTTACTCACCCTGGAGTAGAGTCCGCGGCTCAGGTGGTGGCCCAGGGCGCTGCTGATGGCCAGCGGTACCGCATACCTCGGCTTGCCGAGGGTGTTGCTGGTGCTGGCCGGGCCCGTGGTGGCGATATATATACCCCGCGCTATGCCACGGTGCCTGCTCCTGGTCAAACCAGTGATATTCTCATGCCGGTGCTGTCAGGCCCGCATGTTTTCCCTGGCTTGCCAGGTGTATCAGCGTACCCGCCGTCAAGCTCTACTGCTTGCGCTCAGGAGGAAGACGACGGACCCCGTCTTGTAGAGCGCTCGCAGTTAGCCACGGAGGAGGATTGGTATGACGCTTGCCAGTGGCTGGTGAGCGTTAGGCCTGATCTGCCCGTGGAGCAGTCGACTAGCCAGCGTGTTCACACGCCGTGGTTAGCTGGGAAACCGACTGCTAACGCTATGCCTTCTCTGCCGCTGGCGGAGCATGTCGTTGACATGTTCAAGGCGGCGGAGACATCCATTAACTCGAGTGGACGTCTCGCGAAGGCCCCTCGTGAGGTGGCCAGGCGTTGTCGCATCGTGCCCCTGGATTACCAGCGGTACGGTGTGGTACCCAAGCCCGGCGTGGATGACCGCGCGGCTTTGGGTGAGGATGCGCGGCCAGGCTCCCGTTCTGACACGGGGGTCTTGTGCTCGAACGCGTTGCGTTCGGCGAATACCGCGTTGCGTGATGCGGAGGAGAGTGGGAGGGCTTCGATTGCCGCTCTGTCCCATGTCTCCCAGCTGTTACAGGGGGTAGTAACGGCATCCGCATCGCGCCAGCCAAGCCCGGTTACGGTCCAGCGAGCCATCCAGGATGGTATTAACCTGGCGCTGGACTGTATGACTCGGGCGGTGACCAGGAGTGTCCGGGCAAGACGCACGTTTGCCCTGGACAATCTGTGCCCGTCTCAGGACCTGTACAATAGGCTACTCCGTACGCCTATGACGGGTCCTGGTCTTTTTGGAGGTGAGGGATGTCACCACCTCCAGGAGACGGTCACCCTGGTGAATAACCAGAGGGCGCTGCGCGAGCAGTTTGAAGTGCTGCGTCGTGCTAACGTTCGCGCCGCGGCCCCTGCGTATCGTCCCCTGCTGGCTCGAGGTGGTGCTGGCCAAGTCAGAGGCCAGCCACCGTCGCAGCGTCGGCCTCGGCCGCGTGCGATTCGGCCAGCAGCGAGGGGGGCGCAGGTTCCTCAGGCGCCGTCAGCCAGGCAACCGCCCGCGCACCGAGGTGCGCGCGGGGCGGGGCGGGGCGGGGCGCGCGAGGATCTGGGCGTGGTTATCGGTCCTGACAGGACGCTTACCGCGGTAAGAACCACTCCGGTGTGTATGGCAACGGAGACAGTGCCGCTCTTGCATGCCTTGTGTCCACCGCGGTCCCTAGGTGGACCGGTGGGAGGCCGGCTAGCCGACCACATGCAAGAGTGGGAACGGTTAACTCAGGACCGTTTAGTCTTGCGATGGCTTTCCGTCGGGTATCATCCAGAGTGGATGACAGGCCCGCCGTCGCGACTGTCTCTAGTGCCAGTCTGGACTCCCATTCCGAGAGATCCAGAGCAAAGGTTGTGTATCGAGGAGGAGATAAATTCCCTCGTACAAAAAGGAGCTATTCAGCCGGCACAAAGGTGTCCGGGCTTCTATTCAACCCTGTTCTTAGTAACAAAACGCACCGGAGGGTGGAGACCGATTCTCAACCTCAAGCCACTGAACAAGTTCATCGAGACGCCCAGTTTCAAGATGGAAACGGTGCGCTCGGTGTTGGCGGGGTTGGAGAGGGGGATGTGGACGGCGTCGATAGATTTGAAGGACGCTTATTTCCACATCCCCATCCACGGGAGTTTCTGTCGCTTCCTGAGATTTGCATTCCAGGGCAGACAGTGGGAATTCAGGGTGTTGCCCTTCGGAATTTCCACGGCTCCTCGGGTTTTCACCCGTGTGGTTCTTGCGATCACAGCATACCTCCGCAGGAGAAGCATAGCAGTCCACACGTACATAGACGACTGGCTGTTGAAAGCGCACACCCGGGAAAGTTTGTCGGCCAATCTGGAGATTGTTTTGAAAACTCTCACAGACTTAGGCTGGATGATCAATTTCCCAAAATCAGAGCTGACTCCATCCCAGAAGTTTGTTTACCTGGGGATGTTCTTCGATCTAGAGACAGGATATGTTTATCCTACTCAGGAGAGAGTTCAGAAACTCATCTCATTAATTCAGTCAGTGTGCGACAGTCGTCATGTCCTGGCACGGGTTTACTTGAGAATGCTGGGGTTGATGGTTTCGTTGGAACCAGTCATTCCTCAGGCCGCCTTACGCAGGCGGCCGATCCAGTTATTTCTCATGACACAATGGACCCAGAGTACAGGTTCGCTGGACTCGAATGTGTCAGTGTTGGCGCCTCTCATTCACCACCTGCAATGGTGGTTGAATACAGAGAATCTCTTGCCGGGGGTTTTGCTAACCCCTCCCCACCCTCAGGTGACTGTGTATACAGATGCATCGATGGAGGGCTGGGGAGCTTGCCTGGAAGAATCCACGATATCAGGCCTTTGGAATCTGGAACAGTCAAAGGAACATATAAATCTACTGGAGCTAAGAGCAGTAGTCCTGGGCCTGGAACATTTCTTACAGAAAGTTCAGGGCAAGATTGTTCTTATTCGTTCAGACAACTCAACAGTTGTGACTTACATAAACTGCCAGGGCGGAACGAAGTCGCCCAGTCTCTGTATGATGACATGGAAACTGCTTTGTTGGTGTCTGGATCACCAGATTACCTTGAAAGCAGTTCATATTCCGGGAAGGTTAAACCTGCTAGCAGACTCATTGAGCCGAAGGATGAGTGTTTTACCCACGGAATGGCAACTAAATCAATGTGTGGCGGATCGTCTGTTCGACCATTGGGGGAAACCCAACATCGATTTGTTCGCAACGAAGAAGAATGCGAAGATGACGACGTACGTCTCTCCGATTCCGGATCCAAGCGCTTTCGCAACAGATGCGTTAGCTATCAGCTGGGGGAGAATGTATGCATACGCATTCCCTCCAGCAATCCTGATTCCAAAAATTCTTCAGAAAATCAGACAAGAGGAATGCCAAGTGCTTCTGATCGCCCCGGATTGGCCAAGCCGATCATGGTATACGGATCTGCTGGACCTTCTGGTCTGCAATCCGGTTCCTCTGCCTCTGATGGACGATATTATCTTCCAGGGCAAGGCCCTTCACAACAATCCGTCAATGTTCAGATTGACTGCGTGGATGTTGTCAAGGAATCTAGAATTAAGGAGGGCTTTTCTGAGCAAGCAGCCATGTTTATGGCCAAAGCCAGGAGGGGGTCAACCTCCAGAGCATATAATTATAAAATCAACAGATTTGCAGAATGGTGCTCAAAAAGATGTATTGATCCAATGGATTCATCTATTCAAGTAGTAGCTGATTTCCTCTGTCACCTCTATGATGCCTATAGCCTCAAGCCTAACTCTATTGCTGGTTATAAATCAGCATTAATGTCTGTTATTCCTTGCTTGGCTAAGAGGGGAAGTGATGAAGTAAATACATTAAATGTATTAATTAAAGGCATGGGCAATCTAAGACCAAGGAATCCACCTGTGATTCCGTCTTGGAGTTTATCGCTAGTGCTTCAAGTACTAGGTGATAAGCCTTTTGAACCACTTAGTTCCATTTCTATGAAACTATTAACACTGAAGACTGTGTTTTTAATTGCTGCGGCCTCGGCTAGGCGTAGGAGTGAAATTCATGCCTTATCAGCCGAGGATGACCGTTTTGTGGTTTCAGGGGAAGGCCTTAAGCTGCTACCTAGGGTTAATTTCTTGGCTAAAAATCAGTCGTTGAAATATCCAGGTCAACCTATTATTTTGCCTGCTTTAACTAGATATGATCCTAATTCTAAAGCATGGTGTCCCGTCCGGGCGCTGCGCCGGTACAAACAACGTACGGCGGAGTGGCGCACCGACCAGTCAGCGTTATGGTTGTCATATATTGAACCCCATGGCAGGGCTTCTAAGGACACCATTTCCAGGTGGATTGTGGAATGCATTCAGTCTTGCCATAAATCCGCCACCGGGAAGCAGGTTGACGTGGCCAAGGCTCACAGTGTCCGCGGCGTAGTGACATCCACGGCCCTATTTAATGGGGTCCCTGTGGATGATATTATGTCGGTGGCTCAGTGGCACTGTGAGTCAAGTTTTACAGACCGTTATCTCCGTGACACCTCTAATCCTCTCGCCTTGTCGATTTTGAAAAAATAACTCGGTTTATATTTTTTGAGGAGGTTTTTCCTCATTACTTATATATTTCACAATTAATTTATGGAAACACCCACTTTTTTGGGCCTGCATCAGTCTTTACCAATGGGAAGATGATGTCAGCAGCCATTTTCAACAAGGTCAGTCTTGTTCATGTGTTGTCCGTTGTTGATTGTATTGTCACGATTACCCGTTATTAATATGGTGATGGTTTGTGTATTTGTGTGGTTCATTGTTGAGAGTTACGAAAATGGAGCTTTTTCGTCTCTGTCCTGTAGTACATGGCACTTGTACGTAGAGAGCGTATAGGACATTGAGGTCAGTTTCAGAAGTTTAAGTGCCTTAAACGCAGAAAAGCGTATAGGGATGAGCTGGTCTTTTGACCTCGCCTCCCTCCCGCCAGATTCACTTTCGAATTCTGGCAATATCAAAAGTATTAGGGAGGTAAGTATACTCTTGAAGTGAAATAAACGAAATCTAGGATTTCTTTTTTCACGAGAGAGTTGATACTTACCTCCCTAGATACGGACCCGGCCTCTCCACCCCACAGAGGGTCGGTCTTCAGGCTCTTAATAGTTGCATGTGTGTCAGCCAATAATCTAGTCAGAGGAAGTGCTAGTCTGCGCATGCGCGGTGGTGGGGCTGGCATCCGCCAGACTACGCTCTGACTCCCTGCCCAGTAGGGGCACCTAACTGTTTTAAATCTGAGTGTTTATTGAGTGAAAGCCAATATTTAGCAATATCAAAAGTATTAGGGAGGTAAGTATCAACTCTCTCGTGAAAAAAGAAATCCTAGATTTCGTTTAAAGCACGGTAACAAACGGTTACTCAGTGTGTACATGGCACTTGATTTGACCCCAGGTAACTAACGGTTACCCTGTGTGTACACTGCATTAAGCCATGGTACCGATTGGTTAGCAAAATTTAAATAATAAACATTATATACAATAGATCAGAGTATTGATACTGCATTATGTACTTTCTATTCTATGATAAAGTCAGTACTTCATATTTGTACTCAATTATACTGTCAACTTTTGGAGGATACTGCCCAATACGAGTGGCCAGTTAGGACTTGTAATTGAGGCGCATCACGACACCAGGAATAAGAAGATTGTGAATCTTCTTCATGCACAGAATTGTTGCATATCCTACCACCGTACCATGCTTCTAGAAACAGCAATAGCTAACTTGGTTGTCGAAAACATGAGACAATTCAATAATCTGTATGTACCACCATTTCTAAAGAAAGGGACATTTGTTTTCTTTGCTGTGGACAACACCGATTTTGCTGAGGATACCATTGATGGTAAAGGTACTACACATGGAACAATTGTTGCGGTCTATCAAAAAGCTTCTGCACCCAGGGAATCCATTGCACCACCTTTAAACATTGGTGATGCAAAGAGCTTATCCATTACACCACAACACACATCTATGTTGCCATGCGTCAAACCAAAGGCTCAACCTGGAATGCAAAGTAATTTTGTGTTGAGTAAAACCGGTGTTGCAGACTGTTATCAGCTGACCCATATGGGTTGGGTCATAGCATCTGTTGTTGCGAGGATGGATGAAAGGAAAGAGATGTGTTTGGTTCCTGGGTGGGCTGGGTATAATTCACTCCTGTCATCAAGTAGATCTCTAACCAATGTTGGTGCATTGCCTCTTCTCCCAGAGCTGGCTCATGAATGGTCAACGCTAATGACTGTAATTAAACAAGCACAAACATTGAAGGAGATGGCTGTTGGTAAAGACCATCTAACAGTCATTACTTTTGACATGGCCCTGTATGAGAAAGCAGTGCAACTTGTAGATGTCAACGCCAATTTAAAGAGTGCTCTTATCCCAAGACTTGGTGAACTCCATGTCGTCATGGCTGCATTGAGAGCTCTCGGTACTTCTATTGAGAATTCCGGAATAGACGATGCATGGATCGAGGCTGATGTCTTTAGCTCTACCACAACGACACAAATCCTGAAATGGAAGCACTCCTCACGTTCTGTTCATGCTCATATCTACTCTTACATCGCATTGTATGAACTGGTCTTTGACGAATTCTTCAAAGAGTATCCAAATCTAAGGGATGCATACATATCAGCTACAGATGACATAGAAGAGGCAGGCAGTAAATCAACCCAAGCCAGCCGGGCAGAATCAGTGATGCCGGCTCATAGCAATCTTCTCCAAGTGCTGTCTAATACTGATATGCTGAATCTCTTTCAGACATGGGTGACAAAGAGGTCCCAACATGCGATGTCCAAGTCATTAATGAACTATCTGCACCGTGTGGAAACAATCCTTTTCTTTGTCGCAATATCCCGAAATACTGATCTGACCCTTCATCTTGAAGCTGGAGAAGCACTGAGCAAGTTATTCTTTGCTTTTGATAGAATCAAATACAAACGTCTTTGGCCAAGATACATAGCAGATATGTATGCACTCAAGCAGAATCATCCAGACACATGGCAAGAATTTGAAACTGAAAACATTGCAGTGACTAAGAATGACATTCCATTCACTTCAATTGGTGCGGATCATGCATGTGAGCATCTGAACAAAATGATGAAAGTGCACTCAGGACTAATTGGAATATCTAACAATGCAAATGCGAGACAGCGATTTTTCCTCGCTGCTCCAGAACTGTCATGGTTATACCGGGAATTCAAGTGTCAATTTGATTTGCAAGAAGACAAGGTCAGAGATCACCATGGCATTGGAGAATCGCAGTTGTGGATGGAATGGTTCTTGTCCAGAAGCTGGCAAAGAAACCAGCAACTATTGTGACAGTCAACGACATGAGTAAATGTTTTAATGACAGGTTAATAAGTCTGACAGCAGGATATGATGAGATCATTCTTGTATTTGATACATATCAAGCAGATTCCCTGAAAAACACGACCAGAGAGAAACGACGACATGGGAAGGATCCAATTAGATATCAAGTCAAAGATGATACCAGTATCAAGCATATCCCTAAGACAAGATTTTTGTCTCATGACCAAACAAAGAATGACCTTGCGCCGTACCTGGCAGAGAAAACTATTGAGTACAATAAAGACTCATCTACCTTGGTCATAGCATCAGCATCAGGCCAGACGATAAGTAATAGAAGCCTACATTTTGAGAACAACAATCATGAGGAAGCTGATACATTAATGATCTATCATGCCATATGTGCAACACAGTGAAATCTTGATACAGCAGAGTTGGTGATAGCATATTATGACAATCTACCTAAGAATACGTCTATCTCAATGGTTTCTGGTACCATTAAGCTACGGCCTATATGGAAAACTCTAGGCATGGAGAAAGTAAGAGCATTACCCGCATTCCATGCCTTTACTGGAGCAGACAATATTGGCAGGTTCTCTAGGATAGGTAAATCAACATGGTTAAAGCTTTTCCTAAAGGCAGACAGCGATGTAATCGATGCTCTGATAAATTTATCGAGAAGCACTGATGTCACAGATGAGCTACTTTCAACTCCGGCAAAATTTGTGTGTGCTGCATACTGTCCAAAGTCTATTAGAATCGAGAACATCCCAGAGTTACGTTGGCATTTATTCTGTAAGCAGCTTGCTGATAGTGAAAGTTGGTGTTTTGAAACAGCATGTCCTTAGAGTACAAGTCCAGGCAAATGTGTGGGGTCAGGCAGACATTTCACATCATGTGTTTCTGGATCCACTACAGAATGGATACTACAAGGAGACAGGTGGCCAACTAAAGGCAAAAACAACAGATGTTTTACCAGCTCCAAAGTCTCATTGAGATGGTTAGGTGTCAATGCAAATCGAATTGTTCCTCTCATCGATGCTCGTGCAAATCCAAAGACTTACCATGCACTGAGCTTTGTCAATGCAGCGCAGAGTGTGAAAATGATGATGACTCAATCGTTGATGTCTCTATATCAGATGATGAAGATGACGCCAATGTTGCTAGGTAGACAGCAACGGATGCAGCACATTGATTGTTGCTTGAATACTTAGATTAAATTGGTGAGATAACTCTGTTATATGCCAAATAAAATTCATCATTGCAACATTATCACAAAAAGTTACAAATTTGCAGATGCTGTCTGTAAATTACATATTAAGTCAGGACTTATCTACCAAAACATGATTTCTGTTATTTGAAGTTTATTATAAATGTTACCAATGCATTCACTGACCCAGAAAACATAGATATAGACATCAAAATTATTAATCTAGGTCATATGGTTGCAGATATATTGGATTTCAAAGATTTTCGATGGCGGCCAATTTGAAATTCAAGATGGCCACCATGAAGACTTTTGTGCAAATGCAAACATTGGTTTTTGAAATTGACACATTAAAAGCTTTCCGAAGATATATAGTTTTACAAATCCCCAAAAATTCTGAACGAAAAAACTATTTTTTACACTGTGACCCTGACTATTAATATGTTTTTGAATTGAGAAGCTGGGCCATCTAAAAAATCCTTATTTTTGTGACTCACGTTACATGACTACACTGCTATAATTTATTACGATTTCCTGAATAAACTAGGATAGATATTGAAATTTTACCTATGAAAATCTAAGAGACCAAGATGTCAACATATAGTTTCAGTATAGAATTTTTAAAGTTCACTCCCAATAAACACTACTCAGCGTTAGACATTTGCTGAATATAATGTCCATAAAATGCCACTCAGCATTTAAACCTTTTACTGTTTTTACTTATTTTTCTGCCTTATCCAGTAATATAAGTTTTTAAGTTGCAAAATTGAAATAGAGTCTCATAGACGGGTACCTAGAATTAGAAATTATTTCAATATGAAAGAGCTGAGACACAAAATCAGAACTTGGTACACATATAGCTAATATATGTATGTTAATCTTATCAAAAGCTCAGAATGCTGGGTAGTTGCCCACGTGGCCACATCACCTCTGGTATGAGGGCCCAAATTCTGCATTTTTCATTTTTGACCCATAGCTGCACATTAATATTTGAGTTAATTTAGATGGGGTTTTTCTTGAAGAAGTACCTATGGGTATATAATCCAGGTAACATCAAATGAAATCTGTATGATGAATGACTAGCTAGTGATTCTATGTCAAAATCTGCTAAAGTACATTCTGAATTACATAAACACCCATATTTAGACATCAATATTACAGTAAATATAAGAAATATCTTAAAATTTCCTTGATATTCTTATTCGCCATGTAGTAATTGTGTAGCATAGCAATTTACAGATCAATCTCTTCAAAATTAAGAAAGTTATTAGCATTTTAAAATGCTCCATCACACCGTACAGGGTTTGCGAGCGCCAAAAAGTGCAACGTCCCCTTAATTTTAATTAATTATATCTTTTTAACTAATTGAAATTTGGCGGTAAAACTTTGCATGCCACAATCATTTCGATAAATGAACATTTGTGTGAAATTTCGTGCAAATCGGAGGTGGTCATCCGGGGACCTCTGGGTGATTTGGCATGTCTACCCTAGAATCAAATTATCTTTCAAGTTTTTAAATTTATTTTTCATATTTCTTTTTGACGAAATCGATTCAATTCTTTAACCCTTACAACTCTGATGTCAATATTCTCCCTTTTACCGGGGCAATAGCAAAGAAACTGGTGTACAGTTTTCAACAATCTACGACAGCACCATCTTCCACCAAATTTGTTGAAAAATGAATACCAGTTCATCTTTTAATTTAATTTGAAATTTTAATATTTTGACATCAGAGTGCTAAGGATTAATAGTGTACATGTACATCTGAGATAAGAGATTGACTACAATTTTCCCTACAATTTCGATCTTTAGAATCAAATTATCCTTCATGTTTTTAATTTTTTCCCGTATTTTACCTTGCGTAGGCTTGCAGTACATTGAGCACATTTCAGGTCCTATTTCTGTGTGACGAAATTGATTCAATTCCTTAATCGGTTGTTAATAGCTGACATCTTTTCCAAAAATTGTAAGAAATTGATTCCAATTTTCCATACAATTTCGATCTTTAAAGTCGATTTAAACATCGGTATGTCTTTAAAAAAAAGTCCATTTTGTACATTTTCAAATATTTAGCCCAGTACATAAATTTTCTTGAGTATGTAGAAGTCTAATCAAGTCTACGTTGGACACAGACATGATGATGATAATGTACCACGTTAAGGGGAGTTCTGCAATGTTTTATATATAGATCTGTGTCACAAAAATTCAAAATGACATTGACGACATTAGAAAACTTTGAAATGAGATTATTACAGATAACTTTTAATTTAAAAGCACAAATTTTATTGTCTTCAAACATTTTGAGTGATTGTTTCAATATATTGGATAGTATGACAACAGATTCGTGTCCACCACAAAATAAACAATCTACATGTAATTTCGTGGTACTACGAATCAGATTTTTAAAAAGAAAATATTTAACTATTAGCCATCTGCAATAATCCGGATATCCGGTTAAAAGTGGTTTTGTAATCAACACCGTCACCGGGTTATATATATTTATGTATTGGTCATAACATGCAGCGATGCTGCCTTGTGGGATTCCATTTGTTACTGGATGACTGACAGATGATTGCCCATTTACCATGAAACATTGTTTCCTATGTGACAGGAAATTCTGGATCCATGATATTTGTTGGTTGCATATTCCATATCGTTTGAGCTTAGCAATTAGGCATCAGTGAGGCACTATGCCACACACCTTCATAAAATCTATGTATATATGGTATCAATTTGCCCATCTTTGTTTCTGTCCATATGTCCAATTATATCTACCCTCAGCAGCAGTTTTTCCAATATTTTACACAGTACAGTTGCTAAGGCTGAGCAGTATTGGAAAAAATTAGATCGGTTACGAATAATGATATGTATTTTTATACCAGCATAACCGTCATATCAGTATTGAGCTTGGTGGAAATCTTTCCTGTAGGTCCTATCCAACCCATGATATATATGTAGGTAGCAGTATTGCTGCATAATGTTTTTATGGAGCTCCAGAATTGATGGAACAACACTGTTACAACTATCATCAGTTAGATTTTACAGATCCCTTCAACATGCTATCATAACAACAAAGAAACACAAACAGCATTCAAAACTATGGGCACGGTTCCATATACAGTGCAAGTCTTGTAATATTTATTGTTAGCCCTGATACCACCTAAACAATAATTTTAAGGAATGTACATGTATGTGGGCCATTCAAAACTGCGAGGTTTCCTCTGTGGACCCCCCACCACCTCCACCACCACCACCACCACCACCACCACCCCAAGCTACAATTAGTGTCCAGAAAGTCCAGACATCCTGTGTTTAAAAGTTAATGGAAGCCCTGTATCCAGCAGTGCACAATTCACGCAGTACTGAGGTATAATAATGGGTGGGTAAGACTGGACCATCCAACAACTACCCACACACGCGACAATATTCAGTAAAATGCCTTAGCCACTCAGTGCTTCATAAAATACCGTCAAATGGTGTTCTGCATAAGATAAGTTTACTTGATACATGTACAATCAATGGCTGAGAAAGGTAAATTCTGTGTAACATAGATCCTGCCTACTGATACATATAGTTCCAATATAATTTGATCAACTCCATTGATTTTGTCTATAATGTTAAGCATTATACATGTATGTGCTTGATCCCACAGGTGGTGTTAAATGGCGAATTTCAGTGGTATTCTTCAGTTAACGGATTTAGATGATTTCATCACACCATCTCAGGTGAGTTTACCCCTTGGCCTTACTAGCTTTAAGCATTTACCATTTGATGTCAAAATTTTCAATTTTTGAATTAAATTAAAACATGATCTGGTGTTCATCTTTCAATGTGTGGAAGATGTTGCTGTTGTAGGATTGATGAAAACGCACACCAGTTTCTTTACTATTGCCACAATAAAAGATAGAAAATTATCATCAGAGTGGTAACCATGGTTAACCATTTAAACTTTACAGACCAAAAAGGTCAAGGTAATTATGATGAAAGGAATATGCTGTTGATTATTTTGAAGCTACATATGGCAGCAACATGTCTCAGTCAAATTTGTTTTAAAATGTTCAAATTTTTAACTTACCTGGCCATGTCATGAGCTTATGTTGTGGCGACCACCCACCCATCAACTTTTTCTTTAAACAACTTCTTTTTTAGACCCACTGGCCTGATTTTAAGTATATTTAGCAGGATGCATCCTTAGGGCATATGGATCCAAGTTTGTTCAAAGAATGGCGATCGGCGAATTTGGCTAGTGACCATCTTGGATTTTGGCAGTTTTTTAGAAAGGTCTATAAAAATCTCCGAAACCGCTTATGTGATTGATTCAAAACTCATGAAATATCATCTAGGGCAAGAGCCTAACTAACTTTGTTCGGGGGAATTTGATTGGTCAAATGTTTCGGCCGGCATCTTGGATGAACTAGTTTTCGTGAAAATGACCTCCAGAAACATTGAATTGGACGGACTGAAATTTGGAAGCTATGTATAGTGACTAAAGGCCAATTAAGTTTATTCAAGAGAAATAGATACGTAAAAAAACTTCGCTCGCTGGACTAATCAAAATGTAGCGTGTTAGGCAGGCATATTGAAATTTTTTTACTAGGTGGATTTTGAAGCTGAAATTGTTTTTATATATATTTTTGGGTATGCTGATTTCAAATTTTCACTTTAAACACTGTCAGATAAATGGTTTGGTGGCCATCTTGGCTCTTTTCCCGCCAAAAACTCCCATACTAACATGACTAAAGCAATGGGAAATTAAAAATATCTTCTTGAGAATCAATGGCACAATTTTAATTATATTTGGTAGGAAGCAACCTTAGGGCATGGACATATCTGCTACATGTATGTCTCCTGAACCAACTGATGTGCTTCAGTCATTATCCCCACGTTTAAAAAAAATATCGCCTATGTCTGTCTGTCCGTCTGTCACGCTATCTCCTCCCAAACCATTGGGTGGAATTAAATCAAATTTGGTATGTGGGTTACCCATATGATTGCGCTTTGCAAGACAATATTTAGATTTGGCTGCGCCCCAAGGGGGCTGTGGCAGGGGTCAAATGGTCAAATCAGTTGTAACGCAACCCCTCTGAAATCGTTAGAGGGAACTCAACTAAATTTGATATCTGAGTTACCCATATGATTGCGGAGTGCAAGAGGCCATTTAGATTTGGCTCCGCCCCCAGGGGATGTGGGAGGGGTCAAAAGGTCAAATTTTAACCTGCGGAAACTCATTGTAATGTATATCCTCCAAAACTGTTAGACAGAATTTAATAAAATTTGGTCTATGGATTACCCATATCAATGTGGAATACATAAGCACATTTACATTTGGCCCCACCCCCCACAGGTGGGTGATGAGTAGGGCTCAAAAGGTAAAAAATTTATTGTAATTCCACTCCTCTGACACTGTTGGACGGAATTCAAACAAATTTAGTGTGTCAGTTACCCATATCAATGTGGAGTATATGAGCACATTTACATTTGGCCCGGCCCCCAGGGGTTGGGGATGGAGTCAAAAGGTCATGAAATTGATTGTAATGCAACGCCTCTGAACTCATTAGACAGAACTCAACCAAATTTGATATCTGAGTTACTCCTATGATTGCGGAGTGCAAGAGCCCATTTATATTTGGCTCCGCCCCCAGGGGGTGGGAGAGGTGTCAAAAGGTCAAATTTTAACGTGCAGAAATTGATTGTAATGCATCTCCTCTGAAACCATTGGACGGAATTCAACCAAATTTGGTATGTGAGTTACCCATATCAATGTGAAGTGGATGAGCAATTTACATTTGGCCCACCCCCATGGGTGGGGTCAAAAGGTCATGAAATTGATGAAATTGATTATAATGCAACTCCTCTGACACTGTTGGATGGAATTCAACCAAATTTGGTATGCGAGTTACCCATATGATTGTGGAGTGCAAAATGACATTTACATTTGGCTCCACCTCGGGGGTGGGTTGTGGGGTGTATCAAAAGTTCAAAGCGGTGAATGTGGGGATTTGCGATGAGGCATCATCGACCAATAAATATAGTTAGCTTTTGAAATCATTATTCACAGGAGTGTATTAAACCAGTGAAAATTGACAGAACCACAGGTAGAGTGGGAAAAATACAAGTGGATGATGATGGCATCTATAAACACATTTCACAGGTATGTGTATATGAATTCATCAAAGTAAACAATGTATGCTTCATAGTTAGCATACACATGTATATTCCTAAATATTTTAGTTAACGTAATTATATAAATTTATTATTCCAGCTTGTTGGATGAATAAAATAAAACCTTTCATTGTATTGTGTCTTTGTAAAAAGATCTATCAAATTGATTCAGGTTTGTTCCAAATAAGGTTCTTTCAAGAGTTTGATTTTAACCCTTTAACACTCAAATTTGTTCAAGAAAATTTCAATTTTCTTATACTAAATGTCCATTTGCAGACCAAGAGGAGACTGTTTTTGAAAGTTGACCACTGGAATGACTGGCTCGGTTATCGAGTCAGTCATTCCAGCAGTAATTAAAAAAATAGTCTTCAAGATTGGTCTGCAAATGGACATGTCTCAAGACAACTGCAGAAGCAGATTTTGGCTGATATGAGAGTTAAAAGGTTAATAACAACATTGGTAGTGATTGGCATCAATGAGGCATGATGAGATTGCCGCAATTAAGCGTCATAATTACAATCTTTCTAGGGTTTAATATAAACACTATAATTAATAGTTATTCGCGGAGTTGAGTGACTTTCAAACTTACATCTATAATCTGAAATGTAAGCTATGGTGAGTAATTTAAATCCTTTCTTCTGCCTGTATTTAAATATGTACATCTGCAGTCTGATTTTTGCTGCCCATTATTTATAAGTGATTTGAGATGAAACTAATGTCGGTTTTCAAAACACATCTGTATCAATGTGTCTCAAAATTGCTATGTAATGTACATATCCATGCATGTGGGTAACCAGTAAAAATAAATCCATTTTTATAGCCCGCCAAAAAAATCTGGACAGGCTTGTGGCAGAGTGGTTTCTGAGGATGATAACGCCGTTACCGTTTATCAGATATCGCTTTGAAACTTCATAAGGTGATTGGACTAGGTCAGGGGAAGAAACCTATCAAAATTGATGATGATCTGAAATCCAAGATGGCCGCTAACCAAGTGTGGCCATCTTGAAAATTGGTTTCCGGATGATAGCTCCATTACCATTTATGGGATTGCTTTGAAACTTCATAGGCTGGTTGGACTACGGCTGGGGATGAAAGCTATCGAAATTTACGATGATCCAAAATACAAGAAGGCCGCCAGCCACCATCGGCCATCTTGAAAATTGGTTTCCGGATGGTACATGTAACTCTGTTACTGCTTATCGGATTTCTTTGAAACATCATAGGGTTGTTGGACTAGGTCAGGGGAAGAAAGCTATCGAAATTGACGATGATCCTAAATCCAAGAAGGCTGCCAGCCAAGTGTGGCCATCTTGAAAAGTGGTTTCTGGATGATAACTCCATTACCATTTATCGAATCGCTTTGAAACTTCATAGAATGGTGGGACTACGGCTGGGGAAGAAACCTGTCGAAATTGATGCTGATAAGAAATCCAAGATCCCCACCAGCCACCAATGGCCATCTTCAAAATTGCTTTCCAGCTAATAACTCTGTTGCTATTTATCAAATTGGTTTGAAGCTTCAGAGGATGACTGGACTAGGTCTGAGAAATAAACCTATTAAAATCAATGATGATCCTAAATCTAATATGGCCACCAGCGGCCTTCTTGAAAATATGTTTCCAAATGACAGCTACATTTTCCTCCATTTCGTCTGAGGAGGAAACCTATTGAAATAGAAGATGATCAGAAATCCAATAATGGCAACTTGGCCGAAAGCCACCGGCGGGCATCTTGAAAATTGATTTCCAGACAATAACTCAATGATCGTTTAGCAGATCACTTTGAAACGTCATAGGATGACAGGTATAGGTCTGAGGAAGAAATCGTTATTTTCTGAAAGCTCTCATTTCTTTGTTTGTCATCAGGGCTGGGTATTATGCGCCGTTTGCAGAGCTCTTGTTTTCAATTTGATTTATTGTGATTATGTAGAGAGAGCTATAAGTAGTACATTTAATGCCAAGTGTGCATACAGAATGAGCATGTACAGTACATGCATTAATTAACATTTATTATATTGTGTCAATAAATTTGTTAAGGATTAAACAGTAGAAAGGCTGGCTGGTGTACATATTTCAATTCAACATTGCTGAAAGCTGAGCTTGCTAGCAAGTCTTAAGTCAAAATGAGAACCAGTTACATGTATTCTTAAATCACTGGTTGTTAGTCTTGCCATAAAGTGGCACAAGACACTGGGAACATGTGCGGGCGGGAAGCCGGGCAGGCAGGAGGGAGGAAGGGAATGATGGTGAACTGGCAATGCCTCCTCAGAGTATGATGTGTCAATGAGTGTATGCGTGCATGGACATGGGTCTGGAGTCTGTCTCTTCGTTCTGTAGACACAAGAGGCAGGTGATTTCGTGACACGCTTGAAGTAACATGAATTATACATGAACCTTTTTAAGTTGTTTCTGAGCTGTGTTGTATTTCATTTTGCTTAATTCCCAGGATGGCGCAGTGACACGGCTAGAGAAGGCAAAGATCACGTTGACTGACTGTCTGGCCTGCAGTGGATGTATCACCTCAGCTGAGAGTGTACTCATCACACAGCAGAGTCAACAAGAGCTTTATCGTGTGCTCAATGAAAATAAGGTAAGATAATGAGTGTTCTCATCACACAGCAGTCAGCATGAGCTTTATCGTGTGATCAATGAAAGTAAGGTAAGATAATGAGTGTTCTCATCACACAGCAGAGTCAACAAGAGCTTTATCGTGTGCTCAATGAAAATAAGGTATCATAATGAGTGTTCTCATCACACAGCAGTCAGCATGAGCTTTATCGTGTGATCAATGAAAGTAAGGTAAGATAATGAGAGTGTTCTCATCACACAGCAGTCAGCATGAGCTTTATCATGTGATCAATGAAAATAAGGTAAGATAATGAGAGTGGTCTCGTCACACAGCAGTCAGCATGAGCTTTATCATGTGATCAAGGAAAATAAGGTAAGATAATGAGAGTATTCTCATCACACAGCAGAGTCAGCAAGAGCTTTACCATGTGATCAATGAAAATAAGGTAAGATAATGAGAGTGGTCTCGTCACACAGCAGTCAGCATGAGCTTTATCATGTGATCAATGAAAATAAGGTAAGATAATGAGAGTATTCTCATCACACAGCAGAGTCAGCAAGAGCTTTACCATGTGATCAATGAAAATAAGGTAAGATAATGAGAGTGTTCTCGTCACACAGCAGTCAGCATGAGCTTTATCATGTGATCAATGAAAATAAGCTAAGATAATGAGAGTATTCTCATCACACAGCAGAGTCAGCAAGAGGTTTATCGTGTGATCAATGAAAATAAGGTAAGATAATGAGAGTGGTCTCGTCACACAGCAGTCAGCATGAGCTTTATCATGTGATCAATGAAAACAAGGTAAGATAATGAGAGTGGTCTCGTCACATAGCAGTCAGCATGAGCTTTATCGTGTGATCAATGAAAATAAGGTATGATAATGAGAGTGTTCTCATCACACAGCAGTCAGCAAGAGCTTTACCATGTGATCAATGAAAATAAGGTAAGATAATGAGTGTTCTCATCACACAGCAGTCAGCATGAACTTTACAATGTGATCAATGAAAAAAAGGGAAGATAATGAGTGTTTTCAACACACAGCAGAGTCAGCAAGAGATTTAGCCTCCCATGTTTGTCATATTGTAAAATGTTTTCAGATTTTCAAAATCTGGAAAATCCGAAAAATCTGGGAAATCCAAAAACATTCAGAAAACCTGAAAACTTTTTATATTGCAGCAAAAATGGTAGGCTGACATGGCTGAGAGTCTGCAATCTCTGATTGCTCTATTTATTATATACAATGCTGCCAATCTAAATCAATGATTGTTAGTGTTGCCATAAAGTGGCACAAGATACTGGGAGAGTGTATTTGTGTGTGTGCCTGCGTGTGCGTGCATACATGCATGTTACTGTGCGTCCGATGAGAGGATTCAAATTCTATTGAATCGTCAACAAACTTGTGTGAGAGATTACGATTTGGATCCAGAAAAAAAAGAGTTAAAAGTTTCGTTTAAAAGCCGTCCGTACTTTTTGTGTCTGGGCAGTATCGCGGAATGTTTTTAACCTATGCTCACAATTTTTTGTTCAACGCATAGATTAGGGATAGACGACATGTTATGATTTAATTGTGGTAAAATATGCCCTTATTCGCCAGAATTCTCTCCCTTTCAAAGACAAAAATTTGTCAGAATTTTCATGTCTGCGCCATATCTCGGAAATTTTTTTAAGTACCCTTACAATTTTTGTTCCAGCAAATAGATTATGGATAGACAACATGTCATGATTTCGTTTCAGCAAAATCAGCCCTTATTCACCAGAGTTATCTCTCTTGAAATCTGTCTTGGGCCATATCTCAGAACATTTTAAACCTACACTCGGAAGTTTAGTTTTGGCAAAATAAATTAGGGATAGACGACAAAATCAGTCCATGCGCCAGAATTATCCCCCTTGAAAAATCTTTGTATCCGTGCCATATCTCGGAAAACTTAACTTACGCTCGCAATTTCTTTTCAGTGAATAGATTCTGGATATCCGAAGAGTCATGATTTTGTTTCGATAAAATCTGTCCATTTTCCACAGATTTATCTTCCTTGAAAGACTCAAATTTGTCAACATTTTTGTGCCCAAGCCATATCTCAGAACAATTTTTGTTCAAGTAACACTGTACTTCAACATCTGGCTTTATTGCAAGCATATAATGAGTTTCACTAAAACTCAGTTTCGTTGTGGATTCCATTCGACGGGATGGTGGTGGTGGAGGCATAGAGTTATCTAATTATCGTTCTTGTTTAATATTTGTTTCTACATGTGCACAATGTAGGAGACATTCCTCTGTGGTATATACTTGTTAACTATATATATATATATATATATTAAAACTTCAGGCAGCTGGTGATGCATCACAGATGCTGGTTGTGGTTTCAGTATCACCTCAGACCACAGCATCATTGGCAGCAAAGTATGGACTTTCTCTCTATCAGACTATGAGAAGATTAACACACTTTTTTAAAACACTAGGTATGTCAGATAAAGATAAGTACACTATGGGTTTTTACTAATTACTTATATGCATTTGTGCTATGAATAAAATGTGATAGTATATTAAGTGCGTCATTTAGTTAATAGTTCAACTGATAGTCCAAGCTTGTGGTATATAGAAGACTGTATCATAACCAATGTACATGTAGTAGATACAGCAGCAGTAGTCATACTGGTGGTGGCTGTAGTAGCAATGAAGAATTTGTCTTGTCACAAAGTGTGCTATGTTTGGAGATTTTGTAATCTTATTACATGTAGTAGCAATGGCAACCAATTAAAGACAGAATTGGTTAAAATTCCCTTTAAATATTTATTAGAATTGGATAATGTGCACAGCCTGTCAAAAGGTTAACAGGGCCAACTACCCCTGTGCTTCCACTGCCACGGGTTATGAGCCATGGAAATGTTGGAACTGTACACATGTTCATCTGGTTATTAGCATTGATATCCACCAGTTTCGAGGAAAGCATGTACTGAATGTGTAATGGGATGAAACAACCGTGAAATCATGAAATAAAACAAATCCTAATCTCCGCAAATGAGTACAGCTTTTCTGTAATATAAACAGTGCTAAATAGACCAGCACCTAGACTGAGAATTTATACTTTTCACTGTACACAGACATCAGCTACATTTTGCAAGGTTTTATCGCAATGTACATTATCGGTATTGGCAATGTTTAAGTCATAAGGAGTCTTAATCGGCTCAGTTTAATTTTCTTCTTTCTAGCAAATGCTACTTAAGGTGGCTAGATGTCAGACAGTAATTATCCCCAACCAGACATGGATGACATATTTCAGACATACCTGGAGGAGAAAAGTTTGTGACCTCGGCTGGCTAGGGAATAATAATTCTACTTAAAAGGGATTATTGAAAAAATTACATTCAATTAGACAGGTTTTGAGTATATTGCCCATTCATGTAGTATATATTTTTAGCTCACCTGACCTGAAAGGATAAGTGAGCTTATGTCATGGCGACCATCCGTCGTCCGTCAACTTTTCCTTTAAACGACTTCTCAAGAACCGCTGGGCCGATTTCAATTATATATGGCAGGAAGCATCCTTAGGGCATAGAGATTAAAGTTTGTTCAAACGAAGCCGATTCTCCAATTTGGCTGGCAGCCATCTTGAATTTTGGCTGATTTTTAGAAACGTCTAAAAATCTTCTCCGAAAATGCTTGGTGGATTGAAGCAAACCCCATGAAATATGATCTAGGGAAAGAGCTGAACCAAGTTTGTTCAAGGGAACTTGATTGGTCAAATGGTTTTTCGGCAGCCATTTTGGTTGACCTAGTTTTTGTGAAAATTACTTCTTCAGAACCGTTGAAGTGATCAGGTCGAAATTTGGTAGATATGATTAGGGACTAAAGGCCATTAAAGTTTGTTCAAGGGAAGTTGATCCGCCAAAAAACATTACTGTAGTGGGCCAATCAAAATATAGCGTGTTTGGCGGCCATATTGGATTTTTTTATTTTATCTATTTTGAGGCTCAAATTGGTTTATATATGTTTTTTGGTATTCTGATCTCAAATTTGCAATTTTCGAAATTGTCGGATAAACGGTTTGGTGGCCATCTTGGATCATTTTCCCGTCAAAAGCCCCCATATTAAAGCAATGGGAAATTTAAAATGTCTTCTCGAGAACTCCTGGACTGATTTCAATTATATTTGGCAGGCGGCATCTTTACGGTGTAAAGATTCAAGTTTGTTCAAACAATCCGATTGTTCAATTTGGTCAGCGGCCATCTTGGATTTTGGCCGATTTTTAGAAACGTCTAAAAATCTCTGAAACCGCTTGGTGGATTGAAGCAAACCCCATGAAATATAATCTAGGGCAAGAGCTGAACCAAGTTTATTCAAGGCAACTTGATTGGTCCCATGCTTTGGTGGCCATCTTGGTTGACCTAGTTTTAGCGAAAACGACTTCTCCAGAACCTCTGAAGGGATCGGGGTCGAAATTTGGCAGATATGATTAGGGACTAAGGGCCATTAAAGTTTGTTCAAGGGAAGTTGATGCGTAAAAAACATGGCTGCCGTGAGCCAATCAAAATTAATGTATTTGGTGGCCGTATTGGATTTTTTTATTTGATGGATTTTGAGGCTGAAATTGGTTTTATGTTTTTTGGGTATTCTGATCTCAAATCTGCAATTTTCGAAATTGTCAGATGAACGGTTTGGCGGCCATCTTGGATCATTTTCCCGCTAAAAGCTCCCATACTAAAGCAATGGGAAATTTTTAATGTCTTAGAACTCTGGAACTACGGGGCCGATTTCAATTATATTTGGCAGGAAGCATCCTCCTTAGGTTGTGGAGGTTCAAGTTTGTTCAAACGAAGCCGATTGACCAATTTGGCCAGCGGCCATCTTGGATTTTAGCCCATTTTTAGAAATGTCTAAAAATCTTCGCCGAAACTGTTTGAGCGATTGATTCAAAACTCATAACATCTCATTTGTGGCATGAGTTGAAAGTGGTTGGGTGGCCATCTTGTTCTGTATATATGGACTACTGAATTGGTATGGCAACGATGCTTGCCAGTCATATCTTGTCAGTGATCAGTTTTTAAAATTGCATGTTTCCCATCTCAACTGATGATAATAGACATTATTCTGCCATCATGTAATTACTGGTGCATCAAACCGTCATGTTTTCTTATGTTTTAGGTGTGCATTATGTCTATGATACCACGTTATCCCGTGTATTTAGCTTGCGGGAAAGTTGCCGTGAGTTTGTGCGCCGATTTAGACAACGAGAAATTGACAAAAACCGCTTGCCTATGCTCGCTTCATCCTGTCCAGGTACTGTAGCTACTATTGTGAGATGGGATTTCTTGTGGTTAAGGTTTATGATTAAAATCTGTGTATCTGTATTGACATATGAGAGGTTGTAGGTCTAAACTGGTAAACCGAGATAAACCACAATGCTGGAATATACCTACCGCTTGTCTTCGGTTGGAGGACGAAAGTCAAAACTTTCGTCCTCCAAGCAAAGACAGGCATCAGGTATAGCATCGTGGCTTATCACGATTTAACAGTTTACATGTAAATTAATCATCAAAATATGATAGGAGCCATTTACAGACAATCTCCAACCAGAGATAATCCTGCGCTCCATTTCAAAGCTAATTCTTCTCACAGAAGAAGTAACAAGAGAAGGGGACAATAGGCACCTCGCTCCTCCATATGATTAAAGAGGCATTAGTCGGTACACTGTCCCTTCTCCTCCTCCTTCCCCCCCCCCCCCCCCCCCCCCACCCCGGCATTATCAACTTTTCAACTTATAGATACATCACTGAAGCAAACACCTGAAGATTTACATTGAAGGTTCCTGAATAATGAGTGACCAACTATTATGATGCATTTTTGCAACCATCTGCTACCATTTTAAAGAAATCTTAATCTATCATGGTGCTATCATTCTTTATCTTTGAAGCACATCATTCGTTTTTTATCTTTCAAGAATGTCACAACGTTTAGTAGAATATATTTGTCATAAGAAATGATCCTAGTCCATATATTTTAGTCTTGACTGAGTGGAATTATTTCATCTTAACAGATTGAATATTTGTATGATTTTTTGTTTACTGCCTGTATATACATGCTCTTATGAGTTTAACATTGACCAGGCAGTACCTATCTTTTACATGTATCATGCTGTATTCAAAAGGTACATGTAGAATTCTCCTAATGTCTTGCTGAAATACTGATTTCCATTTTGAAGCTGATGTTGCTGCAAGACGATATATTAGAAACATATACATTATTTTATAAACACATGTCTGGATCTGATTTTTCAATCATGTCAATCAAGTATGCATTTACTTTCACCATCCAAAAGTCATTATTGGTCATAGTAAAGCTGTAAAATCGTACATGCAGTATACTAATTAAAATAAGATTGTGACCCTTTAATGACCAAGCCGACCAAAATCATCCTCTGCAGTGGCCTTGCGCAAAGTTCATTTGTAGCTCTAGAGCAGACCATTTTAAAAAATTTACTGTGGGAATGACTGGCTCAGTAACCAAGCCAGTCTTCCTAGTAGTAAATCTTTAAAATATTGTTCACTTTTTCTGTAAATGGACATATATTAAGTAAGTAAATCTCTTGCTTTTCTTAACCAATCTCGACCATTAAAGGGAGAGGATACTTTGGAGAACAGATAGCTTGCTGTACAAAACCAACTCATGACCAATTATCATATTTTGCAACTCAACATGCGCTGGTAACAATGGTAACAGAAATCATTTTTGAACATGATAGTCTCACAATTTTGAAATAAATTAATTTTTTTATGTATGGAGGATGAATTCCTATTTCAATATCTAACATGTCTAATAATTATGTCAACCCTTTAATGATTAATATTTGTCAGGAAAATTAAATATTTTATTTGAGAAGCTTATTTTGAATATTTTTGAATATTTACCTCTGGAATGACTGCTCAGTTATGCAAATGGATGTTTCTCAAGATGACTGCAATGCCAGTTTTGACTGACTTCACCATTAACGGGTTAAATTGTTCGTGGGACTTAGATCACATAGTACCATATGTTTTGAAGCATTATCTGTTTTGCAGGTTGGGTATGTTACGCTGAGAAGACTCATGGCTCATACATCCTTCCATATATCAGCAGTGCCAAATCACCTCAGCAGGTGATGGGTGCCCTGGTCAAACAGCATATTGGTGACATTCATGGCCATACACCTGATAGCGTATACCATGTGACTGTCATGCCATGTTATGATAAGAAGCTGGAGGCATCGCGAGCTGATTTTTATAATGAGTTATACAGCACGCGAGATGTGGACTGTGTCATCACATCAGGTACCTGACAGAAATTATGAAACTATTCTAATACCTACAATGGTATGTGGGCTACCATAACCACCCCATAAGGCATGTCTATGTAATTAACACTCATTTTATAAGGAAGAGATGATAAACTGTTAATTAGACTATGTCTTTTTATGGATTCTGGCCTTTACTGAGCAGAGTCGGCCAAATGACTTGTACTGTCTAAGACTTCTCGTAATATAACATACCTTGTTTATTATTAGAATAGTTTCATGGAAACGAACACTCCAACTGTTAGATTGTAAAATAAGTTAGTTGTCGTGAATGAACCGCCACCGACTGAAAGATTTATAAAGCAAAAACTGTCTAAATTGAACCTATCTCCTAGAAGGAATCAGCACTCATGAAGTAATTTGCCTTTAAGCATAAAGGTCTGTGAACTGGCCCATTCTTTAGTCACTTGTGGGTTTATTATGGAGATTGTTCACTGCATTAACCCTTTATCCGTCGCATTTGTTCAAGAAATTTCAATTTTCTCATAGAAAATACCCATTTGCAGACCAAGAGAAGCCTATTTTTGAAAATTTACCACAGGAATGACTGGCTCGGTTATCGCGCCAGTCATTCCAGTGGTAAATTTTCAAAAGTAGGCTTCTCTTGGTCTGCAAATGGACATTTTTCAAGACCTGTGCTGAAGCCATTTTTGGCCCATGTGAGTGTTAAAGGGATAAAAAGCTAGATTTTTCAAAGATTGTAATTTGGTAATTTAAAAAAAAGGTATTGGTTGGCAAATGACATATCTGAAAACCATAGCAGAATCCGTTTTGGCCAGGTTGAGTGTTAAAGGGTTAACTATGATTAATAAAGAGAGGTGTAGTAGTGGCTTGTGTATTGTATTTGGCTCCATTTGTCTGTGTTCAGATGTTTCGCAGCCAACTAGTGGGATGATTTAACCCACGAAAGGTTGTTAGACCTGTAAACTATGAGTGTCATCTTTTCTCTGTCTTCTGTCGTATATCTCGATTCCCTTTCTATTGATCAAATAATATGTATTTCATGTTTTAGTGGCAAATTTAGATCAATTTATGCATGCATATGTTTATTTTGTTGTGTGTTAAAGGTGAGGTATTGAGTATGCTTGAACATGAGGGTATTTCCTTGTCAGATATTGAAGAAGCGGAGATAGACAGCATGTAAGTACATAAAGCAGGCTGGTGATAAACTCAATATTGGTGCTAAATATGAAATAATTGCATTGACTATTGCCATTAAAGTGTTAATAAAGGTATTTTACAATTCAAATCTAGAAATTGAGATTTTCACATGACATTTGGTTGCCTGCTCATTTTGTTGCACAAACCAAAGCACGAGAATAAAAAATATTAAATATTAATATTAAAATTTTAAAATTTTAAACAGTTCTTTTGTATCACTAATTTTTATATCAATCTAGAGACTATGATTATTGTTCTGTACTTTATTGTTTCATATTTTTGCTGGTGTATCTGCAGTATTCCTAACTCACCAGCATTGCCCCCTGTAGTACATGATGGTGGAGTGTCTGGAGGTTATCTAGAGCATATAATGAAGTATGCTGCCAGAGAGTTGTACAACACAGAGCTACAGACTTTAGAATACAAAACACTCAGGTACAATCTACTGAACACGTGCTATATCTGACCTTCAATGTTCTCATAGTAATATAATAAACATATGCAGTAAAATACGATTCAAATCTAGCACCTGTTAAGACTAACCTAATTTATTTTGTCAAGATCCTGTTGAAGCACATTTATGTGTAAAAGCTCTACAAAATTAAAAGCTACTAATTTTGAATCTTGTTTTTTTATTGCCTATGCAGACAAACACGGCTACCTAGCCTTTGTCATATATACACAGTAAAATCTTCCAAAAGTTGAACTACCACAGGCCTGTTTGATTTCTCAGGCTTGGAGAATGTTTCTGTATACATAGCGAAAACCTTTATTTATAAAATAAATGTATGTTCAGTTTAGTGAGGGTTTTTGGTATATAACAGGCTTAGTTTGTGGGAAGTTTCACTGGACAAATAGTGATCAATGCATATCTTGCTAATGGAAACTTTGACAAAGATTCTGTTGAAGATTTTGAAATTAATTTAACGGTGAGCTATTGCAGCCTATGCCAGCAACAGGTTCCATGGCAAATTATTTAAAAAAAATTCAACAGCTTAAATGTATATATATCATTATTGTATTCTGCGGCAATCTGTCCCTCTTCGCTTTTGCCCACTGTGTCTTGTCCTCAGCCAAAATCTTTAGCGGAAATTATGCTGTGTGGCCATCAGTGTCCAGTTATGGTGCGTAGGTGTTTGCGGTGGCAGGTATCAGTTTTGTCTAGTGCTGCCCAGCTGGTACAGTTATACAGCATTACGGATACGCACCTTGCATTTTATGAATGCAATCTTTTTGTTTAGTGCATCGTTGATCTACGAATCCATAGCAAGGACTGGAAAGCTATGTTCCCCATGACACAGTGTACAGTGATGTCAGCAGTACTACACAAAATGGGCATTGATATATCACGAGCGTTAGACACAATTAAATGCTCAAAGATCCTAGATGTACTATGCCAGGCCAGTTGCAATGAAAATGAGCTACGACTAGTGAGACTACTACTTGCAGACACCAAGCTGAGAGTACGAGTCAAGTCAGTGAAGTCTGTAGGCGTTGAGACGTCAATCAGCTACCCACAGGGAGATAACTGTATCCATGTAGATACCTTGAAATTGAGATTCTAGTAATTCAGGGTTCAAAGTGTTTAACTTGATTGAGCATGCATCAAAAATGGGTGTCACTTAGCTAGAACTGGATGGCTAGAGATGGATCCTTTTATTGGTGTGTGATGCTGTACATATTATTACATCTCTTGACCTCTCACAGCGCCTTGTTTTAATTACAGGAACAAGGACTTTAAAGAAGTATTGCTGGAAGCGGATGGAAAAGTCGTACTTCGAATGGCCCTGGCATATGGTTTTAGAAATATACAGAATATTGTACAGAAAGTCAAACGGAACAAGTGTACATATGATTTCGTGGAGTTGATGGCTTGTCCTGAAGGTGAGACACTCACTTGTTTATAAAACAAATGTTTATCTGAATGGAATTGTCTGTGAGAATCATGAGCAATGGAATCCTTGAAACATTCACAGCTCGACTCCATATGCTATATTATATAACAATATTGTCATGTGGATGTTAGGTGGTTAAGACTCGCTTCATGACTCAATGGAGCCTCATCACTGTCTATAAATCTGCATGTCTACAGATATTTCTTCACTTTCTGGAACACAGCCGTGAATATGATTAACCCTTTAGCACCCATATCAGCCAAAAAAGCGGCTTCTGCAGTGGTCTTGTGAAATGTTCATTTGCAGACCAAGAGAAGACTATTTTTAAAAAAATTTACAACTGGAATGAGTGGCTCGATAACCGAGCCAGTCATTCTGGGTCAAGTTCGACTCGCTAACCATAGTCAGTTTCATGGTTTACTGATCATGCGCAGTTGCTATACCCAGTGGAACTTGATTTTAGTTGACTATAGTTCGTTGGTACCCGGTTCCCTATTGAATTACTATTACAAAGAATTTGGAGCCTTGTACCAGTCTCAATTAACCCTTTCTGTCGTCTGTTTTAATGATCTACGAAAATGCATTATTTTTGTCCGCTAAGACATCAAAAGGCGCCCATATGGCATAAAATGGGAAGGAATATGGGCTTGGGAACATTGACATACAATAAGAAAGCATAATTTCATCAAACGTAAGTTATTTAGTGAAATATTTACACTTTTATATGCATTTATTCATGGCAAAGAGGTTGGGTGCTCGGTTGACTATAGTTGACTAGCTAGTTAATTATTTGAAGTTCGGCTGGTATTCTGGTTAGCTATAGCTAACTATGGTTAAGAGTCAAACTTGACCCCAGTGGTAAATTTTCATTGAAAAAACTCTACAAATAGAAAGTGATTGAGCAGAATATGACAAAAACCCACACCATTAAAACTTGGACATTGTGTGCTATTTACCAGCGTTGACCATATGGAGGGGTGCTAGCTTTAGAGTGCGAGACCACGTGACCGTCATAATATACAGTGATGATTAGTTTGCACAGATGAGATGATTGCAATCCTTGCAATAGCTCTGCATGTCAATACTCTATAACTCAGACCAGCATCTATTTGTCTTAAGCCTTTATCGGTCAAGATGGCCCAAACCTGGTGGTCTTCACAAATGACCATTTTCATGCAAAGAGAAGAATATTTTTGAATTTTGACCCTTGACTGACTGAGCCAGTCAATCGAGTGATAAATTTTCAAAAATAGCCTCTGCATCTGCAAATGGATATTCATTACACAAAGAGTTTTTCCTGAGAAATCTTGACCAGTAACTTGTTACATTACATCATCCTAAGATTGGAACCAATTTTTTGGATTGCCATAGTTTGATATTCATTATTCAGCTTGTAATAATAATAATAATAATAATAATAATAATAATTATTATTATTATTATTAATGTTATTATTATTGTTATTATTAGCTCACCTGGCCTGAAAGGCCAAGTGAGCTTATGCCGTGGCAACCGTCGTCCGTCAACTTTTCCTTTAAACGACTTCTCAAGAACCACCGGGCAAATTTCAATTATATATGGCAGGAAGCATCCTTAAGGCATAGGGATCCAAGTTTGTTCAAATGAAGCCGATCGGCTAATTAGGCCGGTGACCATCTTGGATTTTGGATGATTTTTAGAAACGTCTTTAAAAATCTTCTTCGAAACCGCTTGAGGGATTGAAGGAAACCTCATGAAATATGATCTAGGGCAAGAGCTCAACCAAATTTGTTCAAGGGAATTTAATTTGGTACACATAAAGCTAATATATGTATGTTAATCTTATCAAAAGCTCAGAATGCTGGGTAGTTGCCCACGTGGCCAAATCACCTCTGGTATTAGGGCCCAAATTCCAAATTTTTCATTTTCATCACATGTTTGACCCATAGCTACACATTAATATTTGAGTTAATTTAGATGGGTTTTTTCTTGAAGAAGTACCTATGGGTATATAATCCAGGTAACATCAAATGAAGTCTGTATGATGAATGACTAGCTAGTAATCCTATGACAAAATCTGCTAAAATACATTCGGAATTGCATAAACACCCATATTTAGACATCAATACTACAGTAAATATAAGAAAGTTATTAGCATTTTAAAATGCTCCATCACACATACAGGATTCGCGAGTGCCAAAAAGTGCCACGCCCCCTTAATTTTAATTAATTATATCTTTTTAACTAATTTGAATTTGGCAGTAAAACTTTGCATGACACACTCATTTCCATAAATGAACATTTGTATGAAATTTCGTGGAAATCGGAGGTGGTCACCCGGGAAGATTTATGAATTTTGGGTGAGTTGGCGTGGAATGACCCTTTTTGGGTATTCTGATCTCAACTTTGAAATTTGCGAAACTGTCAGATAAACGGTTTAGCAGCCATCTTGGATCATTTTCCCGCCAAAAGCTCCCATACTAAAGCAATGGGAAATTTAAAATGTCTTCTCGTGAACTATTGGGCCGATTAGAATTATATTTGACAGGAAGTATCCTTATGGCATAGAGATTTCATTTTGTTCAAATGAAACCGGTCGGCCAATTTGGCCGGTGGCCATCTTGGATTTCGTCTGATTTTTAGAAATGTCTAAAAATCTCATTCTCCGAAACGGCTTGGGGAATCGATTCAAAACTTATGAAACCTCATCTAGGCAAAGAGGTAAACCAAGTTTGTTCAAGACAACTTGATCGATCCGAATGGTTCGGCAGCCATCTTGGATGACCTAGTTTTCCCGAAAACGACTTCTCCAGAACCGCTGGATGGATCAGGCCAAAATTTGGGAGATATGATTAGGGACTAAGGGCCATTAAAGTTTGTTCAAGGGAAGTTGCTCCATCAAAAAAATGGCCACCGTGGGCCAATCAAAATATAGCGTGTTTGGCGGACATATTAGATTTTTTTATTTGATGGATTTTGAAGCCAAAATTGGTTCTATATATGTTTTTGGGTATTCTGAGCTCAAATTTACAATTTTCGAAACTGTCGGATAAACGGTTTGGCGGCCATCTTGGATAATTTTCTCGTCAAAAGCTCCCATGCTAAAGCAATGGGAAATTTAAAATGTCTTCTTGAGAACTACCAGGCCGATTTCAATTGTATTCGGCAGAAAGCATCCTTAGGGCATAAGGATCCAAGTTTGTTTAAATGAACCCGATCGGCCAATTTGGCCAGCGGCCATTTTGGATTTCGGCCAATTTCAAGAAATGTCTTTAAAAATCTTCTCCGAAACCACTTGGGGAATCTTCATCTATGCCAAGAGGTAAGCCAAGTTTGCTCACGAGGACTTAATTGACCAAACGGTTCGGCGACCATCTTGGATGACCTGGTTTTCACAAAAATGACTCCTCCAGAACCGCTGAAGGGATCAGGCCGAAATTGGGGCCATTAGAATTTGTTCACGGGAAGTTGATCCATAAAAAAAACATGGGCACTGTGAGCCAATCAAAATGTAGTGTGTTTGGCGGCCATATTGCATTTGCAAAAATGTCCACAAACCCATTTAACATATTCACGGCAGTACGTTTGATCGCCTGTATTTCAATACTGTTCAGTGCAAGTGTGTCAATTTCCAGGAGAAAATACAAGAAAGTTTTTATATTCTTTGACAATAATTTGCATGAAAATTATTGCTATCAATGACTGCAACAGCATTCAGTCAAATTATTATCAAAATAATTAGTAGGTCGTGTAAAGATTTCATACAAATTTGAATGAAAATTGTTACTGCAACGGCTTCAGTCTATATATTATAAAATAATCATCATAATTTTCAGTCCACTTGCTATGGATTTGAAGAGCAATTTGACTATGTTGTTGATTCCTGAGATAGCAACAACATTGTTGAATTGTTAGCCACATGCACTCAATCAACTGGAGCTGTCAATATCTTAAAATGTAGGTAAATTGAGCATAAGCCTACATGTATATATACGCATAGACCTATATATATATATATATATATATATATATATATATATATATATATATATATATATGTATATATATATATATATATATATATATATATTTATATATATATATATATATATTTCCTCGCCAAGAATGAATGATTAGCATGCAAGTTTCGAACTCCAGCTAGCTTTACTAAATATTTCGTTCTTGCATTCAAATCGTATCTAGACTTATACTCATTAGATTTAGATAGTATTGAAACAATTATTCGTCAAAGTTGTTGGTGACTTGGTAATCAACAACTTAGTTAAATTGGTCTTCAAATCCGCAGCCAGTTTCAACTGAAAGCTATGATGATTATTTTAGAACATTTAGACTGAAAGGTGTTTCTACTTCGAATAATACTTACCAGATGTACTATTATGATAATGTCTATTATCTAGTCTAGCTCAAAATAAACAATTAAAACTCCGCACTCTCGTGGTCCTGCCCATACTGTGTCCGGGAATTACCATAGCCGCAGGTACTGAGTCCATTCCCAATCACAGTCAGATTCGTCTATTTTGCGCTTTTACAAAGTTGCATTTTTAGAGTGCTCAAATATTCAATAATTTAAGCGGTTTTAGCGTTGTTGTTGGAAAACCATCGTTGGCTTCATGGAGGAACTAGGAAAATTATCACAGGGGCAGGTTGTATCAATCTAGAATTTATACATTCGTGCCATAATGACTGTTTGAAGTTTCCTTAAATTGGCACATTGTTTTAAAATGATAGCCATTGTTGGAGTCGCTTCTGTACCCGTTAACTTTTAGTTTTAATTCGGGTACTCGGTTAATTTCTCTTGCGACTCGGTTCCTCTAAAGATGGATGCGTCGTTAGCCAAGATGGCGGCGCCCATGAATTATGTCTTGCTTGGCTTGGCGTGTCTAGGTACTCTGTTTTCGCCGATTTTTAGCTCTCGCTTCATTGTCGAGTGTGTTTGTAGCGATCGGCGTTGTATTCTTGGTTGTTTAACGTTAGTTAACTGCTAAGTTGTGTTTTTTAATTTTCACTCAAAAAAGTTTCAAATATTTCCTGCCTAAAGGCTTGATTATCATTAATTTAAGAGAAAGTTAATGTGTTCTAAGTAATTCTTTACTATCACGTCGATTGTGCGTATTGCTCGTCATCATTTGTCATGTGCAGCGTTTTAATTCTTCTCTGTGTTCGCAGAAACCAAAGAACCAGGACACGTTGTGCCGGAAGTGCAACAGGTTCATGAAGCGCAAGTACTCAGGACATCACTGTGTAGCGTGCGCGAAGTGTAAGGTGGGAAGCCCATGTGATGTGTGCGCCAAGTGGTCGTCGGCAATGGTGGCAGAGTTTGATTGGGATCGAGATGCGCGTCTGGAGAGGATCGCGAGGGACAAGGCGGCGAAGCTGGACCAGGCGTCTCTGAAGGGACTGGAAGGTCGTCTGAATGACCGCATGGATTCAGCTCTGGGCGTATGGGCAGCCCAGTTTAAGGCTATGTTGGAGTCTTTTCATTCCACGGTCCCGTCCATGCAAGCTAGTGCAGGATAACCCTTAGGTGGTCCGGCTAGTTCTGCGGAGGGTCAAGCACCTGCCCATTCTCTGTCCTTGGCTCAAGAGCCGACGATAGAGGAGGAAGATCTTC
Source organism: Chaetoderma sp. LZ-2023a (assembly GCA_034401795.1). Lineage (NCBI taxonomy): Eukaryota > Metazoa > Mollusca > Caudofoveata > Chaetodermatida > Chaetodermatidae > Chaetoderma > Chaetoderma sp. LZ-2023a. The sequence continues at coordinate 57,526,610 of CM067372.1, forward strand.
TTATGGAAGATTCCGGCATGCCGGATATTTCGATGATGGCAATGCCTAGTACTTCCCAGGGGTCTCCCTTAGGATTTGTATGGGTTTGCCAGGTGGATGGTGATATCGACGTTCTGTCAGTTATTTTCCATCCGCTGTTTGTGCAACCAGAGGTGTCGGCGGAGCCGTGTTTTGCGGTTCCTGCCGGTATCCCGGCGGCTTTTGGTGCGGCTCTTATCGGAATGCCGTCACCTGCCGTAAGTAAAGCGGTCATGGTCCCGACTCCCGTGCTGGGGCCGATGGACTGCGGAGAATCCGGGTCTGGCGATTCGTTGGACGCCGGTGCCGCTGGTAGTCGGGCTATGGATGCGCTCTGTCTTGGTAGAGTGGTGTCTCATAGCTCTCAGCATGGATCGTCGGTGGCCCTCTCATCTCAGGGAGGATGAGAACGGAAGTTCTTTAATGGACAAGTCCGTTTTCTGCACCGAAGCTGAATGGGTGCAGGTCCTTGGATGGATGTCTGACCATCTCGGGTTGGCATCTGATCTTGGATCTCAGCGCGATCCGGCGATGGAGCGGATGTCAGAGTGAGCGGCTAGCGCTCTGTCAAGTGGCTCTTCTGCCATGCCAACACTCCCGTTGGACACGCAGACTTCCGACATGTTGGAAGTTGCGGCATACCGTCTGGTTCAGCCGGAGTATGCATTGCCCAAGGCCCTGAAGGGGATAAGGAGTAGGGTCCGTTTTCCGGAGCAGGCCTACCATCAGTATGCTCGGGTTCCACGGCTTTCCGTCGGGGAACGAGAGGCGCTGAATAGGCCGTTGGCTGGGAAGGCTAAGGGGCGGTCTCGTCCTTTGGTTTCGCAGACCAATAAAGATCATTTCATTGAGCTGATGCTCATTGAAGATGCGGCGAGGGCAGCCATGGCTGTGCTCTCACACGGATGTACCGTCATACAAGGTATGCTGGCCTGCGCGGCGAAGGGTGGACAGGTGCCAGAGGCTGCTCCCGGAGTTATTCGGGACACCATGCGCCTGTCTCAAGATTGCCTGGCAGGGTGATCACCAGGACATTGGCAGAGCGACGGAGAATGGTTCTCGATTGTGTAGAACCAGGACCGGAGATGAGGGCGGCATTGTCTTCTGCGCCTTTCATCGGTTCAGGCTTGTTCGGCGGCTCGGCACGGCAAGCTCTCTCCAAGGTTGCGTCAATGGTTGCGGAGCAAGAAGTGGTCGGCAAGTCGTGGAAGTCGACTAAGAGGACACAGCCGCTGCAGTCCTACCGGCAACATCAGCAGAGGCAGCGTCCAAGATTGTCCTTCTGGCCGTGATGCCCATAGGCCATCCGGATCACAAGGACCTGGCCGTTCGTCCTCATACAAGTCCTCTAATAAGAGGCCGTATGAGGATGACAAGAAGGGTGGCGGTTCGGGCCGCGGCGGTTGCCGTAAGGATAGCCGTGGCGGCGGTTCCGGACCGTCGTATTACAAGAAGCCGCGGGGCGGCCGTGGAGGTCGGTCCTGACGGGTTTCCGGCAGAACCAGATCCGGTGACGTTAGGAACGAATGGAGTCGAGAATCTTCACCCAAGCGATTTAGCGTCTTCTCGTCCAATCTTGACCGCCAGCTGTGTGCAGATTCCTTCCGTCGGAGGCAGGCTTCAACTGTTCCTAAGCCAATGGGAACAGGTCGTGCGCGATTGTTTAGTCTGTCAATGGATAAGAAACGGCTACGATCCGGATTGGCTCATCCATCAATCATTAGTTCCGTTAACATCGACTCCAATAGGGACTCCCGTTCCAAGGGAATCAGATCGTCTAGAAGCCATTTGCTCAGAAATAGAATATCTTCGTCAGAAGAATGCGATTCATCTAGTCCGCAATCAGTCTTCTCTGGGCTTTTATTCAATGATGTTCCTCGTTCCGAAGCATACCGGAGGATGGAGACCAATTCTCAATCTCAAGCCGTTGAACAAATTTATTCTTTCTCCCAAGTTTCAGATGGAGACTAGCAGCGGTAATGACAGGGCTGAGGAAAGGCATGTGGGCAGTGTCGATAGATCTGAAGGATGCATATTTTCATATTCCAATGTCAATTCCTTTTCAGAAATACCTTCGCTTTGCATTCCAAGACAATGTTTGGGAATTCAATGCGCTTCCATTCGGCCTGACCACAGCTCCGAGGGTCTTCACCAAAATGGTTCTCGCCATGACTTCTTTACTTCGCAGGAGAAACATAGCTGTTCACACTTACATAGACGACTGGCTGCTAAAGGCGGGGAATCCAGTCACTCTGCGCAGCAATCTTCAGGTAGTCCTAGCCTTATTAAAGGATCTAGGATGGATTGTGAATCTTGAGAAATCAGAATTGACTCCATCCCAGGAGTTTGTTTATCTGGGAATATTTTTCAATCTCAGGGACGGCGTAGCTTTTCCGGCGGAGAGCAGAGTCAAGAGCCTGATTGCAGTTTTGGAGTCGGTTTCTCAAGGAGCCTATCTGATGGCGCGCCAATTTCTCAGACTACTGGGTTTACTAGTATCTCTGGAGAAGGTGGTTCCATATGCGGCACTCAGGCGCAGGCCAATTCAGATGTATCTAATGTCATTCTGGTCTCAGAAAATGGATCCGTTATCTCTGAGGATACCAGTAAAAGAACCATTGATATTCCACCTTCAGTGTTGGTTATCGGAACAGAATCTCCTGCGAGGTGTTCCTCTACAACCTCCACAACCTCAGATGTCCATCTTCACAGATGCATCGTTGACGGGTTGGGGAGCAGTATTGGACGATCAGTCAGTGTCAGGGGAATGGGATCGGACCAATGCGCAGAAACATATCAATGTGCTCGAACTATTAGCGGTGATATTGGCACTTCGAAAGTTCGAGAGTCTAATACAAGACAAGATTGTCCTAATAAGGACAGACAACTCAACAGTGGTGTCTTATTTGAACCGCCAGGGCGGGATGAGATCACCAGAGTTGTGTATGATGATTTGGAACCTTCTGCTGTGGTGCCAAGAGAGGAATGTTATTCTTCGGGCAGCACACATTCCTGGAAGATTGAACATCCTAGCGGATGCTCTCAGTCGAAGGACGGTTTGTCGTCCGACGGAATGGCAGCTCAACCAGTCGGTAGCGGAGGTTCTATTCAAACAATGGGGCAAGCCAAATGTCGACCTGTTTGCGATGAATCAAAACGCAAAAATGGTCACTTACGTGTCACCGATTCCAGACCCGCTAGCTCTAGCGGTAGACGCACTGGCGATAAGTTGGAAGGGAATGTACGCGTATGCGTACCCTCCAACAATTCTCATCCCAAAAGTTCTGGCAAAGATACTACTGATCGCCCCTTATTGGCCAGGCCGATCATGGTTTACGGATCTGCTGGACCTTCTGGTTTGCAATCCAATCCCTCTGCCAGATAGAAGAGATCTAATTTCTCAGAACAGGGGTCTGTATCTTCACGACAGACCAGAAATGTTCAAATTGACTGCATGGATGTTTTCAAGCAGCGTGCAATTAAGGGTGGCTTTTCTGAGCAAGCAGCGAAGTTTGTTGCTTCAGCCAGAAGAGGTTCAATTACGAAAACCTATAATTATAGAATCAACAAATTTGCAGAGTGGTGTGAGGGAAGAGATATTAATCCCTTTTCTGCATCTGTTCAACACGTAGCAGATTTTATCTGTCATTTATACGAAGTTGATAAACTTGTACCTTCAACCCTAGCAGCATATTAGTCTGCATTACTTCAGTCATTCCCAGTCTGGCCATTGAAGGAGTGGAGAATGACACCTTGAATGAAGTTATTAAAGGAATGAGCAATCTGCGACCTAGACAGCCAATTCCTATCCCAGCATGGAATCTATCTGTTGTTCTACAGGTTTTAGGGCATGCTCCCTTTGAACCGATTAGATCTTTTGATATTAAACTGTTAACTATTAAATCAGTTTTCTTGGTTGCAGCAGCATCGGCGAGAAGGAGAAGCGAAATACATGCGCTTTCTGCCGAACAAGACCGTTTTGTCGTCACGGGTGAAGGTTTAAGATTACTTCCACGTCTTTGTTTCCTGGCAGAGAATCAGTCACTTAAATATCCAGGACAGCCGATCAATTTGCCAAGTTTAACTAGACATGACCCAAACTCTTCTGCTTGGTGTCCTGTCAGATGTCTGAAAATGTATAAGAAACGTACTGATGAGTGGAGAGATGACCCGAAATCTCTGTGGTTATGTCTCAAAGCTCCTCATTTATGCGCCTCGAAAGATACTATTTCTCATTGGATAGTTGATGCTATTCAGATGTCGCACAAAATCGCTACAGGAAAGGAGATTGATCGTGCGAATGCCCATCGGGTCCGAGCACTAGCAGCATCATCGGCCCTTTATAAGGGTGTCTCATTAGAGGAGATGATGTCTGTAGCACAATGGCATGCCGAGTCGTCATTCACTGATTTCTACCTTCGCGACATCTCCAGTGCACTTAATCCGGTAGCCTTCGCCAATTTATCGAATCTAAACTAAGCCACGTCCGACCACTACTTCGCACACATCACGAAGTCTTCCACTTACACTGAACAATCGCTATGCACATGACTGAGTATGACCATGGATTGGGCCGAGCTCCTGTGATGAACAAGAAAAGATCAAGCACTCAAAATGGTGAGTGTTTACATTAATTAAGTGACTATAAATATATTTACTTACAGTCGAAATACCAGACTGCTTAGGTAAATAGTCTGGTACAAGAGTATACTTATCCTCTCAAACAAACATTAGACTCATTCCAATTTGAAAAATCTAATCAATATACTGATATTTTTTCAAAATTAGATGTTGTAGTAGCTTCTTTGCACTCTACTGGACTGCCATAGCTGAGACTTGGGGCTGACACGGGTCTGGTGGGTGTTGCATCCCCATTGACAGCCCTCTGAATTTTGTGCGGACAAAAGAGGGGGGGAGCGCGGTCTAGACCATGGAAGTTTAGCACTCTATGAGTCAGATAGCAGAACCCAAGCGTATGCCAGGGTTCTAGTCTCTTCACAACCTTCTCTGTTGGATGGTAGATGAGTGCTGGTTCGAGCCTCACCTCCTCCCACCGGTATTTCCTGGCTGTCGAAATCCGGAGTTTATCATAATAGTACATCTGGTAAGTATTATTCGAAGTAGAATAAAAAAAGAATCCTCTTTTGTTTCTACGAGAATTCTTAATACTTACCAGATGTACTATGGCCCAGCCTCAGCCGCCCTGCTGAGGTGAGGCTGAGCTGCTTTTGCTGTTTGTCAAGGCAAATATAAGACGAATCTGACTGTGATTGGGAATGGACTCGGTACCTGCAGCTATGGTAATTCCCGGACACAGTATGGGCAGGACCAGGAGAGTGCGTAGTTTTAATTGTTTGTTATGAGCTAGACTAGATAATAGACATTATCATAATAGTACATCTGGTAAGTATTAAGAATTCTCGTAGAAACAAAAGCGGATGCTTTTTTGATCACCCACTAACAATTTTGACAAAAATTGATGGTGCTCCAGGTGAGCGACACAGTCCCCTTGGGCCTCTTGTTATTATTATTCCCCCGTTTAAAAAAAATGTCGGGGATATTGTAATCGTCTCTGTCTGTCTGTCTGTCCATCCGTCCGTCACGCTATCTCCTCCCAAACCGTTGGGTGGAATTTAACAAAATTTGGTAGGTGGGTTACCCATATGATTCTGCTTTGCAAAACGATATTTACATTTGGCTTGCCCCCCCCCCCCCCCCTTGCCACACCAGGCGCGGTGTAAGGGTCAAACGCTCAAATCACTAGTAACGCAACGCCTCTGAAACCATTAGATGGAAATTTGATATGTGAGTTACTCTTATGATTGTGGAGTGTAAGAGGCCATTTACATTTGGTTCCCCCTCGCCTATGACGGGGAGGGGTTAAAAGGTCAAATTTTAACCTGCTGAAATTGATTGTAACGCATCTCCTCCCAAACCGTTGGACAGAATTCAACGAAATTGTGTATATCAGTTACCCATATCAATGTGGAGTACATGAGCACATTTACATTTGGTCCTGCCCCCAGGGGTGGTGGAGAAAGGGGGGAGGTTGTTCAAAAGATAAAAAAATTGATCGTAATACAACTCCTCCGAAACCATTGGATGGAATTCAACTAAATTTGGTATGTGAGTTACCCATATCAATGTGGAGTAGATGAGCACATTTCCAATTAACCCCATCCCCTTTGGGTGTGGTATGGGTCAAAAGGTCAAGAAAGTAATTGTAATGCAACTCCTCCGAAACTGTTTGACGGAATTCAAACAAATTTGGTATGTAAGTTACCCCTATCAATGTGGAGTGTATGAGCACATTTAGATTTGGACCCACCCCAGGGGTGGGTTGGGGTGTGGTACAAGTGTCAAGAAACTGATTATAATGCAACTCCTCCAAAAACATTGGACGGAATTCAACCAAATTTGGTATGTGAGTTAACCATATCAATGTGGGGTGGATGAGCACATTTACATTTGGCCCCACGCCAGCTGGGGAGGAGTTGTGTTCAAAAGGTCATGAAATTGATTGTAATGCAACTCCTCTGACACTGTTGGATGAAATTCAACCAAATTTGGTATGTAGGTTACCCATATGATTGCAGAGTGCAAAAGGACATTTACATTTGGCTTCACCCCCTGGGGTGGGATGTGGGGTGGGGTCAAAAGTTCAAAGCGGTGATTGTGGGTATTTGCGATGACGTGTCATCGACCGATCAATCTAGTTATTATTATTATTATTATTATTATTATTATTATTATTATTATTATTATTGTTATTGTTGTTATTGCTCTTGTTGTTCTTGCAGGCTGTACAAATGGAGGTGGACAGATTAAGCCAGATGAGGGTGAGAGTGTAAAGGATCGTCTGTCCCGAGTTACGGATCTCTATAATAGTGCACCAGTTGAAGATCCATGGCGTAATCTGTTAGTGGATGAGTTGTACAAGGAATGGCTAGGTGGAACAGACAATGATCGAGTACAGACAATGCTTCATACACACTATCATAAGATTGAAAAACTGACAAATTCACTGGCTATTAAATGGTGATATTGTCAATCACTTTCTATAGCTTTATACACTATAACTGTGATCTAAAGTGATATTTTTTTAGACCTCTGGTTTTATTGACCATTCTTTTAATAATATTTAATTAGCTCATTTACCCCTAAATATGCTAAATATAAATGCATGTTTTACACCTGCTCTATTAAAGGTACGAAGTGGAATATCAGATTCATGTCAAATTCTAGTTTGGTTCTCTTACTACAAACATTATTTCGTGCGACGATGTGCCTTCTGTCATTCTCATGGAAATGGAAATAAGTGTCTATGTTGAAAGTTACCATTTAGGAATTCGAAAATATGCAAATAAATTTATTGCACAGACATGCAAGCACGCATGCACACCAGATTTTTGGCCAATTACAAATGTGCTATGTGATATGTATATGCTAATTGTCAATTACATTTTCTGTGCCTATCTTTAAAATGATTTGGAAGTGTATTTAATAACCGTTAGACCTAGTCAAAAGCAAATGTCATGATTTAGCCATCTAATTCTAAAAGCTCAAATTAAGCATGACTTGTGAATATTTTGTCAAATTCAACAATATCTTCCAGTCAAATTATTGCAAAACTATTCACAAGACGATGTGAAATACAGGTACATGTATCCTAAACATATAGCAACGTTTAGCTTTTGAATGAACATTAATTCATTCCCTGAATGTCATAACTATCAATTTCCTGAAATCTATACAGGTAAACTGTTAAATATCTTGCGCCCAGTCAGATTAGTTGCAAAATATTCAACAGAATATTTATTGAATAGTAAAGGCATACAATTCGTACAACAACGCATAGTCTGTCTTCAAATATGCGTTCGTAACATCCTTATCTACATCATTCATAGCAGCATTCATTATGATGTCATTCTACACATTACGTAGTTGATTACGACATCATTTGATGGATGGATAAAGTGGAAAGATCCATTACGAGACTGGATCCGTGGATGGTTGAGATAGGTGGATGGCCTGGTTGCATGGAAAGATACTTTATTTCTAGGAATGTATGGCGCCTTATAGTTCTTTAACCCTTTAATGGTCAAATTTGATCAAGGAAATTGAAATATCTGCCTGTTGAATGTACATTTACGGGCCAAGAGAATACAATTTTTGAAAATTGATCGTTAGTTATCCAGTGATAAATTTTCAAAAATTGTATTCTCTTGGCCTGTAAATGGCCCTTCCATAAGACCATAACAGAAGCTGGTTTTGGCCGGCTTGACCATTAAAGGGTTAAATAATTAATACTGCGTTGTGTTTCTCCATGTGCATGCAATGGATACGTGTGTGAGTTTGAAATTAATTAGTCTGAATGGGATATTATATGATTTCAGCCATGATGGTGTTAATAAAATAGCTTTGATAAATTAATGTTGATTTAAGAACAAGCACACTGATCATTTGTACTTAATGTTGCATATTCACACTAAAATGCTTGAAAATGAAATTCTTAAGATTGTATACTTTTAGAGACTTAAGTTGTGTGCTAGATGTAACGAAACAAAATAAATCTTAGTATATGATGATGATTTTTTTTTTAAATTAGAGACATGAGTCCCTAATTGAACTTCGCAGCAAAAACATTATATTAATTTTTTCGATTATTTGATTAATCATGATTATTTGTAAAATATGAAGTTGGATAAACACAAACAAATTTTTTAATCTCCAAGATAATTGTTTTTCAGATGTAAAGTTGGCTTCCATTTTCCTGTGGCACTAATCCATGTGAATGTGAAAACTGATTGTAAATACTCCATTATATCTATATGGCTTATTTTGTGACTTGTGATGAAAGAAATAATTAGACTGTTGAAATTCACCATTAATTTTTCAAATGAAGTTTTTCGGCCACTCAACCCTCTGCGATTTCGCCTCAGAAGCAAGAATAATTTTGGCTGGCATATCAATTTTTTTAAACGGAACGATAAGCATAAAATATTGCACAATGGAAATTTGTTGTAATTCGGTTAATAGCAAAAATGCGGGTTAAAGAAATATATCGCATTTGAACACATGCGTGCCAGACTTAGAAACCACTGTGCCACAGGAAAACCACCACTATGCCACACATACCTGAATTGTCATTTCTCTTGGACCTCTAGGTTACGGAGGTCACTAAGAGCATTGCTAAGACACAGCGCAAAGGCATGAGTCAGCATCTGCCTTGAATACGTTCTAGTTGCAACTGTCATTGAGTCATCTGGGAAGTAATTGTAATTGACATATTGCAATTTAATTGTAGTTGTAATTAAATACATTGACATATATTTAACCCCAAGTCTGAGACACACATGCGCACACAAATGTACACATACACGCTTGCATGCACGCACACCCACATGTGTAAATATGCATGATAGAGAGAGTTGACAGTTGAAGTCAAAATTGTTAGCCCCCCCCCCCATTACAGAATTTGCAGATATTTCTCATTTCTCATTTTCTTATTACCATAATCATGAAAGGGTTATAACTGAAAGATTCCCCTATCAGAACTATCATTAGAAAACAAACTAATTCCACAGAATGTTGTTTGGATTTGTAGGAATGAAAGGTTAAAACTTGCAGTGGACAAAATTATTAGCCCCCTAAAGGAAATGTGAACTAACACACACATACTATGGCAGAAAGTATGTGCTAACAGTCGTCAATGCCAAGAACCAAAAGACTCTGGAGAGGAAAATTGTTAGAAATGTCAAGAAAGACCCAAGAACAACTGCTAAGTAGACGTGTCAAGAAAGACAGTTACAAGAACTTTTCATAAAATGGACTCCGAGGCTATCGATCAAGAAAGACCCCCCCCCCCCCCTACACAACAAAAGACACCTCCAAGCCAAAGCTTAAGTTTGCCAAAGATCACTTGGAAAGAGGAGAATGATTTTGGAAGTCTGTACTTTGTTCAGACGAGACAAAATTAGAGCATATGTTTGGCGAAGACAAACTGAGGCTTATAACCCTAAGAATACAGTACCTACAGTGAAACATGGTAGTGGTAACGTCATGCTCTGGGGTTGTTTTGCAGCCTCTGGTACAGGAAACCTTGTTGGGGTCAACAGAATTTTGAAAAAATAAGATTATGAAGAAATTTTGAGACACAACCTGAAACAGTCTTCACGAAAACTATCTTTAGGTCATAGTTGGGTGTCTCAATACGACAAAGACCCAAAGCATACGTCACTTTTAGTGTTGAAATTCTTGAAGGACAACAGAGTAAGTCTTGGAGTGGCTTGCGCAAAGTACGGACCGTAATCTGATAGAGAACTTGTGGCATGAGCTAAAGGTTAGGGTTCACGCTAGAAGGCTAACAATTTTGACCTCAACTGTATGTATGGGGAAAGTTTTCCTTGTGAGGTTTAACCAAGGAGGAGATGTGTACTTTGTACAGATAAAGTTTAAATTTGTGACTGCATGTTCTGTCATAATCATTAAATGAAACTAGTTTATTGGGATTTACTGATTACATATTATTAAGATACTTAAAGACACATATCAGATCACCACATATGGTTGGTAGGTTTAGATTAAAATAAAATTCATAGTCAGGTTTCGTATAGCTGGTACCATTTTAGTATCGCTTTTCCAAACCTTTCCTAATTGTTCATCCAATTTCAATATGTAGGGGGGCCCAAACGGGACCAACATACTTCAGATGAGGGCATATTAAATTTTGGTACAGCAGCTTAAAAAAAGCCAGGAGAAGACATCATTGCCTAAATCTGCTAAGTATGCTGAGCTGACCTCAAGAAAGCAGTACTCGGTACACTCAAGTCAAGAATGGGCCTGAGGAAGCTAAGGATTTTGGCTGAGGACAAGACACAGTGGGCAAAAGTGACGAATGACTGATTGCAGCTGTAGGATGTTTCTACTATTACTAGAATACTGTCTGTCCATCCGTCTGTCCATCTGTCGCAATTAGTTTTCCGCACTTTTTTTCGCAGTCCTCCAACGTATTCAACTGAGAATTGCTAAGTTGCTTTGTTATGAGAAATTACAGACAAAGGTCGAGTTTCAGACGTTTACGTAAATTTTGGCTGGAGTTACGTCCCTTTTGACATGAAATACAAAACATTTCTGTTTTCCACACTTTTTCACACTCCGTCAAGAGATTGAACTGAGAATTGGTAGGTGACTTTAGTATAGGGGGTTACAGAGCCAGTTCTAGTTTAAGACATTTTCATAACTTTTCCATGGAGTTACTGCCCCCTTTCAACTTATGAAATACAAAAAATAACAATTTTCCACTATTTTTTGCAGTCTCAAGATATTCAACTGAGAATTGGTGCGTTGTTTGTTATGAGAAATTACAGAGCAAGTTCGAGTTTCAGGAGTTTGTCAATTTTAATGGAGTTACGTCCCCTTTCGACTTATGAGATACGAAAACTATGTTTTCCGCACTTTTTCGCACTCCTTCAAGGGATTCATATGAGAAGTAGTAGGTTACTTTATTATAGGGCGTTATAGAGCAGGTTTTAGTTTTTCTCGCAGTCTTTCAAGATATTCTACTGAGAATTGGTAAATTGCTTTGTTATGAGAAATTACAGACCAAGTTCGAGTTTTAGGCATATGCGCCAAATTTTGATGGAATTATGTCCCCTGTCGACATGCAATACAAACATATCAGCTTTCAAGACTTTTTCGTTTGCCTTCACCATATATAACTGAAACTTGGCATATTGCTTTGTTATGAGAAGTTACAGATCAAGTTCGAGTTTCAGCTGCTTCTGTCAATATTTAATGGAGTTTTTGACTCAATGTCTGAAGATTTATATCACCAGGAAGGGGACATGTATTGCAAAGCAATACTTACAGAATGTTATATTGGACTAGACTATTATACCCATATCATTTATCTCCCTCTTCTCACTTAGGTGTTTAACAGGTTTGTTATTTTCAAAGTGTTAGTATTTTACCCTTTAACCCGTGAATTGGTTTTTAAAAGATTCAATTTTCTCATAGAAAATGTCCATTTGAAGACCAAGAGAAGACTATTTTTGAAAATTTACCATTGGAATGACTGGCTCAGTTATCGAGCCAGACATTCCAGTGGTATATTTCCAATAATAGTATTCTCTCAGTTTGCAAATGGAAATTTCTCAAGATGCCTGCAACAACGTTTTTGGCTGATATGATATGATATGAACAGGCAGCTGTTCTAGGTTTGGGGCCAATGTGCATAACTGAGCTTATCATTGTGTTGAACATTAATAATTAATATTCTATTCCATGTGTGTTTTTCTCAGCGAGACAGTGTAAGACCTCCTAACGACATTTCCTTATACAGATGCATTCATATTTGCTATGTTTTGTGGGAGCCTGTGCTTCTCTCATGCATGTGCATAGTAATAGTGCATTCTTGCATCCACATATGTGGTTGTCATGGTTGTATACATGTTTTGATCATTGTGTAATAATATATGAAACATTTATAAATTTGTGTTTGGTTTAAAAGTTACCCATACATAAGCTTGCCAATGGCCTATACTATTGCACTGCCTGGAACTTCAGAATCAGTACTGGGAAATTCATTTTATACAACATGTACAGAATATTATCATTCCCAGTGGATCAATTTAAATGACATTTTAATCTCGCTTTTCTGAAGTATAAAACGCTTGTAATGGATAGAGCCGATCTGTCACTCAAGTATATGATGTCATAAACAATTAGGTCACATGCAGGCTGATGTCACCTTAAAAATGTGTGAAGATTGACATATTTAGGTCTGTCATGAACATTAAATAATCCGTCAAGTGTACAAATTGTATGTCTACTAACTATTTCATAAATCTTGTTAGCTCACCTGGCCTGAATGACCAAGTGAGCATATGCCATGGCGTCTGTAAATCTGGTGCCCTACATCTGTCAACTTTTTAAACAACTCAAGAACCACGGAGCTGATTTCAATTATATTTGGCGTGAAGCCTTGGGGCAAAGAGATTCAAGTTTGTTCAAACGAAGCTGATCGGCCAATTTAACCGGTGGCCATCTTGGATTTTTGCAAATTTTTAGTAATGTCTTTAAAAATCTTCTCGGAAAGCGATTTGGGAATCGATTTAAACCTCATGAAACATCATGTAGGGCAAGAGCTAAGCTGAGTTTATTCAAGAAAACTTGATTGACCAAATGGTTCAACGGCCATCTTTCGCGAAAACGACGAACCGCTGAAGGGATCAGGTTGAAATTTTAGAGATATGATGAGGGACTAAGGGCCATTAAGGTTGTTCGAGGGAAGTTGATCCGTAAAAAAAACCATGGCCGCCGTGGGTGAATCAAAATGTAGCATGATTGCGGCCATATTAGATTTTTTATTTTGATGGATTTTGAGGCCGAAATTGATCTTATATATTTTTTGGGTATTCTGATTTCAAATTTGCTATTTTCGAAACTCGGATAAACGGTTTGGCGGCCCTCTTGGATTATTTTCCCGCCAAATGTTTCCATAGTAAAGCAATGGGAAATGTCTTCACTAGGCCGAAAAAAAGGTGCGCCTACTGGGAAGGCAGACAGGTGACAGTCTGCCAGATGCCCGCCCCATGTGCATGCGCACTGACAAATAACTATTGACCTAATCACATGCATTGCTAACTTGTTTTGCTAGCTAAGTTTTTGCTCAAATATCTTTGGAAAATTGTTTTAAGAGGTGTTGGACATGTCTGAACATCATAATCCACCGAAGGCTGTTGCTGGACCAAGTTATCAGGCGAACTCTAGTACAATTTTCGTCTTAATTATGTCTTAATTACGCTGTGTTACCTACTTCCCTGACTCTGTATAGACATAATAGGCGCCCAGAAAACTGGTATATTATTATCTGGCGCCATAAAATACGAATCTCTGTTTGTGTCCACAGGTTCCTGTCAGGAGGTTTGTGCACATCTAAGAGGGGTTGTCTCCACATTTCACATCAAGAGTATACTTACCTCCCTAATACTTTTGATATTGCTAAATATTGGCTTTCACTCAATAAACACTCAGATTAAAACAGTTAGGTGCCCCTACTGGGCAGGGAGTCAGAGCGTAGTCTGGCGGATGCCAGCCCCACCACCGCGCATGCGCAGACTAGCACTTCCTCTTTGCTAATTCATTGGCTGAGAGTCAACACATGTTTCATGATAGGATCTTTCTTTACGCTTTTCAAAGCTTTTTAAGACATATTTAATACACGTTTCACCTGACAAAGATGGCTGAGAGAGTGACTTCGCCACAGGAGGGCCTTGGACCTTTAAATCAGGTGACTTCTAGTAAAATTAGCGAGTTTTGTCCCGTTGTAATGTGTTTCCGGGACTCTCGCTAAACGTGATAAGCGCCTTAATTAGTTGGGTTTTTTTCAACTAGGTGCTATACAAGACTAATCTCTCTTTGGGTTTATGTCCACAGGTCTGTGTGAAGGAGAAATAAGGACATGACAGCAGCAGAGGGTTTGTGTCTCCACCATGGTTCCATTTCCTACTAATACTGTTAGGTTATCTAACCAAAAATTCTATGCCCAGTGAGTTGGAGGCCTATTATAAAGGTCTTCTCACTTTGCCCTCTTGATCCAATTCCTTCCCCTTGAGGTGGAGAGAGTTAAGAGGCGTTCAATGGTGGAGTTCTCCAGTTCATCAGGTTGGATGGTTTGTCTAGACAAGGTGTCAGGTATTAATTATTGATATGAGAAAGGGAGATAATTAACACTATTTGCCATTGTTATCAGTATTTATCTGATGCTTGTGTAGTCGAAATGTCCATTCTGCACATGTTCTGGTTAGAGATACAATTCGTCCTTGCACTGGGATGTTTGTTGGGATCGATTTTGTCCTGTCATAGGATTAATGACGTCATAATCAGCTTTGCTCTTTAATTTCAATTAAAGTTGTCCGAAGCTGGTTTCTCATAAAATTATGATCTTTATGATCATTTCCTTCTCTTGAGTTGGTTAGTTTCTAAGCGTAACTAGTTTGCTCATACTCCTCGTCCTTTGGCCTTTTTCAGAGACCTGGTTGTGCGTCCTGTGGACGATTTTTGAGGGACAAGTTTGGCCCTCATCTATGTTTTCAGTGTAGCCCCTGTGGTCCCTTGCTTAATTGCGAGATATGTAAGCACTGGGGGGGGCGAGCTAATGTCCGAATTCTTGTGCTTGCAGGCGAAGGACAAGGTGGAGGAGGAGAAAAAGAAGCTGAAAAAAGAGGTTGTAAGTAAGAAGGGTAAGAGGAAGGCCTCGTCCGCGGTGGACATGGAGGCCTTCCGGACCGAGATGTTGGGAGAGATGAGGAGGACAATCAAGGATTTGGTTCCAGAGTTGCTTCGTGGCATGCTTCCTGGACCAAATCCTTTATTGACCTCATCATCTGCTTCGGAGCAGGTAATCCCCACCTCTGAATCAACGTTCCTTAGTACGCTTCCGTTGTTTGAAGATTCAGAGGTGGCCCCATTAGAGGGGGTGTTCCACGGCCCTGGCAGCAGGCTTATTGCCGCGCCCAATAGGGACCGTGGACGGTCGTCGCTGGAACCCGCGGGCTGCTCATCAGTCCAGGGGTATCCGCACACCGCGGCTGCCAGTACCTCGTATGGCGCCTTCCCTGGCCAGTCCGGGTTAGCTCTCTTTGCTGACCCGGAGTCTAATCTTTCTGGCCAGGAGGATGATGATTACCTGTTAGGGTCGCCGTCTGAAGACGTGGCCATGGAATATGACGTTTGTGCGCCCCTCGCGGGGAATACAGGCGCCTTTTTCCACGGTTCTACTCTCCCAGGGGTAGAATCCACGGTTCAGACTGTGGCCCTGGGCGCTGAAGGCCAGCGGTACCGCATACCTCGGCTTGCCGAGAGTGTAGCTGGTGCTGGCCGGGGCCGTGGTGGGGCGGTATATGCCCCGCGCTCTACCACGGCGCCTGCTCCTGGTCAAACCAGTGAGATAAAGCATGCCGGTATTATCAGGCCCGCATGCTCTCCCTGGCTTGCCAGGGATATCAGCGTATCCGCCGTCAAGCTCTGTTGCTTGTGCTCAGGAGGAAGACGAAGGCCCCCGTCTTGTAGAGCGCTCGCAACTAGCCACGGAGGAGGATTGGTCTGACGCTTGCCAGTGGCTGGTGAGTGTTAGACCAGATCTGCCCGTGGAGCAGTCGCCTAGCCAGCGTGAACACAGGCCGTGGTTAGCTGGTAAGCCTACTGCTAACGCTATGCCTTCTCTGCCGCTGGCAGAGCATGTCGTTGACATGTTCAAGGCGGCGGAGACGTCCATTAAATCGAGTGGACGTCTCGCTAAGGCCCCGCGCGAGGTGGCCAGGCGTTGCCGCATCGTGCCCCTGGACTACCAGCGGTACGGTGTGGTACCAAAGCCGAGCGTGGATGACCGCGCGGCTTTGGGTGAGGATGCGCGGCCAGGCTCCCGTTCTGACACGGGAGTCTTGTGCTCGAACGCGTTGCGTTCGGCAAATGCCGCGTTGCGTGATGCGGAGGAGAGTGGGAGGGCTTCGATTGCCGCTCTGTCCCACGTCTCCCAGCTGTTACAAGGGGTAGTAACAGCATCCGCATCGCGCCAGCCAAGTCCGGTCACAGTCCAGCGAGCCATCCAGGATGGTATCAACCTGGCTCTGGACTGTATGACGCGGGCGGTGACCAGGAGTGTCCGGGCAAGGCGCACTTTTGCCTTGGATAATCTGTGCCCGTCCCAGGACCTCTACAATAGGCTACTACGTACGCCTATGACAGGTCCTGGTCTCTTTGGAGGTGAGGGATGTAGACACCTCCAGGAGACGGTTACTCTGGTCAATAACCAGAGGGCGCTGTGCGAACAGTTTGAGGTACTTCGTCGTGCCAACGTTCGTGCTGCACCCCCTGCGTATCGTCCCCTGCAGGCTCGAGGTGGTAGTGGCCAGGTCAGAGGCCAACCACCATCGCAGCGCCGGCCTCGGCCGCGTGCGATTCGGCCAGCAGCGAGGGGGGCGCAGGCTCCTCAGGCGCAGTCAGCCAGGCAGCCGCCCGCGCACCGTGGTGCGCGCGGTGCTGGGCGGGGTAATCGTTCCTGACGGGACGGTTACCGCGGTGAGAACCGCGCCGGTGTTTCTGGCAAAGGAGACAGTGCCGCTCTTGCACTCCTTATGTCCACCTCTATCCCTAGGTGGACCGATGGGAGGCCGATTAGCCGACCACATGCAAGAGTGGGAACGGTTAACTCAGGACCGTTTAGTCTTGCGATGGCTTTCAGTCGGGTATCATCCCGATTGGATGACAGGCCCGCCATCGCGACTGTCTCTAGTGCCGATCTGGACTCCAAATCCGAGAGATCCAGATCAAAGGTTGTGTATCGAGGAGGAAATAAATTCCCTCATACAAAAAGGAGCTATTCAGCCGGCACAGAGGTGTCCGGGCTTCTATTCAACCCTGTTCTTAGTAACAAAGAACACCGGAGGGTGGAGACCAATTCTCAACCTCAAGCCATTGAACAAGTTCATAGAGACGCCCAGTTTCAAGATGGAGACTGTGCGCTCGGTGTTGGCGGGGTTAGAGAGGGGAATGTGGACAGTGTCGATAGATTTGAAGGACGCTTATTTCCACATCCCCATACACAGGAGTTTCCGTCGCTTCCTGAGATTTGCATTCCAGGGCAGACAGTGGGAATTCAGGGTGCTACCCTTCGGAATTTCCACGGCTCCTCGGGTTTTCACCCGTGTGGTTCTTGCGATCACCGCATACCTCCGCAGGAGAAGCATAGCAGTCCACACGTACATAGACGACTGGCTGTTGAAAGCGCACACCCGGGAAAGTTTGTCGGCCAATCTGGAGATTGTTTTGAAAACTCTCACAGACTTAGGCTGGATGATCAATTTCCCAAAATCAGAGCTGACTCCATCCCAGAAGTTTGTTTACCTGGGGATGTTCTTCGATCTAGAGACAGGATATGTTTATCCTACTCAGGAGAGAGTTCAGAAACTCATCTCATTAATTCAGTCAGTGTGCGACAGTCGTCATGTCCTGGCACGGGTTTACTTGAGAATGTTGGGGTTGATGGTTTCATTGGAACCAGTCATTCCTCAGGCCGCCTTACGCAGGCGGCCGATCCAGTTATTTCTCATGACACAATGGACCCAGAGTACAGGTTCGCTGGACTCGAATGTGTCAGTGTTGGCGCCTCTGATTCATCACCTGCAATGGTGGCTGGACACAGAGAATCTCTTGGTGGGGGTTATGCTAACCCCTCCCCACCCTCAGGTGACTGTGTATACAGATGCATCGATGGAGGGCTGGGGAGCTTGCCTGGAAGAATCCACGATATCAGGGCTTTGGAATCTGGAACAGTCAAAGGAACATATAAATCTACTGGAGCTAAGAGCAGTAGTCCTGGGCCTGGAACATTTCTTACAGAAAGTTCAGGGCAAGATTGTTCTTATTCGTTCAGACAACTCAACAGTTGTGACTTACATAAACCGCCAGGGCGGAACGAAGTCGCCCAGTCTCTGTATGATGACATGGAGACTGCTTTGTTGGTGTCTGGATCACCAGATTACCTTGAAAGCAGTTCATATTCCGGGAAGGTTAAACCTGCTAGCAGACTCATTGAGCCGAAGGATGAGTGTTTTACCCACGGAATGGCAACTAAATCAATGTGTGGCGGATCGTCTGTTCGACCATTGGGGGAAACCCAACATCGATTTGTTCGCAACGAAGAAGAATGCGAAGATGACGACGTACGTCTCCGATTCCGGATCCAAGCGCTTTCGCAACAGATGCGTTAGCTATCAGCTGGGGGAGAATGTATGCATACGCATTCCCTCCAGCAATCCTGATTCCAAAAATTCTTCAGAAAATCAGACAAGAGGAATGCCAAGTGCTTCTGATCGCCCCGGATTGGCCAAGCCGATCATGGTATACGGATCTGCTGGACCTTCTGGTCTGCAATCCGGTTCCTCTGCCTCTGATGGACGATATTATCTTCCAGGGCAAGGCCCTTCACAACAATCCGTCAATGTTCAGATTGACTGCGTGGATGTTGTCAAGGAATCTAGAATTAAGGAGGGCTTTTCTGAGCAAGCAGCCATGTTTATGGCCAAAGCCAGGAGGGGGTCAACCTCCAGAGCATATAATTATAAAATCAACAGATTTGCAGAATGGTGCTCAAAAAGATGTATTGATCCAATGGATGCATCTATTCAGGTAGTAGCTGATTTCCTCTGTCACCTCTATGATGCCTATAGCCTCAAGCCTAACTCTATTGCTGGTTATAAGTCAGCTTTAATGTCTGTTATTCCTTGCTTGGCTAAGAGGGGAAGTGATGAAGTGAATACATTAAATGTATTAATTAAAGGCATGGGCAATCTAAGACCAAGGAATCCACCTGTGATTCCGTCTTGGAGTTTATCGCTAGTGCTTCAAGTACTAGGGGATAAGCCGTTTGAACCACTTAGTTCCATTTCGATGAAACTATTAACACTGAAGACTGTGTTTTTAATTGCTGCGGCCTCGGCTAGGCGTAGGAGTGAGATTCATGCCTTATCAGCCGAGGATGACCGTTTTGTGGTTTCAGGGGAAGGCCTTAAGCTGCTACCTAGGATTAATTTCTTGGCTAAGAATCAGTCGTTGAAATATCCAGGTCAACCTATTATTTTGCCTGCTTTAACTAGATATGATCCTAATTCTAAAGCATGGTGTCCTGTCCGGGCGCTTCGCCGGTACAAACAACGTACGGCGGAGTGGCGCACCGACCAGTCAGCGTTATGGTTGTCATATATTGAACCCCATGGCAGGGCTTCTAAGGACACCATTTCCAGGTGGATTGTAGAATGCATTCAGTTTTGCCATAAATCCGCCACCGGGAAGCAGGTTGACGTGGCCAAGGCTCACAGTGTCCGCGGCGTAGTGACATCCACTGCCCTATTTAATGGGGTCCCTGTGGATGATATTATGTCGGTGGCTCAGTGGCACTGTGAGTCAAGTTTTACAGACCATTATCTCCGTGACACCTCTAATCCTCTCGCCTTGTCGATTTTGAAAAAATAACTAGGCATATATATTTTTGATGGGGTTTCCTCATTGCTTATATATTTCACAATTAATTTATGGAAACAACCACTGATTTGGGACTGCATCGATCTTCACCAATGGGAAGAGGATGTCAGCAGCCATTTCAACAAGGTCAGTCTTGTGTATGTGTTGTCCATTGTTGATTGTCTTGTCACGTTACCCGTTATTTATATGATGATGGTTTTGTGTATTTATGTGGTTCATTGTTGAGAGTATACGAAAATGGAGCTTTTCGTCTCTGTCCTGTAGTACATGGCACTTGTACGTAGAGAGCGTATAGGACATTGAGGTCATTCGACTCTTCCTCCCAGGAAGGAGGGGGGGGTGAGCGCATATGACATTCGGTCATCTCTCATGCATCGGGGGTGTTATCCGATGGTTAGTCAAATCCTGACTGTTTTTTCATACAGTTTCAGAAGTTTAAGTGCCTTAAACGCAGAAAAGCGTATAGGGATGAGCTGGTCTTTTGACCTCGCCTCCCTGCCGCCGAATTCACTGTCGAATTCTGGCAATATCAAAAGTATTAGGGAGGTAAGTATACTCTTGATGTGAAATAAACGAAATCAAGGATTTCTTTTTTCACGAGAGAGTTGATACTTACCTCCCTAGATACGGACCCGGCCTCTCCACCCCACAGAGGCTCGGTCTTCAGGCTCTTTATAGTTGCATGTGTATCAGCCAATAAATTAGTCAGAGGAAGTGCTAGTCTGCGCATGCGCGGTGGTGGGGCTGGCATCCGCCAGACTACGCTCTGACTCCCTGCCCAGTAGGGGCACCTAACTGTTTTAATCTGAGTGTTTATTGAGTGAAAGCCAATATTTAGCAATATCAAAAGTATTAGGGAGGTAAGTATCAACTCTCTCGTGAAAAAAGAAAACCTTGATTTCGTTTATTTTCCCTATAAAATGTTAGGAAAAAAGTCTGCCCAGGGTGATATAAGCTCCCATAAGAGTGAGCTTGTCATTCTTCCCTCTGGTCCCTCCCCTCCCTTTATAAGTAAGTGAGTGGTGAAGAGGAGCAGTCCATCTGGTGGTGTTTTCAAGAGCAGGATGCGATAGCGTATCCTCTTACGGTACCTTCCCTGGCCAGCCCGGGTTAGCACTCTTTGCTAGCCCAGAGGCAGTCTATTATGGTCAGGAGGAAGAGGATTTTCTGCTGGGCTCACCCATTGCATTCATGGACATGGAAATGAACAAACGTGCACCCTTCGCAGGGAGCACGGGCAAACTTTTCCATGGGTCTACTCCCGCAGGGGTAGGCTTCAAGGTTTAAGGGGTGGCCCGGTTTGGAGCGGATGACTGCCGTTACCGCATACCTTGGCTTGCAGAGGACTTGTCTGACGCATGCCAATGGCTGGTAAATGTATGGGCAGAACTCAATGTGGAACAGTCGGTAAGCCAGCGGGATCAATGCTCATGGTTGGCTGTTAGCAGAACATATAGTTGATATGTTCACGGCGGCAGAGACGTCTATTAAACCAAATGGACGGCTTGCGAAGCCCCCCCCCCCCTTGAGGTGGCAAAGCGATGTCGTATCATTGCTGGTCAATAACAGAAGTACAGTACAGTGCCAAAGCCGAGCGCTGATGATCGCGCAGCACTTGACGAAGACATGTGGACAGGCTCTCGTTCTAACACAGGAGCGCTGCGCTCAGCAAACACCGCATTGCGCGATGCGGAGGAAAGCAATAGAGCGTCCATAGCGGCGCTCTCGTATATCGCCCAGTTGTTACAAGGTGTAGTGACAGCATCTGCCTCGTGCCAAGTAAGCCCTGTCTCAGTCCAGAGAGCCATCCTGGATGGTATTAACCTGTCTCTGGACTGCATGACGCGGGCGAGGCACACTTTTGCATGAGACAATTTGTGCCCGTCCCAGGACTTATACAATAGGCTGCTGCGGATGCCTGTGTCAGGTCCTGGTCTTTTTGGGGGTGAGGGATTCAGACACCTCCAAGAGACAGTGACACTAGTCAACAATCAGAGGGCGCTACGCGAGCAATTTGAGGTGCTCCGTAGGGAGAGCGTTCATGCAGCACCCCCTGCGTACCATCCACAGCAAGCCTGCGGTGGCGCTGGTCAAGTCAGAGGCCAGACACCGGTGCAGTATAAGCCACGGCCACGCCAGCACCTGCCTGAAGTGGGTTTGGGGTGGGTGTGTGTGTGTGTGGGGATGGGGTTTGGGGGAGTGGAGGGTGGGGGTTGGGGTGGGGCGAAGGCTCCTCGGATGCTGCCAGCAAGGCAGCCATCCATGCACCAAGGTGCACGGGCCATGGAGAGCAAGACACAGACCATGGCGTGCAAGGCGTGGGCATGGCGTGCGAGGATCTGGTCGTGGTAATCGCTCCTGATGGGCCGATTTCCACAGGAACCACACCAATGCTAGAACCAGAGACAGTCCCACTCTTGCACTGCTTATGTCCACCTCCCTAGGTGGACCAGTGGCGGTCAATTGACCCTCCACAAGCTGGAGTGGGAGCAGTTAACCCAGGACTGCGGAGTCTTGCGATGGCTTTCAGCTGGGTACCAGCCTGACTGTGCGATAGGCCCACCATCGCACGTTCGCTGGTTCTGATCTGGACTCGTATTCGAAGAGATCCAGATCAACGGTTGTGTATAGAGGAAGAGATAAATTCCCTCATACAAAAAGGAACAATTCAACTGGCGCAAAATTGCTCTGGCTTCTGTTCAACCGTGTTTCTAAAGACTACTGGAGGGTGGAGAGCAATTCTCAACCTCAAGCCATTGAACAAGTTCATAGACACACTGAGTTTCAAGATGGAAACTATCAATATGGTGTTGGCGGTGTTGGAGAAGGGAATGTGGCCAGCATCAATAGATCTGAAGGATGCTTATTCCCACATTCCAATTGCGAAGAGTTTTCGTCAGTAGCTGGTATTTGCTTTTCAGGGCCGACAGTGGGAATTCAAGGTTCTTCCCTTTGGAATTTCTATGTTTTCACCAGGGTGGTTCTTGCAATGACAGCATACCTCCATAGGAGAAGCATAGCAGTCCACACTTACATAGACGACTGGCTGTTAAAAGCACACAATCAAGAAAGTTTATCAGCAAATCTGGAGATAGTTTTGAAAACTCTTACAGACTTGGGATGGATAATGAACTTTCAGAAATCAGAGCGGACGCCATCCCAGAAGTTTGTTTACCTGGGAATGTTCTTTGATCTAGAAATAGGATAAGTAGTAGTAAAATTAAGGCTGCCAGAACAGAAGACAGTCAGAACAGAGGATCGCCGATCGGCGGTTATAGGAGGAAGGTGGACTGTCAGAACAGAGGCGTGATAACGTTGCAAATAGATCGCTTGAGTCCTGGAGAGCTCCTGACCTAATAATCCCAACAGTATTAGACGAGTTACGTGCACGAAATCCACCAACAATACAGGAGTTAAGAAGCTATGCACTGACAGAAATGTCATTAACAGAATTATGGACGTATTTACATGACATGGGCGGTCGGTCTACAGTGATGCTATCGAGTTAGAACAAGAGCATCTCGACGGGGCTCCTCAGACAAACATGTAGTCATGACCAGTGTCACATCAGCATGAGGGGATTACCCACAGGCCCTTCCAGCTGCCTTAGCAATGCTCACTTGGCAGAATGCTAAATTGCCTACCATCTGTACCATGGCAGACTGGCATGTTCACAAGTGACACAGAGGATCTGGTGCTGCATCGGCTGCAGACAACTACTCCAGACCTTTCTACACCATAGAAGTGGCAGACAGACTCAATTTCCTCACATGGTTGAAATCGGTAGTAGATATTTTTCTGCAGATGGTCGCGGAAGGGATTGTACTAAGGCTCATCTCGGAAGTGGGCCCACTTGGCATCTAATATCATGGCTGTCTGTGAGGCAGCCACCACAGGTATGAGCAGTAGTATAACCAGTATCCTATACATGGAGGGTTAAACCCAACAAGATGAACCCCTCGAGAAATATCTGTGTCAGATTGAGTCCGGTGCCGGCCTCGATGCTGATCTTCATCCCATCAAGGGCGGGTCTTAGCTGCTTCACTGTACCACCAGCTAGAAGATGCAGCTCTAGCACAATGGGTGTTGTTTGCGGACTTGTGAACCCGACACACTCGAGCAGTTTCACTGAGCCCTTGGCCTTCGAGGAATGCGACACCCTCAACCCGTAAGACACCCTCCTGAATATTTTCTCCAGTGACCCCAATCCTATGGCCCACTGCAACTAGGGTTGTACCATCTCCTATATAGGTCAGGAAAGATGACCCCCCCCCCGGACCAGTCCAGCACGGTACCACACCATGTTCTTTTCAAAGACTACCTGCAGCTGTTTTGCCAGGGTCAACACCACACCATCATATAACATCGGTGGGGTATACGTCACAGTCGGCTCTAAGACATGAAAGCGTCCAAAGTGTTAACATCCTCAACCTTGTCCAGTGGCTGCTGTATCAGGGGGTGGAGGATGACCTTCGGGAAGTCATAGTGGAACACTATTTTGTCCCCATCCCTCTCTCGACCCAGCCTTTACTTCGAGACACCCTTTAGGTCAGTGAGCAGCTCTACACCATCTCCATCAGAACGTGCGGTTCAGTATCGCATAGAATGGGTTCTCTTCAAGGTAGCTCAGCATTCCACCACGTACGTACACGCTGATGTGTTACATTCGCCACCAGGAAGTACCTACCACAGCTCACTAACTGAATTAGGGCTAGACGTGATAGAATATCTGCCAGGAGCCACCAGCAAACTGTGGAAAGCGATCAGCCCCAACATGTTCACCCACGTAAATCACCTGTTTGACAGCTCCACCATTAGCCTATATGCCAGCATGGATGATCTGTCGGATGGCTAATTAGAGTTTACGCTGCTACTACTTAATGACCTATCATCATGCTATCAGACCTATCAGGCATTCGCCAAGATGTTGAAAAATGAGATAGAGGAGCAGCCACACACCTCCGGGATGGTAGGTATAGCAGTACAGGAAATGCATTGTCGGCAAGAAGGTGAGCGACTGCAGTGGGTGAGCTGGTATGAACAGAATGCCAGAGAGGCAAGAAGACAAAGGGACTACAGCTCTGTCCAAGAATGGGAGAGCCTCATCCGACAGGAGGAGGGTGTTGTAGGGCCAAACTTGTATGATTACTTGGATGATGAGTGTGATGAGTCTGTAAAAGTCTTGCAGTGGGAAGAGAAGTATAAATCCAAGAAATTCCACCAATGGCGGGAATACTATCAGAGTGACAAGGTGAAGTTCCAGATGTCACGTCTGCGAAAGCAACTGGCCTCTGACATTATGCTGGATGAGGGGTGTTTGAGAGAGGTATGTGTCCACACCAACACGCGTGTTCACTTTGCCAGGCTCTCCAAGATGAATCCCACATTGACTCATCAGCAGATCCTACAGGTGATGGCACAAGTTTAAGACCTAGGTATACCATGGGTAAATCGGAGAGGCGAAAGCAGCCTGAACTAATCCCTCCCTGGCAGCTGACAAGGGTGGTACAGTCCACGGCTGGCGACTCCAGCAGATTGACACTATCAGACAGAATCTCGTCCACGAGAAAGAAAAGTACCCCAGAACACGCAGGCAATATAAAACAGCCTACAATAGTCTACAACAGTCTAGCACGCACAACCACAACTGCGGGTGTGATTGGAGCCAGTGCTGGTGTGGCTGCCATTGCCACCCTCGCTACAGGGGTGGGTGCTATGGTCACTATCCCGCTGGGTGGTGTGACCCTTGCCGCTACTGTCCTGGCCACCGGCTTGGCGTTTGGACAGCGTCAGATCACCAGGAAGCTGGAGAAGCATGCTAAATATGTAACACTGGCAAAGAGCAGTCTACGGTTTATCGACGAGTCTGTCAGCAAAGCTCTCGAGGATTGGCAGGTCAGTGATGAAGAGTACTACCATACATTGACGCTCCAAATCCTGTACCACACAGAGAAGTCCAAAGTGTGCCCGCAATACCTCAAAGGCTCCAGCGGGCGGGTGGACATGGGGGCAGTTAAAAATGAGATGCTGCGGCGGGTGCCGCATCGAAGATCTCTACAGTGCCAAATAGTCTGTTGCATCCACGGCTGGAACAGTGGCTTAAAGATGACTACTATAGATGGCCTTCCCGACGAACCTCACGACAATCGACCAGAGCCAACCACCCCTCCTGGGTACACTCTGGACCCCCTCGAGAGCTGGACTACGTGGTCTCTTGGATGACATACCAGACCTAACAGCTATTTCGATCACAGTCCACGGGCAGTCCCGCATCAGCTTCTCCATCAATCCACAACCACTTACCAACCTTGCAATCACCATCAAGGATGCGAAGAAAGCTCATACCTTGATGGCAGGCCCGGATCTCTTATTCTGGATCCCACAGCTGAACTTTGCCGTGTGGTGTGCCACAGCAGGATGCATCGTCGGCGCGGGTTTGCTGCACTCCTATTCTGGTACCCCCGAAGCTGAGCTCATTGCCAGCTGTCTCAGACTCCATGTGTACTACACAGTGAGATGAATCCTCCATGAGCTGTGCACAAGCCTGCCTGATATGAATGATTTCAACCCTCAGCCTACGGGAACTGCTAGCTACAGCCTCTCAGCAGCCGTAGACTCCAGCAAGAGTTCAACGCCCACTCAGACTATCAGTTGGCATGATGGTGACAACAAGGGCCTGAACATTATATATGGTGCTCCGAGACGAGACTACTCGGGCTTCCCCTATCAGACAACACGGAAAATCGGCCGTCAGAAGACAGCGACGTTCTCATTCGATCCAGACTCCAAGCCCGGAGCGAGGGTGCAGAATATGCACATAACCAACATCAGGCAAGACTACCCATATGCCTGGAAATACTTTATCCCACACACAACCTCATGGCTTACACCAGGGGGGTGGGTGTCGTTCGAATCAACCAGTCCTTAGAAGCATTATGTTATTGTCTTCTGACGGCCCAGACCAAACTGTGCCACTCTATTGACAGGGTGAGCGGCAAAGAGGTGCAGGCTATGTTCAGCAGTCTCGTCGAAGGCATAGGTCTATGGTTTAAGCTGCTATGTATAGTGCTATGGATATTCATGAATACCAATCTAAGCAGCTGACAGATGCAGACTGGTTAGAGTTGCTTAGCGCTCTCGAGGTAGAACGTACACGTTTAAATGCATTGTATACTCGGGGCTTAAACAATGACGTCAATGGTACAGATTGGTGGAGAAGCTGCTCAAAAGCAAGACCCAGAAGCTACTGACACAGGCTAAGCCCCTGGCCATTCATGTCGCCGGTAACATGGCAGCGAATGTGACCCTGGTAAAGATGACGGGTGGTAATTAGGTTATTCCTGCTGCTGGAGCCGCTGTCCTCGCTACAGTGGCGAGTACGGTTGTCGACCACTGTTTAGGAATAACACATCCTATCCCAAAGATTTCAATCAGTGGCCTCCTATACTATTGCTGGCAAGAATGTTGGTGAACGCAACCCTCTAATGGAAGCCACACTTATAGGGCTAGCAACGAGTGCTATGGCTGAGATCATCGTGGCCTATCTGTAGCTTTAAGACAGGTATATATTATGGAAGCCTGGCAGGTCCATGACACAACAATAGCCTATGAGGCATGGTGGGCTATGCCAGAGTCTGTAGTGCATAGCCGATCACACAGACTGAGGATTTCCAATGCCCAGAAATGGTGGTTAGCATGCAAGGCATGTCTCTGCAGGGAGAGCCAGTATCCTAAACACAGCTACATATGTCCTTGGCCTACCACATGGTCCTCCTATGCCCATCTGTTTCCACGGTTCCTGCTGGATACGACTAGGTTTAAGCCGCTATATATACCCAACAATGTCTCTATCACTTACAGACCTAGAGAACAAAGAACTAGGTGATCTCGCTCACTTTGGCGAGGCACGCCTCGGTTTAGAGGACACTGTTGCCCCTATCTCCTTCCTAGACTTCGATGAGAAGGGAGAACCTCGAGAGATCCAGGGTACCATCCTAGCCAGAGATCGCATCAGAAGCACTGACACGCTAGGACAATCAGCCATCAACAAGACCAAGGGACTGGGCATCAAAGACAGGGTGGTGATGCTCTATATGCTCGGAGTCGATGAGGCTGGTGCCATCAAGGTTATAGCCGCGTCGTATGCACAGAACCTGGTTAAGGATCTCCTGACAGAGCTCATTCCAACAAGATGGAGAGAATCTCAAGGTGGGCACCCTCGACCTGAGCCATATCATGGTGGATGGCCAAGCGAATGCTACAGCAAAGCTCCAACTACCCGAGGTGAAGAAATCAGGATTTGTTGGCCTGCCGTTTAAGATCACATAATAAGCATGGCTACTCGAGCTTGCATCATACAGATACTCGAGGTGCTAGACACTGCAGGCACTGACACGGGCCTTCTGCGTTACTTCTCGGCTGTTGTTGGGATTTCATGCTTGACGCCTCTATCGCATCCTTCATATCCGCCGGCGGTACAACGCTACCCACACTGCAGGCAAAAGAGCTGGTACAGGAAGTACTTCCATTTAGTCTCCCAGATATAGATGAGGCTATGGCTGAAGAGCTGCTGATCATCCTCCAGGAACATGTCAGCATCATACATCAGTAGACCAGATGATGCCGGTCAGGTGGTGCTGATCATTGCCCCATCAGGACATGGGAAAAACATCTTGCTGCGGGCCATGCTCGCCAAACATCTTCAGTCTCGATACATCCTCCTGGTGTCCGACTCCACCGCTGAGGTGGTCAACAATAACGATCAGTGATACAACGTTCAAATCACCAAGACGCACAACCTGCAAGCACTGATGAGAAAGCTGCTCGCGGCTCGACTAACTGAACCACTTGTTCTAGTTATTGACGGCCCCACGATGGACCAGAAGACACATCACCAGACGCATTCGGCACACCAAGATCACTGTCTTCGTCCGTCCTCTTTCAGAAGTACACCCATGAGATATCGCCAGATATTCGGCACAATGTGAGGCTACTGTACTTTAGCTCGAAGAGTGGTCGTGCCCTGCTTGAGACTATGCGACAGGCTGACCCTCAAGGAGACCAAGCAAGACTTCATCGCAGGCGTGCAGAAGGTCGCAGATCTATACCTCTTCATCTTCAGCAACAAGGAGACAAGGCAGCTCGCACACTTCAAACCCTCACTGGAAAAGGCTCAGAACTTCAGCTACAAGTTGAATTCAGCCAGAAAGCTCACATGTCAGTCGGGTCGACATGCCTGATGTGTAAGACTTCGTCCGTGGTCTCCGCTACTTGAGGAACTTCTTCAGAAGCTTGAGGAACTTCTTCAGAAGATTCGTCCATAGACTGCGCTGCCCCAGAGGGTTTGGGTAGATGTTTCTGAAACTCTACCCACTCAGAATCGGATGCAGTGACTCTATTCTTCTGAAACATCTCATGGAAGACCCACTTCTCCCACGATTTACGGGCATCTGACTTGCGAACATTTTTGATGAGGTAGTCCTGGTACTTCTCGGGGAACTTTAGGAATGCCTCCGCATTACTCGCCTGCCGCTCTGGCCCTCTTTCGTTGAAGATGTGCTCAACCGCCTCCTCTCTACCTTCGGTGTGACCAGTGGCATGCCCAGCTGTGGTTCCAGTCTGTATATCATCCAACATCCGATGTTCATCATCAGTGTGGATATCGAATACGCCAGCCCATTTCCACTAGATTATTGGGATCAACCCTAGCCTTCTGGAGAGCTATAATTACAGGACTCTTAGTGGGTGTCCTGGGGAGATCTGGTGACCTACCCTGGGCACTGTCAAACTTCTGGTAGAGCATCCGAGTCAACAATGCCTTCGTACATGGACCTGTGTGGTCTCCTCTATAGCAGTCAGTATCTCCGCATCAGACGGAGGTGGAACCTTGGCTCGCTCGTGGATAATGTTGACATCACGACATAGTCGTCAGACCCTGTCAATCGGCAGCTGTACTGGTTTCTTCTTGGAGGGTGATACAGGTTTCTTCTGCCGTCCCCAGACGATCTGCTGGAGAACTTTACCAAACATCGTCATTTAAAAGCCTGTATATACAGATGTTTAAAAATGCAGCAGTATGTACAGCATCCAGATGGGGCAGTTGAACCTGCAGCCTTTCACCACACTGATCCTCGGAAGGACTGTCTGACAGTCATTCGACCTAGTATCCATGATGCGAACCCTCTATCCACAGTGGGGAAGTTCATCGACTTCGCCATCTCGGGACAGATTCATGATGCTCAAGTTCAAGCTCAAGAGAGAGCTCCCGCAGGTGGTGGGCAGGTGGGAGATTATGAAGAGCAACAACACCCTGGACACTACCTATGTGAATGATGAGTACCGGATCCTGGCTCCATTGGCTCGTGGACCTGCCTACTATGCGAAGGGGAATGGGTAATATGCCGTCGGATGTAATGACGGCTTCACAGAATTCGACTTACAACCAGACGTAGAAATACCAGTCGCGGTGCCACTCTTCTCCGTCCTCGAGAACACACACGTGAACCCGGCCTTGATCCGGGTGTACATCGAACATCTTACAGATGTAACTATGACCTCTTCGCGACCAGATCTGGCATGATGAGAATGACCAGGAACTAAAATGTGCAGGCTCTAGACAATGAATCCTACATGTAGAGCGAGAGCACCAGCATGTCCAGGCCATGGCTAACCAGTGTGTAGAGTTGACATTGTAACGAGGTGCCTCGGACTACGTAACTGTAGCAGTCTTGGTTCAGAAGGGAGGGGTGGTCCAGGGGGTGGGGGAGCTAGACGACTTCAAACTTGTGGTGGCTGGGACCAACGTACTCGGTGAGGTGCACGATCTGACAGTGCTGTGTCTATCAACAGAAAACGAAGTCATATGCCCTACTCTGCCTGACCAGTGGCCATGAGGATCTCGAGTCGGTGCTCGAAGGTCAGTGCCACCTTGGAGGAAGGGACATCTTGCCTAACCATGGCAATCAGCTCCGCTTTCATGTTGGGAACATGCACTGAGAGTGAGGGGTCACTCGCCCGGTCGGAGTAACGGTGCTGTACTTTGGATATAGCAAGGTTCACTTCTCGCAAAATGGAAGTATTCAGC
The DNA here is from genome assembly GCA_034401795.1 of Chaetoderma sp. LZ-2023a. Taxonomy (NCBI): domain Eukaryota; kingdom Metazoa; phylum Mollusca; class Caudofoveata; order Chaetodermatida; family Chaetodermatidae; genus Chaetoderma; species Chaetoderma sp. LZ-2023a. The sequence continues at coordinate 57,557,754 of CM067372.1, forward strand.
TTAAACAGCTTCTCCATCGCCTGGTTATGACATTTTCTCTCTACCTCTGCCGCCTTATGGTCAGCGAAGCTTGAGACCCCAGTTCGCCAACGCAAACACACCTGCATTCAAGATTGCATGTGCCATGTCTATATAGGTGATTTAAACTCACCATATAGTCAGCAGGAACTGCAAGCAATGTATGAACTGGAAGCTTTCGAGGACCCAGTTGAGGACTATGATGAGGACGAGTATGATGAAGATGAGGACAATAATGAGGATACCTATGACGCCTATGATGAGGCCTGTGATGGTGATGATGTAGAGCCAGAATCCAGCCGACTAATCCACCGAGCCAAGGGAATTTATTGTACCTATGTGAAGGGCTCTCTTGGCCCACTAGCGGCAGTTGGCGCTCTGATTGCTCTGTTCACGATGAAGGCTCGCGAGACGGTCCGCAAAATTGCCAACAATGCCCTCCATGGAGTTGAGAAGATCTCTGAGGCTATTCCAGCCATCGCCTCAGGGGTAGGCACATTCTTTGACGTTGCCGGTCCATGGCTCCCGGTATGTTGTAATAGCACTCGCAGTCATCTGGGCTGCCGAACATTTAAGACATGCTAAGTCCCTTAACTGGCAAGCCTTTGTCGATGAGCTTCCTTCCAGTGATGGCACCAGCGCTGCAGAGATTAGACAGCCATGTTCACAGGTATTCGAAGAGGTGTTCATTGATGGGCAGATGAACAATGGTTGTCTCTTCGTCTGTCTAGAATTTGCCTGAGCTGTACAGGAGAGGACAGGATTTGACGTCAGCGATGAAATCCGGTCTTGCCACCTCTCTTGAAGATCTCTTGTACCAGCCTGGTGGCTATTATCGCGAGCCTCACCAGCTGCTCGAGACTGCACATTTCAAGGGTCATAGATTCACCTTGGAGACGGTTAGCCAGTTGTTTACCAGACAGGCGATATGGCTGATCTACAGATCTCGTCCATGGCACATTCGGTATGCACACTTCGATGAAGCTGTCCTGAATGGAGTCCATCAGGCTGATGTGCTGTTCCTTCCACATGATCAGGTCTGTTCCAGAAGAACATTCAAGACCTACAAGTACGCCCTCACCATCGTCGATGTCGCCAGTAGATACAAGGCGGCAGTGCCTCTTACGGATATATCCGCAGGTCAGGCGGCGGCTGGGTTCCAGAGTATCTATGAGGACCCACACAATCCCCTCCAATGGCCAGAGTTGCTGCAAGTGGATGAGGGTAAGGAGTTTAGAGGTGAAACTACGGCGCTCATATGGAAGCATGGTATGGTGATTAGGCGAGACGAGGTGGGACGTCACCGTGACCAGGCTATCATCGAGCAGTGGAACCAGACACTGGCAGAGAGGCTGTTCCCACATCTGTATGCTCAGGAGATTGCTGTCCCAGCGGGTGGTCGTTCAAGGGTATGGGTGAGAAGGTTGCCCGTTGTGGTGGAGAGATCCAATCCTGAGGTTACTAGGCTGATAGGACAGAAGCCAGTCAAGGCCATTCAGCAATCTTCTGTGGCCCAACCTCGATGCTCTGTTCAAGAGCTATGCTCAGAGGATAGACTTCCATCCGATTCCTTGGTTTGGTATTTGTATGGGCCTGGCGAGTTGGAGGGTGGATGTAAGCTGGCGACTGACCCCACCTGCTCGATAGATGTACAGAAGATTGACATGTATGTGGAGACGGCTGGACGGCCTACGCTGTACTACCTGGCACGGTTGGAGAGCAGTCCTAGGTGGCCGTTTGTACGGGAGGAGCTCCAGCTTATCACTACAGATATCCAGCTACCTCCACTCTGGAGAGTAGACATCCTCCACCGACTGTCGGGTGAACATGTCACATGATGCTCATACCAGCAGCTCTTCGATGAAAGCATCCATTGGAGTGATGGCATCCTTGTGACCATAAGCCAGGGTGAGAATACCATTGGGAGCGATCCATCGCTTTGTGTCTAAAGGGCTGAGGCTTGTTTTGGTCTGGTGGACCCCGTAGAGGTGGTGTTCATACCATGGTGGAAGACCTTTCGCTCTACGAGACATTCCTTGTACTGCTCATGGCGAATCTGTCTAACCACAGCCCTGCGCACACCCTTTGCCTTCTTGACTTCTTGCTCATCCGACCGCTTAATGGAGTACATCTTCGGACGCAGGCCAACAAACTCCTGGATCGGCACGCCAGCACACTCATGCTTCATCTTGCCCAGGACCTTCTTGTTGGCAGTACTGTGTAGCGGGTGTGTTACTGGGTAGTCTCTTGGTCATAGACGTCACTCTTCGCAGCCATATCAGGATAGACATCCTCAGTCTGAATCTCCAACAGGAAGCTATCTGTGTCAGTGTACAGGAGCACACAGTTGGCACCATATAGTCGCTTCAGCTGGTTGTAGTAGAAGTCATGCATGAGGTGCTTCGATAGGTCCAGGAGGGACATTCCCACATAAACAGGGCGGTTCAGCAGCAGGCTCGTCTTGTACATGTGGAGAGCAGCTGATCATCATCGAACACCTTCGCCCAGGAGAAGTTGCGCTTGGCTATTAGGCAGCGCGGCTTGTCCTCCTCAGATGACCACACTAGCTTGACATCCACTCACTTGCGCAAGTTCTCCGTGATCTTACCGAAGACAGTGTTATTCATCAGCTTGTAGAGATCCTTCTCAAAGTCGCTGTTGACCTTCTTACAGAGCTCTGTGTTGAGTCAGATGTAAGGCTCCATCCACGGCGACTGATTGGAACGTAGAACCCTGTGCACCTTCTTCAACCTCATACCCAGGCTGAGGTAGAGCTTCAGGTTGTGGTAGTGGAGAGCGTAGTGTTCGTTGTCTCTCGGGTTAGGCACCAGTCTTTCTGCTGCCGTCTCCGCTATCGACTCGCGCAATGCACACTGATACTCTGAGAGCCACTCTCCCTTTACCTTCATCCGTTCAGGCGCCAGCGGGTAGGCATTATGCATGTCATGCAGCTCTTGTGGGTACTCAAGGTCAACCTCTAGGATGTAGCCCTTTTCATCATCATCGAGATGTTGTGTACTCTCTTTGACATCAATGTCCTCCACCACTTAACCCCCCACCCCACCCCACCCCCACCCCCACCCCACCCCCAGTCAGTTTGGCTCATTGCCCAGCCATAGAGATTGTTAGCGTCCAGATACATGATGTGGCTTGTCGGCTGTTGTGAATTATAGCCAGCTATGTATGGGTTATTTGCCTTAGCATAGCGTTTGCTGACCATTGATACACCACCCCTGAGTCCTTTCTCTTTGAAGAGATGCATGTCGTAGTCAGTGAGGAGCTCCAGCTCCACACCTGTCTTCCTTAGAAGTGCATCCCAGCTCAACCCCGGGCTTGTGTAATAGTGTGCTGAGTCCAGAAGATACTGCTGGAAGCATGTGATGTGGAAGTTCTCAAAGACATCTGCAAGGAGCAGACTGTCAGACCGCAGATAGAGGTCATGATAGTCTCCCATGGTCTGGCAGCCGAACTGGGTCCAAACATCCTGTGCGTGGTTGTCGTCCCTGTCAGATATTCTGCCGCCAGAGAGTTTACTGTAGAAAGCAGCGTGAGGTGGTAGAGAGGTCTCATTGAAACGGTGCCACCCATCCATGTGCTCATAGGGGTATACACCCTTGCTGAGTAGGAGTTCATGCTTGGCAGTGTTAGGTTCATCCTGTTTTGTAAGTGGGAACGTTGTGGAACTAGCTACCAGCTTGTCAAGTGATGCTGGGAGGAACTGGGCTGAGTCAATGAACCGCAGCCAATGGAGGCTGAAGGAGATGTACTTCTCCATATTGTTGGGGATGCAGTTGATCTGTCCCTCTGTTTTGGAGATGGCCTGCATGATGAGGTGAGAATCATACCAACGCAGGTTGTGGAACACGACCGGGATGGTGGTGGTCCTAGGGTTGAGGTGCAGCTTTAGATTACACACATTGTGTGCTGCTCCCCATTAGAGACCAGTGATGTGGCAGTGATCTCTGACACTGTCCTCATCTAATGGTCTGTCGCACACATGGCAACTGACCGCGGTTTTATGAGCTTGCCAGTCCTCTCTAGTCATCTCCATCGGCCTAGGGTGGGCGAGCACGGCAGTTATCTTCTCTTGACCTGCATTTTCTGGGATGTTTTCTGTGTGCTGCTCTGACCCGGATTCGCCTCTGGCCCCTCAATCTTGGTTGTTAGGGCTTCAAAGTCGACATAGATGATTAATGGCACCTTGGGTTGCTTGTGGTGTTTGGTGAACTGTAGCATCTTCCTGTCCTCTGTAGGCATTCTTATGCGCAATGGTCTGTCACTGATGCCGCAGCACTCTGGTTTGTGCTTGATGAGGTCTTCGTGAGAATAACAGTGGAGAAACTGCTCGCAGAAGTGTTTTCTCACTTTATGCTGACTGATCATAGAGCATACGATTCAAGTCCTTAATCTGGGTATGGTGTTGCTTGCCGCCTCTTCTCGATAAGCAGCAGATTTGTCCTTGGAATGACGGGATCAGCCTCACTCAGATGCAGTGGGTAGACACCCTTGTCATGCCTGAATACATTAATGGCCAGACCATTCTGCCGCTCAACATGCTTAAGCTAATAGAGAGGTGTGGAGAGTCTACACCGCTGAAGTCAAGCATGGCTCAGTGCCCTAAATACTTCGATGTCCGCTGGGGATTACTGTCTGCAGGATAAGCAGCAGCCAAGAGAGACCAGCGAAGACATTGGTCATCATCTTTGTTCTGGACATTAACCACGGCATGTTTTCACTTAATCGAAGCAGGAAGATCGATGTAGGACCCACCATGTAGTGGTTGATATCTGGCGATGTTGAGGTACAATGCATCAACCTGGTCGACTGCCCAGCCAGACCCCTCCCGGGTGTAGTTCTCAAGGCCTTGCAACACCTTGGCTTTGGCCTCCTTTACAGCCTCGCTAATATCGCTTGCCTTCAGGATGGCATGCTGCTTAGACCAGAACAGGGGATCTGTGGTGACCTCTGTCCCATCATTCTTTTCCTTGTGGAGGGTGATCTTGAGAGCAAGGCAGAACTGCACCCCCTTCAGGTCGAGGAACTCTTCCACCAACTTCTGGATCTTCTCCAGGTTTTTATCCAGGAAAGCTGTTGGATCTTTTTCCCCATGTCCAGGAAGTTCCCATCCCCGCAGATCGTTCTGGATTGCATGTGGGACCTTCACAAATCCTGGGGTTATGTCCCTCATTTCCTGGATTATAACATCAAGAAACCTGTGAATTTGGGTGGCGTTTCTAGCTCTCGGTTGGGGGGGGGGGCGGGGTGGATGCTTCTCGGAAAGGAGAGCTGGGGTTGGCTTCTCGGGAGTGTTTGGTAGCTTCCTGTGTGGGCCTGGGGTTGGCTTCTCGGAAAGGAGAGCTGCCAGGTTCTTGGTATGAGTGGTATGGCTAATAAGCTCCTGCTGCAACAATCTTGCCAAATTTTGAAGTACTTCATCAATGTCCATAACATATGTGTGTACCTATCCAGTTGCGTTTCTCTAATGTGGGGATTTTTTTTGGTATCACATGCTGTTGGGGGGTTGCGGCCTGGGAGGTGGGGCTGGTGTGTGTGTGTGTGTGTGTGTGTGTGTGTGTGTGTGTGTGTGTGTGTGTGTGTGTGTGTGTGTGTAGGTGGGGCTGGTGTGTGTGTGTGTGTGTGTGTGTGTGTGTGTGTGTGTGTGTGTGTGTGTGTGTGTGTGTGTGTGTGTGTGTGTGTGTGTGTGTGTGTTCAAATCTCTTAAAAGACCTCAGCTAGATGGTACCCAGTTTCGAACAAAAAAAGGGTACGCACTAGTGTAGGGGTACAATGACAGAAATAGGAGCAATGGGAACCACATAAAAAACCCGCAAGAAAAGAGAGAAGGGAGAGGCCGGCTGGCCGCTGATAATGCGGGGGTTCTCCCGGACAGTGGGGTATGGGAGTTTTATTATTTTTATTTTTGTTTGCTGCCACGTTATCATGCCTGTGTTCTGACAGCCCACCTCCCTCCTGTAGCCGCCGATCGACCATCCTCTGTTCTGACAGTCTTCTGTTCTGGTAGCCTCAATTTTACTACTACTGGGTATGTCTATCCTACTCGGGAGAAATACTCATTTCAGTAATAAAGTCAGTGTGCAGCAGTCGTAATGTACTGGCACAGGTTTACTTGAGAATGCTGGGTTTGATGGTTTCTCTGGAACCAGTCATTCCACAGGCGGCCTTGCGCAGGTGGCCTATCCAGTTATTTCTCATGACACAGTGGACCCAGAGAACAGGTTCCCTGGACTCAGAGGTGTCAGTGTTGGAACCTCTTATTCACCACCTTCAACGGTGGATGAAGAGAGAATCTCCTGGCAGAGGTGATGCTCACCCCTCCCACTCTCAAGTAGCGATGTACGCAGATGCATCAATGTAGCGATGGGGAGCTTGCCTGTAAAAAGCCACAGTATCGGGGCTTTGGAATCTGGATCAGTCACAAGAACATATACATCTACTGGAATTATGAGCAGTAGTACTGGGCCTAGAACATTTCTTAAAGAAAGTTCAGGGCAAGATTGTGCTAGTTCGATCAAACAAGTCGACAGTAGTAACTTACATAAACCGCCAGGGCAGAACGAAGTCGCCCAGTATATGTATGATGACTTGGAAAGTGCTTTACTGGTGTCTATTATTTGATCACCTTGAAGGCATTCCGGGACGGCTAAATTTGTTAGCAGACTCAGTGTGCCGAAGGACGAGTGTTTTGCCCACGGAATGGCAACTAAATCAATGTGTGGCAGATCGTCTGTTCGACCACTGGGGGAACCCAACATAGATTTGTTCGCAATGCAAAAGAAAATGTGAAGATGACGACGTACGTCTCTCCAATTCCAGATCCAAGTTCTATCGCAACAGATGCCCTACCTATCCGTTGGGAGGGAATGTATGCATACGCATTCCCACCAGCAATCTGATTCCAAAGGTTCTTCATAAAATCAGTCAGGAGGAGTGCCAAGTGCTTCTGATCGGCGCAAATTGGCCAAGCCGATCATGGTATACGGATCTGCTGGACCTTCTGGTCTGCAATCCGGTTCCTCTGCCTCTGATGGACAATATTATTTTCCATGGCAAGCACCTTCACATCAATCCGTCAATGTTCCAATTGACTGCGTGGATGTTGTCAAGGAATCTAGAATTATGGAGGGGGTTTCTGAGCAAGCAGCCATGTTTATGGCAAAAGACAGAAGGGGGTCAACCTCCAGAGCATATAACTATAAAATCAATAGATTGGCAGAGTGATGCTCAAACAGAGATGTTAATCCAATAGATGTATCTATTCAAGTACTAGCCGACTTCCTCTGTCACCTGTATGATGCCTATAGCCTCAAGCCTAACTCTATTGCTGGCTACAAGTCAGCTTTAATGTCATTTATCCATTGCTTGGCTGATAGGGGAAGCGACGAAGTCTGTTCATTTCTGTTCATTGAACACTTTAATAAAATGCATGGGTAATCTAAGACCGAGAAATCTTCAAGCGATTTCGTCTTGGAGTTTATCTCCAGTGCTTCAGGTTCTAGCTGATAAACCCTTTGGACCACTAAGCTCCATTTCTATGAAAATGTTGACGCTTAAGCTGGTAGAAACAACTCTTATAAAGGATTTAGGTCTGAATGTAGACAACCAACTAAAATTTAGCATCCGTTGTCAAATCCAAGTATCAAAAGCTAATAAGATTTTGGGGCTGATAAGAAGGTCTCTCACCCATTTAGACTCTTCAACTCTAGTAAGGCTATACACTTCGCTAGTTAGACCTATACTTGAATACGGGAACGGTCCATGGACCCCATGTTAAAAAAAGACAGTCTAATACTAGAAAACGTGCAGCGAAGAGCAACTAAAATGATACCCTCAATAAGAAATTATACTTATTTAGACCGGTTAAAATATCTGAATCTACCTTCTCTCTAGAGTAGCTTACCAAATGAAGTAGTTAGTGCCGTGGGCCTAAATATCTTAAAAAATAAACTAGATTCATTTTGGTCAGATTTTTTGTATACGCAAGAGCCAGTACACACTCATTATCTTTCCTTTACCTCGAAACAAATTAACTAAGCAATAAGCATAATGTAGTCGCCATCTATCTACAGGCATCTTGCCTATACGGGTAGTATACGATAAGTTAAGTTAAGTTAAAACTGTATGTTTAATTGCTGCGGCCTCTGCAAGGGAAATTCACACTTGATCCGCCGAGGCAGACCGTTATGTGGTTACAGGGGAAGGCCTTAGGCTTCTACCTACGATTAATTTAATGTCTAAAAACCAGTCTGAAATATCCAGGTCAACCTATTATTTTACCAGCTTTGACTAGGTATGATCCTAATTCAAAAGCATGGTGTCCAGTCCGAGCATTAAACAGGTACAAACAACGTACACAGGAATGGCGGACGGACCCATCCTCGTTGTGGTTGTCTTATATTGAACCCCATGGCAGGGCTTCAAAAGACACTATCTAGGTGGATTGTGGAATGTATTCAATTTTGCCACAAATCCGCCACTGGTAAACAAGTTGACTTAGACAAGGCTCACAGTGTAAGTGGCATAGTGGCGCCCATCGCCTTGTTTAACGGGGTGCCGGTGGATGACATTATGTCGGTTGCTCAGTGGCACTGTGAGTCAAGTTTTACCGACCAATGCCTCCGTGACACCACTAATCATCTTGCCGTATCAATTTTCAAAAGATGATCAGGTTTATATATTGCAGATAAGTTGCACTTGCTGTCTTCAGATGGGGCGGTAGCTCGGGCGTTAACGAGCAGAGCTGTGAAACTGGCGACCCCAGAATCGCGTCTCTGTTCGGCCAACTGACGATCGCTGGAAACATAGGCAATCTCCTTCACTCCTCGTTGCTTCGCTCCACCCAGAAGTATAACTGTGTACCGGTGTAAAAACTGGGGAAGTTACCAATAATAGACTGAAATAAAATCCAGCCTAGAATGGCGTTAATGGGACCTGGAATCAGTGATTCGAAAGATGCCAATCAAACCAATAACTTCTTGCCATCTTCAGACAGCACATTTTAATTGTGGAAACAACCGCATAATCGTGTATCATTGTTTCCTTCACTGATGTGGACTGGTTGGACACAGCTTACATGCATAAGGTCAGTACTGCCTTTTGTTGTTACATAATTTTGTTGTCACAATGTATTACCATTTTTTAATGGAAAGGTAATGGTACCTGTGTGTTATGTGGTCCATTTTCTGAGAGTATACGAAAATGAAGCCTTTCATCTCGTGTCCTGTAGTACTTGGCACCCGTATTTAGAAAGCGTACCGTATGGGACATTGAGGTCATGGCCTCTCCTTTCCAAAAAAGAGGGGTGGGTGGGGTGGGTGTGTGCGGGTGGGGTGGGGTGGGGGCGCATTTGACATACGGTCATTACGCTCACCATCGGTTTGTGTTATCCGATGTTCAAATCATTGGCTGATTGTGTGTCACACAATTTCAGATGTTAGTGCTTCATGCGCAAAAACGCGCAAGGGATGAGCTGGTCTTTTTACCTCGCCTCCCTCCCGCCGAATTCACTGACGAATTCTGGCAATATCATATAGGGAGGTAAGTATATCTCTTGAAGCGAAATAAACGAAATCACGGATTTCCTTTTTCACGAAAGAGTAGTTATACTTACCTCCCTAACACGGACCCGGCCTCTCCGCCCCACAGAGGCTCGGTCTTCATGCTTGTAAGTTGCATGTGTCGGCCAATAGTCAAGCTGAGGCAGTGTCAGTCTGCACATGGGCGAGGTTTGGGCCGGCATCCGGCAGACTGTCACCTGTCTACCTGCCCAGTAGGGGCACCTTTCTTTTTAAATCTGGGGTTATTGAGTGAAGGTCGATATTTAGGAAATATCATAGAGTGTTAGGGAGGTAAGTATAACTACTCTCTCGTGAAAAAAAAAATCTGTGATTTCGTTTAATATCTAAAAATCTCCGAATCCGCTTGGGGCATCGATTCAAAACTCATGAAATATGATCTAGTGGAGGAGCTGAACCAAGTTTGTTCAAGGGAACTTGAGTGACCAAATAGTTCGGTGGCCATCTTGGATGACCGAGTTTTCCGAAAATTACTTCTCCAGAACCGCTGAACGGATTGTGCGGAAATTTGGCATATATAATTAGGGCCAAAACGTCATTAAAATTTTTCTTTGGAAGTTGATGTAAAAACACACCCCCATGTCCGCCATGAATCAATCAAAATTTAGCATTTTTGGCGGACATTTTGTATTTTCTGCAAATTTCTGAGAAAATCATGAAAACACTACTTATGAACCGCTGTGCCAATTTTAATAAAACTTGACTATACCTTCTTCACAGAAATTTGATTGGTAAATTTTTCCGGTGTTCATCTCATTTTGTTCGGTTGTACCAGTGGTCAATAATTCCAGGTGACTTTGTGATTTGTTACCAGGTTTAGGTTAAACCTTGTTTAGACCTCTATTGAATTCCGGCCTAGGGTTTAATTATAGGCGATAACCTTTCTAGTTGAAATGCATATATTCCAGGTGAGTGATACAGGTCCCTTCAGCCTCTTGTTCACAAATGTGATTTCTCTATAACTACTGAATCGATTAGACCTGCACTTGGCAAGCTTTAGTGAATGCAGAATTTGTTTCATAAAAAATGACTACCATTGACCAATCAAGATTGAGCATTTATTGTTGGCTTACCTGGCTTAAAACACCAGGTGAGCTTATGCCGTGGCGACCATCCGTCAACCTTTCCTTTAAACGACTACTTGTTAATAACCACTGGGCGGACTTCAAACAAATTTGGCAGGAAACAGGCTTGGACTCTTTCAATCGAATCTGGTCGGCCAATTTGGCCGGTAGCCATCTTGGATTTTGGTCGATTTTTACCGCTTGATGATCGATTCAGAACTCATATTCATGAAACGTTATCTAGCACAACGGCTGAATCAAGGTTGTTCAAGGGAACTTGATTGGCCAAATGTTTTGACGACCATCTGGGATGAACACCCTTTCACGAAAATGAACTCTAAATCCGCTGAACAGATTAGACAGAATTTGGGCGAATTGATTATGGACTTAGGGCCAGTAAAGTTTTGATATCTACAATAACATGGTCGCCGTGCACCAATCAAAATCTTGTTTGGCGTCCATATTGTATTTTTTTTATTTGTTGGATTTTGAAGACTAAATTCTTTTTATACGTTTTTGGGTATGCTGACTTAAATTTTTTAACCTGTTAGATAAACAGGGTGGCCATCTTGGGTTGTCATACTAAAGTAATCGGGAATTTAAAATGTCTTCTCGAAAACCAGTGTACGGATTCTAACCAAATTTGGTCAGAGACATCTTATGGGCATATAGATTCAAGTTTGTTCATATAAAGCCGATCGGCCAATTTGACCGGAAACCAACCTAGATTTTGCAAATTTTTAGAAACATCATCTAGGGAAACAACTGAACCATCGTCGTCTAAAGGAACATGATTGGCCACTTGCTCTGGCGTCCATTTTGAATGACCTAGTTTTTGCGAAAACGACTTCTCCAAAACCGCTGAACCAATCTGACTGACATTTGGGAGATATGATTAAGCACTAAGGGTCATTAAAGTTTCTTCTAGGGAATTTAATACGTAAAGAAAAATTGCCCCCCCCCCACCCCGTTGAATTTTTTATTTGATGGATTTTGAAGACAAAAGTAGTTTTATATAGGTTTATGAGTATGCTGATGTCAAATTTGCCACTTGAAATTGTCAGACAAATGGTTTGGTGGCCATGTTGGATTGTTAAGAATTCCCATAGTAAAGCAATTGGGGAATTTACAATCTCTTCTCGAGAATAACTGGACCGATTTTAACCAAATTTTGGTAGGATGCATCCTTGCTAGCTCTCCTGGCCAGAATAGTCAAGTGAGCTTTTAACATGGCGACTGTCTGTCGTCCGTGCGTCAGCTGTGGTTAGTCCAACTTTTAAAGAACCACTGGGTCGATTTCAATTATATTTTGTTTCACGGGTTTTGGAATGGAGATTAGTTTTATATGTATCTTGTGGTATTCTGATTTCAAATTTGCTTCCGAAATTGTCGGATGAATGAATTGGCGGCCATCTTGAATTTTGTTCCCGCCAAAATCTTATATAGTGAAGCAATAGGAAATGTAAAATGTCTTCTCGAGAACCACTGGAGCAATTACAAATTTTAAACCATATTTTGGTAGGACACATCCTTAATTTTGCTGCAATTCTGGCCACAACCGTAGGGTTCAACTTATAGCCGATAACCTTTTCTAGTTAAAACGCCTATGTTCCAGGGGAGCGATACAGGCATTTTGCTCATGTCCTCTCAAAGTGGGTTTTGGGTGGGTGGTTACAGGAGTCTGTGGTATTAGCTTTTCAATACGCGTGTGCTTGCGCGCATCTGTCTCCTATTTTTTTTCTCCAGAAGATAGTTTTTTGGCATATATTCAACACGACTTTTTATAAGGATGCATCAAAGCCTAAAGGTGTGTCCTATTTCAGAAGTGTGTCAGCGTAACCTACTTTTTACGATTTGACTGAATATCGTAGAAAATTCTTATCCAGGTTTTAGTTTCAACTTTCACCAGCTTTTAGACACCGTACTCAAACATTGAGTATATGCATATCAAAACAAGGGCAATCGGAAATTTTTTTTGTCACATTGTAATCAGTTGTAGGATTTCCCCAGAGTTCAGAATTTTACTATCATGCTCAATGTTGTGCAATCCTACTGCATGATACAGCTCCGGACACGCGCGCACGCACGCACGCACGCACGCACGCACGCACGCACGCACGCACGCACGCACGCACGCACACACACGCTCGCTCGCTCGCGCGTACTCACAGGCATGCGCGCACGCATGCGCACATGCACCAGTTCACATAGTATCATAGAAAATTCTTCAAGAGTTTTCCCACATACAGTAACCACACTAGGTTGACGGAGGTGAGCTTGGTCCACCTTTCAGGGCTGTAGTTTCAAGTCTTCATACCGTAACCAATATATGTAAGATTTCTACGATCCAGGTATGTCGCGTATCAAACGTATGCGAGCTTGAACCACTTTTCACAGTTGACTGAAATCATAGAAAATTCTTATCCAGGTTTTTGTGTTACACGTATTTGGTATTATATACACATGCAATAAGCAAACGTGGTGTATGGATGCCTACCTTTGTTCAATGAACATCATGGCATAATGTGTGAGCTGTCTCTAAAGTGCTGTGCCTTTTATAGTTTGATTTAATCTGCTTATACTCGAGAAATTCTGATTAACAAAATCGACTGGCATATTTCCAATATAAACTCACGATATTATCACCACTCCAGTCTGAGGTTGTATTAAATGTCTTCTGTCATGATTCATCATCCATTGTGATGGACAGTTAGCACGTCTTATCAGCAGCGGCATGTGGCCGTGATGTTTCCAGCCTGAACAATATTAATTATCCTTTGCGCTAACTTTGCCGGAAGAAACATAATTTATCGGCTTCCTCTACACTGGTCTGAGACACCATAAGACTTGAGGCGTATATCATCATCTCACCTTTGAACGGTTATCGCGGAAGAGAATTGTGTAATAATAAGACTCCTTGATATATGGCCACGTCCGCCAGCATGGGTTCTGTCTGGAGTGTATATGTTTGCTAGTATAAATTGATTGGGGCAATAAATATAAACTTGGCATGTATGATGACGACAGAACCATGACGCAATGAATGACTGGCTATAGTCCGTCTTTAACGCTTAATAGTCCGACACGTAAGAATTGTATGTCTTTACCATTTAATAAACGTTCTGTTGAATAATTTGAAACTGATTTGACTGAATGCTGTTGATGCCATAGGCAGCAACAGCGCCCAGTCAAATTAGTTTCGAAATATTTAACAGCTAACCTGTATAGTTGTCTGGAAATTTGATATATTTTCTCAGTCAGGTCAAAAGTGTTTATTTTGGAAACAATGTTGCTGTTGCATTTTAGTTTTTGAGCCCAAAAATTTGCATACGCCTTCAAGACCCCGCGGAAAAACATCAACCCAAGTTTGGAAGAGATTGCTAAATTAGAGTTTGACAATTCTTTAAAATTTTAACATTGGACCACAAGATTGGTAGACGTGTTCAAGACACCATTGGCAAGCTACTATCTAACTTTGGAAAAGATTTCACCAGTGGAACCAGAGTTAGGCCTACTGAAGAATGTGTAAAATGGTCTATTTTGAAGTGTTGCTGAAAGTTGTGGCTATTGCGTTTTAGATAATGACCCCAGAATTGGCAGACCTGTTCGGGAATCCAATAGCATTCTTCCCTCCGGATCTGGAGAAGATCCCTCCAGTAGAATCAGCGTTATTAAAATGACAAAAACCCAACAACCAGCAGAAGCGCTCCGCGTCTTGTGGCGCGGGTAAAAATAGCACAGATTAGTAATGACATAAAAGGGATCTGTGTCCCAGGACCCTGATGACAATCACAAAATAAACATGATTATCCATGTAGATTGAGGACCGAATCCACGAATGCTTTAAGGCATGACCATTGAAGTGGTTTGGATTGAATACCCCAGTCCCATTCCTTCAAAGGATACACAAGCGACCCCCACACCCAGAAGTGTTGAATATTAAAGTGCGAAGAAGAAGTTTCATGTCCTATTCATCACAGAAGAGAACATTTATTTGTTTTTAATTTTTGTCTCGCCTGTGAAGCGATCACTTTTCCGACGGCGGTGACGACCGCGACGTCAACAATGTTACGTTTTAGCGTTCAAAACTTCTCAGCTTATATTTCAGAATCAATTAATTCCATTACAACTAAACTTGGCTATGTGGTTGCCTATACTGTTAGGAAGCGGCATGATGATACTGAGGTCACAATGTCAAAGGTCACTGTGACCTTGATAGAAAACTTCAATGTTAAGTTTTTGCATTTAGCAAAACTTTTTGGCTTCTATTTCAGGACTGGTTAATCCTATTGGAAGTAAACTTAGATAGATTGTTACCTATGATGTTAGGAAGCAGCGTGCTGACACTGAATTCACAACGTCGTTTTTCAATGTTAGCAAATCTTATGTTATATTTCGGGATTGCTTAACCATAATGGAACATAACTTGGGTACATGTTTGCTTATGCCAAGAGGATACGGGATGGTGACATAGAGGTTACCAGGTCAAAGGTCAAGGCCATTCTAATATTAATATTGCCATTTGACCTCTGATTTTTCAATCTTACGCTTTTCTATTCAGCAAATCATTTATATATCAGGATTGGTTAATACTATTGGAACTAAACTTGTATACATCGTAACCTATAATGTTAGGGAGCAGCATGATAACATGGAGGTCACAAGGTCAAAGGTCAATGCCACTGTAACAAACAGGAGACAGGCGAGACATTTAATTCGCGGAATTCTTGTTTTAAAATTTAGTCTATCAAGCTTAATGCGGGAGTGTGCCCACAAATTTCACAGTAATTACCGTCGCCTCGTATAGGGAAGCGGGAACTGATAGAGATGAGAGCTGCGACAGCAAGATTCCACGCAACGGTAGAGATCTTACAACCACAACACAATGCTTTCTATGTGAAATGCCAGCTCCAGAAAGCGCTCTCGGACAAGCCATGGCGATGTACTTGCCAGTGAAGGTACAGATCTGGCCATTTGGAGCCGCGCAGATTTAATCTCACTCTACAAGCAGCAATTTGAGCAGCTTGGACTTGAATCACCGAAGGACCAATTGGTTTCACATATATCCCACCTAGAAGCTCACAACCAAGGACAATATGTAGGATGTAGGCTCCATTCTGTGACAAGCGTGTAAATACAGCGAATTCATTCACATGACCAAAGCTGCAGAAATGGTATGGCAGGATATGCTCAAACGTCAGCATTCAACAACATATTCCACAATGGAAGCCTTGATGAAGCTGTTCCACTATCGCTTCTCCAATTCATATGTATGATCGAACATGGTGCGGACATCAAGACCCAGATTCGATATGGTGCATCCAAACCTGAACTTGCTATGCCACAGCTAGTGCAGTGTAACTACTTCGGTAGGTACAAGGAATGAGCAGAGCCTTACAGACACACCAAGGATAGTCAAACTCCATTCTCTGACTACATGTGCATGTCTGTATTTGCCAAAAACAAGGAACAGACATCTTATTGGCATGCTCCATGAACATTGGCTCAGAATGTCGTATGACAGAGTTCCTGAAATTTCCGTCCAGCTATTGGAAGCAGTGATAGCCCGATATGGGAAAGATGATGCCATTCCCCCCCCCCCCCCCCCCTCACCAACTTTGGGAAAGCAGTTGTTTACGATACATGTGATGGATAAAAGCGACCACAACCATATTGCAACTACAGGACGCACATCCGTCCCTAACACCAACACCAACTACATCTATACTCCAGCGCACCCCAACCCTGGTGAGGAACGTAAGCCATTCAAACTATATATATGGGATATGAAGTTGAAGAAAGTTCCTGAGATACCTGAATTATTCACCAATGTTCAGCCAGCATACACCAACAAGACACTCAATCCCCAGCCAATGCCAAGTTAGTCATTACCAGCTCCTGAATCTATCAAATCATATCTGAGGGGAGAGTATACCTGGTTCTCCTTACTGAGAATTTACCCGATGCTGTCAGTATACCACGAGGCTCCCACAATGCAACACAAAAGAGGAGTCAGCCATTTGAATTGAGCATCTCTTCATTATTCCCCTCATTCGACATCAAGCTCAACCTTTTGTAATAATCAAACGTCATGGAGAAGATCCGGGACAATAGATTTACTGATTCCAGGAAAAAAACCTGTCATAGCTGCTGACAAACCATTCAATTCCCTAAGCAAGCAAATCAAATGGCAATGGCGAAGCCAAGTTTATGCAGAAGACAAGTTTAAAATCATGTTTGGTTTCATATTGAGATCAATGGGATCACTACTCCGGGGCACTGGGAGGACCTGATCGCTTATTGAGGGAGCATCATCTGAGTCTTTCCTGCCAGTATCCAGTGTGATTAGGACACGACAAGCATTTCAGATCATGGCATGCGGTCTGTATAGGCTGATGATAACCGCATATTCTGACTACTGCTCTGATGCATCTGAGACATCAGCTCTAGGCTTTGGAGACTGGTGTGAACAAGGGAGGTGCGAGAATCCACAATTCAAGTTCTGGAATCTTGTCCTGGACAAGTTCCTTGTGGGGAAAATGTGCGAAGCACGTAGGCCAAGCGTTATCATTATAGTAAGAGAAGACTTGATTAGCAATCAGAGGCGGTCTCCAGCTGATCTAAGCCACTGGCACTGATGTAATTGTGATAGCCATAACAATGTTCGCATTCCTAAAGGTGCTTTGTCTCGAGGAAATGTGGATTGCCAATACTCGATGGATCCCAGTACATGACATAGTTGCTGGAATATGCCCAGGGAAAGTCAGTGAGATGCCATTCTTCCATGCATTCAGTGGGTGTGACGTTATGTCAGCCTTCACTAATAAAGGGAAGATGTATACATGACAGACAAGGGACGTATGTGATGGCGTCACAACTACCTTCACCAAAGTCAGTCAGTGCCCAACAACAGTTGATGAAGATAACCTTCAGATCCTAGAGAGATTTACAGTTATCAAATATAACAGGTCTAGTACAGCTACACGTGTCAATGACGCAAGATTCGATCTATTTTCCCACGAGCAGCGAACATATAACGCAATTCCACCCACACGGTCAGCAGTCAAGTGACACGAGAAGCATGGAGCTAACCAGGCAGTACTCATTAGGGATCAAACATCAATCTGACTGTGGATGGACAAAGAAGCGAGGCATCGGGAAAATATACTAGACAGACCTGCCACCGGTCGTAACAATGTTGCCAGGAACTGACCAAGTGTTACTACAAGAAAGGCTGCAGCCCGAGGTGTACATGCTTCGGAACTGGTATCACCTACACGGCACTCCGTGGTTGCATGTGCCAGTAGGATCAAGTGCGAGAAGGACATTCATAACGAATTTTAGAAATTGGGACGAACTGCAATACAATTGCAATCATGTTGACACTGAATAAATAGACGATTAAAAAGTGTGTAGTTATGCAATATATGAGAGTATTTAACTAGTAAAACCGGTTTCTGTATAGTTGAAAACATAAATCGACAGCAGGATCACTTAAATTGACCAACCCCATCTATTTATATAATATAAATAAGTGATTCTGGTAGGTGAAATTGGTGACCATCTTTAAAAAATGGCCGCCTTGGATTTTCAAATGTCCAATCGGATAGATTTGAAAGGTTACCTATATAGATTAATCATGCCAAATTTCATGGTTGTATCACCATTTGCACGATTCCCCTGAAAAAACCACCACTTATCTGCCCTCTATTTGGCAAACATCTTGGATGACCTAGTTTTCGCGAAAATGACTTCTCAATAACCACTGAATCAATCGGGCTAGGGAGATATCATTAGGGTTAAAGTTTGTTCAAGGGAAGCGGACACGTGAAAACATGGTCACTGTGGATCAATAAATATTTAGTGTGTTTGGCAGCCATCTGGGATATTCTAAAAATCCCTGAGAAAAGACCACATTAATATTAGACACTGGTTCAATTTGAATTTTAAAAACTTGGTTAAACCTTCTTCACAGAAATTAGATAAATTCTTCCAGTGGTCGTCTCGTTTTGTTCGGGTTTGCCAATGTCAAATAATTCCAGTTGAGCGATACAGGCCCATTGGGATTCTTGTTATGGTTGATTTGCACAGAAGAATGACTGCAATGAACTGATGATTTGCAATGAAGGATTGACGTAAATATAAGAATTCACTAACACGTGATGACCATATTCTTAGAAGAGTAGTGGCTAATGATGCCATAATGTGTCAGAATCTATGCACAGTCATAGGCGTAGGAAGAGGCGGGAGCGAGGCACGGGGTGGGATAATTGCCACACCCAACTTTGTATCATGGGAGGGCAAAGATATGAGCTTAATCCACCTCTACCCATGTGACTGTTCAATTCCATAGTTACCTCCCAAAAATGTAGGAGATGCCAACTCAGACTATCTAAATTTCATAGATTTTCTGACGGAAGACCCCTTAACCGCCAGATTTCCGTTGACTTTGTCTCTCACTTTTGTACACCTATGACAGTAGACCAGGGTATAAAATAAGAAAACATGATCACTGCTCGTAGGGGTCGGCCCGGGAGAGGGTGATCCCTCCCATATGTCTGTGGGCTTAGGGATCAGCCTTCGAAAGAACTTTGAAATCTCGATGCTTTCAGAAGGCATCTTCTGCACATTTGGAGATAAATATGGACAATTAGTTGGTTGTAAAATTATTATATTTACCCATCTTCTACCGAAAACCCCCCGACAATTTCAGTTACTATCTCAACAAAAATATGTTTACTTCAACTTAGCTGTATGGCAAATTTATGACATTTTTAAACTGAGTTCTTCGATGGTAGTGGCATCCATACAACTGTAAGCGAGTTACATCGCGAACTTATGTCACCATAATAGTGATGGAGAAGCAGACTAAACACAGCAGAGAGCCAGAGATAACATTGTGATGCCAGAATCTTCATCAATGTATGTCGCAATGCGTATGGGGAGAACACGTCCAATCTGGCGGATTGGCCAATCAGATTTCTGACATTGGCTTCGTTGTGTTTTCTTTTATGATGGGAAGATATATTTGCGCGTTGATATAAATTCATCATCATCATCATCATCATCATCATCATCATCATCATCTTGTAACTTGTAACATATCATAACCTCCTTGGTAGGAGAACCGCATTACCATACGTAAGTGTGTCCTATTATTCAGATTAGCATTCTGCCATTGTGGAACTATCACTATTTAATCATATTTTTGTCATCAACAATTAACAATAGTTAACAATTAGGTAGAGGCAGTGGCGAAATTGAACATACTAAGTAGCTTGTATCTACGTGTATGAAGTAAGTAAGTTAAGCGTCTAGCATGAAACTCTAATGTGCTCAGGAACTCAGGCTTCGGTAACTCAGGATCGATGATACTTGTACAATCTAATATAAGTTGTACCAGTTCTTCAGCTGAATAATCACTAACAACCAAATGATAATTTTTCAGAAGGCAAGCATCGATAGACGGAATTGGTGCCTACCTAATGGATTCCAATGCTGAACATCTGATTAGAAAGTGTTCCACCGTTTCATGTTCAGATTTACATAATTGGCATAATAGATTGGCGATATCTTTTTGAAATCTACTTCGGCTCTCTTGTAGTACACACATTCCCGTGAGAAGTTTCAATTTGACCGACATGCGTGCTGCATCTCTCAGAAGAGCAGTCAACGTGTAGTACAGGATGCGGGTTTCCTGGAATAAATGGTGTTTCATCCAGGTACCTCAGTGAACTGTACCATGGTACTGTTCTTGATATTTCCTCCTTCCAGTACAGCTGGATAGTTTTCTTAATCAGGGACTTCCACCTCTTCTGTATAGGATTATCCGGATATACTTCAACATCCTCTAAGCAATACTTCTGCAATATTATTTTTAAGTCCATAAACCGGCTGTGACTTTCAATAGATATTACAGACAGGTGTCGCATGGCTGTTTTCTTTTCAAGTGATTTTTCTGGCAAATTGCAGATGGAATTAAAAGAATAAGTATCTTATGATGCATTTGTGCTTCAACTGGAAGAACGCCCGTTAAGATATATATTGCTGGATCAGCTGTGCTCTTTGGTAATGACAGAAATTGCTTCAAAAGCCGTTTTTGATACTTCTCCAGTTTGGACAAATGCACGCCGCCAGGTAATATGACTTCAAGCCCGTAAGTTAAGACCGGTGTTATGTAGATTTTAAAAAAGGTGTATGATCATAACCGGATCTAGGCCATTGTGCCCATGAACTCCTGATGAAAAAAGACTAGGATGTTCGGCGTGCCTTCCTTATATTGTTATCCACGTTATACCCTATGTTTTCATTCAATGACGAACATCCTGTTACTCCCAAATGGACACTAGCAGTCTTGACCGGCATATGTTGATCCTCTAAGAAGAATTCTTCGGAATAGTTATGTTTAGAAGTCGGAAATGTTGTAATAGAAACACTTTTCGTAGGTTGAGGTTGATATCTCTCCATATTAGCAGAGTCTACTGCAATGTTGATAAGTTCCTGCATGGTCACACTAGTTTTACTCATCAAGGAAACTTCACCCGCGCAGGTACTGTTGTTGCTTAGAGTGTTTCCTATATGCGCTCCTATATTCGTATGTCTTAGTCTATGAATTACGGGATTTATGACTAGTTTGTAGAGGTCTGTACTAAGAATGCCACCTTGTCTGACACCCTGGAGTATCTCGAAGCCATCATCATCATCACATCATCATCATCATCATCATCATCCATCATCATCATCATCATCTTCCAAGTCATGAGTTTCAGTAGCAGCTGATTTAGCTGATCTTCCGATGTGATGAAAAAGGTCATGCGGCTATGTTATATAAGTTGCCGACATATACATTTTGTTTCCCAGTCAATTAGCACCTGCTAAGTAAACCTACAATTTGCCTTAATCAAAACAAATTTGGCGAAAATAAACACATCACACGCGGCTGAAGCAACGTCTTAAATACATAACTGTGATCTAACATGATACATAACTGTGATCTAACATGGTTCATGCGAGCATGCACAATGAACAGGGAAGTATCATGCCAAGTGAATAGAAATCTGGTTTCGAGTCACGATCTCATACTTTAATTCACCAATAGACATTCCATCAAATTCCACCAAACTCACCCCATATGGGTCAATTCCTATAGACAATCACAGCTCCAGTGAACGGGAGATTTTGTTTTTGTAAAACTAGTCCAGTAAAATTTAATTATGTCTCTCTGCCCAATCGTACAGATCTCCATTTATTGCTCGAACTATCTCCTGCGCGAGTTTTCTGCAACGGTGCCGGATGACGTCATAATCAACTACGTGGCATGTGGGATGACGTCATAATCAATTAGCCAAGATAGTCACGAACCTTTAATTGATAACGGACTAAGCGTTGTTGTACGAACTGTATGTCTTTACTATTTAAAACATGCTGTTGAATATTTTGAAACTAATTTGACTTGGCGCAGTCAAATTAGTTTCAAAATATCCAACAACCTACCTACATAGTTTTCTGGAATCTGATTCTAACACGGGCGAAGTGTGGGTGGAGCTGAGGTAAAGATGGGCGGGACATAGCTAAAACTGGATTCCTCCATTATATCTGAATTGTAGTTCTTAAAGTGAACATCATTATACCTTTATACAGATCTGGAAAATCAGGCTTCTCGATGTGGCATCTAGTAAAACGAGAGACCTAGTAGAAATACACATGATGATTTTGCTACGCTCACAGGTAGTCGGAAAAGACATACTACGTTTGGTTGTTTATTTATCCATTTGTACCGTCTCTTTATCGTGGACCTAATAAGGAGCCGATTTAGCTCAGGCTTTTCAGATAAATTATGATTTCCCAAGTAGATCCCCTAAAACATATAAAGAAATACTCAGAAAATATGCTAAGATCTGCAATCTCTGATAATCTTGTGAGTAATGCTCGTCCTATCACCTAACCTGACAATTCATCAAGACTTCTGCCTTGAGATTAAAAAAAATTAAATTGATGAATCTATATGGTTATGAATAACAGCACCATATGTAGCCCGATATTGTATGATGAAAGCCAAGTTGCAGTTATCTATCACTTGCATTCAGAAAGACACATATATTCATTTATGTGTCAGTCCCGGTGATAATTAACAGATTGACAGCTAGGTTTTTTGGTTCATCATCTAACCTGCTTAAACGATCACGAAATGCCGATTCGCGAAATAGACTGGCATATTTCCAGTATAAATCCACTTACGAGTAATGCCAATGCCACGTGCTATTGTCATACGGGTCTCTATTCAATGTCTTCTATCAGTGGTGATCATCTATTATGATAGACATTTATCACGTATTATCGCCAGCTTCCTGTCTACATGGTGTAAACAGAATCGGCAATGCAATTGTCTATATCGGCTTCGTCTATTCTTGTCTGAGACCATAAACCTCGAGACGTATGTCATTATGTCACCTTTAGATATTAATCGCATAGAGCAAGTAAGGCTCCACTTGATAAATGAGCGGCTTGTTTTCTGTCTGGTGTTTAGGATGGCTAATAACTATGATTGATAGAAATGGCATGGCATTTTGGATACACTATTATTGCTGTAGCAATAGAACAATCTCAAGGTGAAGTATGCTATAAGACATTTTGAAATGAGCATCGTTGACCATCTAGCAGGTTTCCTGATAATTGACATCAAATACAAGTCTGTGCAAGGTATGCCCGACAGAGTTTGTCAAAAGTCAATGACGTTCATGAGAAAATAAGAGATATGTTTCAAGTGTAAATGTATGGCAGCATAATGGTATTACTTGTATTAACATACATGTAACAGATTTCACATACCGTAAAACTACATTTGGGAGAGTCGGACCATTTCTTTGGCATGGTAAGACGACATGGTCCACTACAGCCAGACTTTGATATGGAAATATAAAACTATGCAGCCAGATTTATCACCGGTGTACTATGTAATATTACCCCATCATATGAACACAAGGATGAGTAAATCTGATCGAGGGAGGCTAAAGTTAGAAACCGTTTTCGTCAAGAGCCAAGTAATTTGCTGGACATGAATAAGCTCTTGGAGAATCAGCGGACAAACCAGTCCCAGCAACTGGTACACTCCCTCCATAGGTAAAAACTCTTTATCCAGAACTTGTAGAGAAAATATTGAGGGAATTGAAAAGAAGGACACCTATACAGAACCAGGGAGAAAATGCATTGCAATGGAACATATATTAGGTATATATTTTAACTAGCTTATGGACTCCACAGCAGCTGCTATAGATCCGAAATATTGGAGGAGGACGTCAGTGGAGTTAGAAATGGAGAGGGGAAGCAAATTTCTCTAACAACGTGAAGGTACTCGACCACTTTCAAGGCAGAACCGGATGCTCTCAAAACAATAGCTGAAAGGATGGGAAGTCAAGAGCAGACATGATTACAAATGCTATCTCAGTAATTACAATACTTCAACTACAACAAAATTACGGACAAACATATGCCACTATGAAGAGGCCACAACAATCATTAAGAGAACATATAGAGAAAAGTGAGTTCACCCAAAATATGAGAAAGATGATGGATACCATCAGCTGGCTATAGAGACGACCAACGGATCATTTTTCAATCTACGGACCAGTCATATCCGTCTCGAGGTTTATAGGACTATATACAACCGGTTCAAAGTCGGCAGCATAGACACATGTCTTCTGACAAAGCATGAATGACAACAGTCAATAACAAGATTACCCTTGTTGCAGACACTATGGCAAAACCTTATTGTAGACACAATAGCAAAACACTAGCCCATAAAAACTCTTCTCTACAAGTGAAGCTCTACGGAGGCACATGCAGCATAACTACAACAACAGCATTACTAATTGATATTGAATGCCACCATCTGAGGACTAGCGCGAAAGAGGCAGAAAAAGAAGAAGAAGAAGAAGAACAAGAAGAAGAAGAAGACATACAGTTAACTGAAAAAAATCAATATTGCTACCACTAGACGAACACAGACCACCAGTTGGGGAATCTGCTTATGTGGAAAATGGGCTCTGAAATGTTGCTGTTGTTCCTACAATGCAAAGACAGAATAAAAGGTGGATAAAAATGCTTAGTTATGCTGCGCCAGTCTCGGCAGCATTTTCCTGAAACAGAAAGTTGCATAATGGACAGCTCACACTCTCCAAACGACGATAATTCAGTAATACGTGATGACGACATTCTTATAATATTTGGGAATGATATCTGAGAAGCTATGCACACGAGACTCCATCATAGGTAATGTCAGGATATCTCCAGGGAACATTGGTCGTTTGTATAAGTACACAAGCATACAATCAGATTCTACTTAAGCTCACTACAAAAGTAGGAAACACAATTGAACAAAAAGACACTGATTTGTGCAATCATTCACTAGCAGTCATAGAGAGATGCCACTATCTTAACACTAGGCCATGGTTGTTGATTGTATGTTCTGGAGGTACCCGAGTAAGAATATAACCTATTACAGTCTTCATGGTTTTAATAAAAAGTCTGACCAGAAGAGTAATACGTATTAGCGGATGGCTGATTATATTCCAAATTCGTCTGCGTGTGTACGTGGAGTGGGGTGTGTGTGGGTGTGCGTGGTTAGGATATTATACACATTATATTATATATTATTTTATGTGCCATTGGCTACAGAGCGCAACACGATCTTCTGTTATCCAATAATCCCTGTCTCTGGCATCATGCTCTAAGATACTAGCCGTGTTAGTAAGAGTGGTCGTGGTCACAAAGTAGAGTATTCTTCACTGTATATGTAATTGTTCAAGGGTAGTTTGTCATATATACAATACGGGAGATGTCATATTTTGAGGGAGGACCGCCGATCAACTCCCTCGCCCCCACCGACTGGTGGAAGGGTTGAGTGTGGTGGGGTGGGCTTTGGGGGTGGGGTAGGGGTGTGTGGGGGGAGGATGTGGGTGTGTGGGTGGTGCACTCATTCTGGGAAATCCACTGTAGAACACACCTATACAGATAACTACGCCACTAAACGGAAATGGTAAATGGCTATTGCGAATATATATTCTTGAAAATAAACATTCCAGAAAATAGTTCTCTGCTGCTCACATGGCCGGATCTAGTCCAGTTTTCGTTTCGAATTATATCCATCTGACCTTTACCCCAGGCGATATTTGACCGACATCCGTCTATATTCTCACAGTTATCATACTGATCAACTACAATCCAGTATACAATGTGATACAAGATTCTGTCTCAAAGAGCCTCGTGTTGGCAGAGTTTACCAGGAAGAGGAGAAAAGCTGATGATAATTGTTCTAACTATGTTGCTGGAAGTTGTCGGCGTCTTAGGTAAATAGCAAACAGGTTATTTGTCAAAAACCGAACTGAACGAAAGCAATTGGAGATTGCAAATCCTCGGCCTCTCGTTTTTGTCACGTTGTAAAGTGTTCGGATTTTCACGCCCTTTCGGATCATATTCCAGAGATCTATGGATATCTCTGAAACTACTCGATTTTGTTTAAATTTTAATACAACAAGTTTTCGTGTTAAGACATGAGCAAAATTGAGTAGTTTAAAATATATCCATAGATTTAGAATCTGATCCGATTCGGATCTGGGATCTTTTATGCGGATCACGGCCAAAATCCGGATATCTTCTTACACGGCAAATTCCTTCCTTGTGTCCAAATGCCAGCTAAATGGGATCAGTAGCTTTTAAGATGCGGGGCAGTGGGACAGAGGGACACACACGCGCGCGTGCACACACGCACACGTGCCCATGTACGCACGCACACACGCGCGCACACAGCACACGCACACGCGGGCACGCGCACTCACACGCACACATGTCCACGAGCACGTCAACTTGCACACGCACCCTCACACACCGACGCACACGCACGCACGCACGCAGAGAATAATTTGTTATGGTCGCGTAGACGATAGATTTTTCGATAATACATTACTGTTTAGGCAAATCATCATAAATTACGCGAGACAATCAATACAACTTACTGTAATTAAAGGTGCATGCTCGCGCCAGAATGCTTGAGAATAGAATTGTTGAGATTATGTGCTTTTGGGGGCTTGGATTGTGTGCCTCGATTTAGTGGGGCGGGATGAGTCATGGCGCATGATGATTTCATTCCATATAAATACATTTGGTAAGGTTAGTTGTGAATTTGAATGGGAGACTCGTGCCTCTAATTCAATTTGGCAGCTTAAAGAAATTATATTAATTAATATGCGTAGTCAAATCATCGTGTGCTGGGATTTATTTCGTTTCAGTGCATCTAGGTGCACAGTTTAGGCCTCTAGGAGCATGTGGTTTTAGCAGTTTTGTTTTCGGGCATTCTGCTGCGGATATGCACCATTAAGATCTATACATATATACATGATACAATGGACCCTTCCAAGTATATCCCTTGATCATATGACGTCATAATCAACTACGTGATCTGTAAGATGACGTCACAATCATGACGCCATGAATGCCTCGATATTCAGTCAGTCTTAAACGATTAATAGTCTGACACGTACGAATTCACCTTTCCAAAGTATCCATTCATCATCTGACCCAGTATGACGTCATAATCAGTTCAGCGCGTGTATGATGACGTCACAATCATTACGTCACAAAGGGTTCCATATAGACAGTCATCAAATCTCAGAGTCTGACACGTTGTATAAATTGTATGTCTTTGTAATTCTTTGATATTTAATAGACATGCTGTTAGATGTTTTGAGGCTGGTTTGACTGGGCGCTGTTGCTGCCTTAGGTAGCACCGGCGTCCAGTCGAGTTAGCCTCAGGATACCCAACAGCCCATCTGTATAGGTCAAGTTCGACTCCTAACCATAGTTAGCTATAGCTAACTAGAGTACCAGTCGAACTTCAAATAGTTAACTAGCTAGTCAACTATAGTCAACCGAGCACCCGACCTCGGTTCAGATGGTTAGTCCGATATTTGCGTAAATTTCAAAATGGCTGACACCGATCGCTTGCCACGAATAAATGCATATAAAAGTGTAAATTTTTCACTAAATAGCTTAGGTTTGATGAAATTATGATTTCCCATTGTATGTCGATGTTCCCAAGCCCATATTCCTTCCCACTTTATGTCATATGGGCGCTTTTTGACGTCTTAGCGGACAAAAATAACCCATTTTCGTAGCTCATTAAAACAGACGACAGAAAGGGTTAATGGAGACTGGTACCCGGCTCCAAATTTTCTGTAATGGTAATTGAATAGGGAACTGGGTACCAGCGAAGTATAGTCGACTAAAATCAAGTTCGACTGGGCATAGCAACTGCGTATGATCAGTAAACCAGCAAACTGACTATAGTTAGCGAGTCGAACTTGACCATAGCTGTCTGGAAATCGATAATCAGGGTTAAGAAGAAATAGCTCCTTCAAGGACATGAAATAACATGTCCAATCCAAACACGGTCATAGTTTCTATATATGGTAGAAATGCCTAGAAAACTTTAGCATGATTAGATCTACGAATTGTAGTGTATGGTATTATTCACCTCATAGGTAATATGTTATATATTGGTGAAAACTGTATAAATAATATGCCCAAGCCATGTTTAAGCTGTATAAGCTCGCCGTTACAAATGTTATTATGCTGTTGAAGGGTTTGTGAATATAACGCTAAAGAGAAAGTCACTGTATTAGATATAAGATTAGGCATTTAGATACTTGTATGGCATACTAATTTAATTGTCAATATATATATATATATATATATGTATGTGTGTGTGTGTGTGCGTGCGTGCGTGCGTGCGTGCGTGCGTGCGTGCGTGCGTGCGTGCGTGCGTGCGTGCGTGCGTGCGTGCGTGCGTGCGTGCGTGCGTGCGTGCGTGCGTGCGTGCGTGCGTGCGTGCGTGCGTGCGTGCGTGCGTGCGCGCGTGCGCGCGCGCGTGCGTGTTGTGTGTGTGTGTGCGTGCGTGCGTGTGTGTGTACACTCAAGGGCCTATGGCTTATTGTGGAATAAATTAATCATTATATCCAGCGTATTGCCACAGGGCCCACATCAGGTGCATATCGATAGACAAATTCATACAACGTCGGGACCAATGTGAATAAACACATCAAAATATATGGCGGTGTAAACGATGGAAGGATGACTGTTAAAAACTAACTTCAAATCACAATCAATGTAGCTTTCGAATTAACATTGGCCTGAAACTCACATCAGCTTGTGAAAGCTCCTTGTTACAGGAGGCATCACGGTCCTGTTTACAGTGACCAGACCCAGACCATGTGTTTGGGTGGGACGAGATGCTTGGTGGCCATCATAAAACACGCGTTGCGCATAGTATGAGTAAAAAGTATCTTTAAAAGATGTGTTGAATGTAACATTAATTTCATGACATTTAAAAAAAATAAAATTGTAAACCGCATGACACCTTCCGCAAGATACATATATATTTTTGTACATAGATACATATGCCTATATCTATTTAGTTTTGTAAGGGCCTCTGTAAGCTCAGTTAGCTGATGATTTACCCTCCGTAAATAAAGATTATTATTATTATTATTATTATTATTATTATTATTATTATTATTATTATTATTATCTGGGCATAATCTCCCTCGGCTCTGGCCATTGCTCATATAGGAGACTAACTTGTAGCATAGAACTATTTGGTGACTTTTATCAATAGGGGCTTCATACGTAACAACAATTATCATATCCTCACCATTTGTGTTGTAATATTTAAGGCGTTTATATGCTAGTTCCCAATGCTAGGGTCTAGACTCACGCCTGCATCTCCTCATCATTTAAGAAAATTAGATGAAGAGTGTTAGGAATTTGACCTCCCCTAAAGTGTGTGGGTGGTGTTACACGCTGGTGTCGGCATGCATCACGCGTTGCTTCCGTGAATCCTCGAGCTTGGTTGTTTGGATCCTGTGGTGCCAGGCCTCTCAACCAGTCAATCTCTGGATGGTTAACATCCCCAGCGATGGCCATATGAGTGAATTTGTTTTCATATTTTAGTTGTCGGATCGCATTGTTAATATCCCCATAATTTGTAGCTCACCCGGCCAGAATGGCCAAGTGAGCTTAGACCTATGCCGTTGCGACCGTCCGTCGTCCGTCCGTCCATCAACCTTTTTCTTTAAACGACTTTTTCTGAAGAACCACTCGGCCTATTTCAATTATATTTGACAGGAAGCGTCCTTAGGGCATGGGGATCAAGTTTGTTCGAACAAAGCCGATCGGCCAAAATGACCGGCGGTCATCTTGTATTTTGGTCGATTTTTAGAAATGCATTTAAAAATCATCTTCTCCAAAACCGATTTGGGGATCGATTCAGACCTCTTGAAATATTATCTAGGTCAAGAGCTGAACCAAGTTTGTTCAAGGAAACTTGATTGACCAATAGTTCTGTGGCCATCTTGGATGACCTATTTTTCTCGAAAATTATTTCTTCTCCAGAACCGCTGAAGGGATCGGGCCCAAAGTTAGGAGATATGATTAGGGACCAAGGGTCATTAAAGTTGTTCAAGGGAAGTTGATCCAATCAAAATGTAGCGTGTTTGGCGGCCATATTAGATTTTTTTATTTGATGGCTTTTGAGGCCGAAATTGGTTTTATAGGTCTATGTGTCTTTGGTTATTCTAATCTCAAATTTCCCATTTTCGAAAATTTCGGCAGCCATCTGGGATCATTTTCCCGCCAAAATTTCCGATACTTAAGCAATGGGAAATTTAAAATGTCTTCTCTAGAACTACTGGACCGATTTCAATTATATGTGGCAGGAACACTCCTTAGAGCGTAGGGATTCAAGTTTGTCTTTAAAAATCTTCTCCGAAACTGCTTGGGGGGATCGATGCAAACCTCATGAAATATGATCCAGGTCAAGAGCTTGTTTGTTTGTTCGAGGAAATTTTATTTGCCAAATGGTTCAGCGGCCATCTTGTATGACCTAGTTTTCGCGAAAACAACTTATCCAGAAGGGCTAAACGGATCGGGCCGAAATTTAGCAGATATGATTACGACCAGAACGCCATAAAACGTGTTCATTTAAAGTTGAAGCGTAAAAAACCCATGGCTGTCGTGGATCAATCCAAATTTAGCGTGTTTGGCGAGCATCTTTGATTTTCTGAAAAATCATGTGAAAGTCTACTTATTAAAAAATTGACCAATTTGAATAAATCGTGACCAAACCTTCACAGTAATTAGATTGGTCAATTTTTCCAGTGGTCATCTCGTTTTGTTCATCTGTGCCAGTGGCTAATAATTCCAGGTGAGCGATACATGCTCTTTGGGCCTCTTGTTTGTTGTACTATTTGGTGATCTCTAAACACAGCCTATCAATAGACTATCCTTCCTGAATAACCTTAGTTCACATATTGTACTCTCAATAAAGTTAAGCCTCTCTATTACATTGCTGGCTACTGCCCTAAGTGTCTTCTTGGTGTAGATTATTACTCAACGCAGTCCTCTAGCAAGATTATCAAATGTATCATACTCATCGAGTTGCATTTCTGAAGTTTGGACGTTGAACCGACATGTTTTGGGGAAGATTCCTGTTAGACAGATGATATCCAGTTTATGCCAATCAATAGTACTTAAAAGCCCGGTTCGTTTATTTAAAAGACTATCCACATTTAAATATATACATGTGAATTTACTCTTGCAATTGTTCGCTAGTTGCTATTACACGTTTTCTATGCCATGAGCAATCTAGCCAGTATATACTGTATCTATGTATGCGTCAACTCTTTCTGCAGATATTCTTAACTCGTGGCATTGGTGTATTGTGTGTGGATAGACTATATGCTTAATATGCCAGTAATGTGCCAGTATTTCCTGATCATAAGCAGATTACATATAGAATGAATCCCTGGAATCTTAATCTGTCCAATCATTCCACAAGCCAGCGACAAAGCATTATGTGTGGACAGGGATTAATTTCATGTAAATGTGTGCATTATATGCATCGGTTTGCTAAGCTAATGGAGGATTCCAGTTTATCCATCAAGCATATGATGCCATAAGCAACTACGTGACGGGTGTGATGACGTCATAATCAAGTACGCCTTTAATGACGGAGCTAAGTACATCACGAACGTTTAATTGATGACGACTAAACGTTGTTATGCGAATTGAATGTCTTTACCATTTAATAAAAATGTTGTTGAATATTTTGAAACTAATTTGACTGGGCGCTGTTGCAACAACACCCGGCCGAATTAGTTTCAGAATATTCAACAGCTTACCTGCATAGTTTCTGGAAATCGATAGTCATGGAGATCAGGGATCGATCGATCCCAACACGGGCGAAGTGTGGGTGGAGCTTAGCTAAAGATGCGCGGGGCATAGCTAAAACTGGTTTCTTCCATTACGTACCGTGTACATGATAGCTAACAGCACATTTATCAGAAAGATTTATCTAATGCGATGTAATTCACGTAATTCATGTTTAATTTGAAGGTTATATGTCTCCGATGTCACAATTAGAATCGAGATTTTTGACATTCCTGAATGACAGAATGACCATTTATGAACAGCAATGCAGATTTAGTTGTTGACGCCAAAAATGACACTATTCTTCATCGAGACTGTAAATGAAGCGTGTGTGTAGTCATGCTAATGGGAACTCTCTAAATGAAACCGGTTTAATAGGCCTATGGCGTAATCTTTGTTCTGAAGTGATTTGTTGTCAAGAAACGCATTTCATTTAAGTTTTAATTAAGATCGATACAACTAT
This sequence comes from Chaetoderma sp. LZ-2023a, assembly GCA_034401795.1. Lineage (NCBI taxonomy): Eukaryota > Metazoa > Mollusca > Caudofoveata > Chaetodermatida > Chaetodermatidae > Chaetoderma > Chaetoderma sp. LZ-2023a. Next base: position 57,590,150 of record CM067372.1, read on the forward strand.
GTGGAGAAGTGCCGTCATAACAGCCTCAAACAATATATGCTCTTCTTGCTGGCTGGGTTTGATAAGGAAAATAAATGATATGGACTGCCATCATACATGAAGCCCTGCACAAATCATTGTGGATTGCTGTGCGATTCTCTGAATGCTGGGAGACCGGACAGCAGCGGCCACACGCCTCCCTATATGATCATAGATTTGTAACGCTTAAACAATAGAGGGAAGCGCTCTGACTATAAATTATCATCACAATTTTTTTAGCATTATCCTCTATTTATGCCGTAATTTTGCATTGACTAGTCAGTTCGACAATTACGCTTTTCTGGAGTTTTGTGTTCGGCGATTAATGGCTAAATCATTCACGTCACTCGCTTTTTTCTTAACTTTGTCTGGTAAAGTGTACGCTATTAGGGAGATATTGTGAGAATACAAGCTATCATCTATAAATCTCTAATGAAAGCTTGACGAAAGCTGGATTAAATCCCGAAAAGTTTGGTTAAAAGTGTCTGCTTTATGATGTAAGGGATATATGTTGAATATTTTGAGACTAATTTTACTGGGGGTATCAATTGCTGCGTATGGCAGCAACAGGTTCCATTCAGGTTAGTTTCAAGATAGGCCTATTCAACAGCTTTTCTGTAAATTGAGACATATGCCACGCCCATCCCTAGCGTTTCCAGTTCTGGAGAATTGCGACGTTCTTTGTGAGATCGTACTGGAAAACACGTGAAAATATATACACCTGGTGGTAAAACATAGATGATGATCCTACCAGCACAATTTAGGTAACCACGTGCATATATATATATATATATATATATATATATATATATATATATATATATATATATATATATATATATATATATATATATATATATATATATATATATATATATATATATATATATATATATATATATATATACACATATACATTTAGATTGACACACGTCACACATACACACTGACTCACGAGCGCTCGCGGACCCAGGCACGGACGCACGCACAAATGTTCACTCATATGTCGATTATAAATGGGTTTATAAGGCATCACTATTGTGTTATTTCATCACTCCAGTCCGCTATAGGATGACTCTATGCTGCAGCCTGATCACTATTGGCTGTCATATGATTTATTCTTGAAGGTGTTGGACAATTATCACATCTTATCACCGGCTCCACCAGTAGTGTAACTAAGCTCCCCAATATGAAATGTCTTTCAAAGCTACATTTTCCGGAAGAAACACACATTGGCCGACTGCATCGTCTTTATCTGAGGCTTGGGGTATGTCACCTTTGGATGGGTTTAGCTGACGAGAGCAGGTTTGGTAATATTAACGCTGCTTTGATTTATGACCATCATGTGTTCGATCGGGTAGCAGAAAATCAGTGAAAATCACAAACAATTTCGTGGCAGTTAAGTTCCCTGTACGCATGTTCAACATTTAAGTTAAATTGATTTATGGGCAAAATACTGTAAGGATATTGTTCACTTAGAATGAACGAATTGGCTTCTCAGAAAACCTAACATGAAAACTCCTATGGAAGGAACCCATCTCCAGTTCATCCGCCATTGTCGTTAATAGGTCCTTGAAAATGTTTGATAAAAGTCCTGGAAAGTGCTTGAATTAAACAAGGCCTTGCAAGTATGAACCCAACGAAATACCATTCCGGAAAGATCTTACTGTCCTGGCAAGGGACTGCTTCGTCTGAAATAGCAGGAAACGCAGGAAACCTGAACAAATGCTTTGATTTGCTAGCGCCTTTCCTGAAAAAAAAATCTTTTTAAGCGCGTTTCTGGTAAGCTACGTCTGTCAAAAGCGAATGATACCGCTTAAATTTAAAATAAATTTATAACATGGGCTACAAATGTTTGATGTCAACATGCTCAATGCAGATTTCATTAGACTAATTAATTGGAGTACCATTTAATATTGTCGCCACGACGCCACGAGTACGCAGCGCAGTGGTTGAACTTGTATAGCACGTGCGAACTGCAGGTCAGAACACCAACATCTCGTGGATGCTGGCGTGAGAATGAGATTACGTAACATGTGCTTGTGGAAGATATTGCTATTGGGTACATTGACTACTTAATGTAACTCTCTAAAAAACCAGAACACCGATAATTTTAATATGCATGGGACTGATTTCACCAGACAGCTACATGTTAGATCGTTACCTCTGTCATTATTCTTTATCTCTTCTCGAGTTTGTCTAATTGAGGAACCCAGTTTCTCAGTCAATCATATGACGTCATAATCAACTACGTCACATGTAGGCTGATGTCATAATCAATTACGTAATGAATGGCGCGATATAGTCCGTCACAAACGCGAGTCCGACAAGTTTTACGAATTGTGTGGCTACTAGTTAAGAAACATTATGTTGAATAACTTGAAACTAATCAGACTGGGCGCTGTTGCTGCCATATGCTGCAACAGCGCGTAGTCAAATTAGTTTCAAAATATTCAACAGCTTACCTGTATAGTTTTCTGTAAATTAAGATTCCGGGAGTGTGTGGTTCGATCGATTCAAACACGGACAAAGCACATAATTAAAAGTGGATTCCTCCATTACTGCGCACGCGATGGACTCATTTCCTTTTGATTGCTGATATTTGACACCGTGTGTGTGATGGCATGAGGTAAGCTCATAGGCGCTATTAGGTCTATCATGTTCCTGAACATAGGAAATCATGATCAGAAAGATGCTTTGAGTCATTTGATCAGAACCAATGCTTAACCCACATCAATCGTTCCAATGTAAGCCGATGTTAATAATACCCAATGGCAGAATTCTGTGTTTACTTAAGCGAGACATGGAACCATAGGGTTTATACCGTCATTACACTGCACAGTAGTTGGCTATACTACTACTGCTGCTACGACTACTGCTACTACTACTACTACTACTACTACTACTACTACTACTACTACTACTACTGCTGCTGCTGCTGCTGCTGCTGCTGCTGCTGCTGCTACTGCTACTACTACTACTACTACTACTGCTGCTTCTGCTGCTGCTGCTGCTGCTGCTGCTGCTGCTGCTGCTGCTGCTGCTGCTGCTGCTGCTGCTGCTGCTGCTGCTGTTGCTGTTGCTGCTGCTGCTGCTGCTGTTGCTGCTACTACTACTACTACTACTACTACTACTACTACTACTACTACTACTACTACTACTACTACTACCGCTACATGGGTGGTGGGGAGGTTTCTAACACACACACCACGTCATGGGCTTGGGAACGCCACCGTCTAACGTAGCCACCGTAACGGTCTTCTATTTCGTGCGTGAGGAATATGATGACTACGGATTGCAAACATCGATATATCATTTGGTAAAAGACGCGAAAATATCATATTATGCAAACTAAGAAATAATTGCAGCCGATTTATTTGACATCCTTTATGAAATTACCCAAGATATTTCCCTGGACATTTTCTTGAGGGGAAGTAAAAAATCTTCGACTCAAATTAATGAAGATTTACTAAGAAATGTACATAACTTTATAAGAAAAACAAATAGGGTTTAACATTATTGAAAGCTCTTTGTATAATCTGTCTATCTATACACCTGTCAAATGCTAATATTGTGTGTTCGTGTGTGTGCATGGTGATCATGTCGATCTGTCTGGCGCGACTGCCCATAGCGGCCACCATATGGGCCACCATTATGTGATGACTAAAAAATATAGTTACCTATAGTAACCTAATGAATTTTATTTCAAGTGGAATTTATCCTTTGTGGATAGAATGGGGCAGTTCCTTGTGGTCGTCGTCTTACGCCCGCAGTGTCCCTCCCTCCATCCCTCCCTCCTCCCTCCCTCCCTCTCTCTCTCTCTCTCTCTCTCTCTCTCTCACTCTCTCTCTCTCTCTCTCTCTCTCTCTCTCTCTCTCTCTCTCTCTCTCTCTCTCTTTCTCAAAAAACAAGTTGTCAGAACTTGTGCCAAAACGAATTGTACAGCTGTTACAATAAAATATGTTTAAAAAAAAATCATATGTCAAGCAAGCATTGGAGCACGGGCGACTAAAGAACCTTAAAAATAAAATAAACATATAAAATATAAAATATTTTAATAATGCTAAATATAAACACTGAGAATGGCTACCTCAAATATTTATTATTGAAAATGAATCGACTGTAACGACAACTGACAATGACGAGCAACAACGTTCCTATTTTACTCCAATCACCTTTTCGAGTCCAGATTGGTTTGATATATACTTCACCGCTATTTACCGCAGGCGTTATTTGACCAACATCCCGCTACGTTCTCGCCATTATCCTGCCAATCAATAATTACAATCGATTACATATAATGATACACGGATTGTTCATAAATTGTACTGGCAGAATCCAAGCGGATGATTGTGATTTTGAGTATATAAATTAATCGGCTTAGTAGGTGTGAGGGGATTAATGATGGACAGGTCAGCCGTATTTAGATATTTGCACACTCGGTGTTATTCCGTCTTGTTGAACTTACAGCCACGCTACTATAGGATAACTCCAGGAAATCTGTGAGATCTGGACTAGTAGATGGAAAACCAGTGCTATGGGTTTTTTTAAACTATGATCGTTAAAGCTGGTGTTGCGCTAGGTAGCATCTGCTTACATAAATGCGCTTTTTAAAATAAACACTAGTCTATACGAACTGAATAATACCACAACTGATAATAAAGTGCGTGTTACCGCGAATCATTCACGACTGGAAGGACGATTAGCTTTACTGATAGTGGCATACCTACCTTTTACTAACTCAATTCTGAATCCGCTTTCTGACAAAGAGAATGAACAGTGTGAATGTTTCAGTAGTAAATGAGTTATCATGTATAACAGCCTCATTAACAACAGCCGCTGGTCAGACATGTATGACTATGTTTTAATAGCCTTGTTTCAATATCACATATATCTGAGTTCTCTCACTGTGTATTTTCCTTAGGCTTGTGACAACATACATCTGCGATTCCTTTGTTTGTCATTGGAATGAGAAGCCTTTACTAAGCTGTACATCTTATCCCTGCTTTGGTATCTGTTTCTTTTATCAACATTATGATGAGAGATTGACCACTCAATGTAAATCGATTCACATACTATGATACCTGATAATTGCTTGTACATTCTGTCTATTATTGGGTAAGCCCAGTTAAGCTTACTTATTTCTACATAGACCTATACTCAGGCTTCTGTATCGCCATAAGGGTGTATTCATGGTTTATGGGCACGCCTGCCAGATCAGATTGCGGGTCCCTCCCTATTTAGACATTTAATTTGAAAATCCAAGTTAATTCAATTAAAGTCAATTCAAATTCCTTTATATGGCAGCAATTTATCGATATACATGCTTACAACAGTGGATCCATCTGAAGGCGAAACTTATAGGACGATGGATACCTTCCACATAAAACAATTTGTTAAACATTACAAGTTCACTACACAACATAGCATTACATATACACGGTTTCATCACATATATTACAATAATGGCATTTACATAGGAAATTCAGCATACGCAGGACAATCGCTAAATTTAGACAATTAACTCAAAACACAATACATAAACGCAAAAGCCCACAACCGGTCATAATACTACACCATGTAGATTATTTGGTACATGATCGCAGCAATTAGTTTCAAAATATTCAACATAATGTTTGTTAAATTGTAAACCCGTCAAAGACAGTTTATACATTTGACGGACTTTTCGAGATTCATGGCGGAACGTTCTAAACCAATACCCTAAGCCATTATGATTGTGACGTCAGGTAATATGTGATTTAATTGATTATGACGTCAGGTCCCATTCAGGCCATATCTCCAACATGACCTAAAACAACTGGAAGAATGGGGCAGCAAGTGGGGCAGGCGTTTTATCGCGAAAAAAATGCTACATCCTCACTGTCAAATCCAAGTCTGACTATTCATATTGTCTAGACAACACCATTTTAAAACAGGTTCTACAAAATCTCTAACTCATATTACCCATGTCTGTAAGAAAGCAAATTCTTCCTTAGGCTTCCTCCGTCGTAATCTTAAACACTGTCCCATGCCATGCAGACGAAATGCATACCCTGCACTTGCTCGTCCAAGCACGGAATGCTCTGCAGTGGTGCGGAATCCATATGTCGAGGCAGGCATCGCCCGTCTTGATATGCTTGAGATAATCCAACACCTGGCTGCCCGATTCATTACCCGCGACTACATAAGCCATACAACCTGTTGGACTACCAAAGTACCTCATCCCTCCAATCCCGCGGAAGACATGCGCAGTTGATCTACATGCATAAGGTAACAAAAACTAATTGCTGCACTCTCTACCCGCATTGCAGAAATGCCATTTCTGGTCTCTTTAATGTATTAATACAGATACAGATATATAGGCTGGTTTTTATTTGGGTCTATTATTGGTGAATCCGGCCACTTAACCGTGATAGAGCTCTGAGAAGCTTTCGCAAAGACATGTACAACTCGTACATTTGACAATATTTTTCGCGATTCCTGGTGGAGTTATATAGCGTTGTGACGTCAGGTAATATATAAGACGCAGTTGATTATGACATCAGATGCTTGAGCGACAGATAGGATCCTTTCATAACAACTTGAAGCGAGCTGAGATGCTGTTTGATGTCCGGTTTACATGGTCAGATTAGTCTGGTCGAATTTAACGAATTAAGTAAGTCAGCAACAAGATGGCGGCACGTTCCAGTTGTAACACTACTAACTGTATTGGTTGATTTCAGGGAAATCCCGCCTCGTAACCACGATAAAACTCTGAACCTTTGCCAAATTTCCCGGAACATTCCTTAATATTGCAACAACTTACTTTGCTTTCAGAATCCAGGTTTTAACTAGCACCATACTCTCATAGAATAATGATTAATCAATTGACTAACTAAATATTAAAATATCTTTTAACCCTGTTTAAATAGTTTAGACTTGGATTTGTATTTGGTAGTCAATAATACTCACTATGTGTGAAGGTCGGTTGTTGAATTTAGTCTAAAGACAGTTGCAGCAAGGTTTACGTCCAATAACGTTAATCACCAGATATATAAGTCATTTCGTCTAATAATCAGACCGTAACAAGTTACCTTGTCGTTTACGTGTTCATCAGTCATCCTCATAACCATCATCGCCCATCTTGTCTTGTCAGGAATATATGGAAATAGATTTATCCAATCTGTCACTCAAATATCTAACGTCATAATCAATTACGTCATATGTAAGCTGACGGTACAATGCAATGTGTTGTATCTAGCTCCGTCATGGACACGAAAGGTCCGTCAGCCGTGTACGAATGGCCTTCAAGTCTTTGATGAATTACAAATTTAATATTTTAAAAATAATTTGACTGGGAGCTGTTGCTGCCATAGACACCAACAACATCCAGTCAAAATTAGTTTCAGTATATTCAGCAGCTTACCAGATCGTCCAATCGTATACTATTGGTGATTGGTGGTCATTCATGACCAACCAACTGTAGTAGCGGCATGAATATGTCGGCCGCCCGTCTATTATCATTGGTGACCAGTATCAAAACATCAGCAACCATGAATTCATGTTGTCCAGCCATCTATTACAGGTGAACCGGTGACCCGTGGTATACATCCTCCACACTTGCATTGTCGGTTAGCTCGTTTATTGTGTAACCCATGCAGCTTCTTGAATTAGCCGTTAAAATTTAATATTTTATGGAAGTTTTTTCTATCCGAGACATTTAATGCTTGACTAAATGAGTCTAATCGGTCAATTCTAAGTTTAACTTTAACTCGACTTTATAACAGTTTTCTCGGATAACTCGCGATAACCATGATCACGAGGAAATACCTTCTATTGACTGAGAGATGGGAACTAGGAACATCAGTACTACAAAGATAATATTGACAAGGACCCATATGAATTCTGATAAGCCGTACACATGTTTCCAATTATCACACAGGAACTTAATTGCTGACAAAGTTAAGGACAAGGTTTGTTTTATCGTGTTCTAAAAAACCATGAAAAAAGTCGCGAAGCCAGGCTCGTGAAGAGTAAAGCAAACCCGCGTTAGAAAATACACTCTAACCCAGCAATACAGCAGCAATACACTCTAACCCAGCAATACAGCAGCAATACACTCTAACCCAGCAATATAGCAGCAATACACTCTAACCCAGCAATACCGCGTCAATGCACTCTAACCCAGTAATACCGCATCAATACACTCTAACCCAGCAATACCGCGTTAGCGCACTCTAGGAGTGGCTTAGGGGAATGATCGTGACCTGCTGGAACAAAGCACCAAATTTGGCACAGATGTACTTGAGGGAAATACGAAACCTTTTGGCTGGGGCTGCCAAATTTTAAAGGTCAAGGTCACGCAGATGTCAAAGTCAAATATCAAATTATGTGGTTTTTTCACATTTTCCCAATGGAATGACCGTGACACACTGTAATAAAGCACCAAATTTGGCACAGATTACTAGAAGACAATACAAACATTTTTAGAGTAGGCTGTCAACGTCTAAACATCAAGGTCACACAGAGCTCAAGGTCAAAGGTCAAATTATGCGTTTTTTCCATAATTTATCAATGGAATGACCGGGACACAATATAACAAAGCACCCACTTTGGCACAGATGTATTAGAGGACAATACAAACATTTTTAGAGTGGGCTTCCAAAGTTTAAATGTCAAGGTCATGCAGAGGTCAAGTTCAAAGGTGAAATTATGTGGGACTTTTTATATTTCTTCCCAGGGAATGTGTGTAACATGCTGCAAAAAGCACAGGTTTTGACACAGATGCACCATAGTACAATGCAGAACTTTTCAGATGGGTCTGCTAAGTTTTAATGGTCAGGGTCACGTCTAGGGGCAAGGTCAAAGATCAAATTGTGTGTTGTGTTCATATTTTACATAGAATTACTATGACATGCTGTATCAAAGCCAGTTTTTTGTACTGATGTACCTTACTCAGTGCTGTTCCTGGGTTCATTGTTCAAAAGGATAATTTGAGGTCTTGGCCCCTCCCATTATAAATAAATGCGGGAAATGTTAATTTAAATGGTACATTTGTATTCTGGGGTTGGAAAATGTGCACAACACGGTTTAGCATAATGCAAATCTTTCTAGAGGGGTTGCCAAACTAACGTCAATGTCAAAATGTAAAATTGTGGTGGGGTCTTATTTCCAAAATAGAAACATAAACGTGCTGTCTAAACCAACAGTTTTATGTTCAATTGTGTAATTCCAATCATGGCAATTACACTGAGACTACATGCGTGGTTTCAAAGTCAGTCGATCAAAGTCAAATTGTCTCACAACTACCACGACAAAGGCACAATGATGTGCATGTGAGACCTGCATCCCTACACTTGCAATTCTTTGAACAACTAGGCGTCGCCTTGCATCCACACTTGATTAATTCTCTGCTGCTAACAGTGCCAGCTAGTAGAGTTGTCCACAATGGGCACCACCCAGTGTCTCCTTTGGTCCACCCGAAGCCTTCAGGAGTAGGTTCGGATATATTTGGATTCAAACTTCCTCTCCAAATACAGGCTTGGTATAGACATCGATTAGCATGTTGGAGCATGCATTTTGAGTGGGAGGAAGCTTCTCCATCATTTTCATTCTCCTTGTGAATAGCTCCTGTCGAAGTTCATTCACATCAGCATGTGGAGTAGTGTTGCCATACATGATACAGGTACATCTTTCTATTATTCTGAATACTGGAGATGTAATGTCTAGTGGAACAAATGCAAACAGTGGTGTGATGATGGATGCGTTTGTGGCAGTGGGATATACTTTCCATGTCTTCCAAACACATGTATTGGCTTTACCACTGTGATGATGTATCAGAACCAGAGAAGGCATGGAAAAATGGTAGAGCACGAGCTGTGCCCTCACCAAGTTCCTGTCAGATTGAATTAACATCATAATATCGGTACTGTTTTCCGGTACCAAAGCCAACCCATAGCTGCATATCTTGATGACACTGTATAAGATCATGGAAAACTCCCACCAGAATCACAATCACATCAGTATCCACGGTTCTAATGAGGATAGAAGTTGCACCCTCTTTAAGAGCATCATTCAAATGGAGGCATATTATACTACCTGCATCTTCGTGATCACTCTCTCTCATTGTGATAATGGAGTGATTTGACTGCACTGTCGGGCCAGAGGTAATGAATACCAGTTTGTTATGTGGATATTCATGATTCACTACATCTTCTGTCAGCAGAGCAAATAGCTCTTCCTTGTTTCTAGAATCCTGAAAGAAACCAGCAAAGCAAGGTGGTAACTTACCATTGCGGGACACCTTTCTCCGAACCCCTTTAACTCGTTTTTCTCTAGTTGTTGTTTTCAGGCTGTCACATTTATAAGTGTTCCAAACTATGTCAATTCTGGAACAGTTTGTAAGTTGTTTTTCTGTCCATGGGATGAAGATTTTGTCACTATATTCACCGAAAGTAGATGCACTTTCCTGTGGCAAGGCATATACTATGTCAGCACCATCAAATACTTTGGCATCAAAGTAAGATGGTGCTTCTGCTTGGGCAGCTGGATCAATGCAATACAGTAGCTCTGCTTTGCTGCTTGGTAGACGAAGGCTTCCATGTAGCGACAATGCTGGTGGACATGGGTGATTTTCATGTGTGAAGAATTCATCCAGCTTTGTGCTGCGGACTTGTGCAGCGATAAATAGCTGACATGGATAGATTGCAGTCATTTTTTATTTCTTGGAATTGTTGTTTTGCCTTTGAGTTCCCGCTTGTGTCGTAAGGACGCTTAAAGAGCGGAAGATGATTCTTTTTTATGGCCCTATGGATTGATTCTTTCCTTTTAACAAGCACATCCTTGACATAGTTTGAATATTGCTCATTACCCAATGTCTCCATCGTGTCCAATGCCTGTACAGCTGTGCCATCCATACAATCGTGTGTGTCCAGAGTCATGAGTTCATTTGACTTATCCATAAATGGGTTACCCATTGCCAATATGGTGTTGCACATATTGTTAATCTGATTCTGGAATGTTTCTTGTGTTGAATGCCTCTGTACATGGCTGGTGGATGGTTGATCAGTCACGTGATACAGTTCATCAAACTCTGTGAGGATCCTGGCCTGTTCAGGTCCTGCTATCACCCATCGTTTTAGAGCAGCATGATTTTCAGATACCGGATCCGTTCACTCTTTCATTATGTTGTTCCTGTGCTTGGTCGAGAGGCATGCTCGAGAACTTTCGCTTACCCTTCGTGAACATCCAATTAGCCTCAAACTCATTTCGTATTTCGTATGGGAGAGCCTTCATATCTCTGATGTGAACTGGTAGCCATCTGGCATAATTTGTGTGGTCAAGCACAAAAAAACCACGGTGCTAGTGCTTCAAGCACTTGTATATATAGGGCAAAGTTTCTTTCTCTGTGCGATGGAACAAAAACTAGCACCAACAGTTCAAAATGCAAGACTTTATCCCAGAACTCAAAGGTTGGGCTGTTACGTATCATTTCAACTTTCCAGTCCTCAAAAGACACATCGCCTGGATTGCACATTGTGTTGAAAGCATCATATTGTAATTTTGCAAGAGACATGACACTTACTTGATGTGCATGCCGTGTCCTAGTGAGGTGCGCCACCTTGAGGAAGGAGTCTGGAGTTCCGACAGTGGCAACACCAGCTTCACTCAGTGCTACACACCACCCTGATCCCTCCAAGAGGTCTGCTACTACCCTCCACACTGTCATCTCTGTGTGTAGACCACCCACTACGATTATATATCTAGATTCACCTATGGTTTGTGGCCAATTCCACTGTGCATACTTTGCCAGAGCGTAAATTGCTTGATCACCAACCAGTACTGGTATTTGCCTAGGGTTTCGTATTTGGATGACAAGTTTAACCATTTCCATCCCATGTTTAACAATGGCCATCGTAGCTGCTTTCTCATAGAACAGAGGCAACAGAATACTTACCCCAGGTGGATCTGGGTTATCTGGTTGACGATCAGCATGATGAGCAGCCCATGCAATGAAGTCATCTTTCTCAAGTTGGTCTTTATCTAGCTGTGATATTCTCTGTCCAAACCAGTGGTTTTCTTGTTCAACTGCTGTATTTACCATGTCAGGGGTGTCATCTACAACATGTGCCTCTGGAACAGTTAAAGGATTAGTGTTGCATGCTACAGCTGAAACTATGCAGTAGCTGTCCGGGAGGGAAGAGTTTTTGGTGCACACTGGAGGTGGAACTGTGATGGGTGGTCTAGATATTCCAGGATTAGACTGTGTAAGCAGCTGGAACAAGCTAATACTAGGTCTATGGAAAGACCCTTCAGCTGTTTGTGATGTGGGATTGTGGTCTAAATTATCAAGGGCTCCTGTTTTATACACACCCTCGCGGATTTGTGCAGGACATACTAAGTCTTCCTCATTAAAACGTTGACAAACTGCATTTGTGAGCCAGTCTCCCAGTTCTAATACACGCTCATAACTCACACTGACACCAAGTTCATGAAGTTGATTCACAATTTTTTTACTTCGGGTTTGCGTGTGTACATTCAGACCCATATATAATGGCAATTGGGGTTCTTTATCCTTGAGATGACGTGACCTTTCTGCACCCTTAGCCTTTTGCTTAGAGTTGAACGTGATTAGCTGGCTTATAGTCAGGCATGTATGCTAGTTGCCAGCATTCTGCGCTGTGATATTTGGCCCATACAGCAGCATCGAAACCAGGACTTTGAGGGAATTCGGCACTGAGCTGTCTTGACAATCTGTAGTAAAACTACCTGAGAATTTGGGAAATTCTGTCTCAAACATTTCATGATTTTAGCTACGTGTGCCATTGACAGGGCATCTTTAACAAAATTATGCATTTCAAGTGTTTCTTTCAGCAGCACTTGGAGACCTTCGTTAAAGACTAGAAGTGTGTTCTTGCCATCTGTTTGATCCTGGCAGTCATTGGGATAGTGCAACATAAGCCTGTTCTTTAACCGGGTTTTGTTTATTGATTTTTGAAGCCCTAATGATGTAAGCCGATTTTCATACATTTTATGCAAGTCTGATAATCTGAATATAAACACACCGTCTTCAAAACTGGTTTCAATGAATGATACAAGTTCAGCAAATACCCTCGACTCGGTCATTTTCTGCTCAGTAAGCGTTAATGGGACTGATTGGACTCTTTGTATACTTCTGTAGCGATTTCTAAACATATTCTTACAATGCTTGTGATACTTTGCATCAATAGCAACCAAATCACCAACTGCAAGTGTGGCTAACAGATCTGTGTCCTGCATTTCCGTTTCCTGTTCTCTAAGCGAGGTGTCCAGTTCTAATGTACTACACATATGAAGTACCCCTTCTGTTTGCTTACAGAAGGTACACCTATCTGAGTGTTTAGACTCATCAGAGGGTGTGTGCGTTTTGATTTTCTTTGTACGATATCATCCCCACACTGTTCAATATTTCTCTTTTTGTCATGTTTTTCTTGAGCTCCCTGCAGTTTTGAAATTTAAGCTGACAATTAAGGTGCCACTTTGCCTTGTTGGCATGGAAGTCATTTGCATTAACGCTTTCAGGAAAACATACATCAACAGGTATTAAATGTAACTTTCTGAAACCTTCTACATTTTTCATAAAGTCCTCATATGATTGCAGACCTTTACCGTCTTGTCTGAATGCAGGACATTTTAATATGTAATCGTCCATTCCACATATTATGCAATTTGTCCAGTCCATTCTGTCGGGAAGGTCTAATATATAAGGTTCAAACAGTCTATTGTATTGCTAGTGCAGAATTTAGTCACCAGCAACTAACAGGCGAAAATTCCCATCAATTTATACAACTGTGTAAGACATGATAGCAGACGACAATGAGAGAATTGTAATCTAAGCCATAACGCGTTTTCATTTTAAATTGAATAACATTTTATAAAATTACCCCCGGGCCGTGCATTATTATAGAAATCAAATGAATACCAATACTATTTTATGCCTATACATCTCGCAATTGATGTTTCAATTAAATTACGTCAATTTTGTGTTTTAATCTGATTCCATGGCAATCTTAAACGTGTCTGTAGATCGTTCTTCTGTGGAATGACTGCATTAATGTTTTGCTATTTATTTTAATTGCTTGTTTAAAAGTTTTCACTCTATTAGAATTTCACAGCCGTTATGAATTTAATTGTGTTATGCTGTGCGCTACACTGTGGTTTATTTTCAGACACCTGTTCTTTTCAAACTATAGATAGATATGCATATCAATAAACACATTTTCAAATTTCATGTTGTCCCAATGTACATCTGTACCGAGTTTTAATGGTATGCTACAGCATATTGCGACCATTCCATGAAAAAATCTGTAACCTCCACACAGTTTGACCTTTGACCGTGACTGTATTGTAAGCTTGACTTTCAATATTTGGCAACTGCCTCTAATTTTTTTTATATTATACTAAAATACTATACTATGCCAAAATGATGCTTTATACGTCATCTCACAGCCATTCCATGGTAAAAGATTAAAAAATTCCACATACTTTTATGTTTGACCTTAACCCCCAGCATGGCTTTGACCTTTTAAAATTGGCATCCCTCTCTAAGAGTGTTTCTTATTATCCTAAAATACTTCTGTGCCATAATTGGTGCTTTGTTACATAATATCACAGTCATTTCCTGGGAAACTATGAAAAACCTATGATTTGACCTTTGACCTTGACCTCAGCGTGACGTTGATCTTTAAAATTTGGCAGCCCCCTCTAAAATGTTCCGTATTAACCTAAACTACATCTGTGCCAGATTTGGTGCTTTGTTCCAGCAGGTCACGATATCACTTACATTTGGACTTAAGCTACTCCACTATACTGCATCAATACGCTCTAACCCTGTAATATCGCATCAATACACTCTAACCCAGTAATATCGCATCAATACACTCTAACCCAGTAATATCGCATCAATACACTCTAACCCAGTAATATCGCATCAATACACTCTAACCCAGTAATATCGCATCAATACACTCTAACCCAGTAATATCGCATCAATGCACTCTAACCCAGTAATATCGCATCAATACACTCTAACCCAGTAATATCGCATCAATACACTCTAACCCAGTAATATCGCATCAATACACTCTAACCCAGTAATATCGCATTAATACACTCTAACCCAGTAATATCGCATCACTACACTCTAACCCAGTAATATCGCATCAATACACTCTAACCCAGTAATATCGCATAAATACACGCTAACCCAGTAATATCGCATCAATACACTCCAACCCAGTAATATCGCATCACTACACTCTAACCCAGTAATACCGCATCAATACACTCTAAGCCAGTAATATCGCATCAATACACTCTAACCCAGTAATATCGCATCAATACACTCTAACCCAGTAATATCGCATCAATACACTCTAACCCAGTAATATCGCATCAATGCACTCTAACCCAGTAATATCGCATCAATACACTCTAACCCAGTAATATCGCATCAATACACTCTAACCCAGTAATATCGCATCAATACACTCTAACCCAGTAATATCGCATCAATGCACTCTAACCCAGTAATATCGCATCAATGCACTCTAACCCAGTAATATCGCATCAATACACTCTAACCCAGTAATATCGCATCAATACACTCTAACCCAGTGATATCGCATCAATGCACTCTAACCCAGTAATATCGCATCAATGCACTCTAACCCAGTAATATCGCATCAATACACTCTAACGCAGTAATATCGCATCAATACACTCTAACCCAGTAATATCGCATCAATACACTCTAACCCAGTAATTTCGCATCAATACACTCTAACCCAGTAATATCGCATCAATGCACTCTAACCCAGTAATATCGCATCAATGCACTCTAACCCAGTAATATCGCATCAATACACTCTAACCCAGTAATATCGCATCAATACACTCTAACCCAGCATCAAAAACTAATTTGATAGAAACAAGTACCCTAATTTGACTAAGCGGTATCTAGATTAAAACGACCATGACTAGCAGGCGACTAATCCTGACCGATTCAATCACGGTTCATTCGTTGAGCTTTTGCGATCAACGACAGCCAATCAATTCTATGATTGGACATAATCCGTCTCAACCCTCAACGAATTCCGCAGATGATTAGATTTACTTATTCATTATAAATGCTATCATATTTTCAAGACGATCATTGGTATTAAGACCCGTTCAAGTTCACGATGATCCCTATTCGACCTGGTTGATATAAACCAGAATCGACTACTGGATTATCTGGAACCAAAACCATTCAAAAACCTCTGAATGTTTCCTTGACAATGAATAGCATGTATAATTTTGAAAGGTCAGTTAAACTAGCGTGATTGGATCTTGTTTCTAAAACTTGCCTTGATATTAATAATACTTATAATAATTGATATAAAATCTAATAATAATAATAATAATAATAATAATAATAATAATAATAATAATAATAATAATAATAATAATCCTGTATGCAGTATCGATGTTGTGATAACTAAGACGTATCAATACACTCTAACCCAGCACTAGCGCATCAATACGCGTGAATTGACACATGCCATCCAAGTCCGAGTACAAGTCGTCTCTGACTCTTATCACCATGACCGAATATTTATCCCAGGGACTGTGTGGGTCAGAGCAGACTAATAATGCCGCCCAAGTAATGAACGCTAGTGAAACCACTGACGATATTTACCAAACTGTATAGCAACTTTGCAGAATAATATCTGAATCTATGGATGGGTCTAGAGACGACAGTCTCGTATTGAATTTTTTTTTGCCAGAAGTGATACTGTAAGGGTAGCGGCAAGGAATTAATGTTGATTACGATATACTGGTATGTTATTATTGTCAATTGTCAGTTATGGACTAGTTAGTTATACAGGAAATGCTAAATGATTACTTAATAATTCTTAGTTGTACCAGATGGCTGTGTGTGGAAAGCCATGTTATCAGTCACGGCGCATTCACCATTTAGGAACCTAGATTACAGTTACAATTATGAATAAAATATCGATTTGAATCAAACAGGATTGACGTTATACAATAGTTATGCTAAAGTGGCATAACACTTCCGGCCTGGCGCTATTTCAATGTCCTAATGACCAAACAGATAATCATTGCGACTAATGAGGAGACTGTGAAACAGAACGCTATATGTGTACACAATATCTTTATTGAGACAGAATGTTGTCTCCAAACAACTACCTTATCGGGTTTCTAGCGTTTGATCAATGCCGACGACAGGGTGAAGTTGATAATGGATATATGTAGGATATCCGCGAATATAGGTGTGGTGCGAGCAGCCAGTCAGCATCTTAACAAACAAAGTAGACGCAGATTTATGTGCATGGATAGAGCGTACGTGGGTTGTGCCACTTGCGCACGCGCTATGTAAGCAATTCTAAGGGCGGTGTGTCGTTTTGACAAGGTATTTAAGTAAGTAGATGTTTTGCGTAACCGTTCTTACTTTACATTTATCACATTGTATCGCTTGTATATATGAGTTGCTTCTGGCCCCGTTGAAGCGTACCGTTGATTATAACGAGAATGGACGGGATAATGGAGGGTGCACTTCCCCTCTCGAAAAAACGCAACATTCGCGCATTCCGCGCATTTGTATCTCGTAATAATGCCCAGGAAGCGATATAGAATAATGTCTACCGGCAGTGAATAGATCTATATTGACACAGATGGGTAGTCTTTAATGGATTTCTAATCACAGAGTGGTCTCTTCATCAGCGTGCCAAGACAAGCAGCAAATTGCCTGTATACCCGCCGGCTGGTCGCTTGACTGGCGATGACAGTCGCGTGAACTTTCTGGAAAGCCAAATGGAACACGATCACAATGATTATCATCGCCATCATGTTCACGGCACTGATAGTTCGCACGGCTTGCCCTCAAACGCAGCTGTTGTCTATTAAAATTGTTCATAGTCCGGCAGCAATGAAGATTGGCACAATTTTCTCTAATATGTTTTTCAGCTTACTGTATGGCATGTATTTGGAGGTAGCTGTTGATATCCTCAGCCAGTTTGGGATATGCTCTATGGATTCTAGAACACCTCTCGGAATCTTTATTTTCTGTAGGCCTACCCCACCGCCATCCCCTTTACGTAGTCAAACTATATTAAAAAAGTACTGACAATAGCAGAAAGTTTGTTCGGGGTTATCAATCAACGTAATGCATACACACTCGATTTATTGCATTTAGGTGATGGATCCTGTTTTCAGTTCTATCTGTTCTCTCAGGCCGGTGAACAATGGTACGTGAGGGAATCATGTTCTGTACAGATGTGACGGAAGAGGTGCTATGATTTACAGATACATTCGCTGATAGATCTATACATTTTCTATACGGAATTACGCGTATCTAAACCACTTCTACTGGGCCAATAGGGCCTACTAGCAGTTGATCTTCAACGGACCTTTCCAGTTTTAGCTATGCCACGCCCACATTTATCTAAGTTCCATCCACACTTCGCCGTGTTGGGATCGATCGATCCTTGAATGCCCTGACCGTCAATTTCCTGAACACTATACAGGTAAGCTGTTGAATATTTTGTGACTAATTTGACTATGGCAGCAGCATCGCCCAACGAAATCAGTTTCGAAATATTCAACATAATGTTTATTAAATGGTAAAGACATACAATTCGTACAACGTGTCTGACTATTAAGCGTTAAAGATAGACTATATCGAGTCATTCATGCCATCATCATTATGACGTCATCATACACGCGAGGTAGTTGATTATAGTGTCACATGACGGCAGCAGCAGCAGCAGCAGCAGCAGCAGCAGCAGCAGCGGCGGTATCGACGGCGTCGACGGCGGCGGCAGCAGCAGCGGGGTCATTGAAATCGATTCAATACGTGGCTGGTATGTTGAATTTAGACCCTAACGATAAGCAATGATTTTCTGGTAAAAGGTTAAAGGTCACCCTTAAGGGTTCAAATAGCAGTTTTCATTTTTGTCAGATACGATATCTTCTTGGCTTTCGAAATTAAATGGGCACAGTAGATGTGATCCCATAACACCCTTTAGGGTTGGGATCACACCATTACGCTCAATGTCAACCCTTTAGGGGTAGATGTTTACTTCGACTACGCATATGCGGATTTTATCCGATCACCACCAAACTTGTTCAGGGTGTTCTCGTTGGAACCACAAAGAATCAAGTTGAGTGAGGAGCCAAAGGTCTAGTTCACCCCTTAATGTCAATGTCACTCACCATTGCATCAAAGTTACCAAGTTTTTTGTGTCGCCAATGTGAATATTAAAAGAAAATTTATGCTCCATTTTGGTGCACAGATATCCTATTTCGTTCTAGACTACCGGTTTTCGTTTTGAGAGAAATGACATCTTTTCACCCTGAAGCTTGACAGCAAATATTCATCGGATCGGCTAGAAACTTGGGGATGTTCTAGGTGGTATATTGACTTGATTCGGTACCAAGGTGACCTAACTGGCAGTGGATCAATCCAATAGTCTTTGAGAAATTTACTTTTCCGTGACAAATGTGTTCGCCTGTAGGAAATGTATGGGAAAAGTATTTGAACTGCGTGTTGTTTCCTACAGTTCTTAACCAAATGACATGACAGGTGTTTAGCAGCCGTTAAGTTTTACCACCTTTTAATAACAAAAAGAGTGGGTGTGAGTTAGGGTGGTCACTGCCTTGAAAGGTGCTTGATATCCCGAATGCTAAGCGAATATTTTTTGGCAATCGCTCTAAACCTGTACACGATATTTCTAGGATGATGGTAGAGGCAAAATTAGACACAGAGATAGCCATGTATACACACGTTTTTTGGTGTCTTACATATTGTGATAAGCGCTTGCAGTCGCTGTCTGTTATATTCTGTCTTGAATGCGTATTGCCTGTTTGTTGTAAGATGTTCATTACGGCTTTTTCTACTTTCCCTGTTCACGGTTGCTTATTTTTTTACGTTTCCTCTGGTATTATATGTTGTGATTGAAAGTTCTTGACGCCCTTTCCACAGACAGTTTGCCAATCATGCTCATCAATGTATTATATTTCGCTGTATGTTGCCAGGTCTAGCAAGAAAGTAAGCGGTGACATCCCGATTCTACACGCACCTAGCGTCACGCGCAGTCAAATCCTGAGAAAATGCACATACAGATTTGTCGACCTCCTCGCCACTTATCATCATAACCATAATATTAGCTATCATTAGCTTCAAGATCACTAGTACTGCATTATCAACTGTGTCGCATGGGTGGTGGTGGGGTTATGGTGGTGGTGGAGGCGGGGTGGGGGTGCGCGTGGTGGGGTGGGGCAGAGTACTGCGGTGGAGGTGTGTGTGTGCGTGCGTGCGTGCGTGCGTGCGTGCGTGCGTGCCTGCGTGCGTGCGTGCCTGCGTGCCTGCCTGCGTGCGTGCGTGCGTGCGTGCGTGCCTGCCTGCCTGCCTGCCTGCCTGCCTGCGTGCGTGCGCGTGTGCTATTTTAACTATTTTATATATCGAGTTGCGATTGGCATAGAGAATTTTCTGATGCTACTTACGTAGACGTTGACAATTGGCGAATTGGCGCCAAATATCAGTATCATGTCACATGCCACGCGGGGACAGATGTTACCACAGAGGCTACACGTTGTATTGATTTTAGATTGCGCCACAAGGGATTTCAACACTTTAACGACAACATTGGCTGAATTATTAATAATGATCGGAATAGAATCATACCGCGTTTAATCGCTTAACGTTTAATCGTTCTTCCTGTCCATCACAAATGCGTCATTTCATTGCTTCGGTGCCACATAGTGGTTCGGGCGCTAATTTAAGGTCAATTTGATCGCTGTAGTCTAATATATTTCTTTATAACATTCAGCATGACATTTGCTATTTTATGGATAGGCCTACCTTAGTCGGTGTACCTCATGATGCGCCAAAAGACATGAATGAACATGAACATCAGTTGATGAATCCAGTTTTGGCTATGCTCCGCCCATCTATAGCCAAGCTTCGCCCACGCCTCTCCCGTGTTGTGATCGATTTCCACACTCTATGAATCCTAATTTCCAGAAAACTATACAGGAAAACTATGAATCTTGTGAAACTAATTTGACTATATTGTTGAGCTTCTGGGGCAATTCATAATTGCGGGGTTGTGTCTTTTATTATTTCCAGCCGATCCAGTCATATTAGTTTCAAAATATTCAAACTAGTTATTAAATAGTAAAGACATACACTTCGTACATCTTGATATTCTATTAATAGTCTGACAGCCATGGGGTGTAGCATACAATTCTCGGATAAAGTTTTTGGGATGTATATAATGACATCCAGATGGGTGTGGGACTGTAATGCTTGAGCAATTCGAGAAATCCAAAATGGTCGCCGTGCCACTAGAAAATCAGTGAAAATTGAGAGATTCTGATATCTAAAAAACCAGAGAACTTAGAAACATGATTTTTTGATGTTTTAAAACATGCAGAATTCATTAAAGCCACCATTTAATTGCTCTCAGGCATCCATTCGGCGTATAAACATTGCTTCCATCTTCATTTCATTACCATTTGGCTCTTATCTCTCAAACTGCATATTATATATGCTAAACATAAGCACTTGTGCTTGTATGATGCGTCTTTATTAGTTAACCTTTGCATTTCCAGTGTGTATCATTCTAGAGATACTTAGTCCTATTCTTCAATTTCATAATCTGCCTGGTGGACTTGATTAGTCTGGTCGTTAAAGCATTCTTTCCCTCCCTCACTCTAACTGTACACGCAAGCTTGGAATGGCTACAACAATCCCATGGTCACAGAAGCATCTTATCAATTTGAGCAAATCATTTAGAACGATGGGGGTATCTTCTGGAATTGTAGTTGGGTTAAGTGACATAGATCCTTCGTGTCGTGGCCAGCCATGTGCAGTTCGAGTCAGTTCCGGTAGGTTTTGTTCCAATTTATGCTGCCATATAGAAGCTTGAAAGTGAGCACGGAGTACATTTTCCTGAGTGCTTCATTGGTGGAAGACAGAGAACTAAGCTTTGAAGTACAAGCTATAATTTGAACTAGCGAGCTAATATGAATGGTGTCGCTTCACCACTTTAAACGTTACACATGTGTAAATTCCAAAGTTTGATGCCGCAGTATCCAATGAGGCCATGTGTAGCTAATAAGTCTGGGATAATAACACTGTTTTTCAACAGTTAAGTTAAGAGGAGTACGCACACGACCATGCGCTGGAGAAACTATCATGACATGTCCAGAAATACTACGTCTGTGTCATCTGCCACTACAAGGGAAGTACGAGCTCCTACACTTGCAACATGCCGCATAGTAAGCATATCACAGTCCTCCAAATATCAACGCATATATGGTCAATCCGTTGTGCTTTGTTTGTGGTTGCATTCAAGGTTATCTTCTGTGAAGGTAAAGATGTAGTATTGCGTAACATGTCGATTCTGCTGGCTCACTTGTCTCGGCTATTTCCGGTAGATCTCTTGGTACTTCCCTCATTGTATTGGTCAAACACAAAGTAGACATTCCCTGATAGCAAGCAAACGTTGGCGCAACGTTGGCCCAACGCTTACCACTACGATGGACCGACGTTATTTTGCTCATCGGCCCGACATTGGCAATACGTTATTGGGTCAACATTGAGCCAACGGGCATAACTCTATGAAGATATTTAAAATAGTACACCAGAAAGCGTAATTTAACAATTTAAAAATTATAGGTGAATATTATCTTGATTTTATTTGGTTTACCGTGAAATTTCCTATGCTGGACCAACGTTGGGCCAACTTTGTTATGCCAACTGCGATCCGCCAACCTGTTGCCAACGTTGGCCCAACGTCTACATGTTATCCTGGTTACTTGTCTCCATATGATGGCAATTGTAGCCACGGAACCTGTCTAGATAGTGTTACACTGTACCAGTTGCTGACCATGGCACCACCAAGTGGACTGCACACCCATGTATAAATGTTGCCTATATCATTGTCCGCATGCAGATGATTCGACTGTGAGTACATTCTTCAGTTTGGAGTTTGCTTTGGCTTCACGTATATGCCCAATTGCTTCGAACATAGACGCAGGCTAATATGTTAGCCCATGAGCCAAGCGGTTCTCTGTGCGAGGGCAACGAGAACTTGACTGTAGGCACACAATATCCCATGATTATTGTGTCGAATATCTTCGCATCAACCACATTGACATGCTTACATGATAATGTCTTGGCGTTCACTCTATTTGGTGTGTCATGAAATCCACCAGGCTTTTCGCAAATGACTCCATCTGTGTTTTCCTGATAGAAACAGAATTGTCAAGATTTACGGACGAGTGAGTCACAAATTTACCAGAATCAATATTAAGTGGACTAACATGGTGTTGAGCGGGATCTAGTGGATGAGTGGATCTATACAAAGCTGTAATTGTTTCCTGTCTTGTGTAGTAGGTAAATTTTGACCTCTGTGTCCTCTTTGTGATAGGTTTGAGCAGGAGGTTGCTCCTTCTCTCTCATCTGATTTAAGTCATACACGATGCAACTGCAGGTATGTAAACTGCAGGCCCATGCCTTAAAGGTGTTTGGCTTGTATGTGATTCCGATTATGGCAGTACGAGAATGACCAGGATTATTTCATGAAGGTTGTCTCAGTTGCAATTCCGCTCCATATGCCATTGAATAATCCAGCATTAGGTCGTTGTATACTCTTTAAGGTCTTCAATCGAGAGTAGGTAGTCCAAGGCATATCGTGCATATTGGGGTTGACCTACAGTGAAGAAGAAAGGCGTCATTTCCATAAGAGTTTCGCAGTGGAGTCTCTCTCAGCTCGAATGAATTTCATTATGGTTAATACTGGACTGATCAGACATCCCACTCAACGCTTCGTGGCCATGCTATAATGGGCACTTAGAATTTCTACTACACCAGTCTCAGACACGAGTGTACCATAAGAAGTGCATGTCCGCCAATCTCAAATGCATGCCAGTGAACCTGTCCGGGTTCTCACAGAGGACCAAGTAATGCCATTCGACATAATTGCTGGCCAGCTGTGAATATTACATAAA
This sequence comes from Chaetoderma sp. LZ-2023a, assembly GCA_034401795.1. NCBI lineage: Eukaryota > Metazoa > Mollusca > Caudofoveata > Chaetodermatida > Chaetodermatidae > Chaetoderma > Chaetoderma sp. LZ-2023a. The sequence goes on from CM067372.1 coordinate 57,614,204, forward strand.
CTTGACCTACACTTCCCTGAATCATGGCTGACATCATGATTGTTTGGTTCGCTGGTAGCTTGTCTTTTAGCGGAAGTTAAACAACCCTGCTTATTTGTTTCAAGGGAATGACCTGGTTCCTGACACAACTTGCTGTTATATCCATTTATCACTACAAAGAGTATTTATAGAGAATGCATTATCAGTTTCGTCAGCTCACCTTCGTGGCACGATCTCGAGGGCTTGGAAATCTACCTGGTGTGATAAAGTAGGCACATGTGACATCTTTGGACGCTTTTGACAACTGTAGTATGCAATGTCATCATCCTGCCCGGCGGTTATCATCTGAGATATTTGATCTGTGACTGAGCCATATGACAGTGTCTTCTTTGAGAATAGTGTCTTCATAAGTTGGTCGTGTAATTACCTTAGTAACGGAATGTGTTGAGAACTTTTTGCGGACCTCATATCTGGATCAAAGTTGTCAGCCCTTATCTGAACTAAACCCTGCTTTACATCTGATATCGTTGACATCTCTATTTATCTCTATCTATATTTCTGATATTAACAGCAACCGCTACTGTCGCCGATTTTTTAAGCATGAGGTCTTCATAACTACACGTAACCTAATAGTCATACATGTGATTAACTATCACCTTGGAGTACATACGTACATGTAATACAGCCAATGCTAATTGGAGGTGTGTTGATTGTTGTTTTTACAACACTCGGGACGATATTTCCAATCAATAAGGCTGACAAGGATTTATCTAATTTTGGTAACGCAATGGCTAGCATTATTTGTAATGTGTTTGACACAGAATCTGCAGGCGAGTGTTTATTAAAGGTGCATATTCACATCAAAATACTTCAAAATAAAATGGCAAAAATTATATGCACTAAGAAGTTTAAATTATGTGCCTTGCTGTAGGGAAACAAAATCAATCTTAACATATTATGATTTCATTTCGTACATATGAATATATTTTTTAAAGTTGTGAATCTGAAGTAGAGACACAAGTCAAATTCACAACTAAGGAATTATATTAATGAAATCATCATATGTTAAGATTTGCTTCGTTTCATTACATTGAGGTACACAATTTAAGCCTCTAAAAGTATATAATTTTAACACTTTTATTTTAAAGCATTTTGGTGTGAATGTGCCCCTTTAATATACACGTTGTATGTTGATTTGCTACAGACAATTTCCATGAAATCTGTCAACACCTGTTTAGATACTTTGTCAATACGACTTCTAATATTGTCATCACCGTCATCTTGTACGAATTTCAGCATTGTTGCAGCAATACGAAACACTAAAACATCATTAACGTTACTGTTTAGTATCCCATATCCCAACAATGGCCGCTATTTTCCTGTATAAATATGGTCATATCTTAATTTCTCTTCATGTTAGCGATTAACTAGTGATCCCAATGAATTCCCGATGTCTAAACACATGGGAAACGATACTTCAGTCATGTTTTTAAGTTATTTGGTTTTTGAGATATGAGGATTTCTAAACTTTCACTGAATTTCTAGTGTCACAGTGGCCATCTTGGATTTCTAGAATTGCTCAAACGTGACAATCCCACACCCACCACACCGATATCATTATATACATCACAAAGATAAATAATCAGCAAAGGAAAAAAACTGTATCCGTGAATTTTGGGTCAGGCAAAATTGTGTTTCTCTGCTACCAGACTATAAGCGTTATGGCATTCATGTGACGTAGTTGATTATGACGTCATGTGAGTGATGGATAGACTGGATGCCTCTATTGTAATTTGTTGTCTCTTATTGGCATCAGTTCGTGTCTTTCGGTCTGGCACATAGCAGCTGCATTATTCCACAACACAATCCATAACTATCTGTACACTTTAATGTCGAGAGGAATCCCGTTGTCTCGATTTTGTTATTATTTTTAATGCGATTTCTAAATTTAACGCGTCTTTCAAAATCTTCTTATGAAAAATGACAGAAAATCTTCGCTCTATATTTAACAACACTCTATGATAGGCGGATAGTTGGCCTAAGACTGTAAGAGCAGTTTCACTATGAATTTAGTTAACGTATGTAATGCTAGTTTCGCCACGCCCATTGTTACTTCCGTGGGTAAAGGTCTTGTTAAACGGCAACGTATTTCATAATTTCAGCAACCACGTTAAAGAGCTAGAAGGTGTTAAATGCCACCTTTGAGTATTGCCATCTAAATGTATAGCCTACGCACATTCTCCATGCCGTATCTGCAAATATTCGCGGAACCTCATAAGACTAATACAAAATACGATAGATAGACAAAACATGTCAAACAACGGAGCTTTATTAAGCCACGGTAATGCAACAATGGAGCAGAAGAAGTGACGACATATAGGCATGAGAGCAGCTTTTACAAGTCAATGGAGCAGAAGAAGTGAAGACATATAGGCATAAGAACAGATTTTACACGCCAATGGGGGTAGCATTCAAGACTAACTTTGGTTATTATGATTAAGCTTCTGTAAATAAATGCACTTCATCAAGTCCTGCCTTAAAGGTTACACCCCTCCCCCTCCACCCCCCCCCCCCTTAATTATGTCCAAGTGAAGAGCTTATAGTGTAATAAAATACGCTCATAAGTAAATAATTCTGCGTTATTGACTACACGTTCTGTGGCACTAATAGCATGCATGTTTTATCAGTAATGTTCTTTAGATTTCTCCAAAACCCTATCGCAACACTGTTTCACGCCGAGAATCTCCGTTTTGGATTCCGATCGTGCATCTGCACTGCGTAACCGAGACTCGACCCAGATAATGCAGTTTACTGGGCCCATACTGGATCAATATCTGGTCAATACGTCCCGATATTGGGCTCACACCACCCCAGTAACCTGCCTTATCTGGGAAGAATGTTGCGTAACAGACTGGTAATTTTAATAAACGTTATATTTATATTTCTCAAAATTTTATGTGCCGGTATATTGTGTCTGATTATTTCTTCCTTTTAGGGTTCATAAATATTAGTTAGTCATTTTACGGTCTAATAAGCAAGTTCTCGAAATCGTCTGTTTTCTCGAAAAATCTGGCTCCGTTTTTTATCCGCTTATAGCGCAAAGTAACGGTTATTTGCAGAACATAAAAGCTTTGGATGTTGCTTTATTGCCCAGTGATTGTACAGCTGACAGTGTTATATGGCTAATCTGCACTAAAAATTGGCCGGAAATTGGTCAAATTCGAAATTGCAAGATAGGGTCTATCGGGTCTCCGCGCAATTATGAGTGTCGTACATATGTCACGCGAACTGGAAATAATACAGTTATAGCATATGTACCGACTCTGTTAATACGACCATCAGTGCTCGTGACACTGATTCCCATCTATTTATTGTTTATAACTATATGACTCGAGACTTTAGATAGCTCAATTCTACTAAACCTTGCGTGGAAGCGACGAGGGACATATTGCAGATGAAGCGCGTGTTTGTACAAAATGACAAAGCACTCTTGTAGAGGGCAGATATCCACGGCTGATGTTGCATATGGTAATCTACATCGTATGTGCACAAATAGCGGATATCTCACTATGCAATTCACCTATCCAAGTTTATACTTCCATCATATGACGTAATATGACGTCATAACCAACTACGTGTATGATGACGTCATTATCATTACGTCATAAATGAGTCTATTTGGCCCGTCTTTAAAAGCCAGTTTTCATGATCAGATTAATCCGACGGACAAATCTGAAGCAAACATCTGACGCTGTACCATGAATCTGAAGAGCGTTTAAACGATCAATTTAATCTGTCAGATTAATCTATCAGAAAAATCTGATGAAAAAATCTGACGTCTAAGCCCGGTTTTCACGATCAGATTAATCTGAAAGCCTAATTTGTCAGACAAATCTGACGCCGTAGTGCGAATCTGACGAGCGGTTACAATCTGTCAGATTAACTATGATCTGTCAAACAAATCTGATGAAAAAATCTGTTGAAAAAATCTGATGAAATAATCTGAAGAAGAAATATAACGTCATTAGCATTGCCACGTTGGTAATGACGTCATTAGCGTTGCCAACGGTGGCGCCAGACAACATAGCACGCCCGCTATGGAGAGTATCGCCGTCTGGTTTCTGTTTAATTTTATAAAGTGGGCGCAACAAATCGCCTGCCATTCAATTATGAACCTCTCATTAAAATCGCCCCATATTCAAAGTGACACTGGCGCATCCAGTTTGCTTGCTGGCTGATGACGCCAACGATGATGACATATTTAGATATTTGCCTTCAGACTTCAGACATCATGCAGACTTCAGACATCAGACTTTGTGTTTACGCGGTCAGATTTTATCGAATTTGACAAATCTGGTCAGATTAATCTGATCGTGTTCAAAATAATCAGTAGCTTACCTGTATAGTTTACTGAAAATTGATAGTCAGAGAGTTCAGAGATCAATCGATCCCAACACAAGCGAGTTGTGGGTGGAGCTTACCTAGAGATGGGCGGGGCAGAGCTAAAAATGGAAAGGACCATTAGCATAACGATCATGTGTCTGAACTTAGAACAATATGAACGTCATCAAAAATATTATTCTTGTTTTAGGCAACATAAGAAGAGATAATATGGTGTTATTAGCCATCGCCGGATTAGATGCTTGCGTATTAAATGTGATAGTACGGCCCAGTGTGCGTGGGTGCGATGCTGAGTGTTGGCAAGGTCAGACTAACAATCTTCATAAAAAGGGAGACATCGATGAAAGAATTCGGGAAAATTATAGGTTATATTTTTGTCATGAAGATGAGTAAAAAGAACAAAAACAAAATCCCCAGCAATGTATGATCCAGGAATTTCCACCGTTTCTCTGTAGCTGGAATGCGCGTTGATGGGGTTGTTGTTGGTGGTGGTGGTGGCGTGCGTGCGTGCGTGCGTGCGTGCGTGCGTGCGTGCGTGCGCGCGCGCGTGCGTGCGTGCGTGCGTGCGTGCGTGCGTGCGCGCGTGCGTGCGTGTGATATGTAAGTTAGAAACGCGCTGCACATGGCCTATATCCATCACTTTCTAGCCTCGCAGATGTAACAGCTCCTGGCCTACATGTAGTGTAGTCCGCAATATCAAGACAATTACACAAGTAAACGATTGAATATTTTGAAAATAATATGCCAGGAAACTTTTGCTGTGCAGCTATTCAAAAATTCTTTTTTTGTTCAAATGCTTTAAATCCATCCTTGCACATAGTAGGCCCTACCAACACCTCGGTAGCATAGACAACTCTAGTCTGTATGTACTCTTCAGTTAGGTGAATAACTTTTAACTTTGAACTTAGACGATCATAGCGCTATATACATTCTGGTCAAAACATTGTGAGATAATGGATGGACCTGCTCTGTCACTCAAGTATATGATGTCATAATCAATTACGTCACATGTAGGCTGACGTCACAATCCAAATGCATTATGAATGATGTATCTATCCCCATCATAAGCATTGAATAGTCCATCAAGTGTATGTCTTTACTATTTAATCAACCGGCTTTTGAATATTTTGAAATTAATTTGACTGGACGCTGTTTCTGTCATAGGCACCAACACCACACAGCCAAATTAGTTTCAAGATATTCAAAAGCTTACCTGTACAGTTACTGTGAAATTGGGATTCTGGGAATTCAGGATTCAAAGTATATAAATTGATTTTAACACGCAGAAAGCTTGGTAGAGCTGGGATAGAAATGGGCGGGGCATGGCTAGAAATGGGCGGGGCATGGCTAGAAATGGGCGGGGCATGGCTAGAAATGGGCAGACCATGGCTGGAAATGGCTCCCTGTATTAATACACATGTATGCCCGTCATTTCACCTTCACAACGCTCATAATCATCATTTATCTCAGACATATCATTTGTCCAGAAAGGTTTAACCCGTTCACCGATAAATTCCCTGTATCTCAATCTCACGGCAAACAAAGAGAAAAGCTGTTGAGCAATGGTTTCCAGTCATGTTAATTTCAAAATGTTCAACATAATATGCTATGCCTTGTACACTTTTCAGGGATTTGTCGTTGAAAGGATTAAGACGTATAATAATTATTATTTGAGTTTAGTGATCACTATAATAGGCCTATATGGCGAGGTCGATACACGTTGTGACAGGCATCTCCGGCGATAGTTTAGAACGCTGATCGCTGCTTTTTTCCAGTTCCATATACCTCATCTCGAGTACACGACACTTACTGGCCAGTCGCAGAGCGGGTGGCATCAATCGTTTTCATGGCTTGGCTCCGTCGTGGTACGATAGTGACAGTATTATAAAGTTTTATATCGAGCGGAGACGACAAACTTGAGAGGACAGGATTTCTCTCAGATTGGTATGTCTCATACGATGAGATGTATTTAAAAAAAAATAATACAAATATGAGAATAATAACGAGATTTGCGCAAGTTTAGTGGATTTTTGTATAGCAAAGAGGTGACGTATTGTAAATTGAACACAAAATCTAAGACTATTATATAAATAGGGAGAATGGTGAATATTTTAAAATTGATTTGTATGGGCATCCTTGTTATAATCAACATGGGCTTCCAGTCAAATCAATTTCAAAATATTCAAGAGAACACCTGTTAAATTGCACCCCCAGATTTTTCGTAGCTGTCGTATTAGGTTAAATACCATAAAAACGTGGGCTAGCTCGTATGCAATATTTATCCACTAAGCTCCACCTACACAGTTATTTGTGTGAAAACACGCAGATTTACGGATTTCCGTAGTGTTCAATGTTGGTACAGCGTCTTACAAATGCTACTACAATAGCCGGTGAAAAGGGACGCGTCTTCTTAAGAGGTGGATTAAGGCGATCTCACTTTGATATCCATGAGTCGATACAGGGAACTTCCATTCATCTCCTGGTTGACGAGTAGCGAGGACCTCACTGAGTTGGATCGGGCAAGTCTATTGCTCATGCGTGAAGCTTGTTGTCCTGATACCGGTTATTAGTTGAGATTACCGACACGGTGAATATGAAACTTGCTCAATGTTCGGTGCATTCTTTGATTTAAAACTGTAGTAGCGTCTGACAAGAACATTTTATCCTCAATTTGTGTTCAGGATAATTACCGTTTGTCTATAGACCTGTAGCTAATTCATAATTTTAATCAAATATCTGACAATAGTTGAATTTGAAATGGGTTCTAGTGCGAACCGAATACATTTTCTAAAGCGGATACCGGAGAAAGTGTGCATAACTTATGGATCAAAGTTTTAGGCAACAGATATATGGCTACATCATTGGAGTGCCGTTGCTGCTCGGTTGCGGCATATGAAGTTGAGTGAAGTTTAATTAATTGAATAGCATGTACTCTTTTCAACTGGACCTGGTACTCAATTCTATTGTACAATTTAACATTTAGCTTATCAACATGACGGCACAAAATGGCGTATCCACTTATAATTTAAGCGCGAGACGCGCCGAAAATGTCACCGTCAATGGATCGGATGGAGTTGTTGCTGATTTGACACAATTGATTCCAATCAGTACTTTGTTTTTCCTGATCGGTCTAGCGGGAGTTATGGGCAATGTTCTGGTCATCTTTGCCGTGTTGCTTGACCGGAAGATGAGGAGATCAGTGACCAATCAGTTAATCACTAATCTAGCTGTAGCTGACTTATTCATCATGGTATTTGGCGTTCCGGAAGTGGTACAGTTCATGCTGAATGAGGGATGGCAGCTTGGTGATTTCCTCTGTCGAATGGATCGATACATACTCGTATCGACACTGTACGCATCTGTGTTCACGCTAGTGGCTTTATGCATTGAAAGGTAAGTCTGCCGCCAAAACTTAATCGGATAAACCTAAATCCCAGATGCCAGCTTGAATTATTCAGTTTCCTTCATCCAGTCTAATTTAGATTCCGAAAACAGTATTTACTTAATAGTAGACTTAGTAGTATGTCTGTGAAAGGAAATTGCGAGCAACTAGACAAAAAGTTAAACCGAAATTAACGTCATAAGCCAATCAAATGCCAATCAAACGTGACATAAATGTAATTAGATGGCGTACACATATGAAATGGTTGTCATTGCAACGTGTTTGTAATTGATTTAAGTTAATATGGTTGAAGTTGTGTATGCTACTTATGTTATAGCCTCGCGTACATGAATGTCTAGAGGAGTTGAGCCGAACGCGTCCTAGGTAGATCTATGTATTTCGATAGCGTACTCGTGACTAAATTTGGAAACGGTGGGTAAACCAATTTCTCAAGGGTATGAAAACAACGCCATCTAAATATACTATTATGTAGACAATGGACATTTATAAACCAGAATAAAAGTGTCCATTTTATGCATTGCAAAGCAAACTATGCATATATGGAGAGATGGGTGATGGGTGATGGGTGATGGATGAGTGGATGAGTGGACGGATAGATAGGTAAGTCGGTAGAATTGAAAAAAAAATTGAAATATTTTTTCTTTATTTTCTTGCCTGAGATTTGTTAGATTGTTTGATAGAGTCAATATGGCTTTAAAATGTGAACACTTAAAATCATTGTAATGGCGTTTGAACGGTTACTTTCGATTTTACCAAAACGTTACGTGGATTAGAGTTTTTTAGTGACGAGGTGGCCGAGTCGGTGCCATGGCGTGTGTGGAATTCCAATCCAAAGAGCCCCGCGCAGGCATGCAATCAAGGTGTAAAAACCTGCGTTGCTCTAGTTCTTTCGGAAACACAATGTAAGGCCAAAGTTTCCTTAGTTTATTGTTTTCTTCGTCTGTAGTAGATCAAGGCGGCTTTTCACTAGAAACAAGTTTGATGTCCCCAGGGCTGAATGAGAATGAATGTTAAAGTGTTCAGCGACATCTTGGACGCGTGTAAGACCATACACAGAGTAAGAAGCAGTTATCTCTTTATTCTCAAGAAGAAAGGACTCATTCATTTGCCTATGAGCCATTTATGATCTTAGACGGTATCCTAGATATTATTTTATAAATTTTATAGACTAATTATTTCATGTGTATTATCTAGTTATTCCTGTTGCTTTTTTTTAACCGCTGTCATTTTGCTGCATCAGAATACCAGCCAGGCATATGTATAAATGGCAGCACAGTTCCGCAAATAGAGCGATAAATGGATGGATGCGACTTGCCACTCAAGTATGCGATGTCATAATCAATTACGTCACGTGTCGGCTGACTGCGCAATCAAACTGCATACCGAATGGCGTATCTATCTCCGTCATTAGTAATGAAGTGTCCGTCAAGTGTACGAATTGTATGTCTTTGATAGATTTACTATTTAATAAACATTATGTTGAATATTCTCAAACCGATTTGACTGGGTGCTGTTGCTGCCATCGGCAACGATAGCACCAAGGCAAATTAGTTTCAAAATATTTAACAGTGGGGTTGGGGTGGAACAGGCGTGGGCGGTATGGCTGGGTCATGCTCTGGAAAGTTCATTTATTTGAAGGCATTCATTCCACGACATAAATCAATCATTGAGCCAGACACTACCTCATTATGATGCATTCCAAGTAAATATCGCGCGCGAAACTTCAATAATCTTTCTAGATTTATGTAGATGGTTTATCCAGCATTACTTGAAACACTTTCCAATGTGATGCTTTATTTTGTCCTGAGCTACACTATGAATAACAATCGCAGATACTTAGCGCTTTTATTATAATCACGCTACATGTTACACATGTTATAGATATATGTCTAATCACATGCTGTCTACTGGGACATATGTACAACATTAATGTCTTAGCTTTCTTGGTAAATAATACGGGGTTACAGACCACAAACTTACATCTACCTCTATTCTGCTTTATACTGTACCACAGCGTACACAGTGACTGAATCGGACCTGGATGAATACATGCGCATAGTTCACCAGCTAAAATGTTAACCACGTTAATAAAATGCTGCAGTATACCTGTTTCAATCATCCAGAAGAGCCACTGAATATTTTGATAAATGGCTATCCTGGAACATGGCGCTTACTTTGACGGTAACGGCTGCCAATCAAGTTAATAGAGATATGCAATCCGTCAGTCACATACATATAGGCCGTAATAATGAATTATGTCATAGGTAGGTTGACTTAATCAATTACGTCATAAATGACGTATCTAAGTCCTGTCATAAGTGTTAAATAGTCCGCCAAGTTGTACGAATTGTATGTCTTTTATATTTAATAAACATTCTGTTGAACATTTTGAAACTAATTTGAGTGGTCGCTGATGTCATAGGAAGCAACAGCACCCAGTCAGATTAGTTTCAAAATACTCACCCGCTTACCTGTACATTTTTCTGGAAATTGAGGTTTAGGGAGTTCGGGGTTTAATCGATCCAAGCACGGGCAAAGCGTGGGCGGAGCTTAGCTAGGAATGGGCGGGGCATAGCTAAAACACATTTATCCGCTGTGGAGCCGAAGCGATGGATTTCAACATAACGATCTATATGACGTACGGCGTCCGGTGTGTACTAACAATTAGAAGAATGCTAACGCAGTTTAATGGGTATTTCCCATTAATTTATATATCTTGCTTAGGCAAAAAATTCGAAGAATGTTAACGTCTTTATGTGGATATTTAATCTATCAAGGACTTATCAGATCCCAATAAAACGCTGCAGTTTTGTTTTATACAATCAGTCCATCCTGTCGGCAGCATAACGAATATGATGTTTTAAAAAATATTCATACAGTTACAGGGCTTGGACGATTTGTACCATGCGTAAACCATTGCCACTGTATACTGGTGTATCCTACTGTAGCCTAACCTACTTTACTCGACACTAACAAACGCAACCAAATTCATTTCAGCAAAGCCAAAGCAAGACCACCAATCACGGCAAGCCTATAGTAATTATATCTTGCTATTCAACTTAACACAATCCTATGCACCAGACTCTTAAATGCCATGCACGGTAACCACCCCCACCCACCCCTCCTCCCGCCCCACCCCTAAAAAACCCCAAACGAAACAAACAAACAAACAAACAAACAAACAAACAAACAAACAAAATCCCAGCACTACTCAGCATCACATCACCCACCGAACTCGTCTAACCGTACTTTTCCAATCCAACACTATCCAAGCATTCCCAAATGATTTTATCGGATTTAAATCAAATACTTGTTTTTACTAATTTAGATTGCTCCAGGTCAACATCATCCAATCTAATCCCTATCTCATTAACCCCCAACCAACCCACCCACCCATCTACGCTCCCTTCCACCCCGATGCCCACCACACTCATCTACGCTCCCTTCCATCCCGATGCCCACCACACCCATCTACGCTCCCTTCCACCCCGATGCCCACCACACCCATTTTCACCTTAAACACTGCAAACAGGTTTCTTCTATACCAGGATTGCATACGTATACGCATGTTTAATATTATGAACCATTTGCCTAGTTCTAAGACTTACTCTAGTCATGCCCTGCTTATGTAAGCAGTTAGGCTTTGCGTTCAGTCTTGAGGCTATATCCTAATGATTTTTCTTTTAGGCATTGTCGTTTCAAAATCTCCGATAGTAAATCATAATAAACATTCTTTTGTCTAATAATAGCCTAATTCATAATCATTATCCATATTTGGCGATCCCGGCCTTGCTCCATCCACATTTCACCCATTCCACCTAACCCTAGCGCCCTATTATTTAACTTATCTCAACTGTAGCCGTGCCCTATTCTAAACTACCAAAGTGATTCAAATGGCGTGCGCCATGTAGGTAAATGTTACCCATATCGGACAGTAATTCAAATGACAGGTCGAGTGCAGCAAAATGTTATCCATAGGTCTTGACATCCAGGCCATGACCTTTCTAGTTTCAAAATAATCGACACATTACGTTTTCTAACTTAAAGCTATTTTACTATTTGGGCTGTCGAGTTGAAAGCCTTAACGTACATTTAACATATTGCCTGCGTGCATTGTTGCAATGAAAGCTATGCATATCTCATTTCTCCTAATGAAAAACTTACCTGCCTTACATACATTAGTCCGAGAATGGAGTAGTTTACCGATGTATTCGCTGTCATTCCGAAACATCGCCTCGGTTTCCTAACATATCTAGGGGTTTCCATCGCTATGCCTATAATGTAAACATCGTCGTAGACAAATCGAACTGAAATGCCACTACTGATAGTAATCACGCCTCAATGGTAGGAGAGAGATTCAAGGCGATAGATCTTTTCCAGTAAGGCTGTAGCAAAGAACAAATACGCTTTGATTGGTACTTGTAGTGATCTTATTAAAGTACCAGACTGGGTACGTTTTTTGTCGCGTCGACCAACATGTGCATTTTTATGGCATTCTGCGCAAAACTAAAACGATATGCTTATTCTATTACGATTGTTCCCAGTTTTCCGTACTTTATGTGATGCTATTAGAACTATTATTTGAATCGATAGATTTAATGGCCATTCGATAAGAGCTAAGCTCAGTCGTTTAGTACGTGTTCGTTTATGCCAGGATTTGCACGAGATCGCTATCCAGACCGTTGCAGTAAATACGATTTTCAGCTAACAGTTTCAATGATCAACGGCCTTTCGTGGTTTTTCTTTCATGTCAGAATGTAATTTGTGCTCGCGATTCATGTTGCCATACACAATTACCTTGGTTTTGTCCGTGACCATTAGCAAGCGATTAGAAGTCGGTCTATCTTATAAAAAGGGGCCCAAGGGACCTGTATCATGTACATGGAAGCGGCTCAAGCGGCCTGTATCCTGCACACGGAAAAGGTTCAAGCGGCCTGTATCAGGCATACGGAAGAGCTTCAAGCAGCCTTTATCAGGCATACAGAAGAGCTTCAAGAAGCCTGTATCAGGCACGTGGAAGCAGTTCAAGCAGCCTGTATCAGACACATGGAAGAGCTTCAAGCAGCCTGTATCAAGCACACGGAAAAGGTTCAAGCGGCCTGTATCAGGCATACGGAAGAGCTTCAAGCAGCCTGTATCAGGCACACAGAACGAGCTTCAAGCAGCCTTTATCAGGCACACAGAAGAGCTTCAAGAAGCCTGTATCAGGCACATGGAAGCAGTTCAAGCAGCCTGTATCAGACACATGGAAGAGCTTCAAGCAGCCTATATCAAGCACACAGAAGAGCTTCAAGCAGCCTGTATCAGGCACATGGAAGTGTTTTAAGTGGCCTGTATCAGCCATACGGAAGAGCTTCAAGCAGCCTGTATCAGGCACATGGAAAGCGCTTCAATCAGCCTGTATCAGGTACATGGAAGCAGTTCAAGCAGCCTGTATCAGACACATGGAGGAGCTTCAAGCAGCCTGTATCAGGCACATAGAAGAGCTTCAAGCGGCTTGTATCAGGCATACGAAAGCGGTTTAAGTGGCCAGTATCAGCCATGCGGAAGAGCTTCAAGCAGCCTGTATCAGGCACATGGAAGCGGTTTAAGTGGCCTGTATCAGCCATACGGAAGAGCTTCAAGCAGCCTGTATCAGCCATATGGAAGAGCTTCAGGCAGCCTGTATCAGGCATACGGAAGAGGGTCAAGAAGCCTGTGTCAGGCACATGGAGGAGCTTCAAGCAGCCTGTATCAGGCACACAGAACGAGCTTCAAGCAGCCTTTATCAGGTACATGGAAGAGGTTCAAGCAGCCTGTAGCAGGCATATGGAAGCGCTTCAAGCAGCCCGTATCAGGCACATGGAAGCAGTTCAAGCAGCCTGTGTCAGGCACATGGAAGCCGTTCAAGTAGTCTGTGTCAGGCACATGGTAGATCAATATTTCAATAAGAACATGTTCTCAGAAAAACATAGGCGTCCTCAGAAAAGCATAGGTTATTCTCAGAAAAACATAGGCCGTTCTCAGAAATACATAAGATGTTCTCAGAAAAACATAAGCTGTCCTTAGAAATACATAGGCTGTTCTCAGGAAAACATAGGCTGGTCTCAGAAAAACATAGGTTCTTCTCAAAAAAATATAGGCTGTTCTCAGAAATACATAAGATGTTCTCAGAAAAAACATAGGCTGTCCTTAGAAATACATAGGCTGTTCTCAGAAAAACATAGGCTGTTCTCAGAAAAACATAGGCTCTTTCCAGAAAAATAGGCTGTTCTCAGAAATACATAGGCTGTTCTCAGGAAAAGTAGGGTGTTCTCAGGAAAACATAGGTTCTTCTCAGAAAAACATAGGGTGCTCTTGGAAAAAAATAGGCTATACTCAGAAAAGAGTATAGGCTGCCCCTCTCGGTATTTATGTGCTATCTTATATTTGGCAGTGCGGCGCAACAACAAGGCTGTTGAATATTTTGAAATTTAATTGGACTGAAAGCTGTTGCTGCCTTAGGCAGCACCAGCTTCTATTCAAATTAGTTTCAGAATATTCAAGATGATAGTTATTACTTAATGAAGAATATGTTGTTTTTGCATCAACATGACATCAAAGGCTAAATGGCGGTGACCACAGTTCAACATTAAAACGATATTACATGTAGATACTTGTGATATAGATACATTAATGCCCTGATAAGTGAATGATATGACATCGAAATACCATAATCCATCAGCGTAATACAACATTTGAAATATGAATAGCATCCCCTTACCACGTCTTGTTTGCTATTGCAAATTACCACTCGGGCCAAATGAGGGGACCTAAAGCCGTCGGTTCCACCTCGTGTTGTGTCTGTGCCATGGGGAATGTAAAAAGGCTCACTCTGAGTGCCAGGTTCTGTATCGGGAGCTCAGCTGTGAATACGCGACGATAGTGTTGATAGTCACATCTGCCAGCTCGGCACTGAGTGGGGCCATACTGCTATACATGAAGCCTATCATACGACTATCAAAAGACGATCGGTACAGGTGCATGTAGATTGGAGTCCATTGGATCACACGGTGTGGCATAGCTGGCTATCTCCAATAGTGTAATACGCGTAAAAAGACACAGTGCTCCTGTCCAGGAGCTTCATTCCAAGGAGCAGAAGAAGAAGAAGAAGAAGAAGAAGAAGAAGAGGAAGAAGAGGAAGAAGACGGCGTCTCCCGCAATGTGTGGCTGATGACAGGTTTATCACTATATGAGATATCATTAACTGTAGCGGTAGCTATTGAATAACGCGCTCAGGATGTTACATAGCAAGATGTAGGTGTGGAAGAAATAAGTCAAAACTTCATTAGTCATTTCGAGCGCAAGCAGCTTTCAGTAACACTTGCACACGGCGGGATTTCGGACCCAGGAAGTCATGTATGGGATTTAAGAAATTCTGATCTCGGGCCTGGGGTCAATTGGACTTATTCGCAATTCATACCATATAATAGTGTGGGATATTATCCACGATGCTTGCTTCTACTCAGTTTGAATGACTAAGTGATCGCACAAGCAGTACTGAGTTGAGGCCATAACAGCACTCTTACTTACACGGCGGGGTGCTAGGACACCGCAACACCACGTGTCGGCGGGCGGTGCAGTGACTAGGGTTTGCAAATATTGATTTTGCCTTGCAAAACCATTGTTGAAAATATCATATCTAATTTAATATAAACCGGTTGTATATGCGTCAGGCGTACCACAGGATACGGTATTTTGCCACTTCTTGTAATCTATAAAAACATACCTTCGACACTATGCAGATGATACAAATGTTGTTCGTCAGAATCGTTGCCAATACCGGCGTTGCGATATGCACACGAACTCATGAACGCTTCCCGGACTAGGAAAGAAATGGCTTATGGAGTAAAACTTACCAACAAGCGCAATCCGACGCACTAGGCAAATCAACATCGGCTAAATATCCAGGGTTCGCGATCAAGCAAAACCGGAACTGGAAAACGTACATTAGCATCGTTATCTGAAGAGACGTAAAGAGAACAACGCGCAGGCTTCCCTGCAGCCTAACCTTCAAAGGACGTCCCAAACAAATACAACCGTATTGTTTACTAGAACGACCACTACTAATATTCCTCGTCAAATGGGATCCACACCGAGAAAATCGCATGCTCCAGAGGCAGATTCGTGACATATAATTAGTCGCGTCAGATCCGTGTGAAATACCTTTTACTATTTACTATTTAATACATATTCTATCGAATATTTTTAACCTAATTTGACTGGGCGCTGATGGCAGCAACAGCATCCAGTCAAATTAGTTTCAAAATATTCAACAGCTTACCTGTATAATTAGCCTGATATTGGGATTCTGGGAATTCAGGGGTCGATCGATCCATCACGCGCGCAATGTGGGCGGAGATTACTTAGATATGGACGAGGCATAGCTAAATATTGTTACATTAGACATATTATTAAGTGCTTACATACGCCCAATGCTCCGCTATCCTGTTTGCTAGTTCAGGAGCTATTACAAGCATAATTATAAACCTTACGCTACAATGGATATCAATTTAATATGCAATGTAATATGTAATGGCAACGATTATTGTTCACCGTAAAGTACTATTAGTGATATGATTGGAATACGATTGATTTAAATGAGATTAAAAGAATAAAAATAATAGAAAATTGCTAAAACACGCAGTTATTTACGGAAAATCGTATTCAAGCGCATTTTGGAACCACGTCTTAATGGGATCTTCAAATCTGTTGAAAGAATCTATTATAATTAAAGAAAACTGGTTATTCAGATATTTTCTTTTGTGAATTATTATAATTTGTTTTTGATCGCACAAGATGGATCGATGTAATGTAACCCATACAAATATAGCTCACATCTATGGATGTGATTGTAAATCACAAACAATCAGCCTAATTAATCACACTTGACCAATTCACCTTTCCATCGTATCCATCCATCATATGACGTCATAATCAACTACGTGACATACAATGACATCACAGTCAATGACGTCATTATGACGTCAGGAATGACGTAGATAAGTACGTCACGAGCGCATAGTTGAAGACGGACTGTGCGTTGCTGTCTTTACTATTTAATAAATATCTTGTTGAAAATTTGGAACCTAATTTGACTGGGCGCTGTTAGACAGCAACAGCATCCAGTCGAATTAGTTACAAAATATTCAACAACTTAACTGTATAGTTTTCACGAAGTTGATAGTCAGGGTATTCAATGATCGATCAATCCCAGCACTGTGAAGTGTGTGTGGAGCTTAGCTGCTGATGGGTGGGGCATGGCTAAAACTGGAAAGGTCCGTTGGTGACCCGAAAAACCCTGGCACCCCACCACACTAGGATACAGCTCTCACAAGACGCCACGGAGGTTCAGTGAAGGAGAAATATGATAAATGGCCAAGTACGTGTCATTGCTGACTACGAGAAACATTTTGAGATTGATAATCATGCAATGCATGCGGGCTTGGATGATGCACTTTATCAGCCGGTATAAGGAAAGTCACTTCAAATGGACACTTACAGTTTTAGCTCATCACTTCTAAGCTCACCCACACCTCGCCAGTGTCGGGATCGATCGATCGATCTCTGAATTCCCTGACTATCAATTTCCAGAAAACTATGCAGGTAAGCTGTTCAATATTTCGAAACTAATTCAACTGGGTGCTGTTGTTTCCTATGGCAGCAACAGCGCGTAGTCAAAGTTGTTTCAAAATGTATAACAGCATGTTTATTAAATAGTAAAGACATACGATTCGTACAACGTGTCGGACTATTAAGCGTTAAAGGCGGACTACTTCGAATCATTCATGACGTCATGATTATGACGTCAGCCTACACGTCACGTAGTTAATTATGACGTCATACGATAGATGGATAAACTTGCAAAGGTCCATTGCGTTGGCTAGCCGAAGCTTGTTCTCAAGTAAACGAAACTATTCTGGCCATAAGATGGAATATTTGGCCTTGAAGCGGGCTGTGTGTGATAAGTTCCATGACCATCTATAGGGATCTCATTTTAAGGTTGTGACTGATAACAATTCCTTACTTATGTAATGACAACTGCTAATTATATGCGACTGGACACCGTTGCCTGGCTGCGTTGCCTATTTAAGATTCTGATATCAATTATCGATCTGGCGTGTATAATCAAGATGTTGATGCGCTCAGTCGCATACCGCGAGACATACTCCCATTTGATTCAGATGATGAGATATTACAAACGAATCCATGACCTAATGAGAAGCCAGCCATCGTATAAAGTAAACGTTCGTGAGATGGCTGGTGCTGTATTTGCAGCTAAAGAAGTACCCATCATTGATTCCCTTGCAATAAACATTTCACTTTATCCATCCGTCATATAACGTCATAATTAACTACGTGACTTGTAGAATGACATCATAATGAATGACGTCATGAATGACGTAGATAAGTAGGCCCCCTACGCCACGAACGCATATTTGAAGACGGACTATACGTTGTTGCACGAATTGTATGTCTTTACTATTTAATAAATATTTTATTGAAAATTTTGAAAGTAATTTGCCATAAGCAGCAACAGCACCCAGTCAAATTATTTTCAAAATATTTAAAATCTTATTTGTATAGTTTTCTGGAAATTGGTAGTCAGGGAGTTCAGGGGTCAATCGATCCTAACATGAGTGAGGTGTTGGTGGAACTTAGCTAGAGATGGGTGGGGCTTAGTAAAACCTGGAAATGTCCATTACCACAGGTCCAGTTCAAGAACGCCATGATATGGAGAAGGCGCCGGATTCTCCTATTGCCGTGTCTCCTCATACATGTATGTGAAAGGCAGCCAGTTCACTAAACTGAGGACCACGTTAAAGACATCGGCATATGATGTGGAGCAGCCAAATTCTTCGGTTTTTGAACAGTCCAGCACAAAATATATTATTCCTCGATACCGACACCAAGAGATACCGGATGCTAGATAACTTATACCGGATGCGAGAGAATGTCAGCCGACGGATAGAGACGATCTTGCAAGCCGGAAAGCTTGTGTTGATGCCCTCATACAAAGCGGTCGAAGAGAGCCCCAAGTCAAATTACGTACTTACAATGACCTGCTGCAAAACATGAACAGATTCTTGGTTTTGGTGATCTTGTGTATAATTGAAATAAAGTAGTAGGACCACAGGGCTCGATCTTTTAAAATTATAGTGTCACAATTTTGTGTCTGGATGAAGAATGTAGCCCACCCTCGTACTATCACCAGCTACATCGTCCTCGTGCTATCACTAGTTACCTCACCCTCGTACTATCACCAGTTACCTCACCGTCGTGCTATCACAAGTTACCTACATCACCCTCGTGCTATCACCAGTTACCTCACCCTCGTGCTAGCATCAACTACCTCACCCTCGTGCTAGCATCAGCTACCCCACCCTCGTGCTAGCATCAACTACCTTTCCCTCGTGCTATCATCGGCTACCTTTCCCTCGTACTATCACCAGTTGCCTCTCCCTCGTACTATCACAGGTTACCTCACCCTCGTGATAGCATAATCTACCTGGCCCTCCACCTATCACCATTTAACTCACTCTCGTGCTATCACCAGTTAGCTCACCCTCGTCCTATCACCATTTAGCTCACCATCGTCCTATCACCAGTTAGCTCACCATCGTCCTATCACCAGTCAGCTCACCCTAGTACTATCAGCAGTTAGCTCACCTTCGTCTTATCACCAGTTAACTCACCCTCGTCCTATCACCAGCTACCCACCCTCGTAATATGACCAGCTACCTCGCCCTCGTGCTATCACCAGTTACCCCGTCGTCGTGCTAGCACCAGTTATCTCACCCTCGTGCTATCACCAGTTACCTCACCTTCGTGCTAGCATCAACTACCTCACCCTCGTGCTAGCATCAGCTACCTAGCCCTCGTGATAGCATCAACTACCTTTCCCTCATGCTATCATCGACTACCTTTCCCTCGTACTATCACCAGTTGCCTCTCCCTCGTACTATCACCGGTTACCTCACCCTCATGCTAGCATAATCTACCTAGCCCTCGACCTATCACCATTTAACTCACTCTCGTCCCATCACCAGTTAGCTCACCCTCGTACTATCACCAGTTAGCTCACCGTCGTCCTCTCACCAGTTAGCTCACCCTCGTACTATCATCAGTTAGCTCACCCTCGTCCTATCACCAGCTATCTCACCCTCGTACTATCACCAGCTACCCACCCTCGTACTATCACCAGCTACCTCGCCCTCGTGCTATCATCAGTTATCTCACCCTCGTGCTATCACCAGTTATCTCGCCCTCGTGCTATCACCAGTTATCTCACACTCGTGTTATCACCAGTTATCTCACCCTCATGCCAGCATCAGCTATCTCGCCCTCGTGCTAGCATCAGCTACCTCGCTCTCCTGCTAGTATCAGCTACCTCGCTCTCGTGCTATCACCGGTTACCCCGCCCTCGTACTATCACCAGTTATCTCACTCTCGTGCTATCACCAGTTACCTCGCTCTCGTGCTATCACCAGTTACCCCACCCTCGTACTATCACCAGTTATTTCACCCTTGTACTATCACCAGTTATCTCACCTCGTGCTATCTCCAGTTATCTCACCCTCGTACTATCACAAAGTTATCTCACCCTCGTGCTAGCATCAGCTACCTCTCCCTCGTGCTAGCATCAGCTACCTCACCCTTGCTCTAGCATCAGCTACCTCGCCCTCGCGCTAGCATCAGCTACCTCGCCCTCGTACTAGCATCAGCTACCTCACCATCGTGCTAGCATCAGTTACCTGACCCTCTTGTTAACATCAGTTAGCTTCACCATAAACATTGTCACCATAAACAGCATTTGCTAGTTGATTTGTTTTCGATATGTTCTCAAACATATAGGACGACAGTGACCGAGGTATACGCCGCTGATGGACTTATTGTCTAACAGTAGTTACTTCATTGTTGACATTAGAAACCATGTTCAAATTCAGCAAGAAAGGAAAAATGCCACAACTCTGCAAACGTTCCTTCGATATATCAATAACGGACGGTGTAGTCATTAAATGGCTCTAATTTTCATTCGATGGACAGACATGTTTGTGTACACAATATGCCATCTTACCAGAACCGAACATGGTAAACGCACTGCGATTAGCTGGCTATTATAAACATATATTGGCATAAACTAATTTACAGGTGGAACATCAACAATTGCAATGAATATGATGAAGATTGTATTTTCGAGACAAAGTCATGAATTCACATGAAACTGATTACTGATGCACGTTCTCAATCAACAGTCCTTGTGTACACGGCCTCCTGAATGCCATAATATATTCGAATCACGATTCCACTTCATTCAATTTCTGAACTACTTGTGACGAAGACATGATTTACCATGTTAGCAACATATATTATGTTATCTGAGCATCTTTTGATAGAGTTGCAGACCGTCCTTCGCTTATAAAAGACGGCATAATCCAATGACAGGAATTTCATTGGACTTATACCATTTGCTCTTCAACGCTTTTCTAATAGTTTCGCGACGCCAATCTATTTATTTTCCACATATTCTTTCACGAGGATGTTATATATTTAGATTTGCTTTCCTAAAAGATATCCCTTGATTGTAAATAATAAGGTCAACAGTTACTTAAATTTAATTCTTTGCTTGGACATTTGTATGTTCTGTGATTTCTAACATAACTATAATTCTACACATATCTATATAATAATACGTTGAAACCTGACTTAAGAGAAACAGTACAGACCCCAAACGGTACAACACACCATTGATTGAATTGAAACCATACCCGGGTATAGATGCCCAGATTAGTTCTCTAAAGCGGGTTTGCTTAATTGAGAATGCATGTTAAATGGCGTAAATCCCGCTATCAATGGTCAAATCAGTCCATCGCAAATCGCGTAAATCGGCCAGACTGGTCTGGCGTACACTACTTAAGGCGGCAGGATGTGGGGGCGGCCATGAGTGCCTACGAGCGTGGTAGCGCCTCATTATCGTCCAGTATACCCGGGTCATCAACGTGATAATTAAATAGCACTATCGAATTAATAAGGACTACGCGTTGCCGCCATTCAATCAAGCAGCTCTAGCTAAGCTATTTTATTCTATTGTCGGGATAGTTTGTGTTTTCTCATATAGAAACACAGCGATATGGCTCTTGGAGCTAAAAAAGCCTCTTGGAATTATTTGTTATTTGTGAGGTTTTCTATAGTCACAGATAAGAAGTCATGTGACAGGCACAACTGTTCATTGCATATACCACACATCGCTGTGACCATATCCGTCTTTGTGCTAATAGATACCATTTCTGCGCTACACATCGCGCTAGAACTTTCATTGATTCAATGGTAACACCAAATTAACAAACGAAATGAACACACTCCCAATACAGAGAGTGCAGTTAATTGTTGGTTTCTTGATCAGTTAAGCTCGAATCCTCGCTAGGTAGTTGAGTTTCAACATAGTAATTCCACTGTAGGCGAATCTGATGTGTCTAGTTTGTGGCTGTTGATTCATATCGTACAAAATATCGATATCGTAAGAAATACACGCATAGGAAGCAGACGTCATTCATATCGTGTTAACACTATTGAATTCTAAACGCCCAAACACCAAAATAATCTATAATGGATGCATCCAGTTGTATCTATGCCCCATCCATCTCAAGCTAAGATCTACCCACACTTCGACCGTGTTGCGATTGATAAATCCATAACGCTCAATTCCTAGAAAACTATACTGGTAAGCTGTTGAATATTTTGAAACTAATTTGACAGGGCGCTGTTGCTGCCTAACGTGTTTATTAAATAGTAAATACATAGACCTGTAATTCGTACAGTCCGTCATCAATTAACCGTTCGTGATGAACTTAGCTACGTCATTCATGACATAATTGATTATGACGTCATCCTACATGTCACGTAGTTGATTACGGCGTCATATGACTGACTAAACTGGAATACTCCATTTAATCGATGTTCATTTTAAATAATCCTTTGAAAGCAATTTGACCAGAGGGTGTTGCTGCCTTGGGCAAAAGCGGATTCCTGTCAAATTACTTTCAAAATATTTAACAACCTACCTGTATCGTTACTTTGAAATTGTGATTTTGAAAATTCATAGTTCAAATGTTTAAATCACGATGAAATGTATTAACAACATGAACATAAAGAAATACTAAGCATACAGCAGTCAGATTGTTCCTCAATGTATCTGGCATCTTAATGATTCACTGTCACTGAATTGGACCTGCTTAATGGACTTTACAAGGAATGCAAACACACTTGGTGATGTTTCTACTGTGGCATGGTAAATGCAGGGCCACATTAAGGAATTCTTAGACCCTAGCCAGGAACTGGACTTACGTAGCGCATAGTGATATCGGCGACTTCCTTCAGAGAATTGTGAAAGCTTGATGCTCGCATAGGCAATCTCCTGGATTTCTTTCCACAAATATGAACCTTTAGTTTGAAGTGAACTTACTCAATTAGCCACATGCTTAAGGGAGTATAACATGTTGGTAATTGAGTAAGTTCACCTGAAACTGAAGGTGTATATTTATCCAGGAGCTTGCCTCTGCGAGCATCAAGCTTTCACAATTCTCTGAAAGAAATCGCCGAATCCCTATGTGCTGCGTAAGACAAGGAGACCTGAAGGCACACACCTAGTTCTTTTTGTTGAAAAAAGGAGAAACAGGCCAATTTTAGATTTTCTAGAAAATCTTCGATGTTCTGAAACAAGTGTTACATTCTCACAACTACACCCATTCATTACTGAAATTCCTGTACCCCATTTTCAAACCGGGTTCAGTGACGTAACTACTGGGATGTGGTATCCAAACCAGTGCAGGTATAGTACTAAGTTCCCCACCCTCTCCAAAATGTAAGCGTTCGTAGGTCTGGAAACGACTTCTCGTGACATATAAGTTGCAAAATCGCAGACCAGACTCATCCCATTTCATGTTGAAGGGGGAGGGGAACATGTTGCAGACATCACTCGATATGTTAGTGGAACTACGCTACTGAAACTTATTAAATCCCAGAAATCACCACGGAAGAGCCACACAGATAAGCTGTGAAAGGTTTTACAACTATACTTTGATAAAGCTCGGGTTAGGCTATACATAATATGACTAGTATTATCATCATCTTAACATCAGTCTATCTGTTAAATTCTTGACACACAAGTCCTATACACTACGTGTGCAGTTTTTTCAGAAAAGTAAAAATACTTGGTAGATACTGGCAGAAAGGCTGATAGACCGACATAGATTAGAGGCGAGTCCACAGTTACAACTAAAACAAACCTTTATTTCTGACTCGCCAATGTTATGTTTGTTGTTTGTGACAAACATGCATATGTCGCAACAATAGAGCATATATTCTTATTAAAAGCAATTTTAAACTGCAAGATAGTTTCATCTGCTTAGATGGCAGACATTATAAAATGGACTGTGCCAGTTTAGTAGCTACATTTGTCTTCGTGTAATGGATAGCCAATATCTGCAGAGGTAAGGACATTGCTAGGCACTCAGGTCATCAGGGACTTGGGCATGTACTCATCTATGTTGCAAGTTAAAAACTAAAGATATAAATCTCCTGCCACGATTAATATTTTATTTCATTATGATATACGTAACTGAATAGGATTTGCAAATGGGACAAGGGGACACAGTGAATGCGATTGTGGGGGGGGGGTACAACGATGAACAGGGACGGTGGGTACTGGAGTGGATAAAGCAGGGACACTACATAATGTTGCTATTATGGGTCATAGATAGTGTGATAATTTATCTTCAAAGGTTAAATGTCAAATGATTGTTCTCGTGTATGGTCCAGCGTAAAAATAATACTATATTGTACTAAGCAGAAAAATTGTTTTCTAAATGGTGTCACTTATGATAACAATCTTCATCATCTAAGGATAGCCAGACACCCTGCCTATCCTTGGCCTCATGATTTTGCTATAGCTTGGTCGACTTTCTTTCTAAGTATATAATGATTTGATTAGTTTGTGTAGGTCCCCTAACTTTGGTAGGTCATCCTAAATGGCCGTTGGTCCTACACATAGCGTCTAATGTGCATAGTGGGTAATCCGGTCCTGTGTAAAAGTAATCACATCTTCCGACCATGCTCCGAATATGATACGTTAATGGACCTTTCCGGTTTTGGCTATGCCCCGCCCATCTCTAGTTAAGCTCCACCTACACCTCGCTCGTGTTGTGGTCGATCGATCTCTGAACACCCTGACTATCAATTTCCAAAAAAAACCACAGTTAAGCTGTTGAATATTTTCAAACTAATTTGACTATGTGTTGTTGCTGCCTAAGACAAATTAGTTTCAAAATATTCAACAGCATGTTTATTAAATAGCAAAGAATTACAAAGACATACGATTCCAGCGTGTCGGACTGTTTGAGATTGGATGAGGTCTATATGGAACCCTTTGTGACGTAATGACTGTGACGTCGTCATACACGCGCTAAGCTGATCATAACGGCTTACGAGGTCAAATTATGGATGGATACTCTAGAAAGGTGAATTGCATGCTACCCAGCATAAGATGCTAAAGTCATTAATTGATCACCTGTTTTCTTTGTCTAGCAGTAATGACTGCGTAACCACTAATTAGTAATGTGCTGTTACGAGGCCATGTACTGGGAGATGTGGGTGGGATATGTAACTATATATCTGTTTGAACAAACACTGAGACTTTCCCAGGGTGGACATTGGCATGGCATGGGTCTTGCTCTCGTGGACACCATCAATGATTTAGAGGCCTGCTGAGCTACGATTAGTGAGGCTGTTGTTGGCAGACACCAGGCTGAGAGTACGACTAAAAATCTAACATACTACAGAGTTTGAGACGCCTATCTGTTTTCCTCTCTCCAGTGTTGTTAACATGTTAATTTCCTGCAGGCTTGTCACAAAACCAAAACCCTAGAATCTGCATTGACCTCTCACTAGAAATGGAGTATGCCGAAGTCATAGATGAGTAAAAGAAGCCTCTTCTCATTCAAACATGTTAAAAGGAGTGAGAACATACCATGTCCACACGCGGGTGAGAGATAAGTTATTGGCATGCATGAAAAAGACGTGCACTTACTCAAAATACCGTCCAGCTGTCGTATAAATCTGTATGACTGCGAAGTCACGGGAACTGGTAAAGGACCATGCGTATTCCAATAAACAGAGGTATAGCGTATGTCTGACCAGGTAGCGATGCCCTTGATGGGTGGTGACATGTAGGCAATCTAAACCTATATCGTACAAGTACTCAGGAAAGCGAAGATCTGATTTTGTCAATTCACATCCAAAAGAATACCTAGGGAGTCTTAGCTCTGAGGCTGACTCCCGGTATCATCTGTTGACCAGAACTGAACGCTGGCCATTAGCAGTAGGCTCCTTTTGGTCGACAAACCAAATTAGTAGAAATCTCACCTAATTGATGTGTAAAGCCATTCAATTAGAGCTGAATTCGACTAAAGACATCTCCAGGACGTTGATAGAACCTGAGAGTTAGAGAAAAAGGAACGGTACTCACCATGGAGAGAAAAAGAGTAGAAGCATATGCCAGTACCGTGCGAATGTCTTTGATGAAGCACGGTTATAAAGAAAGAGTGGCACGGTTCTGAAATGAGAGAGAGAATGGCATTGCAAAACAAAGGCTCCAGCCACTAATACCTTTTCCATTGCGGTTTGTTGAATAAACAGTCGATTCTGAGTTCTTAGTAACCAATCTCCAGATTAAGTGCCACTTACTTATAATTATAAAAGGACATTTCTGGTAGTTAAAGACTACCAGTCCGGCATTCACGCACTCGTCATACCGATACGGTTCTATAACTGATTTTACAATTAATTTTATCAATTTTAACTGTTAAATAAGGCAGCTCATGGAAGAGACTTGTCGCCGTCCTTAAACTTGCTATATATTTTCTTATTGATTTAAAATTTAACTAGACGTTAACATGTTCGTATCATCATCAGTAGACGCCACAATACCTGCTGTAATAGAACGTTCCAGTTTTAGCTAGGACACACCCACATCTAGCTAATCTCCACCCACACTTCGCTGTGTTGGGATTGATCGATCCCCGAATGCCATGACTCTCAATTTCCTGAAAACTGTACTGGTAAGTTGTTGAATATGTTGTAACTAATTTGACTGCCTATGGCAGCAACAACGCCTAGTCAAATTAGTTTCAAAATATTCAACAAGTTATTTATTAAATAGTAAAGACATACAATACAATTCATACAACAACGCGTAGCTCGTCTTCAAATATGCGTTCGCGACGTACTTCTCTACGTCATTCATGACGTCAGGATGACGTCATTGACTGTGATGTCATTTTACACGTCACGTAGTTGATTATGACGTCATGTGATAGGTGGATACAGCCGAAAGGTCCATGGCTCTTTCTTCTGCTCAAATGAGAGCTGAGACCCAACGGCATTATAAATGTAGCTCCGCCGCCGGTAAGACCTGCTGTGAACAGTATTTGCAACACCGATCGTCCGCTACCACATCGTACTAACATACGCCCACTCACATAGCTACGCCGTTCGAGGCCGTACTTGCGGACCTTCGGTATCTCGCTATGTTGACTGCCGATTTTCACGCCGCCAATTAGATTTCTGCCTACTTCAATCTAACTAGCAATCTAAAAATAGAGGCGTGGCTTCGTGCCAATATCGATGGAGAGCTCGCGAGACACGAATGTCAATCGATGTGATTGACAGTATATTATAAGGATGATAACAACCTGGCAATTTCATTGTGCGGATGTTGACTTACCTCATTTAGGACGCTTTGTTAACTTAGCTTGGATATCATAGCCCGCAAGTATGGTACTCGATACGGGAACGGAGTGGGGTGGTGAGGATCGTGCAATAGGACGATGCCCATACCGTGGAACGTGCACACGTTTGAGCAAACTACAATGTGGAGAAACGATTAAGAATGTCCACAATGCTACATGACTAGGCCACTACAAAAAGATCCTATGATGGGCATCGTACGCCGTACCAATGAATGGATCCGACTTGTCAGTGAAGTGTATGACGTCATAATCTATTATGTCACATTTGATGTTACAATCATGATTGCATACTCTACCATGAAGCTCGAGAATTCCACGAAGTATGCGAATTGCATGTCTTTGATGGATTACTATTTATTCACCATTCTGTTGAATATTTTGTAATTTTGAAAATAAATTGAGTGTACTCCAGTTCTGATTGGAGCAGGATCAAGTACAAATACGTCACGCATTGTAACATCTTCTGATAACGGCATAAGATCTGCATGTAGGCTGATGTTACAATACTAATTGAAAGAGCATATTCAGCCATGAAGCTGGAGACGTCCATCAAGCAGGGCTGGCAGCAATTTTCCGGTGCAGAACATACTGAGCTGGAAATACTGGTAAAAACCATCCGAATGCACTCCAAAAAAAGCGGGAAATACTGGGAAATCCCGGGGAATAATCCAAATGGGTGGGTAATACTCATCAGAAATGGTAAATTTTAAACTAAATACAGTAGATATATCAATTATAGGGGCGAATGTGAAAGCCAATATATAATAACTGTTGACATATGAGATCAAAGAGGGCAATATAGCATATCTATAACCGTTGCAACTCATATAGCAGTTTATTGTATAAACATTGCTGGGAGAATTTTCAGTAGAGGTTGCAACAACAACTATCAGTAAAATAGTTTCAAAATATTAAGAAACTTTCATGTCTTGAATGGTTTACTCTAACTGATATACAATTAAATGTATTAGCGCGCTGTATATATTGTGAAATTAAATACAAATCCAGTATACTGCCTTGAATTCTCAGCCTATCAGAATATTGAGATTACCAAACTATGGTGGCACATGTATTTCCTATTATAGTTTAACCTTAGATTTCTATGTAAATCAATTCTCTGCGCTAGACTCTCTCTGACACTCAGCTCATATACAGGTGTGATATTGCTCTCACAATGGAAAGACAGCAAGTTGTTTAATTGAGGATTAAATGATTGAGATGACAACACATTTCATTCTGTTATATACGATTATATACTAATATTATGTACTATTTAGTAGTTATACTATTATATGCTACAATATAACTGATAAAAACAGACTTTCACATTGTTTTGCACATGCACTGTAGATTTCAGTTTTAAATAGCAATTACAGTTTTAACATTTCTTACACTTCAGAATGAAATATATTCAGTCATTATAGCAATACCTTAGAGATAATGGCATCCCAAATAGGGAGTTGGTTATTTAACCCTTTAACCCATTTCTTCATATGTACTAATGACTGTCAGTGTTTTCACAAGCATGATAAACAGCCACGAGGTTAAATATATAAACTTGTCACCTAATATCTGAGTATTTTACAGTATTTCGCGGTATTTAGGGGTAATTCCATGTATTTCATAGTATTTCCCACTGCCCTGGGAAATATTAGTACTTCCTGGGAAATTTCCAATCCTGCCATCAAGTGCACGAATTGTATGTCTGATGGATTTACTATTTAAAAACGATTCGGAATGCTGAATGTTTTGAAACTAAATTGGGTGGGCGACAGTTCTTATTGGCGCAGGATCACATGCAAATACGTCAGGCATTGTAACGTCTACTGATGATGATAGTAACTTCACTACACCAGGCATTGCAACGTCTGCTGATGATGACAGCAACATCTCTACGTCAGGCATTGTAACGTCTCCTGATGATGACAGTAACAACACAACACCAGGCATTGTAACGTCTACTGATGATGATAGTAACATCACTACGTCAGGCATTGCAACGTCTACTGATGATGATAGTAACATCACTACGTCAGGCATTGTAACGTCTAGGGATGATGACAGTAACAACACTACACCATGCATTGTAAGGTCTATTGATGATGACAGTAACATCACTACGTCAGGAATTGGATCGTCTACTGATGATGACAGTAACACCACTACACCAGGCATTGTAACGTCTACTGATGAAGATAGTAACATCACTACATCAGGCATTGTAACGTCTACTGATGATGATAGTAACATCACTACGTCAGGCATTGTAACGGCTAGGGATGAAGATAGTAACATCACTACGCCAGGCATTGTAACGTCTACTGATGATGATAGTAACATCACTACGTCAGACATTGTAACGTCTACTGATGAAGATAGTAACATCACTACATCAGGCATTGTAACGTCTACTGATGATGACAGTAACATCACTACGTCAGGCATTGTAACGTCTAGGGATGAAGATAGTAACATCACTACGCCAGGCATTGTAACGTCTACTGATGATGACAGTAACATCACTACGTCAGGCATTGTAACGTCTACTGATGATGATAGTAACATCACTACGTCAGGCATTGTAACGTCTACTGATGCTGATAGTAACATCACTACGTCAGGCATTGTAACGTCTACTGATGCTGATAGTAACATCACTACACCAGGCATTGTAACGTCTACTGATGATGATAGTAACATCACTACATCAGGCATTGTAACGTCTACTGATGATGATAGTAACATCACTACATTAGGCATTGTAACGTCTACTGATGATGATAGTAACATCACTACACCAGATATTGTAACGTCTACTGATGATGATAGTAACATCACTACATTAGGCATTGTAACGTCTACTGATGATGATAGTAACATCACTACATCAGGCATTGTAACGTCTACTGATGCTGATAGTAACATCACTACGTCAGACATTGTAACGTCTACTGATGATGATAGTAACATCACTACACCAGACATTGTAACGTCTACTGATGATGAAAGTAACATCACTACATTAGGCATTGTAACGTCTACTGATGATGATAGTAACATCACTACATCAGGCATTGTAACGTCTACTGATGATGATAGTAACATCACTACACCAGACATTGTAACGTCTACTGATGATGAAAGTAACATCACTACATTAGGCATTGCAACGGCTACTGATATTAACAGTAACATCACTACATCATGCATTGTATCGTCTACTGATGATGACAGTAACATCACTACGCCAGGCATTGTAACGTCTGCTGATGATGAAAGTAACACCACCACGTCAGGCATTGTAATGTCTACTGATGATGATAGTAACCTCACTACGTCAGGCATTGTAACGTCTACTGATGATGATAGTAACATCACTACGTCAGACATTGTAACGTCTACTGATGATGATAGTAACATCACTACATTAGGCATTGTAACGTCTTCTGATGATGACAGCAACATCACTACACCAGGCATTGTAACGTCTGCTGATGATGACAGTAACATCTCTACGTCAGGCATTGTAACGTCTACTGATGATGATAATAACATCACTACATCAGACATTGTAACGTCTACTGATGATGACAGTAACATCATTACGGCAGGCGTTGTAACCTCTACTGATAATGAAAGTAACATCACTGCGGCAGGCATTGTAACGGCTACTGATGATGATAGTAACATCACTACATCAGGCATCACTACGTCAGGCATTGTAACGTCTACTGATGATAACAGTAACATCACTACGTCAGGAATTGTTACATCTACTGATGATGACAGTAACATCACTACACCAGGCATTGTAACGTTTACTGATGAAGATAGTAACATCACTACACCAGGCATTGTAACGTCTACTGATGATGAATGTAACATCACTACGTCAGGCATTGCAACGTCTACTGATGATGATAGTAACATCACTACGTCAGGCATTGTAACGTCTACTGATGATGACAGTAACACCACTACACTAGGCATTGTAACGTCTGCTGATGATGATAGTAACATCACTACGTCAGACATTGTAACGTCTACTGATGATTACAGTAACATCACTATGTCCGGCATTGTAATGTCTACTGATGATGATAGTAACCTCACTACGTCAGACATTGTAACGTCTACTGATGATGATAGTAACCTCACTACGTCAGACATTGTAACGTCTACTGATGATGATAGTAACATCACTACGTCAGGAATTGTAGCGTCTAGGGATGATGACAGTAACAACACTACACCATGCATTGTAAGGTCTATTGATGATGACAGTAACATCACTACGTCAGGAATTGTATCGTCTACTGATAATGACAGTAACATCACTACACCAGGCATTGTAACGTCTACTGATGAAGATAGTAATATCACTACATCAGGCATTGTAACGTCTACTGATGATGACAGCAACATCACTGCGTCAGGCATTGTAACGTCTACTGATGATGACCGTAACATCACTACGTCAGGCATTGTAGCAACTACTGTTGATGACCGTAGCATCACTCCGCCAGGCATTGCAAGGTCTATGGATGATGGCAGTAATATTTCTGCGTCAGGAATTGCAACGTCTACTGATGATGATAGTAGCATCACTACGTCAGGCATTGTAACGTCTACTGATGATGATAGTAACATCACTACATCAGGCATTGTAACGTCTACTGATGATGATAGTAGCATCACTACGGCAGGCGTTGTAAGGTCTACTGATGATGATTGTAACATCACTACATCAGGCATTGTAACGTCTACTGATGATGATAGTAACATCACTACATCAGGCATTGTAACGTCTACTGATGATGATAGTAACATCACTACGGCAGGCATTGTACCGTCTACTGATGATGATAGTAACATCACCACGTTAGGGATTGTGACGTCTACTGATGATGATAGTAACATCACTACGTCAGGCATTGTAACGTCTACTGATGATGACAGTAACATCACTACGCCAGGCATTCTAACGTCTACTGATGATGATAGTAACATCTCTACGTCAGGCATTGCAACGTCTACTGATGATGATAGTAGCATCACTACACCAGGCATTGTCACGTCAACTGATGATGAATGTAACATCACTGCGTCAGGCATTGTATCGTCTACTGATGATGATAGTAACATCACTACGTCAGGCATTGTAACATCTACTGATGATGACAGTAACACCACTACACTAGGCATTGTAACGTCTGATGATGATGATAGTAACATCACTACGTCAGACATTGTAACGTCTACTGATGATGATAGTAACATCACTACATCAGGCATTGCAACGTCTACTGATGATGACAGTAACACCACTACGTCAGACATTGTAACGTCTACTGATGATTACAGTAACATCACTATGTCCGGCATTGTAACGTCTACTGATGATGATAGTAACCTCACTACGTCAGACATTGTAACGTCTATTGATGATGATAGTAACATCACTACGTCAGACATTGTAACGTCTACTGATGATGATAGTAACCTCACTACGTCAGGCATTGTAACGTCTACTGATGATGATAGTAACATCACTACGTCAGACATTGTAACGTCTACTGATGATGATAGTAACATCACTACGTCAGACATTGTAACGTCTACTGATGATGATAGTAACATCACTACGTCAGACATTGTAACGTCTACTGATGATGATTGTAACATCACTACGTCAGACATTGTAACGTCTACTGATGATGATAGTAACATCACTACGTCAGACATTGTAACGTCTACTGATGATGATAGTAACATCACTACATCAGGCATTGTAACGTCTACTGATGATGATAGTAACATCACTACATTAGGCATTGTAACGTCTACTGATGATGATAGTAACATCACTACACCAGATATTGTAACGTCTACTGATGATGATAGTAACACCACCACGTCAGGCATTGTAATGTCTACTGATGATGATAGTAACATCACTACATTAGGCATTGTAACGTCTTCTGATGATGACAGCAACATCACTACACCAGGCATTGTAACGTCTGCTGATGATGACAGTAACATCTCTACGTCAGGCATTGTAACGTCTACTGATGATGATAATAACATCACTACATCAGACATTGTAACGTCTACTGATGATGACAGTAACATCATTACGGCAGGCGTTGTAACCTCTACTGATAATGAAAGTAACATCACTGCGGCAGGCATTGTAACGGCTACTGATGATGATAGTAACATCACTACATCAGGCATCACTACGTCAGGCATTGTAACGTCTACTGATGATAACAGTAACATCACTACGTCAGGAATTGTTACATCTACTGATGATGACAGTAACATCACTACACCAGGCATTGTAACGTTTACTGATGAAGATAGTAACATCACTACACCAGGCATTGTAACGTCTACTGATGATGAATGTAACATCACTACGTCAGGCATTGCAACGTCTACTGATGATGATAGTAACATCACTACGTCAGGCATTGTAACGTCTACTGATGATGACAGTAACACCACTACACTAGGCATTGTAACGTCTGCTGATGATGATAGTAACATCACTACGTCAGACATTGTAACGTCTACTGATGATTACAGTAACATCACTATGTCCGGCATTGTAATGTCTACTGATGATGATAGTAACCTCACTACGTCAGACATTGTAACGTCTACTGATGATGATAGTAACCTCACTACGTCAGACATTGTAACGTCTACTGATGATGATAGTAACATCACTACGTCAGGAATTGTAGCGTCTAGGGATGATGACAGTAACAACACTACACCATGCATTGTAAGGTCTATTGATGATGACAGTAACATCACTACGTCAGGAATTGTATCGTCTACTGATAATGACAGTAACATCACTACACCAGGCATTGTAACGTCTACTGATGAAGATAGTAATATCACTACATCAGGCATTGTAACGTCTACTGATGATGACAGCAACATCACTGCGTCAGGCATTGTAACGTCTACTGATGATGACCGTAACATCACTACGTCAGGCATTGTAGCAACTACTGTTGATGACCGTAGCATCACTCCGCCAGGCATTGCAAGGTCTATGGATGATGGCAGTAATATTTCTGCGTCAGGAATTGCAACGTCTACTGATGATGATAGTAGCATCACTACGTCAGGCATTGTAACGTCTACTGATGATGATAGTAACATCACTACATCAGGCATTGTAACGTCTACTGATGATGATAGTAGCATCACTACGGCAGGCGTTGTAAGGTCTACTGATGATGATTGTAACATCACTACATCAGGCATTGTAACGTCTACTGATGATGATAGTAACATCACTACATCAGGCATTGTAATGTCTACTGATGATGATAGTAACATCACTACGGCAGGCATTGTACCGTCTACTGATGATGATAGTAACATCACCACGTTAGGGATTGTGACGTCTACTGATGATGATAGTAACATCACTACGTCAGGCATTGTAACGTCTACTGATGATGACAGTAACATCACTACGCCAGGCATTCTAACGTCTACTGATGATGATAGTAACATCTCTACGTCAGGCATTGCAACGTCTACTGATGATGATAGTAGCATCACTACACCAGGCATTGTCACGTCAACTGATGATGAATGTAACATCACTGCGTCAGGCATTGTATCGTCTACTGATGATGATAGTAACATCACTACGTCAGGCATTGTAACATCTACTGATGATGACAGTAACACCACTACACTAGGCATTGTAACGTCTGATGATGATGATAGTAACATCACTACGTCAGACATTGTAACGTCTACTGATGATGATAGTAACATCACTACATCAGGCATTGCAACGTCTACTGATGATGACAGTAACACCACTACGTCAGACATTGTAACGTCTACTGATGATTACAGTAACATCACTATGTCCGGCATTGTAACGTCTACTGATGATGATAGTAACCTCACTACGTCAGACATTGTAACGTCTATTGATGATGATAGTAACATCACTACGTCAGACATTGTAACGTCTACTGATGATGATAGTAACCTCACTACGTCAGGCATTGTAACGTCTACTGATGATGATAGTAACATCACTACGTCAGACATTGTAACGTCTACTGATGATGATAGTAACATCACTACGTCAGACATTGTAACGTCTACTGATGATGATAGTAACATCACTACGTCAGACATTGTAACGTCTACTGATGATGATTGTAACATCACTACGTCAGACATTGTAACGTCTACTGATGATGATAGTAACATCACTACGTCAGACATTGTAACGTCTACTGATGATGATAGTAACATCACTACATCAGGCATTGTAACGTCTACTGATGATGATAGTAACATCACTACATTAGGCATTGTAACGTCTACTGATGATGATAGTAACATCACTACACCAGATATTGTAACGTCTACTGATGATGATAGTAACATCACTACATTAGGCATTGTAACGTCTACTGATGATGATAGTAACATCACTACATCAGGCATTGTAACGTCTACTGATGCTGATAGTAACATCACTACGTCAGACATTGTAACGTCTACTGATGATGATAGTAACATCACTACACCAGACATTGTAACGTCTACTGATGATGAAAGTAACATCACTACATTAGGCATTGTAACGTCTACTGATGATGATAGTAACATCACTACATCAGGCATTGTAACGTCTACTGATGATGATAGTAACATCACTACACCAGACATTGTAACGTCTACTGATGATGAAAGTAACATCACTACATTAGGCATTGCAACGGCTACTGATATTAACAGTAACATCACTACATCATGCATTGTATAGTCTACTGTTGATGACAGTAACATCACTACGCCAGGCATTGTAACGTCTGCTGATGATGAAAGTAACACCACCACGTCAGGCATTGTAATGTCTACTGATGATGATAGTAACATCACTACATTAGGCATTGTAACGTCTTCTGATGATGACAGCAACATCACTACACCAGGCATTGTAACGTCTGCTGATGATGACAGTAACATCTCTACGTCAGGCATTGTAACGTCTACTGATGATGATGATAATAACATCACTACATCAGACATTGTAACGTCTACTGATGATGACAGTAACATCATTACGGCAGGCGTTGTAACCTCTACTGATAATGAAAGTAACATCACTGCGGCAGGCATTGTAACGGCTACTGATGATGATAGTAACATCACTACATCAGGCATCACTACGTCAGGCATTGTAACGTCTACTGATGATAACAGTAACATCACTACGTCAGGAATTGTTACATCTACTGATGATGACAGTAACATCACTACACCAGGCATTGTAACGTTTACTGATGAAGATAGTAACATCACTACACCAGGCATTGTAACGGCTACTGATGATGACAGTAACATCACTACACCAGGCATTGTAACGTTTACTGATGAAGATAGTAACATCACTACACCAGGCATTGTAACGTCTACTGATGATGAATGTAACATCACTACGTCAGGCATTGCAACGTCTACTGATGATGATAGTAACATCACTACGTCAGGCATTGTAACGTCTACTGATGATGACAGTAACACCACTACACTAGGCATTGTAACGTCTGCTGATGATGATAGTAACATCACTACGTCAGACATTGTAACGTCTACTGATGATTACAGTAACATCACTATGTCCGGCATTGTAATGTCTACTGATGATGATAGTAACCTCACTACGTCAGACATTGTAACGTCTACTGATGATGATAGTAACCTCACTACGTCAGACATTGTAACGTCTACTGATGATGATAGTAACATCACTACGTCAGGAATTGTAGCGTCTAGGGATGATGACAGTAACAACACTACACCATGCATTGTAAGGTCTATTGATGATGACAGTAACATCACTACGTCAGGAATTGTATCGTCTACTGATAATGACAGTAACATCACTACACCAGGCATTGTAACGTCTACTGATGAAGATAGTAATATCACTACATCAGGCATTGTAACGTCTACTGATGATGACAGCAACATCACTGCGTCAGGCATTGTAACGTCTACTGATGATGACCGTAACATCACTACGTCAGGCATTGTAGCAACTACTGTTGATGACCGTAGCATCACTCCGCCAGGCATTGCAAGGTCTATGGATGATGGCAGTAATATTTCTGCGTCAGGAATTGCAACGTCTACTGATGATGATAGTAGCATCACTACGTCAGGCATTGTAACGTCTACTGATGATGATAGTAACATCACTACATCAGGCATTGTAACGTCTACTGATGATGATAGTAGCATCACTACGGCAGGCGTTGTAAGGTCTACTGATGATGATTGTAACATCACTACATCAGGCATTGTAACGTCTACTGATGATGATAGTAACATCACTACATCAGGCATTGTAACGTCTACTGATGATGATAGTAACATCACTACGGCAGGCATTGTACCGTCTACTGATGATGATAGTAACATCACCACGTTAGGGATTGTGACGTCTACTGATGATGATAGTAACATCACTACGTCAGGCATTGTAACGTCTACTGATGATGACAGTAACATCACTACGCCAGGCATTCTAACGTCTACTGATGATGATAGTAACATCTCTACGTCAGGCATTGCAACGTCTACTGATGATGATAGTAGCATCACTACACCAGGCATTGTCACGTCAACTGATGATGAATGTAACATCACTGCGTCAGGCATTGTATCGTCTACTGATGATGATAGTAACATCACTACGTCAGGCATTGTAACATCTACTGATGATGACAGTAACACCACTACACTAGGCATTGTAACGTCTGATGATGATGATAGTAACATCACTACGTCAGACATTGTAACGTCTACTGATGATGATAGTAACATCACTACATCAGGCATTGCAACGTCTACTGATGATGACAGTAACACCACTACGTCAGACATTGTAACGTCTACTGATGATTACAGTAACATCACTATGTCCGGCATTGTAACGTCTACTGATGATGATAGTAACCTCACTACGTCAGACATTGTAACGTCTATTGATGATGATAGTAACATCACTACGTCAGACATTGTAACGTCTACTGATGATGATAGTAACCTCACTACGTCAGGCATTGTAACGTCTACTGATGATGATAGTAACATCACTACGTCAGACATTGTAACGTCTACTGATGATGATAGTAACATCACTACGTCAGACATTGTAACGTCTACTGATGATGATAGTAACATCACTACGTCAGACATTGTAACGTCTACTGATGATGATTGTAACATCACTACGTCAGACATTGTAACGTCTACTGATGATGATAGTAACATCACTACGTCAGACATTGTAACGTCTACTGATGATGATAGTAACATCACTACATCAGGCATTGTAACGTCTACTGATGATGATAGTAACATCACTACATTAGGCATTGTAACGTCTACTGATGATGATAGTAACATCACTACACCAGATATTGTAACGTCTACTGATGATGATAGTAACACCACCACGTCAGGCATTGTAATGTCTACTGATGATGATAGTAACATCACTACATTAGGCATTGTAACGTCTTCTGATGATGACAGCAACATCACTACACCAGGCATTGTAACGTCTGCTGATGATGACAGTAACATCTCTACGTCAGGCATTGTAACGTCTACTGATGATGATAATAACATCACTACATCAGACATTGTAACGTCTACTGATGATGACAGTAACATCATTACGGCAGGCGTTGTAACCTCTACTGATAATGAAAGTAACATCACTGCGGCAGGCATTGTAACGGCTACTGATGATGATAGTAACATCACTACATCAGGCATCACTACGTCAGGCATTGTAACGTCTACTGATGATAACAGTAACATCACTACGTCAGGAATTGTTACATCTACTGATGATGACAGTAACATCACTACACCAGGCATTGTAACGTTTACTGATGAAGATAGTAACATCACTACACCAGGCATTGTAACGTCTACTGATGATGAATGTAACATCACTACGTCAGGCATTGCAACGTCTACTGATGATGATAGTAACATCACTACGTCAGGCATTGTAACGTCTACTGATGATGACAGTAACACCACTACACTAGGCATTGTAACGTCTGCTGATGATGATAGTAACATCACTACGTCAGACATTGTAACGTCTACTGATGATTACAGTAACATCACTATGTCCGGCATTGTAATGTCTACTGATGATGATAGTAACCTCACTACGTCAGACATTGTAACGTCTACTGATGATGATAGTAACCTCACTACGTCAGACATTGTAACGTCTACTGATGATGATAGTAACATCACTACGTCAGGAATTGTAGCGTCTAGGGATGATGACAGTAACAACACTACACCATGCATTGTAAGGTCTATTGATGATGACAGTAACATCACTACGTCAGGAATTGTATCGTCTACTGATAATGACAGTAACATCACTACACCAGGCATTGTAACGTCTACTGATGAAGATAGTAATATCACTACATCAGGCATTGTAACGTCTACTGATGATGACAGCAACATCACTGCGTCAGGCATTGTAACGTCTACTGATGATGACCGTAACATCACTACGTCAGGCATTGTAGCAACTACTGTTGATGACCGTAGCATCACTCCGCCAGGCATTGCAAGGTCTATGGATGATGGCAGTAATATTTCTGCGTCAGGAATTGCAACGTCTACTGATGATGATAGTAGCATCACTACGTCAGGCATTGTAACGTCTACTGATGATGATAGTAACATCACTACATCAGGCATTGTAACGTCTACTGATGATGATAGTAGCATCACTACGGCAGGCGTTGTAAGGTCTACTGATGATGATTGTAACATCACTACATCAGGCATTGTAACGTCTACTGATGATGATAGTAACATCACTACATCAGGCATTGTAATGTCTACTGATGATGATAGTAACATCACTACGGCAGGCATTGTACCGTCTACTGATGATGATAGTAACATCACCACGTTAGGGATTGTGACGTCTACTGATGATGATAGTAACATCACTACGTCAGGCATTGTAACGTCTACTGATGATGACAGTAACATCACTACGCCAGGCATTCTAACGTCTACTGATGATGATAGTAACATCTCTACGTCAGGCATTGCAACGTCTACTGATGATGATAGTAGCATCACTACACCAGGCATTGTCACGTCAACTGATGATGAATGTAACATCACTGCGTCAGGCATTGTATCGTCTACTGATGATGATAGTAACATCACTACGTCAGGCATTGTAACATCTACTGATGATGACAGTAACACCACTACACTAGGCATTGTAACGTCTGATGATGATGATAGTAACATCACTACGTCAGACATTGTAACGTCTACTGATGATGATAGTAACATCACTACATCAGGCATTGCAACGTCTACTGATGATGACAGTAACACCACTACGTCAGACATTGTAACGTCTACT
Source organism: Chaetoderma sp. LZ-2023a (assembly GCA_034401795.1). Taxonomy (NCBI): domain Eukaryota; kingdom Metazoa; phylum Mollusca; class Caudofoveata; order Chaetodermatida; family Chaetodermatidae; genus Chaetoderma; species Chaetoderma sp. LZ-2023a. The sequence goes on from CM067372.1 coordinate 57,655,311, forward strand.
GATGATTACAGTAACATCACTATGTCCGGCATTGTAACGTCTACTGATGATGATAGTAACCTCACTACGTCAGACATTGTAACGTCTATTGATGATGATAGTAACATCACTACGTCAGACATTGTAACGTCTACTGATGATGATAGTAACCTCACTACGTCAGGCATTGTAACGTCTACTGATGATGATAGTAACATCACTACGTCAGACATTGTAACGTCTACTGATGATGATAGTAACATCACTACGTCAGACATTGTAACGTCTACTGATGATGATAGTAACATCACTACGTCAGACATTGTAACGTCTACTGATGATGATTGTAACATCACTACGTCAGACATTGTAACGTCTACTGATGATGATAGTAACATCACTACGTCAGACATTGTAACGTCTACTGATGATGATAGTAACATCACTACATCAGGCATTGTAACGTCTACTGATGATGATAGTAACATCACTACATTAGGCATTGTAACGTCTACTGATGATGATAGTAACATCACTACACCAGATATTGTAACGTCTACTGATGATGATAGTAACATCACTACATTAGGCATTGTAACGTCTACTGATGATGATAGTAACATCACTACATCAGGCATTGTAACGTCTACTGATGCTGATAGTAACATCACTACGTCAGACATTGTAACGTCTACTGATGATGATAGTAACATCACTACACCAGACATTGTAACGTCTACTGATGATGAAAGTAACATCACTACATTAGGCATTGTAACGTCTACTGATGATGATAGTAACATCACTACATCAGGCATTGTAACGTCTACTGATGATGATAGTAACATCACTACACCAGACATTGTAACGTCTACTGATGATGAAAGTAACATCACTACATTAGGCATTGCAACGGCTACTGATATTAACAGTAACATCACTACATCATGCATTGTATAGTCTACTGTTGATGACAGTAACATCACTACGCCAGGCATTGTAACGTCTGCTGATGATGAAAGTAACACCACCACGTCAGGCATTGTAATGTCTACTGATGATGATAGTAACATCACTACATTAGGCATTGTAATGTCTTCTGATGATGACAGCAACATCACTACACCAGGCATTGTAACGTCTGCTGATGATGACAGTAACATCTCTACGTCAGGCATTGTAACGTCTACTGATGATGATGATAATAACATCACTACATCAGACATTGTAACGTCTACTGATGATGACAGTAACATCATTACGGCAGGCGTTGTAACCTCTACTGATAATGAAAGTAACATCACTGCGGCAGGCATTGTAACGGCTACTGATGATGATAGTAACATCACTACATCAGGCATCACTACGTCAGGCATTGTAACGTCTACTGATGATAACAGTAACATCCCTACGTCAGGAATTGTTACATCTACTGATGATGACAGTAACATCACTACACCAGGCATTGTAACGTTTACTGATGAAGATAGTAACATCACTACACCAGGCATTGTAACGGCTACTGATGATGAATGTAACATCACTACGTCAGGCATTGCAACGTCTACTGATGATGATAGTAACATCACTACGTCAGGCATTGTAACGTCTACTGATGATGACAGTAACACCACTACACTAGGCATTGTAACGTCTGCTGATGATGATAGTAACATCACTACGTCAGACATTGTAACGTCTACTGATGATTACAGTAACATCACTATGTCCGGCATTGTAATGTCTACTGATGATGATAGTAACCTCACTACGTCAGACATTGTAACGTCTACTGATGATGATAGTAACCTCACTACGTCAGACATTGTAACGTCTACTGATGATGATAGTAACATCACTACGTCAGGAATTGTAGCGTCTAGGGATGATGACAGTAACAACACTACACCATGCATTGTAAGGTCTATTGATGATGACAGTAACATCACTACGTCAGGAATTGTATCGTCTACTGATAATGACAGTAACATCACTACACCAGGCATTGTAACGTCTACTGATGAAGATAGTAATATCACTACATCAGGCATTGTAACGTCTACTGATGATGACAGCAACATCACTGCGTCAGGCATTGTAACGTCTACTGATGATGACCGTAACATCACTACGTCAGGCATTGTAGCAACTACTGTTGATGACCGTAGCATCACTCCGCCAGGCATTGCAAGGTCTATGGATGATGGCAGTAATATTTCTGCGTCAGGAATTGCAACGTCTACTGATGATGATAGTAGCATCACTACGTCAGGCATTGTAACGTCTACTGATGATGATAGTAACATCACTACATCAGGCATTGTAACGTCTACTGATGATGATAGTAGCATAACTACGGCAGGCGTTGTAAGGTCTACTGATGATGATAGTAACATCACTACATCAGGCATTGTAACGTCTACTGATGATGATAGTAACATCACTACATCAGGCATTGTAACGTCTACTGATGATGATAGTAACATCACTACGGCAGGCATTGTACCGTCTACTGATGATGATAGTAACATCACCACGTTAGGGATTGTGACGTCTACTGATGATGATAGTAACATCACTACGTCAGGCATTGTAACGTCTACTGATGATGACAGTAACATCACTACGCCAGGCATTCTAACGTCTACTGATGATGATAGTAACATCTCTACGTCAGGCATTGCAACGTCTACTGATGATGATAGTAGCATCACTACACCAGGCATTGTCACGTCAACTGATGATGAATGTAACATCACTGCGTCAGGCATTGTATCGTCTACTGATGATGATAGTAACATCACTACGTCAGGCATTGTAACATCTACTGATGATGACAGTAACACCACTACACTAGGCATTGTAACGTCTGATGATGATGATAGTAACATCACTACGTCAGACATTGTAACGTCTACTGATGATGATAGTAACATCACTACATCAGGCATTGCAACGTCTACTGATGATGACAGTAACACCACTACGTCAGACATTGTAACGTCTACTGATGATTACAGTAACATCACTATGTCCGGCATTGTAACGTCTACTGATGATGATAGTAACCTCACTACGTCAGACATTGTAACGTCTATTGATGATGATAGTAACATCACTACGTCAGACATTGTAACGTCTACTGATGATGATAGTAACCTCACTACGTCAGGCATTGTAACGTCTACTGATGATGATAGTAACATCACTACGTCAGACATTGTAACGTCTACTGATGATGATAGTAACATCACTATGTCAGACATTGTAACGTCTACTGATGATGATAGTAACATCACTACGTCAGACATTGTAACGTCTACTGATGATGATTGTAACATCACTACGTCAGACATTGTAACGTCTACTGATGATGATAGTAACATCACTACGTCAGACATTGTAACGTCTACTGATGATGATAGTAACATCACTACGGCAGGCATTGTAACGTCTACTGATGATGATAGTAACATCACTACGTCAGAAATTGTAACGTCTACTGATGATGATAGTATCATCACTACGTCAGACATTGTAACGTCTACTGATGATGATAGTAACATCACTACGTCAGACATTGTAACGTCTACTGATGATGATAGTAACATCACTACGGCATGCATTGTAACGTCTACTGATGATGATAGTAACATCACTACGTCCGACATTGTAACGTCTACTGATGATGATAGTAACATCACTACGGCATGCATTGTAACGTCTACTGATGATGATAGTAACATCACTGCGTTAGGCATTGTAACGTCTATTGATGATGATAGTAACATCACTACGTTAGGCATTGTATCGTCTACTGATGATGATAGTAACATCACTACGTCAGGCATTGTAACATCTACTGATGATGACAGTAACACCACTACACTAGGCATTGTAACGTCTACTGATGATGACTGTAACATCACTACGTCAGGCATTGTAACGTCTACTGATGATGATAGTAGCAGCATCACTACACCAGGCATTGTCACGTCCACTGATGATGAATGCAACATCACTGCGTCAGGCATTGTATCGTCTACTGATGATGATAGTAACATCACTACGTCAGGCATTGTAACATCTACTAATGATGACAGTAACACCACTACGCCAGGCATTGTAACGTCTGCTGATGATGATAGTAACATCACTACGTCAGGCATTGCAACGTCTACTGATGATGCTAGTAACATCACTACATCAGGCATTGTAACGTCTACAGATGATGACAGTAACATATCTACGGCCTGTTCGGTTAAATTTTAGGTTAAGTAATAGTATTTAACAGCTTACCTTGGAATTCGGATTCAGGGATCAAAGTAAATAAATCGATCTCAACACGTGCAAAGCCTTGGCTGAGCTTAACTACTAGAAATGGGCCATCTATCGGTGCGCTAGTCTTTGAACCCGCCACTAACCACCCAGGCCAGGGAAAGTCGAACAAAGGTGATCATTATGTTATTTACCGATAGATTGCATGTTGCACAGACATACAGATAAGTATGGGAGCGGGGAAGCAACATGTCACAGTAGATCCGTCGAACAGTAGCATGAAGTTATGAACCCACGCGCGGGATCCTGTATAGAACTTAATTACGTTAGCGGTAGGGTATTGGATAATCGACATCTCCTGACTGGACGCTGTGTGGAGAATTATTCCTTTCAATTGTATCTGTACTAGGACTAAAGTTTCATTAGTTTATATTGAATTAGCATTTTCAGTTATGTTAAGTTACTGTCTATGAGTGAAAGCATATGCGTTCTCCAAACAATGCTGGAATATTGTTTTCTTTTGGAAGACAAGTGACCATTGATTAGGTTGCTTGCAATGGTAGCGAACGTGTCACGGATGAATGGCCGCGTGAACAGAATACTCAACCAAGTCGATTCAATATACACATGGACGTGTACCATGACTTGAAATGTGCGATTCTATTGGGTAAATTTATGCACGCGGTGCCACATTGTGTCTAACCTCGCTAAGATAACTCACTGTCCTGTTTACCATTAGCAGAGAACTAGTGCTCAGTTTGAACCTTTTTGCAGATTGCATATTTAAGCAAAAAAAAATTCAATCTCTGTCTCCAAGGCGTTAACAATGCGTGTTATTGAATATTAGAGTTAAGGATTAATATGCCCCTAAATACATCATGGTTCGTAGGTGCACTATGAAACTGACAGAGAGAAGTTTATATTCCCCATATCATCATCATCATCATCATTTTACGAGGCATAAGCCATTGGCTTGTTATCGCCTCTGGAGTTGTGTTGGTATTGTATTACTAGTGCTTGTACTTTGTTGAGTCACAATTGTTTATTTGTTTGGTTGGCATTATTCATTGACATTAATCAGGACCCTGGTGGACTTTGGGAGATGCTGTGGGGCAGATGGGTTTATCCCCGCGTCAGCTGCGGTGTGCCACATACGCTCATGGTTACACCCTTCTGCGCCTAGTATTTGGGTATATTTCTAGATTGTCTTATTATTATATATCCACTAGTTGGTTATGTCATGATCGTATATTATGTCATTTAGGTGCATATCTAGTTTTGATTTAAACACGCTGAGCGTGGGTGCCTCGACCACAACAGAAGGGACATGTGTTAATAATTCGGCTTGGGAAAAATGCCTACGAATTTCTTTTCTGCGGCGTTTAGTGTTGAGCTTGAATGTGTGACCTCTAGTACGTGTGTTACTTGATCGGTCAAAGAATGTGTTTTTGTCAATGTTGTAATCATCCTGGGTAAATTTGTATGTTTCGATTAAGTCTCCTCTAAGCCTTCTGTATTTTAGTGACATGGGATTCAAAGCCTTTAACCTGTCTGTGTAGCAGTAGTTTATCAAATGGTGAACAGGTTTAGTGGCTCTGCGCTGGACCCTTTCGATTATACAAGATTGTCTTTTAAAACGAGTAGACCATATGCAGTTATAGTATTCCAAAATTGGCCGGACTAGTGATTTGAATAACAGGGTAAGCGTGTTTTCATCTATGTAATTGGAAGTTCTGTTAATTAGACCAACTATGCTGTTAGCCTTTGATACAGTTGCATTTATATGGGTATCGAAGGAGAGGTTTTCATCTATGTGTACGCCAAGATCTTTTTCACTTGTGGACGGTATGATTTCAATGGTTTGTGACTGGCGTATAGTGCCCGTCATATAATACTGGGTCCTAGGATTATTTGAACCAAAATGTATTACATGTGTTTGTCTATATTAAAGTGTAGCTGTCAAATCTGAGACCAATTACATACATCATCTATATTATCCTGAAGTTTTACGGTGTTAGGGTTACCAAACAGTTTTGTATCATCTGCAAAGATCTTACAATGACAGGTTACGGAATCGGGTAGATCGATTATATACAAAAGGAAAAGTGTAGGTCCCAAAACACTGCCTTGAGGCACACCACTAGTGATGGCTGTCCAGTCGGATGTTGCTTCGTTGATCTTTACACACTGTTTTCTTCCGGTTAGAACTATGGGCACGGGTTAACAAATGATTCACGGTGAAGGACGATACAAACCATTAGACCATCTATCCGGATTTATCTGAAAAAACTTGGACTTTTTACCATGCCTCTGGATTTCCTGACATCTTGTCCAATATCCTTATTTATTTAACCCACGTCTAAAATCTTTGTTTGCAATATCTATTTATATTTATATCAATATATTGTGTGCTATATATCTTTGTTGAATTAGCAATATTCATAAAATGTTACCCGTTTCGGAAGATATCCAATATTCTGACGCATTGTGATTAAAACGATAAAAAACATATTCAATGCTTATAAATAAATCAATTAAATTATATGTGTTCGCCTTTGCAATTTGCAATAGACAAGTTATAGTTTAAATTAATTATTTGCATTTCCGTATGCTCGCATATAGGCCTATGCAGACACTGCAAGAGACAGATCGCGCGCTCTCACACTATGCACAAGACGGGCAAACCGCACGTCAAAGCCGATTTTCCGGACAAAAAATCATGACGAGCTGGTCGCTCTGCATCATAAACAAATTCAGCAAGAGCAATCAGACCTCGTTCTCTACCTGTTGTCACATTTCTGTTGAATTCCGGATATTCCGAATATTTTCGTGTCCTGATACAACAGTTCCTGTGCTAAGAATCGAATCAGGGGCGTTTCAGAGATATCTATAGATCCGGAATTTGTACCGACAGCATCAGGGATTTTAAATCCGTATCACAGTCAATCTACCAATCCTATATGATGGTAACGTCATTTTGGGTGCTAAAATTTGAGCTACATTTGATCTGTAGTTTCTGACATACGTCTCCAGACGGACAGACAGACGGACAAACTGACGGACGGACGGCCGACGGATGGACGGACAGAGAGATAGACGCACGGACTGACGGGCGGGCGGGCGGACGGGCTGGCTGGCAGGCAGGAAGACAGGCAGGCAGGCAGGCAGGCAGGCAGGCAGGCAGGCAGGCAGGCAGGAAGGCAGGCGGGCAGGCAGGCAGGCAGGCAGGCGCGTATACAGCCAGGAATCAAATATTGCCTTCACCTGACGGGCGAGGGTAATAAGATAGATAAGACGAGTTTTGACGAATATCCAATATTAGCTAACTGCATTTGTACCGGCTTTTGATAAACACTATTGAATTAGCCTAGATTGTAGATGGTAAATGGATATCTGTAGACATCAATATCCGTTCCAATATTTCTGTTTCCCCCCGCGCCATCATCGAGCAACACAGTTCATTTCAGTTCCGACAATTACCCGTACAGGAAACAGTCCATTCGTCCAGCGTGAGCGAGTCCCTCAGAATAGAATCCAATTATACGTTCAGATAAACACTTTTCCCCAGAGATGAGGAAGTCAAAGCAAAATGTCAAAGAGACTATTTTCAACCTATTTTTATTAGTAAGTAAGTAAGTAAGTAAGTAAGTAAGTAAGTAAGTAAGTAATTAATTAAGTAAGTAAGTAAGTAAGTAAGTAAGTAAGTAAGTAAGTAAGTAAGTAAGTAAGTAAGTAAGTAAGTAAGTAAGTAAGTAAGTAAGTAAGTAATTAAGTAAGTAAGTAAGTAAGTAAGTAAGTAAGTAAGTAAGTAAGTAACGATCTTGCCTTCCCGCTCTGCTCCACATACAGAGGATCGGTGTGAGTGGGCGTATGTTAGTACGATGTCCTCGAAGGTATCTAGGTACACCTAGGTGGACTGGAGCAAAGCGAAGAGAAGCGCCTTGCTCAAGGACACAACGCGCCAGCCCGATGGGAGGAGAACGGTTAATGGCCACCCTTTCGGTTAACCACTAGGCGACTACACTTCTACTAAATAATAACGGTACGCATGACGTTTCATAAAAATCGATAATGGATTAGTATTTTTTCCGGAAACTGCATGGCTAGTTCGCTGCATGTGAACGCTGATTGATGGGTGAGTGCTTACAACTTAGTTAGGCTATAGCTTAAGGTTAGGCTATGGCGTTTATAATTGTAATCTCTTGCCTCGAGTAATAGGACATTTAGTTATATCAGATTCAGCCTGATTATGACGTCCAGAAGTGACCGTGGCATCTTTTGTACATATGTCATCATTTCGTTTGTGAAAAATATTTGAGAGAGACAAGGGTTACGTTTTGACGCATTGACTAAGTCATTGATTTAGTGACTTGGTTTGTCAAGATTGACTAGGAAACCAATGACGATTAATAGCTGTAATGTTGTGTCACTGTTCTGAAACCATACGCGTTCTAAATTACATTAACTAGTGAATATTTTGATCGTATTTAGAATTATGTCATTCTATTAACTTGTAAAATTTTGAAAATTGTAAATCAGTAACTAGGAACCAATATTAAAACTCGGGTAATGGGTTTTGCGACTGAGGCAGAAAATCGTTCATGACCGAAACATGAAAATGCAAAAAACAGGAGCCAAGTCAGAATTTACTGACCCGGTTACCGGCCAGTCGTCAACACGTACTCACAATTATTTGCGACTTTTTGCGAATATTCACATCACGAGAAGAGAAAAAATGATTTATCATGGCCATTTTATGTGTGAAGTTTTAGTCCAAAATTGAAGTAGGCCTAAAACTGACGGATTTGATAAACATAGGCCTACTAGCAAAAGTAGACTCACAAACATACGCACAAAATAATCCTTAAATGTTTCAAATTTCTTCCAACCATTTGTCCAAGCTAGAAGTAGAACTGTTGGATTTGACGCGCAGACACACGCACGCACGCACGCACGCACGCATTGTCGTTTCTTATGGAGAATATTTCAATAATTTCATCAGTCAATAATATTTCTCAATTAAATTAAATTTCCTTTCAAATTACACAGCCTGTGGTATTACATAATATGCCTCTAATTCTTGAAACTGCTAAATACATCACTTTCACAGCTATTACTCCCACTATTGCCGCCTCCAACACGACCAGCGCTTCTGAGACCAACACCACCAGGAGTGCTCAGACAACAGAATAGCGGATCCAGTGTGGAACTCATTTGACGGATAATTAAATTGGCAAAGTATTTTTCCCTAAACGTGCTCGGTTGGTCAATTCGCTTTGCGGGGTCCTTAGTGACAGACAGTCACCCTGGCAGACAGAGAAATATACACAGCCCATTTCTAAAAAACCGAATGAAGTCTCTAATAGTGTGTTTGCGGTATGTCTGACTGACGTATATAGTCAAATGAGCATTCACACACCAGACGGAAATTAAGATAAATGCCTTTTAAAGTTGATAAACAGTGGTCATTGTGGATACAATGATATACCAAGCTATTAAAGCACAAGTGTGGACTTTTGGGCAGGGACTTAAAGGGATATTATACAATATGGTATTTTGTTCTGAGCAATTATGCAGGTCCATCCACACGTTTATTTCCAAATCATTAATGACTGTTTAAGGACATAGCAGGAACTTGTGTTGAGTTACCTTCGTATATATGGTGAGGAATGGAGTAGTATCATATTATCATTATTCCCAAGCAATTTGGCAGCATGAGGTTTATGCGATATCTTCTCTGCCAAGATTCGTCTGTAGTTGCGTGATTGTTAGTCGCGTCAGTTAATCTGATTGTCAACCTATAGACATCAAACATTAAAGCTAATTCATCTTTCCAGAGTATCCATCTATCATCTGACGTCATATGACGCCATAATCATCTAGGCGGCGTGTATGATGACGTCATAATCATGAAGTCATACATGATTCTATATGGCCCGTCTTTAACTCTTAATAGTCCGACACGGTGTACAAATTGTATGTCTCTGCGCATCCAGTCGAATTAGTTTCACAATATTCAACAACTTACCTGCATAGGTTTCTGGAAATTGGTAGTTAAGGAGTTCAGAGATCGATCGATCCCAGCACGGACGTGGTGTGGTTGGAGTTTATATTGAGATGGGCGGGGCATAGCTAAAAGTGGAAAAGGTTCATTGAGTGAATGCAAGATAGAGAAAGAACTGCACATGAGTTTCGAGAGACAATAGGTTATAGATCTTTAAGTTTCATATACAAAATTACGGGCATAATATGCATCTAGTAGGTCAATGCTCATATTTAAAGATTGACTCATATAATTTAGTGAGCCAACAGATTCGTGCAGATTTTAGGGGTAATTGTTCACTTCGTGGTAAAAGCACCAAATTTGGCACAAATGTAGGTACTGAGGTACTGAAAAAAATTAGAAGTGGACCTAAGAAAAAAAACCTCTTGGTTTTAGTAAATAAGGTACTATAGGCCAGGAAAGACATATTTTTACAAAATTTTCACTGATATGACAGGCGTGATAAAGAGCCAGTCATATCATTGCAATGTTTTCAAGAATACATTGTCCCCTTCCGACAACTGATCGTTTAAAATGCTCAGAGTTATTTCCCTTGGTCTAAGTAACCATTAACAACTTAAAATAAACAGATTTGGCTACCACCACAAATTTGAAAACATCAGAGTTGGCGTTAATTTGAAAAGTTAAAAATGATTTCAACTATTATGCGATTGCTTGAATCGTCTGATTGCTCAATTTTTTCAGAGAACATGTTCCAGGTGTCATAAAGATGGATCTGCTAAATATTCTGAAAACCATTTGACTGAAGGTTATAGAGGGCTAAGCTACCAGCAACATTCAGTAAAATTGTTCCTAAATTATTTAACAGCATGTCTTCTTTCTAATTGGAATTGTTGGTTGGTGCCTTACAGCAATCAGACATTTAAATTTCCATCCAACGAAGAAGTTGCAAAGGTTTTTCAGTTAGACTTATTGCTCCACCATTTCCTTTAACACACTTGTTATTTTGTTCATGTGTATGGTCTAGCGGGATTGCAGAGAAAGTGTGATGTTTTGTGCACAACGAAATTTCCTTTCTCAAATTCCTCCGAGTTTTGGTTGCAAATTCTAATGACCCAATACTTGAACTGTGGACTTACAGCTTCTCTGCGTGTTCGCCAACTCTCAAACTCTGGAATATCTGCGTGATGACCAAGCTGTTCAACATGGTTCTTGTATGATTTTTTCATGAGCATATGGAGAGCACATGCTGTCACCTGATGTACATGTCTGGTTCTTGATACATGCGAGGCCTTAAGAAAGGAATCAACCATTCCTACTGATGCAATGCTAGCTTGTACTATATAATTTGTCCATCCACTATCTTCGAGCCAATTCCCTACAACTGTCCATGCTGCCATTTCTATGTGCAACCCTTCCAACATTGCAACTAGGTGCTGCTCTCCATAGGGATCAATTAAGTTCCATTGAATAAGTTTGGCAATCGCAAAAAGTGGTTGGTCAAATGCTATCACAGAAATTTGAACAGGGTTGAGGAAACATACAACGTTTTTCACTACATCAATTGCATGCTGTGTCATAGCTACCGATTGTGCATGTTCTTAAAAAATGGCAATCAAGAACTGACATCCAAAGCAGGGCGTTGCACTAACTTAAGCTGCTGTGCATGAAAAGCTGCCCATGACAGATTCTGGTCTTCCGAATTATCGTCTTCAACATCAGTTCTTACATGATGTAGCCATGTGCGTTCGGTGTCGATGGCTGCTTGTAACGTCAGCAAGCTGCTGACAATTTGTCCTTGTATTGGAGGTACCGGTGGAGTTTTACTGCACAACGAAACAGGTGGTACTGTAGCTCGCCGGGTAGTGTCGGGTCGTTCCGGTGTATCATGTCGACTTTCCGCACCGCAAGTGCACGACGAGTGATGACGCTGGTTAGCATCCGGTCTCGGGGTGACAGACCTTGTACGAGACTGCCCTGCGGGAAACAAAACCGGCTCCTAAGGCAGGTGGAACTCAATTGTTCTTGTGGGGCCGTGCGACCATTGTCGCGAACAGTAAACACAACTGTCTCATCCCACGAATTTGTGTCACCAGTATGCCTGTCCATAGCAATTTCGCGATCTATGGACTTACACGATTTGATTTGGTGACCTAAAAATATAAGTCTATACAATGAGTTTACCTAAACAATTAAAAATATGCTAGATAAAACTACAATAAGAGCATACGAAAATACGAGACATAGATACAAGTAGATGAACTTCTAAACATGGGTCTCCCGGAGGTACCACACAGACCCGTAGGTCCACAGAAGTATCCCCGCAAGGGAGGCTCCCGTACACGAGACGTAACTATTTAACTTATTATAAGTTATTATAACTCTAAGCTGAAAGGAAGAAGGTTAAATCAGACGAAAAGTGATGTGCCTCACGCAGGCACTACTCCTAGTGCTAGTTTGGGTGAGGAGTATTATCCTGGCGTGGACTGTCGTCGCTGAATCCTTGCGAGAGGCAAGTGCCTCGCGTGGGCCGCCATCTCGGGAATGTCGCCACTGCTTAAAGTGGGAGAAGAGTAGTAGGCAAAAATGGGCCCACTCTAATATTTCTATCAAAATGCTTTTAGAGAGAAAAGACCATACCTAGTGAGATTATGACTATAGGGGTGCGTACTGTTTTACGTGAAGACGGGACGGGGAATTCCCGATGGATTCCCTCGTTACCGTCTTATGTGATTCTAGGTATGCTGAATTAGTGGTTGCCGCTTTATTTATGCGGGCCTTCTGCTTTGCTTAATTCATGTTAGTTGTTTTCAGAACAAGAATTATTTTAGGCCACAACTGGCTGATATCTACCTAGCTTTTAGACACGACTGTCATGGAGAACTGATGCCCTAAGACATCAATACTAAAGACAGCGCTCATACATGTTACGTAGCAAGATCTCCGAACTGGATAAGAATCCGGACATCCCGCCCCGTAACCACATAAAACATTACAAGACATGGGTTACATTTCACGAAAGCATTATTAGGCCATTGTTCTATCGTTATGGTTGGGGTAAGTGAGACGAATAGCCATCGCAAATGTCCTTCCCGCAAGGGCATGGCAGATCTAAATATCATGCCCAGACATTTTAATGGAATTCGGTGGGGGTACGTATCTCGCCCGTCACCGGGTCCTATGGAACTAACCATTTTACCTTTCATTAGGTTTATACACAAGTTGCCCAGTTTTGCACTGCGGTGCGGGAGGATTGTTCAATAAATAAAATAATAATTAATACATATGTTTTCGCAGTGCTTTCCTACATTGGCTTAAAGTACTAACTGCTAAGTATCCGAAGATACGCGGGGAGGTGTATGTGACACCACACCCTGGCCATCACTGCTCGGAAACACCAATAGTTTCCCAGAGTCGGATCAGCCCATGGTGCGGATAGGGACATCCAAACAATTAAGAAGCCACAAGGCTGAGTGGAGCATGAAGAGAGACAAAGTCTTACTTATGAGTCTTACCGGAGTGTGGGGCTAGATTATCACACTACCAGAAGAGAAGAAGAATATATTACACAGTATGTAATGAAGACAGTGTCTCTAATCGTTTTGAACCTATCCTATCGAGCTGAATATAAAAGGTTAGTCGGTAGCATGCCAGGCTAGACCGAGTTATAGCACGGACAGCGACCCCAATGAAAAAGTGTTGGTGGCGGGAGTATGTGCTGCATATATAAGTGTTGCTCTATAGTGTTTCCTACGTGCACTGCAGTCCTATATTTTCTATAAATAAGCAAACCATATGAACGGATGGCCACTAGCCATATATATATATATATATATATATACATAATCTAACCAGAACAAACAATACGGTGTCAAATGATTAAGATATATGTATCTTAGTAAAGGTTAACGAACCTACTATAGTGTGGTTAGCAACACATTGAGGCAAATGATAATGATTATCGGCAAATATAGAAATAATAACTATCGGTCCTAAGACCATTACGGTTCCTTGTAGTCATCGGATCGTTTTTTGGGGATACAATATAATTAACAAAACCTATATAGGGAAATAATTAAACTGTGAAGTATAGTTACTTGAATACTTGGTAGTCATTCCTAAGTTAGGCTACCGTGTTTCTGAAATTGAGACGTAGATCCGTAGTCGACATGAGATGATCTGCTCTCCAGAAGCGGGAAAGTTCCCGCCAGCTGTTGTCCGCAAACAAGACTTCCGCACGAAGACTCATGGCGGGAGGAGTACATCGCTTAGTGCTGTAGGCCTAATAGAATGTCTAACGAGCAGTCAGTAAAAGATACGATAGTACTATGCGGTGAAGAAAGTTCCCGTACACCGATGGCACAGATGGAAGGTGTAAACAACCCGTCACAAGCGGGGGTTGTCAGACGCAAATGAAGATACAAAACAAAGCTTCACAGTGCATGGTATGTCAACCAACTCTGAAGACGCACCCGGCAGAGTTTACTTGCTGCGGTCGAAAGTCAAAAGAACCGACATTGGCGATTGAAATACCACTTCTAGTCATGGCCGGCAGATCCGGCGAGTCATCCATCAAAGAACATCCTGCCTCTACATCTGTAGACTCACATATTCAGGCCGTAAAGGCCTCACCGCAAATTTGTGTTCCGAAGGAGATGTTGAAATTCGTGAACAGTAAATAGAAAGTTCCAAATTGCTCCCGTAAGTAGGGAGTCTACACAATTGCTTTTACTGCGGTGGGTTGGCTACTGGTAGCTACGGGAACGCGACGGAAACTGAAGTCATATGCGTAATATATGTCGATCGTAGCTAGTACAGCTCCAACCTGTTCGGTCCCTGGCTGAGGATGCGCTCGATCACTGGATCGCTTCTCCTTTTATACTCCTTGTGACGTCACAGGCGCAGGCTCTATCCAATCATCGTTCGAGCAACAGCCAATCAGCGCACAGCTAATAATAGCGCAGTCGAACGTTCTAGAACATTCTAGAAATTTTGCGTCCACGTGGTTATGACGTCACGGCAATATTTTGAAGATAATCATGAAGCGTTTTTCCTGGATAACTTAGTGATTTCTCAACCGATTTTGAAATGGTTTACAGATTTAGAAAGCCTGTTGAATTCGGGTCTTGATTAATGGCTGATTTAACGGGAAGATGTAATCAATAAGGATCACAGGGTACCATCTCGGTACACTAAAAGCACCATCCTATCTAGGTCGTAACTACGTGCTCCATATGCACAGCGTCCTGGTGCGCGCATGCGCATCATGCGCTTTAATGAACTTAGCCGTTTTTCGACATGCTATCTCTCCCATAGGCCTATATACGCCTATAGCTCTACCCAGAGTGGCGTGTTCAGGAAACGAATCCAGGACGGGCGGGGCTTACCCATCTTAGCTGGTACGGCTGGTATCTGACCGGTCGATCCGAACTACACCACACAAGAATACTGCTCTGGCAACGGTGCCAGTGTCTTTCTGTTAGTAACAATGCTATCCGTGACCATGGGTTCTCTGTCACTTCCACTGACAACCGAATTTGGGTACTGAACTAACGATATTTCAGTACCATGAAGGGTTCTTTGGGCGGTGTTCGAACTGGTGTTATGGTCAATATTGTCCACTACCCCAGTTGTGAAGATACCATGATGAATCTTTACTAGGCATACAACATTTTCTGCTTCAAACTGCGCAGTCACAATGATCTCCATGTTTGTTGAATAATCCATTATCCTGTCATAGGAAACAGACAGACCGAGGCTATAAAGGTTATCAATGATACCCCGCTTCCTTATTTCTGCATGCACGAGAATACCTAGATAAACTGGTAGTGGAGGCTCACATTCTATAGTATGATAGATTTCTTCTGATCCATCACAGCGACAATGGTTTGAGTTAAATTTCAGTGATTGTGCAATGGGCAGTGATGCCTGCGCGTTAATCGGGTTGCTTGACTGAGTTTAGATATTTGGGCCGCCAAGAATCATACTAACTAAAGTGTTGAGTGTTTGTAGTTCAGAGTCCTGTTGGCGTTTCCTTTCAAATGTTCCATTTATTGCTGCTTTACTATTGAAAATGTCTCTATGAATAATACTGGCGGCTTGAGAAAATATTACCGCTTCATTGTCAAAGTCACAGTTACATGCTTTCTGAAGAGCTAATACGATGTCTGAATTAAATACCAGTAAGACGTTGCTTCCCTGCTTGTGAGCATGAATATCTGGGCTATGTTCAAGGATTATAGTTTTCAAGATTCAAGATTCAATAATTCTAAATAAACAATATTCATGAGTCATACCCAGTTGTCCGCCGAAGGCATTGCCTATTGTTATGGCAGACACCTTACACACATATATACAGGTATATATAAATGAGACAAAACAGAACGTACATAAACAATTATAAATTCAGACATTACATTTACTACTTCCTTATTATTCCCTTTGACCCACATAAACAGTATAAATTTAAAAAAGGAAATATGTCAATTCGCGGATTAAGCGAAGACCACCCTCGCCCCCCCCCCCCATGGAGAGTTCACCACTGCAATGACCGGTTCTGTTATCAAGCCAGTCACTCCAGTGGAAAAACTCCAGAAGTGGGCCTCTCTTAGTCTGCGAACCAACATATACTACTGCAGGAGCCAATTTTAGTTGGCCTGGGTGTGAAAAAGTTAATCACCTGGATTATTATTATTATTATTATTATTATTATTATTATTATTATTATTGTTATTATTATTATTATTATTTTTAGTTTCATAAATACGGGTTTTATAGTTTGCAATACATATGGGTGGTAAATAAGGACAAGACAGTTAACGTAGCAAACAAGCACAGAACATAGTAAAGTTCAATAATAGACATGGATCTCTATGATTATAGATACGACAATAAACATTTAAAATCTTTTGGTAATTTTGTTTATAATGATGATAGACTATTTACTGGTTGCTGGCTAATGGGGAGCATCCTTGGACAAGGGAGGGGGAGGGGTGGGGATGGAGGAGAGGGGTGCTCATTCTCCTACTCGTCCTGTAGGATCCAATTATGCACGAGTATAAAACAGCATTTTATCCTTGTTTTGTAGACGAGTCAGGCCACTTTTGAGCTGCACTGCATGAATTAGATAGTACTAGTATGTGTTAATCAAGTAGGTTATTTTTAATTGTTTTCTTGCATAATTTTGTTGATAGAATTTTCTCACGTGTTTCCTGTTTTGTTTTGTTCCATAACTTAGTGGCTGCAAATGATATTCGGTGTTTTCCTATGTCTGTCCGTGTGTATAGTTCATGTAGTTTGTGTCTGCTAGTGTTATGTTGGTGGATGTTAATATTGTTTATAAAGAAGGAGGCTATAGACTTGAGTAAAGTGTTGTGGTGGAAGTCTTTGACAATAGTTAGCATTTGAGATTTTCCTATGTTCGTGAGTTTAAATAATTTTTCTGCTTTGAACATGTTTTGGCCCTCTGCTGGTCTAGAAAATAGTTTGATGCTCTTTTTCTGGAGACTTTGAATTTTGGATATTTTGTTTTTGTAGGTGTTAGTCCAAACAGCATTGCAGTAAGTGCGGTGCGGGAGGATCAAGGTGTTGTACAGTGTTTTAACCGTGTCATGTGCCATATATGGTTTTAGTCCTTGGGTGACACCTATTCCTCTTGCTACTTTTGCAGTAACTGCTTCAATTTGTTTGGACCAGGTCAAGTTTTTATCTAAATATACTCCTAGGAACTTTGCATAATATACAATTTTCGAACCTCTTTATTTATTAATTGTCTAGATTTTGAAAACAACATATAGTTTGTTTTATCCACATTTAATGATAATTTATTTAATGAAAACCAGTTAGTTATTTCTTCTATTTCCTTATTTACGTTTTGTATAATGCAACTTTGTCTTCGTCAGAGCAAAAGGCATTGGTGTCATCAGCAAACAGTATTAGTGACATGTGTTTGCATATGTTAGGTAGGTCGTTCATATACAAGAGGAATAGCAGAGGGCCAAGGATGGACACCTGACGGACACGGGACACCGCAAGTTAGTCTCCTGTTTTCAGAGCAACTTGCATTGAGTTGCACACATTGTGTTCTGTCAATTAGATAGCTTTCAAACCAGATGTGTGCGCTTCCACGGATTCCGTAACAGGCACGTTTTTCTGATAGGATTTTGTGATTGATAGTGTAGAAAGCTTTTGAAAGGTAAACAAAATGCCTATTATGCGCTTTTTCTTTTCAATTGAGACTATTATTTTTTCTGTCATTTCAAGTAGTGCTAGCATTGTTGAATGTTTTTCACGGAATCCGTATTGTGATGTATAGAGGATTGACATTTTATCTAAGTAGCTGATAAACCGATTGCACATAAGTCGTTCAATTAATTTAGAGAAAAGTGGAAGTATTGAGACAGGTCTATAGTTTGTGAAGTTAGATGAATCTTTTGCTTTGTATATAGGTGTTACTCGTGCTGCTTTTAATTTTGATGGAAATATGCCCTGAATGAAAGATAAGTTACAGATGTGGTTAAGGGGTATTGGTAGCGCTAGCATGCAGTGTTTGAAAATACTCCACTTGAAACCATCCAAGCCAACACTTTGCAGGGTTTAGTTTGTTAAGAATGCTGAAAACTTCTTCATCGGTGACTGGGTTAGCGAAAAAGAGGATTGATAGTCGACTGTGAGATAATCACAATATTTACTAGAGGATATTGATTTGATTTTACCGAAAAGTGTTGGACTTATATTAACAAAATAATCATTGAATCATGTTGCAATTTCTAAATCATCGGCTATTATTTTGTTATTATAAAGAAATTGTGTTTGTTGCGCTTTGCGGTTATTTTTATTCAAAAGTCATTTAATTATTTTCCATGTTTCATTTATGTCATTCTTGCATTGTTCAAATTTGCCATGGTCCAAGTTGTTTCTGGTTTTCTTGAATTTCAGTTCATTATGCTTTGTTTGACATTTGATAAACGTTTTTCAATATTGACCTGATTTATTTCTCTGCATTTAATTTTTTCATATTTTAATGGCTTTGTGCAGGTTAGCTGTCTTTCGAAAAGAAAAATTGGTAGGTGATCTGATGTGTCAATGTCAATGACTTAAATTACTGTTATTGCTGAATATATTATCAATAATTGTGTCCGAAACATCACCTGTTCTAGTCGGGTTTGTTATGGATTGGGTAGAATGAATGAGCATTTAGTAAGTTTATAAAATTTTGTGTATGAAAGCAAGTTTGTCTCCTCAGGTCAATATTGTAGTCACCCATGAGGTAGACAGTTTTGTTTTCCTTTTGAATAGTTTCCAAATGTTTTCCTAATAGTTCAATAAAATGTTCCTTATCGCCTTTACGTGATTTATAAATTGTACCTACAATTTTGTCTTTTCCTTTCGGTGTTTGAATTTCGATAAACAGTGTTTGAATCTGTTCTTCAATATTAGAAAGGTCATCTCGCTCAATGAATTGGATATTTTCTTTAATATACACGCCTACACCACCTCCCTGGCCTGTGGCTTTGTGCTTTTCAACAAATGTGTAATTCCTTATATTAATAAGGTTAGTAGGTGAATTTGCGTGTATAAATGTCTCTGTAATTCCAATAATTCCAAATTCACGTTCACTCATATCTAGGAGACCATGTAACTTGTCGATGTTCCCCATGAGGGATTGCACGTTGATAAATAGAAGTGAGAAGGCATTGTGTTCTTTGTTTCCTATTAAGTTGTCATTGAATGCTTTTGGGAGGATGTATTCACAGGTTGGTGCAGATATATTTAGATCATTTCTAGTGTCAGTATGGTTAAACTGTGATAGGATTAATTCGAATGGGTTTAGCGTGGATTTTTCGTCGTCAGTAGCCTCAGTGGTAGTAGAGTCATAGTATGGATTTCTAACTGCCAGCGTGAAGTCTGTAGTGTCATTGTAATGATAATAAGGGAGAAGTGACTTGTTGCAGTTGGTACACCACCCGCAGGTGCCGTCAGCTTCGAGGTTACGATAGTCAGATGTTGTTAGTTTGGAGCAACCTAGATGAATCCATGTGCTACATAAGTCACATAGTAGTGCTCTCTGATTATTCTTGACAGGTTTCCTACAGAATGAGCAAGGGAATTTAGCGGACATGTGCCAGGTTAGTGGGAATATGGACAGGGAGGAAATAAGGCAAGGGAGCTACTGCAGAGAGGGAGGTTATTGGGGGCCATTTGGAGGACTGAAAATGAGTAGTGTTGACTTGCGCTGCTATATCTGCACCAAGTTGATTCAACATTGATGTGTACATTGTGGCATGAGCTACATCAGATGTTGTACATGTTTCTTTTATATATGTTACTAGCTCATCTAATACGATTCCGCTATAAAGCCTAGAATCTGTACTTTCTTAGACATTTGCCGGAGTGTTCCTAGCTGCCTTAGTGTATACGAATATCAAACATTTGGAAATGATAAACGACTTTCTGTGATATCAAATCTCCAGCTTTAAGCTTAGCAAGTAGGACCGTGTCTTGCAGTTCAAGTGCACATTTGCGTCTATCTATGTTGAATGTTGATGCGTCAAATCAAATACACGCAATTTTGACCTACATCGTTTTGCCATTTGGCCATTCGTCGTAGGAATGTTTCTGATATTCCATCACCATCATTTAATTGATCCATATCAAGAGGCAATGGCACACTTTCAAGAGCAGCGAATCGCTCAATGTTGTTTACTAGTGCCCTTTACCCCAACCCAAAATCAAGATCTCATCTCAGATTCCAGTCTATTGGAGTCACGCTTGGACACTGACTAGGTTCTATTGGGTCTACTATTTTGCAATATTTCGACATGTCTATATAATAGTCTCTCTATACACTGATGCAACACGTGGAAATTATCGCAATCAGCAAAATAATAATAATACTGGTTTACTCAAATCAGAGATCAAAAGAATTTTTATTTATTTCTTTTATTTTTTTATTCACGCTGTGAAGTGTTAGGTTTAGGGTTAGAAATGTTGCTGGCTTACTGCTTGCGTAAATACATGTACATTTGTTGTAATTCTTCGAGCAGACGACAATTTAAGCATGTTTAACACTTACATGTATATATACGTGGTGCTTTTGACAAACTATATTTTCTTTTGGCATTTGTTTTGAAAATTACCCCGGTCCATGTATTATCTAAATTGTTACAACAACAGGAATGCCCAGCATCGGTGGAGGTGGGGAGGGGTGGGTGTAATCAGTTTCATACAGTACACTTTAGTCAATGAAGATGTGTGTATGAGAAAATAAACATTTAATGGCAATATACAATACTTTTCAAATTTTCACATCTATTCGAGCAAAAATGTACTAAAACGCCATAAACACATTGGTGAAAAAGCAAACATTGGTTTTTGGTTTTACAAATCCCCAAAAGAATCCCCAAAAGATTTTACGAAAATACATAGTGTATCCTGGTATAATGTCAATATTCATATATTTTATAGTTGAAAAGTTCAAAATAACCGCCATCTTGAAAATATCGACCATTTTGAATCTTTCAGTTTGGGTCCACTTATCCTTTCATTCAGTAGGCCAATACCCATATTTCCCAAAAGGTGAACACTTATTTCACCAATCTGCTGGACTATAGGAACTTGATCGTAAGTGAGCTCTCAGATTAATGAACCGGGTATCCGGTGTCAGTGGTTTTGGTTAAAGCTATCGTGCTATTTGGTGACAACTGTATTATTTTTAAAACAATTTGACAGATATTCTTGCTGCTATAAGCCGCAATAACTCTCGACCAACTTGCTTTACAGATAACTAGCCTAGCACGCTGCAAACTATCGACTCGACGAGCACGGCTCAACTAAAATGTATTACCTGTATGTAAAGGGGAATTTTGAAGTCATAACTTGATGGTAAATGGGCATGTGTAGACATCAATATACGTCCCACTATTTCTGTCGGCCTCGTAGGCTCACTTGATCCGCCCGGTTCTCCCTAGTTCTGACACTTGCGCATAGAATAAACGGTATATTCGTCCAGCGTTTATACATCATGTGCTGTCATATTCTTTTCGAAAAATATTTGAGAGTGTCACAGGGTACATGTTACCACATTAGCATTACTTTTCTGACTTGGTTTGTCAACAGTGACCAGGAATCATGACGCTAACACCGGTTTGATGCGAACTGGCGACGGTTGATGGCTCAAAGCTTGTGTCAATGTTCTGAACGAATAAACATTCAAAATTGCATTAGCTAGCACATATTTTGAGTGTATTTCGAATTATGCGTCAAATACAGTCTAAATAATTCTCACACGTTGCCATCTCTAAAATATTGATGAGATGTCGTCATTAGCTGTCAAATTCTGAAATTTATGAACCTGTAAAAACTAACCAAGATTAAATCTCGGCTGTTTGTGCGTGTGACCGAGTCAGACAATCAGTCATGACCGGAACACGAAAATGCAAAAACAACCCAAATAAAAAAGGCGCAAAGTCAGGATTTACTGAACTGGTCAATCGCCAAAACGTACCCATACTGAATTGCGACTTTTCGCGAAAACTAACAATCTGAGAATAGAAAAAAATGTTTCTACATCGATCTTGTATGTGTGAATTCTTAGTCCAGGATTGATTTGATTAATATGTAGTATGTTGCAGTTTTGGATGACACGACAACATTAAAGCCACTCCCGCTTGTTACCTTCTGCTCTATCTCGCTAACATTGCACTCAAGTGTAACACTCCATAATTTTGTCGGCCAGAGACAGAGCAAGATTCATACAAGGTCCAGAGAAGCGGCCTGTGTGGAACAGTGATGATTATTTTCAATCCACTTGAGGTTTACTCTGCTTAGAAGATCAGTAGCATGGCGTCTTCTGTGAGAACTCTAGTATGCATGCGGTGACAAAATGTCTTTCAGGGATCTGCGTCTATGTACTGCTGATCTAAATCCGCCATTAGCAAGTTATTCTGACACTGTGCTTCCTATGTTCTACTACTTAATAAGGTGTAATGTGTGCATTTCGTTGATAGAATACCATCGTTGTCACGTGCGGTGTCAGGAGTCTCCTCAATTTTATCATCCGTATCTACAGCGTCTTGCACAAATTCGCCAAGATTAATGTTTGAGGGAACAATAATGCTACCTTCTTTTTGTTTTTCCAAATGATGGTCTGCAATAGATGTCTCAGTTCACCCTAATTCGTCATAGGAAAGGAAATTGCTCTACTCTATTTAAGGCGTTAACAACAGTTTTATAGCCAGTCCTGTGATGAACTACTATCGCAAGGACCACGTGTTTTGGTGTTTTAACTTTAGACGTACAAAATAGAATGACAAATTGACAAATTATGTCTATGGATGTTTGGATGCTCAGAATTCGACCTTCTACAATCAAAGAAACTATCAACACAATGTTCTTCCGAGGGCCATCGCAAAGCATATAGAGGTTATTTGGGATTATTCCCTCAGCTAAATCTGAAGTTATTTGGCCACTGTCAATCTGTTGAGTTATATGGAACACTTTGCATGTTTAGGTCATACCCTATTAAACGATTTGCGTGATAAAGAGTGGTTAGGTTTTCACACGATGTCTCCTCTACTGAGACTAACGAGATGGGCATGTGCAATATTAGAGACATAAAGGCTCTCGTTTAGGCTTGCAGCAACACTAATTACATCACCTATGGTTATATAGGATTACTTTATTCTGCGGCTGTAGTAGTAGAAACATCCTACAGCTGCAAGCAGTCCTTCTTCGCTTTTGCCCACTTTGTCTTGTCCTCAGCCGAAATACTTAGCTTCCTCCAGTCCATCCTTGACTTGAGTGTAACGAGCCCTGCTTTCCTGAGGTCACCCCGTAGCACGCTTAGTAGATTTATGCAATGACGTCCTCTCCTGGCTTTGTATTTGCTGCCTCCGAGTAAGGCGAATTCCAAGGCTTTCTGTGCTGATGTCTCCTCTGGCATCCTTAGCACATGGCCAACATGGACCATCTTTACTGCGCGACCTTTACAGACAGCGGCGACGTATTACGCATCTTGCATAGTCCATCATTGGAAATTATGCTGTCTGTCCATCGGTGTCCAGTGATGGTGCGTAGGTGTAACCTATGGTTACCAAACTGCTAAATACCATAGTGGATTTACTTTTGTCTTGCGATGTATGAAATGTCACACTATCACCATGGTGATTCACTAAATGTTTTCGTTAGGCTTTTCCTCATGATAGGCATCCGTATTTTCCCCGGAGATCAGTATTTTATTAGCACTTATATTGGTTTAAGAGGGTTAAGAATCCAAGTACTCAATCAGTTCTTATATCCCAGTCTATATTTTGAATTAATGCATCGAATGCGTCATTAAACACAGAATCCATCAAGACACTAGTTGTAATAGATCCATGTAGGCCTATATGATTTGGAAAGTTCGTTTTACGAGCTAATGGACATCTCCAGTTTTAGCTATGTGCCGCCCATCTTTATCTATGCTCCACCTACACGACGCTCGTGTTGGGATCTATCGATCTCTGAACTCCCTGACTACCAAATTCCAGAAAACGATGCAGGTAAGCTGTTGAATAATTTGAAACTGGTTTGACTGGGCGCTGTAGCTGCGTATGCTGATTAAATAGCAAACACATACAATGCGTACAACGTGTTGGACTATTAAGCGTTAAAAACGGACTATTTTGATTAATTCATGACGTCATGATTATGACGTCAGCATACATGTCATATAGTTGATTATGACGTCATATGATGGATAGATAAACTAGAAATGTGACTTTACTTAGACCCCCTGGATTATATTTAGTTTTAGCTCTATCAGGTCTTCTCAATTAAATCGTATTGTTGATTTAAACATACTCTCTAGACCATCAGGCGTTACATGATAAGTGTGCCTGTCACACTTATAACTTTGTTTCTGACATATATCTCACACATTCCAGTCAACTGAAGATCGTGTAGCCATCTTATGTGTTTCAGGCGCAATGTTCATTTGTGAATCTGTAGTAGATGGTCCTGGGTCACAGATTCTGTTGTCATGGTGTATTAACAGTGTTTTATTCGTTTAAGATTTGTAACATTTCATGCCAATATACTTTTTTTACAGGCAGGATATCCCTGTCAGAATGGTGTCTATGTAAAATGTCGTCCTTTAAGACTGTTGTTGTATTACAAAACTTGATAATTTCATTCGCTTCCCTTGGCAGAATAAACATTGGGCCCTGTCCTGCATTGACGTTTACTGCTGCGAAGTGGTTTCACAAGGCTCGGGTCCTCAAGTTAATGCATTGATGCCATTTGTTAAGTCACGTTTACATTTAGTCCAAGTTCTCTGATTCCATCCTATGGCAATTCTGATATGGCGGGTGACCGGGCCTATCAGAATCGGCATCGGGTGGAGTCAGAGAACTTGGACTAGTTTACATTATTATCTGAATGATAAGAGAAATAAATGTGAGAAATAGCCAACATCACATAGTGATATTAGTACAAAAGCTATTCCATTCAAAACAACGACTTACTATGTGTACAATAAGTCCGCGTCTACTACAGAAAGATGCATCCAATGAATTGCATTCCTCCATCGACAGTCCAGCAATAAAATAAATATATAGTCTTAGATTCTAACAAGAGGTTGACAGTAAATCTATGACGGAAAATGCTTGTAAAATGCCGACAACATATAAAATGGTTGAAAATATTTTTATGCACAGACAGACAGATATATGGACAGTCAGATGGACAAACAATGCATAAAAGAGTCAGAATAATGACGCATCTGACTGACAACAAGTTTTATGCAACAGCCATAGCTAATAATAATAATAATAATAATAATAATAATAATAATAATTATTATTATTATTATTATTATTATTATTATTATTATTATTATTATTATTATTATTATTATTGTAAACCTCATTACCTAAGTAAAAGGGCAGATTATTTTTAATGTCCGTGACATAGTTCACAATCTGCCACAGTTTAGTTGATGCCACCCCCTTAAATAATGTGTGCAAATTTCAGCCTTAGTGATACCATTCAAAGTATAAGTATAAGTAAGAACTGACAGATTTGACACACACAATAACCAAATAAATGCTACCATCATAATCACGTGATTATGCCTTGTATAGCTGTCTATGACGGAAAATGCTTGTAAAATGCCGACAACATATAAAATTGTTGAAAATATTTTTATGCACAGACAGACAGATATATGGACAGTCAGATGGACAAACAATACATAAAAGAGTCAGAATAATGACGCATCTGACTGACAACAAGTTTTATGCAACAGCCGTAGCTAATAATAATAATAATAATAATAATAATAATAATAATAATAATAATAATTATTATTATTATTATTATTATTATTATTATTGTAAACCTCATTACCTAAGTAAAAGGGCAGATTATTTTAAATGTCCGTGACATAGTTCACAATCTGCCACAGTTTAGTTGATGCCACCCCCTTAAATAATGTGTGCAAATTTCAGCCTTAGTGATACCATTCAAGGTAGAAGTATAAGTAAGAACTGACAGATTTGACACACACAATAACCAAATAAATGCTACCATCATAATCACGTGATTATGCCTTGTATAGCTGTCTTTGAATTTAGATCTCATACAGGAACCATCATCACATGTTACACTAGCTATTTAGGAGATAGATTATGTCATAGATACATTGTGCATACTATTTTAATAGCTAACTGCGGTGTACTGCGGTGTATTTTGTGCGTCTATAAAGGCTGTCATTATTTACTATTTAGTTAATGAGGAAAAATATCAACCGTCCGTATCAGTTTATACGATCATTCGTTTCGGTACACTCTACTTTGACTGAAATCTGTTGTTGCCTTGCGACACACGCACACGTACACGTGATCAAGCTAAGCGTGAACCGTCAATAATTCTGTCACTCAATAAAATCTCATATAATAAATTTCCATCCAAATTACGCAGCCTGTGGTATTACATAATATGCCACGAATTCTTGAAAAACATCACAAACCCCACCATTACGCCCAATTATCGCTACTTCAAACAACCACATTCTCCCAGAATTACTAAGCTTTCTAATACCAGCATCAACAGTAGTAGCCTACTCACACAGCCAACTAGCGGAGCCAGTGTGGAACTGATTTGGAAACTTAATAAAATGGTGATGGACAATCAAATTGTTAAAGCATTTTCTTCCAAGCATGGTCGAATGCTCAATTCTCTCTGTGGGGAGCTTCATGACAGACATACATCCGGGCAGACAGCGCGTTATGCATACCCCATTTCATTTTATTACACAAAACAGATAAAGGAATGAATTCTCTAACAGTGTTTTTGACAAGGTGTCGTTGCGAGGATAGTAGAATATCTAGAGTAAATATGCGCTTACTTTTTCCAGTAGCGATTTGTATTATGCACTTATTGGCGGAGTCATATTTACATAAGATATCATAAACAGCAGAGGGTGATGCCACTAACGGCGCGGGAATTTTAATATCCAGCAGGTCTGCTACAGTCTTCTGACTGCATCCTTTGGTTAATCGCTGCACGAGGAAGACGCCTATTTATTTCTTCAGGTCGTAGTCGTTAGATAGTATTATTTCACCTTTTGAATCACGATGTCCATATCTCAGTTCTATGGAATGCGAAATGGGAAAATATTCAAAGGAAAAAATTCAAGTACAAAGATCCAAAATTAGCATTCAGCACAAATAATTTCTTATACGAAGATCCAAAATTTACACACAAAACAAAGAATTTCATATACCAAGATCCAAAATTAGGTTTCAAAATAAACAATTTCGCATAAAGATAACACATTTCATTTCAAGATAACAAAATGTCATTCAAAACATTTGATCTTTGGTCAAACTCGTAATTTCATACTTACAAATTTACACCAGTGCGCTAGTTATCCGTCGCATAAAACAATATATCAAAACAAAACGTCATTCAAGACCACAAATATATATGCAAAACTTCACATATACTAACAAAACGTTACATAATTTCAAGATGTATGTGACCAGAAAAACACACATAATCAGTAGTAGGACCTACTGCTGGCGTAAACGTGCAAAATATCTACCAATCCCGCGATTCCGATTACGCTCTTATTCATTGTTTACTTTCAAATAATGTTTCGTAATCTGACGACACACGCTTTCCTGAAAGATATAAATAAATTTGGAACTTTTCAATATTTTTGATGTAATTTAATGATCCTGTATACAAATTCTGACCCCGTCACACATATTTGTTATTATTTGTTGTTTTTTCTGGAAACTGGTGTGAGCGGAAGAGTTTCTCAATTTAGGAAAACATTATATTTATGAAACAATCTTATTGGAAAGGACACAGAAAATAAATGTGTCTAGACAGTTCGTCGACAACAGACAAGATACTAGCGCCACTACGATCGGCGATCGAAAGCATGAAAGGGATACACGCCGGGACGACAGAAACCAATCTAAACATAAAGCCGTAGCTTCGTGCTATGCCGAGAATACGCTATCTCACCCCCGTTAGCGTAGGCGATCTCGCGAGAACACGAATGGACAGAAACCTCTCAAGATTATATCACGACATCAAACAAGTTGCATAATAATATTTTTGCTTATACAAGATCAGCGATGAATTCACCTTTCCAAAGTACCCACCCATCATATGACGTCATAATGAACTGCGCGATGTGTACAACGACATCGTAATGAATGACGTCGATAAGTACGTCACCAACGCATATTTGAAGACGGTCTATGCGTTGTTGTACAAATTGTTTGCTTTTACTATTTAATAAATATTCTGTTGGTGTAGAAAGGTTAAAGGTCGTTGTGGTCTTGGAGGAAAACTTATTTTTTTTCAATAGTTGGACACATGCTTCTTTATTACGACTGTGAATAACACATGACACCTAGGAGTCAAAATGTCAAAGGTCAAGGTCACGGTTTCCTTGCTAAAACTTAGTGTTTATCATTTGTACTATCATTTTACATTTAGCTCAAGTTAGCAGTTTATATCTCATGTTTCGTTAAGCATACATGGCTCACATTCAGACACAATATTCCTTATAATGACATGGCATAACACAGTCACATTGGCATCAAAAGGTCATGGTCAGTATGATAGTGACAAAACTCAAAGTTTTTTCAACAATAAAATTGTGCTTTTACCTCAGCTTAGCAATTCATATCTCATGTTGTGTTAATAATGATGCACCCAAACTTGGGCACTTGCTAGCGTCAAAAGTTCAAAAGTCATGATAATTGATAAGTGTATTGGTATTATGTTTGAAGTCAAGCTTCATAGTTCATTCCAAAGTCAAGCGTCGCATTGCAACCACATTTCTGGTTTATATTTGTGGCATTTATAATTCGTATCTTCTTGGATAATGAGTAGTCGTTGTATAATATTCAATTGGTGTTAAAATCCGAGTATTGATCCACTGGATGAAAGGTATTGAACGATAATTTACGATCTTGAATTAAGATATTCTGTATCTTGACCGATAGTTTGCTATCTTGACGCAAACACTGTCATTTTAATTGTTACTTTTGGATCTTGGTAGGCATATGTGAAATTATTTGTTTTGAATATTTTCCTCTTTGACATTCCATACAGTTACAAAGCAATCACACAGTCAAACAATCGGTTATTTTGAGAGGGATAGCACGATTCCAGTCAAACTTCCCAACGGAAGTGCCCTTGTATGGTAAATAATTTCTCGCTTCTGATGTCTGCACTGTTCACGAGTTACATCTATGATATAATCTGCACTTCCTTAATCAGATTATGCCAGTATGGTCAAAACAATTTTGAATGTTGTAAATTATCAACAATTTAGTATTATTGTCTTGGTAACAGGATCTAATAACCAATTAAAATACGTCAGTAATACAGATTCAACCGATGGATGGGTCTTAATATATGAGGTGCATTCATAAGGTTTTCACCTAACTATGAAGGTATCTAGATATCTGCTATGTATGTACTGTTCTTGCTTCGGTGGTGTGGTGAAAACGAGTGTGGGCTATGATTTTTGGCTCTTTCGCCAGTTGTGGGGTTCGCCGTAGGTGTTTCATGGATTTCACACATGCTATCTTTAAAACTACTGCATCTATAAACATACATATATGTTGGGTTAAATATGCTAGCAAAAATTAGAAATAATTCTGCCTTTCACCAATATGCATGCCCCAAGACAAATTATTTGTTTTAAATACATATTTTGCGTAGTTTGGCACTGTTTGCGGCTAAATATAGACCTTTACTGATATAATTATTCATTAAATGAAAATGAGCTTTTAAAAATGGGCCTACATGCTAAATAGTCTAGTTATCTTACATCGGGACACCATTGTATGTGATTGAATGCAATAATAAAGTATAATTTTAACAAAAGCGACTAACACGTCTTACCCTGTCTCGCGTCGCTTCTTCTCCGACGTGAAAATCTCCTCTGATAGCAATTTTGGGCAATCATTGTGGATAAAAGATATACCAAGCTGTAAAAATAATACCGGACAAGTGTGCACCTTGGGCAGAGACGTAAAGAGATATAATAGAATATGATATTTTGTTCTGAGCAATTATGCAGCGTCTGTCTATACGTTTATTTCCAAATAAT
This sequence comes from Chaetoderma sp. LZ-2023a, assembly GCA_034401795.1. Taxonomy (NCBI): domain Eukaryota; kingdom Metazoa; phylum Mollusca; class Caudofoveata; order Chaetodermatida; family Chaetodermatidae; genus Chaetoderma; species Chaetoderma sp. LZ-2023a. The sequence goes on from CM067372.1 coordinate 57,686,195, forward strand.
TAACGATTGTTTCGGGAAGAATTGAGTAATTTCACGTTATCATTATTCCCAAGCAATTTGGCAACATGAGGCTGAGCTAGGTTTACGCGATATCTTCTCAGTTAAGAGTAGTCTGTAGTTGTGTGATTGTTAGTCGCGTCCGCTAATCTAATTGTCAACCTATAGGCATAAAACATAAAGCTGATTGAATATATGCTAGATAGACACGGAGTTGCGCATGTATTCGTCAGATGCGCGCTATCGATATTGGGCACACGCTCTTCAGTAGTCAAACGATCACATCCTGAAGACGAAATGTTTCTGAAACATGTACATCCAGATTATATCTCTAGTGTTACATGACTGTCTTAAAAGATCGTAGTTCATAGTATGCGTAGGTAAACTATTTTGCTAGGATGAGGGTTACGGGTATAAGGACTAGCTTAATTACGTATCTTTCCATTTAAATGCCAGAACCATACTCATTGAAGACTCATCTGTACATCTGTACATAATGCAATTATTGCCTTACCAAAAGTCACATTAATTGATGAAGTTAAGCTGGACATGTTTCTAGTTCTGACAAATACTCTCTATTTGTGTTGTCAGCCAATAATCAAATTTTACTATGAAGCCATAACCCACTTCAGGCACCTCATTGTCAAGCGTTATCTTGAAATATACTGACATTCATCCACCGCTGCTTGACAATCTATTAATAATAATAATAATAATAATAATAATAATAAAAATAATAATGGGAGCGCATTATACACATGCGACTAAGGTATATGACTAGAGTCAACATCACAAGACACGGATTCTGAACATGTATCAAGCATTATACATGCAAATGAGGCTATCTGTAGCTCAACAAAAACCTGTACACAGTCGGATGCTTAAAAATAATTAATGCCAATTGCCTGATTATTATTTGATGGAAATGTTACTTTACATCTAAGACATACACAGTTATATACTATGGTATAGCAATGCTAATGTGATTGCAACACATTATAGGATATTTTTATTGCACTTGTTTGATAGATCTAATGTCATACGGATAGTTTACCTATATTATTCTTACATAAATGCCGGTAGAACCGACTATGAGATCTGTCAGATGTCATGGATAATTACATTTAATTTCTGGTTTGATGCCAGCTCATAAACTACATCGCTCAGATATTAATTGACATGGACCATGCATTGTACACTTTTTTGTAAATTAGACTATAGGGCAATGCTCAAGAACTTGATTAACCTTTGCACGCTAAAATATTACTTAATGAGTTCTGAGAGACATTTCCTGATAGATCTTTTAATTGTATATACAGAATCACGTGTATAAATGCATCTAGTCAGTCAATACTAGTATTTGAACATATAAATGCTGGAACTTGATCGTAAGTGAGCTCTCAGATTAATGAGCCATATTCGCGCTGCCAGTAGTTTGGCTAAATCGTCTTTGATCAACGAGTTATTGAGTAAGTGGTTTGTATTATTTTGTTCGTTTAGAGATCAGTCATTTTCAATATATGGTTTATTTCCTCAGAGCTATGCTTCAATGAATTTAGTCATAAATGAATGGATGGATGGACAAATGGATGGATGGATGGTGGATAGGCAGACAGAAAAAGACATGAATCCAATGCCCTCTTCCGCTTACAGGGAGGGAGCAATAAGATTATGTGTTCTGAGGAATATCCAAGGGTAGATTAACTTTATTTCCACCAGTTTTCTGACAAGCACTATTGACTCAGTCAGGGATGTAGATGGTCCATGAGCATTGTAGACATCAATATCCGTCCCACCATTTCTGTCTGTCTTGGGAGAAGTTTACTGATAAGCGCAGTTCTTCTCAACTTCTGACGATTACACACAAATGAAATGCCCCATTTTCACAACGGGAGAGAATAGAATTCAAATTCAATTATACATTCAGATATAAATATCGTTTTACAGAGATGCGGAAGTGGAAGCAATAAGCTGGAAATATTTACCTTCACACTATTCTTATTATTAATAAACGTGTGTAATGTGTATGCCGTTTCCGAGATGTTATTAGTAACCTGTAGTTGACATTACAATCAATAGTAGATCAGCATTTTTCTGAAACTGATTGTTTAGCCCGCTGCGCGTGGAAGTTGATTGGTGAGGAAACGTGCACACAACTAAGACTATAGTTTAAGCTGAGGTCATGGCGTTTATAATGGACCTTTCCAGTTTTAGCCATGCCCCGCCCACCTCTATCTAAGCTCCACCCACACCTCGCCCGTGTTGGGATCGATCGATCTCTTATCTTCCTGACTATCAATTTCCAGAAAACGAAACAGGTAAGCTGTTGAATATTTTGAAACTAATTTGACTTGGTGCCTATGGCAGCAACAGCGCCCAGTCAAATTAGTTTCAAAATATTCGACAGCATGATTATTAAATAGTAGAGACATACAATTCGTACAACGTGTTGGATTACAAGAGATGAAGACGGGCCAAACAGAATCAATTATGCGTATGACGTCATCCTACATGCAGCTTAGCTGATTATGATGGGTCAGATGATAGATGGATACTCTGGAAAGGTGAATTGGCATTATCTCTTGCCACGATTATTCGGATTCTTAGTTATCCAACTCGGATGCATTGTGGCATCATAGAATTGCGTTACTTATGATTATGATGTATAGAGTTGTCAGCATATTTTTTACATCATGTGCTGCCATTTTCCGTATGAAAACTATTAGAGCCAGACAGGGTACGTTTTGGCACCTTGGCTGTAATGGTTCCACGCTTCTCTCAATGGTCTCACTCAAGAAACGTTCTAAATTACATTACTAGCGAATATTTTGATCGTATTTCGAATTATGCTTCAAATCCACTCTAAATAAATCTCGCACGCTGGTATCTCTAAAGTATTGATGAGATTTCGTCATTAGCTCTCAAATATTAAAATTTATGAGCTAACCACGAACTAAGATTAAATCTCGGTTTCTGGTACATGTGACCAAGACACAAAATCAGTCATGACCGGAACACGAAAAGAAGTAGAACCCAAATAAATGCTAACACCATAGCTACGTGAGCACACATTGTATAGCTGTCTCTGAAAATAGATCTCTTAAAGGAAAGATCATCACATTTTACATTATCTATTCAGTTGATAAACTATGTCATAGATACATTGTGCATAGTAGGGGAATGTGGGTGCAAAAATGGAGCCAGGGGCCAAAACCAGGCAGTACAATCTGGCAACACTTATCATGATTGTAGCACTGGGCATGCGCGGTCGAAGAGACTAAATTTCGTAAAGAGACACTATAAAATATGATTATATGATATTTTGTTCTGAGCAAGTGTTGCAGTGTCAGGCTGCACGTTTATTTACAAATCTGTTAATGATTGCTCATGAACATTTTTGCAGTAAATTGTGTTGAGTTGCTTATTAAATATGATGACGAATGAATTATTACCATGTTATCATGTTTGGTGGATTCCACTTGATCCATAAATCATAAGACCTCATAATCAACTATGTGACGTGTTTGATGACGTCACAATCAATTACCTTATAAATGACGTGGCTAAGCTGGTCCCGAACGCTTAATTGCTGACGAACTAAGCGTTGGTGTACGAATTGTATGCATTTACCATTTAATAAAGATGCTGTTGAATGTTTTGAAACTAATTTGCAGGCAGCAACAGCACGCAGTCAAATTAGTTTCCAAATAGGCAACACTTAATCTGTCTAGGTTTCTGGAAATTGATAGTCAGTGAGTTCATGGATCGATCGAACCCAACACGGACGAAGTGTGGGTGAAGCTTAGGTAAAGATGGGGGGGGCATAGCTAAAACTGTATTCCCCCATTCGGTAGCATGAGGTGAGTGCGATATCCTCTCAGTCAAGATTTGTCTGTAGTTGTGTGATTGTTAGTAGCGTCAGCTAATCTGATTGTCAATCTCTAAACATCAAACATTTAAGCCAACCGATCAATCTGATCTGTCAGTCACGTATATGATGTCACAATCAATTACTTCACGTGTAGGCTGACGTCACAATGCATAGTGAATGACGTATCTGGCGCCGTCATGAATATTGAAACATCCATCGAGTGTACGAATTATGTCTTTGTGATGGATTTACTATTTAACGAACATTCTTTTGTATATTTTGAAACTAATTTGACTGGGTGCAGGAAATATTCAACAGCTTACCCTCGTATTTACCTTGATGGGATTCTGAGAATTCATGGTTTGACGTATATAAAAATCGACCACAACACGCGCAGAACGTGGGCGGAGCTTAGCTACAAATGAGCTTGGCATAACTAGGAATAGATCCTTATAGTCAGTGTATGCCTGATAGACACAGAGCTGTATATGTATTTGTCGGATGTGTGCCATCGATGCTGACCACCAACGCTTCAGTAGTCGAATGATCTCATTGTGGTAATCCCGAAAAAGTGACTGAAAGATGTCCTTCCAAATTAAAGCTCCAGTGCTACAATGAAAACTAAGTGGATAGGATGAGTGTTAAGGGTACGAGGACTGGCTTAATTACGTATCTATTCTTTTAAATCTCTGAACCACTCTCATTGAAGAGCCTTGATTTATGCATTATGCAATATGTGCCCTTATCAGAAGTCACGTTAATTGATTACGTTAAGCTTAACCTGTTCCTTGTTCTGAACATTATCCAATATGTATGTTTTCTGCTAATTATCCAATTTGGGCTGAAGCCATGGTCCACTACGGGTCACCTCATTTCCAAGGCACGTCTTGAAGGATACTGACATTAATACACCACTGCTTGCCAATATAATAAAAATAATAATAATAATACTAATAATAATAATAATAATAATAATAATAATAATAATAATAATACTTAAGACTAGGGGATACCACTAGTCTCAGTCTGACAAGACATGGTATTCTCAGCATGCATCCAACCGTATACCTACAAATAAAGCATGGCAATTGCGTGATTATTGTCTATACATAGATGTCAATAGCCTTGATGGAAATGATACATATCTAAACCATATTAAGTTATGACGATTAAATGTGATAACACTATATTCTAGGATATTGCTATCGTTCAGGTTGTAGATATTTGATGTCGTATCTGATAGTTTACTTAAATTGTTCTGGCATATATGATGATAGAACTGACGAAGCTGGCAGCTCATAGACTACATAGCTAGGATTTTAATTGGCATAGTACAGTTGGTTGATGATGCAGAATTTTCTAAATTTGGCTATAAGGAAATGGTTTTATATACTAAATTGCGTGTATAAACGCCTTTTACTAGGTCAATGCGAGCATTTGAACATTGAGTCATATAAATGTGAGCACTTGATCCTATGTGCGCTGTCGGATTAATGAGCTGGGTTTGTGGTTTGGTTAAGTATCCACGAGTTATTGAGTAAGTGATGTGTATTATATTGTTTGATTAGAAATGATTAATCTGCAATGTATAGTTTATTCCTTCAGAGCTATCCTTCAATGAATTTAGGCGTACATGGATGGATAAACGAATGGATATACGGATTGATGGGTGGACGGACAGACAGAAAAACGGAGACATGAATCCAACGCCCTCTTCCGCTTACAGGACGAGATTGATACGATTATGTGCTCTGACGAAAATAAAATATGAGCTACTATAACTATATTTATACCAGTTTTCTGATAAACACTATTGAATTAGCATAGATTGTAGATGGTAATGGGCATATGTAGGCATCAACAGCTGTTCCACACATTCTGACTGACTTGTGACTTGACTGATTATCATCGTTATGCCGATTTGTCGACAGTTACGTATAGAGGGAACGGTCCATTCGACCAGCGTGAGAGAATTGAATCATACATTCAGAGAAAAACCTTTTTTCAGAGATGGAGGGAGGGAGGGAGGAGTGTGTGGTAAATACAAGTAATACCTTAATATAAAGTGCAAAATAATACCGTAACTCTATACTTATTATTAACAAATGCATGTATGCCTTTTCCGAGAAGATGCCATTAGCTATAGCTAACATTAACACCAATATTAGATTTAGAATCGCTTTATGACTGAATCCAACAAAAGAGTTCACCCAGAAATGCCTTTCGACAAAGCATGAAACTAAAGAAAATGACGATCCACTTCGTGGCGGCGAACCATGGGGGGAAACGGCAAGTCTTGGTCTCAATGCTCTGCAGTACTGTTGACAGTGTGGCATGCACCGGCATGGGGAAGATAGCTTCCAGTCATTCTGGAAGTTATAGATTCGTAACTCAAAGATGCCTTTAACAAAAAGACTAAGTTTATACAATGCAATCCGCGTATCCTTGATACTGTATAACTATATCAGCTGGGCAGCTGCAGGAAAATGCTTGTCACTGCAAAGACCTGCGCACAATCACTGGACACCGAGGGCCAGACAGCCTAATTGCCAACGATCCACTATACAAGATTGTAATACATCGCCACTGCTCATTAGTGTCGCCCAGCAAAGATGATCCATGTTTGGCAATATGATAATGATGCCAAAAGACACACCATAACAGGGAGCCTTTGAATTCGGCCTACTTGGGGTAGGCAAATATAAATCCAGGAGGGGACACCATTGCATACATCTATTAGGCATGCTGTGAAGTGACCTCAAGAATGCACGACTCGGTACGCTCAGATCAGAAATGGAATTGAGGAAGTTATATATTCTGGTTGATGACAAGACACAGTGGTTAAACGCGAAGAAGGACTGATTGGAGCTGTAGGGTGTTTCTACTACTACTACAGCCACAGTTTCTGAAACTGTTTGACTATCCCGTTGCGAGTGTAAAGGTGTTTGTAACTTAGACTATAGCTTTAGGTGAGGCTATGCCGGTTATAATTGTAATTATTTCCTGCCTCGTTTAATCGGATACTTAGTTACCTAGCACAACCAGTGATACAGATGCACTGTAACATCAGACAATTATGGTAATTATGATAACAATGTCCGGAAATGACCTCAGAATGTTTTTGCATCAACTGCAGCCATTTTCTTTGTGAAAAATATGTTTTGGAAGATTAGCATTAATTTACTGACTTGGTTCGTCAACAGTGACCAGGAAACAGTGACCAGGAATCATGATACTAAACTGGTTTTATGCGAACTGGCGACGGATTGCGGCTGTAAGCTTGTGTCTATGTTTTAAACAAATACACACTCTAAATTTCATTAACTAGCGCAGCTACATCCACGTTTGAAGCCACTTTGACATGACCCACTGAAGTCATCGATCTTGTCTCGGATGCGGCATAGAGTAACATTAGATAGGACTTTCCGTATGCTATTGAGGAGCACAATGGGCCGCAGAGTGGCTGGGGGCCAGGTGGCGTCTTGGGCTTGGGTAGTGCGATAAGGGTGTCTTGTCTTACAGCGTCGATGGGAAGGTTGTGCATAAAAGTTGAATTGATGCGTGATCGGTTTTGAGATAATGTCATTTGCATATTTTGATAATTCATTGCTCATGCCATCAGGTCCAGATGTACTCCCATTTTCAGGGCTTTAAGTGCCTTCTCAACTTCTGCTGTTTTAATTGGTGTTGGTAATGGCCTGGGGTCTCATAAGAACGGGTGCAAGGGCTCATCATCGTGGTTAGTGAACTGTTCCTTGAACCATTCTCGAATCGCCTCGGCTTTTTCCTGATCAGTCCCGATAAATTGTCCTTCAGATTCGTGTATGGTGAGTGGTGGTGTGTGGTCAGTATCTCTCAGGGTCCGGGCGGCCTGAAACATTTTATATATTGATGTCATCCATGGCAGTGATATCATCTGCTAGGGAGTCTGCTTGTTGAATAGCACGATCTTTTAAGCATTCAGTAATGTGGCGTAGAATGTTATTGCGCTCCCAGCTCCCCTCACTTTGGCCACTTTGATAGATGCGCAGCCATAATGCTTTCTGCTGTGCTGACAGTTTTACTACTAGAGAGTAATCAGTATACCTAGTTTGGTTGTTTTTAAGAACACATATGGTGCTGGTAGCGGATGATTCCATAGATATCAATATTTTGATTAGGGCTTCTTTTGGATCGGACCTGACGTCAATCTTAGCTATCTGCTCCCGAGGGCCTTTCTGTATGACATTTGAGTGTCAGTGTCGCTGATGAGCTTGGGTAGGTTGTAGGTGACTCTACGCTCTTGCCTGATATGGCGTTTATATATTAGGTAGGGATCGTTCATCTGAAGGCGTGTAATGACTGGCTTATGGTCAGAATTGAGGTCTGGGCCTCCATAGGAACAAGCATTCCGAAGAAGAGGTTTTGCTTCTGTCTTGCATGGTATGAAGTCTATTTGGTTGAAGACAGATGTTGCACCCTTTGAACCTTTTTGGGCGATCAGCAATATGTTTAGTCCATGTTGTCCGGTGATGGCACATTGGAACCACCAATGCATCTCCATTGTTGTTGCGTGTGCCCTGTCCAAAGGATCTCATGCATAATCCAAGTTCTGAAACTTTTGTCCGCAATTCCGTGTTTACCCACCTTGGAATTGAAATCTCCACCACACAAACAGTTGCCATCTAGCTGGGAGTGTAATGGCGGTACTCAGTTCTGCATGGAAGGAATCTAATATTGCAGGATTCTCTTTAGCTTTTTCGGTAGTTGGGCCATATGCGGTGGCAATGCGACACTCAGTGGTGGCGTGTTTTCGCGTAGGCATGGCCAGGTTGATGAATGCAACGCGATCACTAACGTATCCAAAACTAATGACATGGTCCAAGACCCTTGGTCCGATTACAAAGCCTAAACCCCGGTATATGGCCTATTTTTGCTCCATGAGCGCTAGCTTATGGCCTGTTTGTAGCTGCTGCTCTGAATGTTTAGCTACTTTAGTCTTTTGAATGCATGTAATATCGATGTTAGAGCGTTCACACTCTGTCTGCACCTAACGTTTGCCTCTTTGATGTTGCACTCAGACCACCTACATTCCACGTAGATATGGTAAGCTGCTAGGAAGATCGCCGTCGTCCGTATGGAGTGCCGCCTGTTTCAAAACTTTTCTGTCGACATGAATTCATATTGAGAGCGTAGCGAATATATTGATGTAGGCATGAATTATCACTATTCTCGGTCCAATTAACGACGTTGGCAATCTATATTGAGGTAGGGTCGAAATTGTGCCATCGGTTTCAAAACATTCATGGTACTAGGTCACCAGTACAGCGAGCATACGAAATCCAAATTTGCGCGCGCTCCAATTTGAATTGACAACGCCTCCAATATAGCAGGCATATTCGTGCCTGCACCAAATCGACCTCGTCTCCAATATAGCGAGCATATTCGAGCACGAGCTAAATCGGAATTGACAACGTCGTCAGATTGGCCACGTCTCCAATATACATATTCGAACGCGCTCCAATTCGAATTGACAACGCCTCCAATATAGCAGGCATATTCGAGCCCGCACCAAATTGACCACGTCTCCAATATATAGCGAGCGTATTCATACGCGCACGAAATACATATTCGAGCGCGCTCCAATTTGAATTAACAACGCCTCCAATAAACAGGCATATTCGAGCCGCACCAAACTGGCCACATCTCCAATATATAACGAGCATATTCATACTATGAATGAATGCTCGCTATATGTTGGAGACGTGGTCAATTTGGTGCGGGTTCGAATATGCCCGCTATATTGAAGGCGTTGACAATTAGTCGGTGCACTCTAATATCATTTGATACGTGCATGAATTTGCATTTAGTACGCGCTTGACTTGGAATATTAATTGCGCTCCCAATATGCATTTCACGACGTGAAAGTTTTGAAACAGTTGGCGGGCGTTTTAAATTAGATAGCAAATTGAAGCGTGCGTCAATATATTCACTGCCAGTATATTCATTGCGCTCTCAATATGAATTTCACGATGACATGAAAGTTTTGAAACAGTTGGCACGGCATACGTCCGAGGATGTCGAGCACAGTTTCTTGTTTTAAGAAGGTTAGACATAATCAGAGTTGCCTCCAGCGTGGATGTGTCATCTTTCTCCCCTGACTGCGCCTTCACTGACGCATGTGTTCGTGCCATGACCATCTTCGCATCGCATGGCTCAACTAGGCTTATTGAGACTAAAAGGAATACTTCCAGGGACAGAATAATCAAGCCCCAGGAAAAATGTTAAACAACCAATAGCAAATAAGCATGATAATCGAATAGCATAGGTGAGAATTTGTACAAAATGGGAAACGATTGAATCAACCAACACAGACATGTGAATATCTACTAACACCTCAAATATGGTTACCTGAAAATGGCCATGAGAATTACTATCAACGGGCAAGTGTGACCTTGCCGGAGAAGATTTTAATTCTCAGGCCGAGATATCAAGTGGGAATGAGATAAGAAATTAGTTCAGAAATAAGCACTATGCAACATCCATCATTGTAAGTAGAATTCAACAAAGAGACAGGTATGCATCGTCCTCAAGGGCCAGCATGACCGAGCCACAGAAGGTAGATGCAACTATGAGACTGAATCGCTAGAAATAAGATCAGTGGAAGCACCAACTGGTGCAAATCATCTATGTAAACCTATTAGGAAGGGCTTTGGAATCAAGTGATCAAAATTTAGAACAATAGTGTCACATATCTTGAGTGCCAGAGGAAGCCATTAAAACAGATTCTATTAGAATACACCATAAATTTAGAATAAACAATTGTGACGATTCTCCCAGGAACAGTTTATTCTAGCCTCATGGAGACAGATCCAAATGGCCTCAGTCACAGATCGTATGGGGTCAAGGATACAATTTACAGAGTGCAAGCTATGGGGACATGTACACGTATTTACAAAGGGACAATTTCATCGAGCGAATCTGTTGAATCAGAAGAGTGGCTTCCAAGGGCCAGAGGAGCCAAGAAACTTAAAGGAGAACATTATGCACGCAATTACCAATATTATGACAAAATTAATCAGGATCAGATACCGAAGATTCATAACCCTGTAATGAGATTTCACCTTTGGCGCCGACACATTGAAATGGTTCAATTTTTCACCAAGCAAAATGCGCGGAATGTAACTGTAATTGTATGTACATGAAAAAGCCTGGAAACTGTGCTGATCTACTGAATATATATCTGGTGGCTCTTCTTTCCCAGATATGCACAAGTTTAGACCAGTCGTAGTAGAAGGCACATGTTGGAAACACATACTCAGAAGAGACTGCTGAACTCGGCTCGGACAACGTTTTCACTGACCACCAGCTTTTCCGACATGTCTGGCTTGACTGATGGTTCTATGGATGCAAGATGCAAAGTTGAAGCAACATCAAGTGGCTCTTCTTTTACTAATTCTGGCTGCATGGATGTTGATGGCAACGTAAACGGTTGTAGTTCAGTTTTGATAATCTCTCCATGCCTTTCATTTTGATGCATGGAGCCTATATCATGTGGCTGCTCATTCACTGACATATGTGTTGGTGCCCTGATCATCTTCGCATTGCATGGCTCAAAGTGCTGCATGATAGACCTTGGCAAGGCTATAGATTCATTATCAGGCTGTTCTTCCTTCACTGACACAAACGATATTAGTTGGGAAGTAAACATATCAACTGAAAGGGCCTGCAGTCGGTGCATCAGAGGCAAGGCGTGGAGTTGATCAGCATTAGATATGTCCGACATAACTTGACCCACGCGTTATGGCTTTGCCGAGGCAGGTGCTGATGAAGGCGTCACTATGGGTGTGGTAAGCTTAGATTCACAGAGCGAAGTGGAAGGTGGCGTTGCAGATCTGTGCTCCGATGCCATGCGCTGCTGACAAACCGCAGACTCTACTAAATCAGATCCATTGCAAGCATGTCCGCATTCCGATTATCCACACCCGTAGAACACTCTCAACTGCAATGCTTTCACGGACCTAATCTGGAGAAATGGGATAGGCATCGACGGTCATGTCGTCATTCATTGTTCTATGACCTGCAACATGCGACGTTGACACCGCTTATCCTCACACTTGTCACTGATCATCATGATGCTCATTCAGAATATACACCAATAATTCTACTTCTTTCCTCCATCAAATCAATGAAGCAGTTGTGATGGTATCAATTGGGAGGAAAGAGGCCATCCTAACCAATGGGACACGAGGAGTCGACAGTAGATATTCACATGTACAGATCGGTTTTCAGTCAAATTGAAATCAATAGAGAAAGACGACTGAAAATACATAGTGTGTATGTGAAAACACTAATTTAGCCCTGTCATCTTCTCACACCCAGATGTCACAAACAAATGTATCATAGTAGACTAGGTATAGCGCTGATGGATTGGTCTAGTTAGACACATTAACAATCAAGAAGCAATGAAATTTGACAATCGCGTCAAATGATGCCAGAAAAATTGATGAGAGAAAGCTCCACCAAAAACATCTCTACAATAACAATACAATTCTACGTGAAAAGGTGAAACTAATTTATTTACGCCTTACTATGGAAGATAGTACTCAGAGTACAATACGGTCCAGCTTGTACAAACAAGAAACACAGCTTGAACCGGAAATGATTGAATGGTGGTCACTTGTTTCCAATGTGCAACAATTGAAATAATAATACTTATTGGCGCATGAAATGTAACATTTTCGAGAGAAATGAATGTTACATTTGAAACATAGAACATGAACTTGAATTCTAGCAAACGCACATTTCACTGTCACGACAACACAGCGTTCAATTGGAAACTCAAGGTTATTCGAGAAGTCTTGATGATTTATCAAAATATTTATGAACAGTAACAAAATCGTGATTTCATCATATTACTTTTCTACCACCACGATATTTGAAGAAGAAGAAGACATAAAGCAGAAACAGTTGAAAGTCAGTAAAACAAGGAAAACACTGAAATATTTCATAATCACATGTCAAGATGGCGGGACATTTAAATGTGTAAACAGAACCGCAATCTTTTTTTTCTTTTTTACTGTAATTAATAATGGGCGTCATCACACTCGTGACTCCAAACGTAGTGCTTTTGCACCACGTTTTTAATATATCACAATATAGTACATAATTGAGACATAACTTTGGCCTCGGAAGCAGCTTTAGAAGCACGTCCACTCAGTAGGCCATTCAGATACCGTCTGCTTTGTGGCCTCGAGAAGCGCGCGGTGACGTCACTCGGCAGTCATCGATGATCTTCGTATGCACTCCGATAATGCATTATTGCTCGGGACCACAAAACTAACGAAAGTGAACTGGCGAACGAAAGCGTAGACACGCACACAACAATCCTTAAAAGGTCGAATTTTTCTGCAACCCATGTGGCCACAGTATAAGTAGAACTGCCCGATTTGATACACACAATGCACGAATAAATGGTACCATCATAACCACGTGATTATACAGTATAAAGCTGTCTCTGAACATAGATCTCTTAAAGGAAAAGTCATCACATTTTACACTAGCTATTCTGGAGATAGATTATGTCATAGATAAATTGTGCATAGTATTTTAAAACTTGTACCTGTCGTGTTTTCAATAGCTAACTGCTGGTGTATTTCGCGAGTCTCTGAAGGCTGTCATGATTTACTTTCACTTAATTAGGAAAAACTCCAGCCGCCAGCCTCTGTCCCTGATAACGGTATCGGATCAGCATCATCCTGGTAAGCTGTGCTATCTGGGGTGTATACGCTCAAATCGCAGAGTTACAATCTACTTTGCCTGCATGGTGTCGAAGCACCTAAACATGCAAGCTGTCGAATACTTTGAAACTAATATGACTGGAAGTTGTTGCTTTCGTAGGCCACGTAGGCACGCGCTCAGGAATGTACGCACACACGCACGCACGCGCGCACTCGTGATTGTGTTTATGGTAAGCATTTCAATAATCCAGTCAGTGAATCTTTCACATAAAATAAATTTCCATCCAAATTACTCAGCCTGTGGTATTACATAATATGCCTCGTAGTTCCTTGAACCGCTAAATATATCACCGCCACAGCCATTGCCCCCACCCACCTGCCAACTATCGCCACCTCCAGCAACCACATTCCCAAGCATGGTCAGCCCTTCTAATACCAACACCATCAGCAGTACTCAAACAGCCGAATAGCAGAGCCAGTGTGGAACTGACTTGGAACCTTAATAAAATGGTGATGGCGAATCAAATTGGTAAAACATTTTCTCCCAAGCATGGTCGATGTTCTCTGTTGGTGCTACACGACAGACAGACACCCGGGCAGACAGAACAATATATACAGCCCATTTAAAGGGCTGTGTATATTGTTCTGTCTGCCCGGGTGATTTCATTTTATTACACAAAACGCATAAAAACGAATGCATTCTCTAATCGTGTGTTTGTGGTATATATTTATCTGTATGTCTGACTGACAATCGAGTAATTCTCCATTCTGACTGGTAATCGAGTGAGCATTCACGAGGCTGTTAGACGGGAATTAGCATACATCTTCATTAAACGTGACAGACAGTGACCATTGTGAATGAAAAATACACAAAGTTATAAAAAAGAATTCCGAACAAGTCCATACCGTGGACAGAGTCGTAAAGAGATATGATAGAATATGGTATTTTGTTCTGAGCAATTACTGCAGCGTCCATCTACACGTTTATTGCCAAATGATTAAAGATTGGGCAGGGACATTTTAGCGGCAAATTGTGTTGATTTACCGTCGTATATATAACGAAGAATGGAGTAATATATTATTATTATTATTATTATTATTATTATTATTATTATTATTATTATTATTATTATTCGCATGCAATTTGGTAGCATGTGGTTTGTGCGATATCTTCTCAGTCAGGATTCATCTGTCGTTGTTGATATTTTTCTACGTCACCTAATCTGATTGTCAAGCCATAGCCATCAATCATTAAAGTTGATTGAGTGTATGTGTAATAGACACTTAGTTGCGCATTCATTCATCGGATGCATGTTATCGATGTTGGACACCCAGCATTCAGTCGTCAAATGATTACATTGTTGCGATCCCCAAGACGATATGTGACTGAAACAGATTGCAGCTCCAGTGCTGCGATGACTGTTTCGGATGATCCCAGTGAATAGATTGCGTATGTAAGATATGCTGGTAGGATGAGGGGTAAGGGTACGAGGACTGGCTTAATTACGTATCTATTCTTTTAAATGTCTGAACCACTCTCATCGAAAAGCCATGATTTATGCATAATGCAATTTGTGTCCTTAGCAGAACTCACGTTAATTGATTAAGTTAAGTTTATAGGATCCCTGGTTCTGAAAACTACCCTCTATTTGTTTTCCCCGTAATTAATTTAAGGTTGAAGCTATGACCCCTTCGGGTTACCGCATGGTCAAGACATACCATGAAGCAGAGTGACATTTATGCCCCACTGTTTGCCAATACAATAATAATAATAATAATAATAATAATAATAATAATAATAATAATAATAATAATAATAATAAGAGCAATCAGAGATTGCAAACACTAACTAGTCTTACCGTTTTTGTGACACTGTAAAAAGTTTTCGGATTTTCTGGATTTTAAGGATTATTTGTATGGATCTTGTGGATTTTCCAGGATTTTCCTTAAACACGCCAAAGGGTTCTAATTCTAGTGTATGGTCACATCCTTTCATGTGTTAAAATTTGAGCCAGATCTTACCAGTAGTTGTCCGGATATACATATTTTGATCTGATCCGGATCTGGGTTCTCTTATATTCTCTTATAGGTCTGGAAATACACTTGCGCTGCAAATTCCTTCATAGTTTTAAAATTTGAGCCAAATCAGGGCTACGTAGCTCAGTTGTCTAGAGTGTTCACATCTGCCGTGGAGTTCGAATCCAAATGTTATAGGTTCCATCCAGCCCTAATCGTATAGTTGTAAACAAAAACCTGCGCCATCCTCGTCCTTCATAATGGGTGTAAAGCCGTCGGTCCCGTCTCGTGTGGTGTCTGTGCCATGGGGAACGTAAAAGAACTCACTTAGGGTGTCAGGTCTTGTATCGGCAGCTCAGTTGAGAATACGCTCCGCTAGCGTAAATAGTAGATATCGGATGTCAGCCCCGTCATCAGTATCTCCACGATGTCACGACTGGATCATGTAAGAAGCCTATCGATAATGATTGGACCTCACTGCGCGGCATAGTTCGCTACCTGCTCTAGCCAACCAACGTCACGGCTGTCAACGACCCTGTCGATGACTCCCTGGTTTTCTATCTAGACTGTCTGTAAATACTTTACACATATTTGTAGTAATACCCAAGGGTTGTGGATATGTGTCCAGGAACCTCAGTGTGCAGTGCCACTGTCAATCTTCGCGGTGCTCCTCTATAAAGAAGGAAATTACGAAATACAATATAATACACATTATATGACAATGTTATTGCTCTCGTTGTAGAGATTTAATGTCATAACGGGTAGTTTACTTAGCTTTTTCTGACATATATGTCGATAGAACTGAATAAGAGACGTATCAGAGGTCATGGGAAAAAAACTATTTAATTTCCGGCTTGCTAACAGCTCATAGACTACATATGTCGGGTATTAATTGGCATGCATCATTTTATTACAGTTGGTTGATGAAGCAGTATTTCGCAAACTTAGCAATACGGCAATTTCAAGAAATTGATATACCTTTGCAAGTTAAATCATTTCACAATATGTTATACGAGAGAGAGAGAGAGAGAGAGAGAGAGAGAGAGAGAGAGAGAGAGAGAGAGAGAGAGAGAGAGAGAGAGAGAGAGGACAAGACGAGACACGAGTTGTAACGTCAGTCAGTCACTAGGCTTGAACTTTACAATGCAGGTATTAATTTAACTGGAAGCTGTTGTTGCCTAACGCACCGATAGTTTTTGGGCAAATCATTTTCAAAATATGCAATAACTTACCTGTAAGGTTACTGTGAAATTGCGATACTGGGGCTTCAATGTTAAAATGGTTAAGTATAAAATAAGTGAAAAAACAACAACAAAACAAAAATCTACCCAAAAACCCTAAGCAAACCAAACAAGCAAGTTAACGAAAAAAACACCATGAGACATAATACGGTAACTATTCTTTAAATTTCTCATTACTTTATGAATAACCTGTATGAGTGTGTGTAACTGTGTATATATCTATATGTGTGCGTGGGTGCTATATTATGTGTGCGTGCGGGCGCGCGCGAATGCAAGTACACACGCTTTAATGCAAGAGTGCGTGCATGTTTATTCTTAGCACAAACTAATGGTAACAACAAAAAACCAACAACAGGTCACTGAAGATGTACCATTCGTAAATAAAGATTATTAATATTATGAGAGAGAGAGAGAGAGAGAGAGAGAGAGAGAGAGAGAGAGAGAGAGAGAGAGAGAGGGGGGGGGACATATTTTTTAACTTTACCACTGGAATGACTGGTGTGGTTATCGAGCAGGTCATTGCAGTGGTAAATTTTCAAAAATAGTTTTCTTTTCGCCTGCAAATTTACATTCCTCAAGCCCGCTGCAGGTGCCGGCTTTTGTTAGGTTCGTCATGAAACGGTTGTACGCCTTCTAGTGGGTCAATACCAATATTTGAATATCGATTCATATATAAACACGGGCAGTCATGACTGAAGTTTATGCAAATTAAAAAGTCTTCTTCTTCTTCTTCTTTGAGAAAAGACGTGTATTAGAAGAGCTCTCAGTTTAGTCCGTTTGTTGACTGTTTATAATTGTCAGTTGTGTTTACTTTTTGTCTTTTGTATGCGCTAACGCGTATGTGCTTATGTTTGTGTTAATACCTTTGTGTTTTATTAATGTGTTCATACATAATTTGATTTTTCTCTGGTTTTCGTAACTCTATATATACTTGTAACACTTATAGCGCCATTAGCATAGGGTAGTCGGCCTGTTGGCCGAAGTGGACGCTTGATTAGGCTATTGTGTTTGGACAATGGCCAGACAGGTTAGTTATGCGGAGCGCCTGAGAGAGACTCGAAGTGACCCCGTCACCACCCCTGCTTTAGATTACGAACCATTCGCGGGTATTGATAGGAAACACGGTGTACGCGTTGATAGTCTAGCTGGTGTGGCGGTAGAGGCCTACGCGAAAGGCGCCGCCGCCGTCGTAAAGCCGGAGAATATTGTAGCTGCTTCACGAATTAAAGGAGGAATCGCGGTTTATGTAAAAACGGAGCAACAAGTCAATAGACTGTCTGTTGACGGTATAAACGTAGGTGGCTGCTACCACAATGTGTATTCCTTGGAGAATGAGCCGACGAGATTAATTATATCTAATGTCCCACCCTACATCCCGAACTTTGTTATTAAACAAGCGTTGGAAAGCCAAGGAAATGTGCTCGGAAATTGCCGGCCAATACCTTTAGGCTGCAAGTCACCAGAGTTAAGACATGTGAAAAGTTTTAGACGGCAGATCCAGATTGTAATGGAAAAGTCCCCATTACCGGAGTTTGTGGACATTCCTTACATAGGAAGGTCCCATAGACTATTTATAAGTACGGACGAGATTGTCTGTTTTAAATGTGCTCAGAAAGGACATTTTCAACGCTTTTACCCATTGAATGACATTCACGACAATTCGGTGGGTCATGATAACTTTAACAACAATGTTGCGGACGAGCCGGTCAACAGTAAAAATCGTGACGTCATACCGATTTCCGATCTTGTGCTAAATGATAACAATTTTCCACAAACACTGTCACAAAGAAACGATAAACCAGTTGATAAAGCCAGTAAATCGTCACCTAAGAAATCACCTCAGAATAAACGTCGTAAGACTCAGTTTTCCAATCGTTATAGCGTCTTGAGCGATGATTTAATTGTCACTGATCCTGAAACCGATAATGAGGCGGACATTACCAGTGTACCGTCGGATAATTCCACTGTTGTAGATGATGCTACTTCAATGGACCAGACTACTCAGCAAAACTCAGCTCTGTTCACAGATGAACCTGGTAATTCCAACACGGCGGTCAATGGGGACTCTGCTGTCACTGTCATTCAAATTCACCGTGAATCGAAATTACACGACCCTGTTCTATTATCTGACGAGGGTTGTGTAGCTGAAAAAACTGTTATGTAGACACAAGAAATCCTCAGTGAACTTGATGTAAATATCTCATTGACGAAAGCAACCAGTGTTAATAATGCATCTATAGTTTCCAAACCTGGACATGATCCTTGTGATTCGGACAGGCTTGGAATAGAAGCAGGTGGCATGCCGCCTCTATCGCAGGGTGAACTGCTGGACGAGGACACCAGCGACGCTGACAGCATGTCTATTGGTTCAGAACTTTCGGACATGACATATTTTATTGATTCAAGGGAGGTAATGCCCTCTCTTGAAGATGTGAAACTATTTATAGAAAGTGTAAAATATAGTAGAAAGGTAATAGATAAATGCAAAGCCTTTCAACCCAGCTTAAAATTACTGATGCATCAGCTGATACGATTGAAGAAACAATCTGGCTTAGAATCTGCGTTCAAGTCTCGTGTCACCAAAATAGTCACTAAGCTACACAGTAGCTTACGGAAGTAATTGTATCCGCCTATGGTCGATCTAGTAACGAACTTGAATACAGTTTATTTTCTACACCAAACAATTATGGGTATCTTTGTTCTAAGATTTATTCAATTATTTAATACTAAATACGAGGGATTGTCGTGACTCTTTTAAAAGATTTCGTATTTTTAATGAACTTCGCAAAGATTTACTTGCCGATATTGTGTTTCTCCAGGATACTCACACAATTCAGCCGGATGAGTCGCTATGGCGACTTATATGGAGAGGTCAAGCTGTCTTTTCACATTTTAATACAAATACAGCTGGTGTTGAAATAATATTTAAACCCAACTTAGATGTAAATATCATTGAAACGATTACAGTTGCTCAGGGAAGAATCTTACATGTCACAGCAAACATACGTGGCACGTATTTTTATTTGATTAATGTTTACAATCCCACAGAGTCTCATGACAAATTGAAATGCATAGATATGCTAAAAACTCATATTTCCACATTGTCCGAACCATATCGTATAATATTAGGTGGTGATTTTAACTGTACACTTGATTGTGAGTTAGATAGAACATCAGCAACAGAACCACGCCGTGCAGCCGCGGATGCTCTTACATCTTTAATTACAAGCAATAGTCTTACTGATGCATATCGCTGCCTCTATCCACAATCTGAAATTTTCACCTGGCACAGGTCCGATGGGACTACATCCAGACTTGATCGTTTTTACATCCATAGTAATTTTAGACAGTTTTTAAGCAGTTGTTCCATAATTCCTTGCACCAATTCTGACCATGATTATGTTAAAGCAATATTTCAGCTTAAAAGTGTAAAACGGAAAAGCACATATTGGTGCATGAATACCGCTGTGTTGAGTGAAAGAAACCATGTGCTTTTAATTAATGATTTCTGGGATGGTTGGCAAGGAAAAAAATGTGATTTTGATTGTCTACAGAATTGGTGGGATTTTATCACAGCGTTATTCCCGAGAACGAGCTGTCCTTTTCCGTGAGCGACTATCAGACTTACAAGCTGAAACTGATCAGTTATCGGTCAAAAATCCAAAAACAAATGAATTATTAGAGGTAATTAACCAAAAACAATCTGAATTAACAACTCTCCTCAAAGAGCAAAATAGGGGTGCTTGGATCCGATCGCGATTCCAGCATGTAAATGAATCAGATAGACCTACTACATATTTTTTTAATCTTGAGAATAAGCGTGCGATGAATAAACCTATTTCACAGTTGAAGATCCCAACCGGTGAAATGGTTAATTCTGATACGGATATTCTGAGCCACGCCTCTGATTTCTATGGTGAATTATATGCGAAGTCAAGCTCATGCAAAGTGTCTGAAAACCTGCTTTTATCAGATCTTCCTAATCTAAGTGAGCTTTCCAGAATTGAGTTAGATCGGGCCCTGAGTTTACCAGAGCTCACTGACGCTGTTAACCATCTCAATAACAACAAAGCTCCTGGAATTGATGGACCACCATCGGAATTTTACAAAACCTTTTGGGAAACTATCGGTTCTGATCTTCTTGATGTTTTTAATGAATCAATTGAAGACATGTTATTACCTACTTCATGCAGGCGAGCGGTTGTGACATTATTACCTAAGAAAGGTGATTTAACCAATTTAAAGAACTGGAGACCTGTATCACTTTTATGTGTAGATTTGAAAATATTGTCCAAGGCCTTGTATAATCGTATACGTACAGTACTCGCAGAAATTATTCACATAGACCAAAGCTATTGTGTACCAGGACGTAAGATCTCCAATAACATTAGGTTGATAACAGACGTCGTCGAGTATTCAAATTTCATGTCGTTACCTCTTGGCGTTGTATCCCTAGATCAGGAGAAGGCGTTTGATAGGGTAAGTCACCAGTATTTATTGAATACCTTGAGCGCATTTGGCGTTGGTGATTTTTTGTTAAATGCATTCAGCTTCTTTACAATGACACTTCGTGTTTACTGAAAATAAATAATTTGTTATCTATGCCTGTTTCTTTTAGCCGTGGTATCAGACAGGGTTGCTCCCTATCAGGCGCTTTGTACAGTATCTGTATCGAACCATTGTTAGTTATGATGCGCTCAAATAACGGACTGAGAGGGGGGGGGGGGGGGTGGTGGCCCTGCCTCATATCTCGGGAAAGGGTTTCTTGCTCAGCTTATGCTGATGACATAACTGCCTTGTGTATATGTAATGATGATTTTATTAAATTGCGAGATTTGATACATGTATATGAGTCTGCTTCCAACGCGAAAATTAACCACTCAAAGTCAGACGGCTTTTGGGTTGGTTCCTGGAAAGGGCGTATTGACGAGCCTTTGGGGTTAAAATGGGATAGCAATGGATTAAAGATTCTCGGTATTTATATTGGCAATTCTTTGGATTTTTGCAAACAAAACTTGGAAAATCTTGAAAATGAAATCAGCACAAAACTTCTTAACTGGCTCCCGTTATCAAAAGCTCTATTGTTTAGAGGTATGATCACTATTACTAATCTGCTAGCTGCTTCTAAGCTTTGGCATAGGTTAGCTGTTATCGATGTCCCTGGTAAATTTTAAATGCTATTCAAAAACTGTTAATTAACTTCATCTGGTCTGGAAAGCACTGGATTCCCAAAGAGTTACTGTTTCTGCCTTTAGACAAAGGTGGGCAAGGACTCGTGTATTTAGAATCTCGGATACGGACATTCCGTATCCAGTATGCACAATCCTTTATGAACTATTTCGCTTTTCATCCGTGTTTCAGCTTTAGCAGCTACTTTCTCAAACGGATACATAAACTAAATTACGATTATCAGATTTTCTCTATTCAATTGGATGTACAGATGATTCGTAATATACCTATCTTTTATAAGAGTGTGCTCAATTCTTGGTTTTTCTTCAATGTTATGAGAACATCGCATCCAAGCTGTAAAATCGATGTTTTAAATGAACCACTGTTTCTGAATCCTTTGATCAAGAATATCTCCACTAGATTTACTTTTTGCTACGAAGATTTTATAAGTGCGAATGCTACCATTCTAGCTGATATTTTGGTAAATGATAAACAAATTGCACTTGAAGACTTACTCCTTAAAATTGGCAACAGGTCTTGACGATTGCTTCAAATAAACTTGAACACTCTATGGGATAGCATACCCAATGAATGGTTTGAACTATTAGATCGACATATTGACATTCCCAGGTCAGTATACAATTATGGATTATCATGCAATGTTAATGATGACTCGGTTTTTACTGTATTGATACCATCTCTTTGCAAGAAGGAACTGTACAAGATGTCTTTATTAAAATGTTACTCAATTATTTATCATAATACCAAAAGTAACATATTGAGAGATCTACTTTATCTAAATATTGATTTTACAGATAATTGTCTCTGTTTTTATGAATATCCGTGTACATACTACGAAGGAGATTTGTCATGGAAGGTTTTCCATGGGGCACTCAACACTTGTGTCTTTCTATATAAGGCCGGATATTGTATTAATGATAAATATGTTTACTGTGGCGATCGTGAAGATTTAGCACAACTTTTTATAACATGTTCACGTCTCCAACCACTTGTGTGTGCTGTTAGACGAGCAGTTCTATTTTTAACACTGGCTGATGAATTTAAGCCTGATAATTATGTCAAAGGCTTTACATGCCCCCATTGTTCGTCTAAATCTGCACGTAAAATTAAACATCGTATATGCAATTGGATCATGGCAAACGCTAAAATGGCTACCTATGTAACGCGGCAGCGTCTAATGGATGGCAATGGTCAGACGGACGCCCTTCGAGAATGTATTTCTCGAATGCGAGCTCGTGTGACTATTGAATTTAAATACCACCAACAAAATGGGTCACTAGAAAACTTTACACATTTTTGGTCAATTGACTACTTTGTCTGTTGTACTGAAGACGGTATTTTAACATTTAATGGTATTTAGTTAAACCTTTCAGTATTATTTTGTCCACTTTCATCATTTTACATTTTAATGACTGATGACTGATGATTTTGATGACTGATTCCCATTGATTTTTTTTATACGGATTGGATTGGTTGTTTTTTACAAAATTGACGTAGATCTGTGATATATTGACATATTTGTTATTCTTCATAAATACAATGTTTATTTAAATGATACTCAGACTGATTCAGGAATATATTTATATTGTCTATGACGTGTTTTTAAAAATAATTTATAAGTGATGTATGAAATTAAAGCGTTTTTTATGAATCCAAAATAAAGTACATGAAAAGTCTTCTTCTTCTTCGTCTTCTTCTTCTTCTTCTTCTTCTTCTTCTTCTTCTTCTTCTTCTTCTTCTTCTTCTTCTTCTTCTTATTATTATTATTATTATTATTATTATTATTATTATTATTATTATTATTATTATTATTATTATTATTATTATTATTATTATTATTATTATTATTATTATTTGCAGGTACATCGCCATTATCCGTCCTATCAAGGCGCACGTGCTGTGCAGTCCGAGCAGATCTGTCATCATCATCTCCCTAATCTGGCTATTCTCTATGTTGGCCGGCCTTCCCACACTACTCTTCAACCGTCTCGTCACTGGAAAACCAGGATCCACAATTCAATTCTGCGTCATCTCATTTCCGATTGACCACAGAACGTTTTATTTAGTTTTTAAATACATCGAACTGTCATTATTTTACCTGATCCCGATGCTTTTACAGATTGTTTTATACGCTATTATTGCTAAGCAACTATTTCTTGGTTCTGACCAGCTACACAGACGATTTGCGGTTAGAAGTGAAAATGGTTGTGATCGTGAGAAAGCTTCAGACGCCATTAAATCACGACAGGGTGTTGTGAAGATGCTTATCGCAAGCGTGGTGATATACTTTATCAGTTACTCACCGCCACAAATTATGCTGCTTTATGAAACACTCTCCACAAACCATTTCCAGGAAACATGGCCATATGTGGCATTCGTCATGATAGTAGCTTACATCAACTCGGCAGCTAGTCCAATTCTGTACGGCATATTTAGTCAGAACTTTCGCAAGAGATTTAAACATCTCACGTGTTGTCTGTGTTGTGTGGACAGTTTGCGCGGCAGACGACAGTCCACGTTTAGTACTTCCGGTTCACGAATGTTTAGACTGACGAGCTTCAAATCTGCTCAAACAGAAATCTAAGGTGTGTTTCATTTGGTTACTGGCCATATCATGCGCTGCTTAAAATTACGACATTCTGAAACTGTAATTGCACGTATCACAGGATGACGACCTAGTGTAATCCCTCAAGCGCAGGTTTCTGGGCCAGTATCCGGAAAACACCGGGCCGTATTGGCCGGATATTGACGCAGTTCCGGCCCAGTAACCTGCGCTATCAGAGATCACATCCTAGAAATAAAAGCTGTCTGCTACAAACATGGAATGCTATGACTCTGGTGAAATTAAAATGTTAAGATGAATCATCTGAGCGTTGGAAGAATAACTCGCACATCAAGCTAATTGGCGAGAAGCGTTTTCGTTCACCGAACAAACCTAAGCTAAATCAGGCAATGGGCTGGAAACAGTTTAGCGAACGAATGAATTACGCCATGAGTAAGTAGATAGATACGTCACGAATACATACTTGGTGACGGACTATGCTTCGTTGTACGAATTGTATGGCTTGCTATTTAATAAACATGCTGTTGGATGTTTAGACGCTAATTTGACTGGGCGCTATTGCTGCCATAGGAACCAACAGCACACAGTCAAATTAGGTTCAAAATATTCAACAACTTGCCTGCACAGTTTTCTGGAAATTGATAGTCAGGGAGTTCTGGGATCGATCGAACGGCGAAGTGTGTTTATGGAGCATAGCTAGAGATGGGCGGAGCATAGCTAAAACTGAAAAGGGCCATTATGCTTCCCGCGTGAAACACCTCAGTCAATCAGAGTCTGTGTGACGTCACTGATTTTGTTTTTAAAAGGAGGTACAAAGGTAAACATATAGCGGGAATGTTTCCGAGACGGTGTACTTAGGAAACTTTGTGTCTGGCCTTGATACACCAACAAGTATTGAGCAGCTTTCTTTCCAAATATTCGTTCCACAAATGTGGGTCGTTATTTTTGTAAACAGAGAAAACTAGTCTTAAAAGTAGGTAGATATACGCCAAAATGTTCCCTCAACTTCCGATGAACCGCTTAACATGAACCCGCTACCTGAATGGATAGAACTTTGAGAGGCATTATTTACTGATTTGCAAACAAGTTCCATCCGTAACATTACTTGACTTATCCTGAAGTTTTCGAATGTAAATCTTTTGATGCATACATTTTGAAACAAGGTGGTACAGACAGGAGCCTGTTCGAAAGTGCAAACGTTTCAAAACCTTTTGTAAGTGCATACTCCTCTTTGTTTTCAGTCTATGTAATGTATGAAGTAATGAAACAGATAGGCCATTGTCACCGTTATCGAACTTAGCACCACGCGTTCAATAGCTTATTGTAAATAGGAACAGTGGGGTTGGGGTGGATTAGCGCCTGGCCCGGGATCTTGAGCAGGCTTCAATTTTTTTTATAATTTTTATTTTATTGTATTATTATTTTTTACGTGGCGTGTGCATTGTGACGTCATACAATTATGTTCACATTGCTTATGGCGTTATGATGTTTTGATACCATACACCACGATCACAAATGTACATGTTAGTAAAACGAAATACATCAACCATCATGCCATTTTATCTTAAGAGAGGTCATTAATGACATTCCCGCCCCGATATGTTAATTATTATGCTAGTCTCTGACTCTCATCACATGTGAAAATTTGGAAGAGCGGTTGTCTCGTAATGCTGTGTTACTATCTATATCTCATTACCTTCTAGAGCTAACTATCGCTAAGACTCACGTGTTGCACATAGTCTCGATATAATATGGACACCCAAATGTTGATGTCATACATTATGTAAGTTAAAGTGATATAAGATATTTTTATTCATTTTTCTTTGTTGAGTATAATGTGTGCATAATAAAATTAGATTAGTCAATGTCCTTTACAGTGCAAGCATATTCCGGCCATATATTTTATCCATAATTACATTGATTTTCACACGCCCACTCATCCACTTAGTCTGGGTCAAGGTGAAATAGAGGAAGAGTCTTGCGCTCACGCATCTACAGGCCAGTAGAGATGGCAGATCGTTCTGGAACAAGAAATATTACTTTCCAGTCCTTGAAAGTTGGAGATTCTCAACTCGAAAATTCCGTTGAGTGCCAAGACAAATCTATACGATGTTAAACGTGTCTCAATAATGGTTTATAAATGAGACACATGGGCAGCTCCAAAGGCCATACTGAACAATCACGCTGCTTGTCATCGCAAACGCATGCCAGCCTTCATGAATCATCGCTGAACACACAACCTAAAGGTAAAACACAGCTCCACTCTCTTTGTGAGGGTAGCGCGGCAGCGATGGACTCTATTTCGATACGTTCTTCATATGCCAGAGAACACGGCCGCTCAGACTGCATTGGAATGTTCAGCAATATGTGCCTAGGTGGCGAAGTACGACATAACACCACCTCGCTATATGGTTTGCGATATAATCTGGATAAACGTAATCCAAGAGCACTAGAGTCTGCAGAGATCGTAAAGGAGCTTAGGTTGCTGCAATGGACAGGGCATCGTGAGGAAAGCTGAGAAAAAATGATTGAAGTTGAAAGATGTTGTCACTCCTTACGGTCACACCATCCTTGGTTCCCGTTTTAGAGCACATCGATAGACGAATAAAGACTGATATCACCCACCGATAGATTACTAGATGGATGAGATCTGAAGATAGTACGTACATTGCCATTTATATGCCAGTGTCAATGGCGGAATTTTTCTTGGACTTAAAGGTTGTCACGACTGGGGGATGGCAGTCGCTAATGAGCCGGTGACTCTCAGCGCTAGGTTAAAGTAAGGTAATTCGGCACAGCAATACCGTATCCGCCCAACATGCTCGGGGAGCATATTCCTATTGTATGTAGTGTTTGAAACCGTCAAAAGGGCCAACAGGACTGATGGCCGAGCCTCGGTTCCAGTCAGAAGCCATATGTTGATCGGGTAGTTGCATTGATGTTAATGCGAATGTCAACGCATTGTCAACCACACATCGCAATGGACCTTTCCATTTTTAGCTATGCCCCGTCCATCTCTAGCTAAGCTCCAACCACACCTCGCTCCTATTGGGATCGATCTCTGAACTTCCTGAAATTGTTTCAAAATATTCAACAACATGTTTCTTAAATAGCAAAAACATACAATTTGTACAACGTGTCTGACTATTAAACGTTAAAGACGGGCATAATCGAATCATTCATTACGTCATGATTATGACGTCAGCATACACGTCGCGTAGTTGATCATGACGTAATATGAGTGAGTGAGGAAATGGATTCATGAAGTGTAACACCAGGTCAGTTAAGAATGTACTCGATGTAATACATTCTGTGCATGCAATGTAAGTATATTATTATTGTTTATACATTATGGCAAAGCAATTATGAGCAATGTAAATATTTGCAATAATCTAATCAGGAACGCTGTGGCAGATTTACGAAAAGGCAATGTTTATTGAGAAAGCGTTATTTCTACAGCCATTCAGGACTACGTACGTATTAAGAGCATTCATGAGTTTGCTAATAGACACATTACATTACGCTTTTAAAAATTACTTATAAGAAACATATTTTCAGGCGATGTGAAATCTGCTGGTTATTTTTGATCGAATTTAGGGGTTACAACATTCAGTCCAATTAATTATCAGCCAAATGGGCGTATTTATCCGGCCTCTTAGAGATTAACCCTGAAACACAGTCTCCGAAACAGTGTTTCTCTACAATTCTATATGACGTCTTAAGAAGCGAGAAGCATAGTTTCTGCAATGTTTCTCTAACTATTGAGTGTATGTAAAGTGAAATCGAACGGCACAATATTACAATAACTGAATAAATTCTCCATAGAATTCAAAATAATAGATTACGGAAATAACGGAAGATCCAAGGAACTAGGTCCATTGTGTAAATGCTGGAAGAGCAAGGATTTCTATAATCGATTCGTATACCGCCACCCTTTAATCCCACAGAACAATGCCATGACGTGGGATGGTCATGTGATTAATGGTTGAAAAGTGGTGCTATGGGCGTAGATGATTCCAATACATCAGAATGATAAGACCCACGCTTTGATGAATCCATTAACCTCATTGTTCCATGGTGTTTATTTTATGAGCCTTTTATTTCCTGCTGTCACAATACAGGCCTATATGTTCCGCGTGTCTGGTATTAGACAACGCAAGGATATGTGGGTTGGGTTGGTAGGTGTGTAATTGTATATGTTCATTTAATGATAGGTGTCCGCTGCCACTATAGGCAATGCCTTTGGCGGACAACATGTATTGCACGTATATAAATTGGTATCCAGGAAGCAAATAAATAATACTGAATCTTGAATATTGAATCTTGAGGCGTTGTAGCATGGATTTTGCGGACTCCAAAACAACTAATCAATATTCGTGTTCGATATTCGTATAATTATACGAATGAATCTTCCAACTATTGGAATATTTCAGATGACTGCTTAAAAGAAATATCGGCGGTAATGGTGTGAAACGGGAATGTTGTGTTGTGGAAAACTACAATACACACCAGTGTATAACAATGTTTGTGGGGCTGTAGTTTCGAGAGTTTGCGGTATACCGGAACTGAACCTATTATATGGATGCATTATACACTTAAGGTGTGATACGTATGATAATTATGCCAGTATGACTTTATACAGTTTGCTGAATATGCTTTTGACCAACATTTCACGGTTCACTGAACATTAGAGCAATTTTTTTGTTAAGGCTGTAATTTCAAGAGTTTGTGCTCTATTCTGCGGCTGTAGTAGTAGAAACATCCTACAGCTGCAATCAGTCCTTCTTCAATTATGCACATTGTGTCTTGTCCTCAGCCGAAATCCTTAGCTCCCTCAGGTCCATTCTTGACTTGAGTGTACCGAGTCCTGCTTTTGTTGATGTCACCTCGTAGCACGTTTAGCAGATTTATGCAATGACGTCCTCTCTTGGCTTTGTATTTGCTGGCTCTGAGTATGGTGATTTCCAAGGCTCTCTGTGCTGATGTCTTTTCTGGCATCCTTAGCACATGGCCAAACATGGACCATCTTTGCTGGGAGACTTTTACAGACAGCGGCCACGTATTACACTTCTTGTATAGTGCATCGTTGGAAGCTATGCTTTCTGGCCATCGGTGTCCAGTGCGTATGTGTCTGCAGTGGCAGGCATCGAGATTGTCTAGAGCTGCCTTTGGAGTTGCCCAGCTGTTATACAGCATCAAGGATGCGCAGCTTGCATTGTATAAACGTAGACTTTTTATCAAGGGCATTCTTGATCTACGAATCCATAGCAGTATTGCAAAGCAGTGAACCCAGGATTTTACTATTCCTCCATGGCTCGCCGCCACGAAGTGGATCGTCAGTTTTCTTTAGTTTCATGCTTTGTAGATAGCTATATGTGGGTGAACTCTGTTTTGGATTCATTCATAAAGAGATTCTCAATTTTTAGTCCACTTGCAGCTATTGGAAGAAGTTCTTCAATGGGTTTCTTTCCTCCTCTATGAAGTCCACATCGTAGGCATATTCCATCTCTAACCGCATACCCAGTATTTCCACTGGGTTTTTTGGTCTTGTGGAATTTTCCTGCACGGATTTCAATGCAGCAGCAAGGTAACAGGTGAAAGCACCGGAAATTGACAATCTCCATGTGGCGGGCCGATTGATGTCTCTAGCTCTACAGACTTCACTTACTTGACTCGTTCTCTCAGCTTGGTGTCTGCAAGCAGTAGTCTCACTAGTCGTAGCTCATCTTCATTGCAACTGGCCTGGCATAGTACATCAAGGATCTTTGACGTTTAATTGTTTCGAAGGCTCATGGCACGTCAACGCTCATTTTGAGGAAATCCCAGTGTTTGGACATGATTACCGACATAAGCATGCGTTAAGCCCATACAATGTCTGTGCAGCTACGTCCACGTTTGATGCCACTTTGACAGTAAAGTGGGGTCATCGATCTTGTCTCGGATGCAGCATTGTGTAACATTGGATAGGATTTCCGTATGCTGTTGAGGAGCACAATGGGCTGCAGATTGGCTCTGGGAGCAGGTGGTTTCTTGGGCTTGGGTAGTGTGATAAGGGTGCCTGGCCTACATCGTCGATGGGAAGTGGTGCATAAAAGCTGAATTGATAAAGTGGTGGGGGGGGGCGAGGAACGATGACACCGCCACGCCGGTCTCCTCTGTAAGTACCAACTATGCTGGGAAACTAAGTAATCAAGGTTTATGGGATGACGTCCGCATACATAGGCAGCTCTGGTTATGTCTAACCTTCTTCAAACAAGAAACTGTGCTCGACATCCTCTAACGAGGCGATCTAACCAGGAGTTGACCATACCTACTTGGAATGTATGTGATCTGAGTGCAACATCAACGAGGCAAAACTTAGGTACAGTCCGTGAACACGATAACATCGATATTACATGCAATCAAGAGACTAAAGTAGCTACATACTCAGAGCAGTAACTACAGACAGACCATAAGCTAGTGCTGCTCATGGAGCAAAAACAGGCCACTTACGATGGCTTAGGCTTCGTAATCGGTCCAAGGGTCTTGGACCATGTCATTAGTTTTGGATACGTAAGTGATCGTGTTGCATTCATCGACCTGGCTATACCTACACGAAAACACGCCACCACTAAGTGTTGCATTGTTAACACATATGACCAAACTATCGAAAAGGCCAAAACGAATCCAACAATATTAGATTCCTTCTATGCAGAACTGAGTGCCGTCATTACAATCCCAGCTTGATGGCAACTGCTCGTGTGTGGAGATTTCAACTCCAAGCTGGGTAAACTTGAAATTGCGGACTAAAGGTCAGGACTTGGACTATGCGTGGGATCGTATGGAGAGGGCACACGCAACAGCGATGGAGATGCCCTGGTGGCATTCCTTTCAAACACACATGCCGTCACCGGACAACATGGAATGGAAACATTGCTGATCGCAAAGCCTCAAAAGGTTCTAAGGCTATAAAAGCTGTCCTCAACCAAATAAACTTCATACTATGCAAGACAGAAGCAAAACCCCTATATCGGAATGCTTGTTTCTATGGAGGCACAGACCTAAATTACGACCATAATCCAGTCATTATATGCCTTCAGATGAACGCTCTCTACCTCATATATAAACACCATAACAAGCAAGAGGGTAGTCACCTACAAACTACCCAAGCTCATCAGCGACACTGACACTCAAATGTCAAAACAAAAAGGCCTTCGGGGAGCAGATAGCTAACATAGACGCCAGCTCCGATCCAAATGGAATCATCAGCTACTAGTACCATGGGTGTTATTGAAAACAACCAAACTATGTATACTGACGACCCTCTAGTAGTAAAACTGTCAGCAGAGCAGAAAGCATTACGGCTGCGCATCTATCAAAGTGGCCAAAGTGAAGATTACGCGCAATAACATTCTGCGCCACATTAGCGAACGCTTAAAAAGATCGTGCTATTCAACAAGGAAACTCCCTAGCAGATGAAATCACTGCCATGGATGACTGTCACAAAAATGTTTCAGGCAGCCTGAACCATGAGAGTTACTGACTACACACCACCATTCACTATACACAACTCTGATTGGCACTTTGCCGGGGTTGACCAGGTAAATGCCGAGGTGATTCGAGAATGGATCAAGGAACAGTTCGCTGACCACGATGCTGAGCGCTTGCACCCGTTCTCATGAGACCCCCGGTCATTACTAACATCAATTAAAACAGCAGAAGTTGAGAAGGTACTTAAAGCCCTGAAAATGGACGTGCATCTGGACCTGATGGCATGAGCAATGAACTAATCAAATATGCAACCGACATTTTCTCAAAACCGATCACGTGCCTAATCAATTCAGCTTTTATGCACCACCTTCCCTTCGACGTTCTTGGTATAAAGGAAGTAAATTTGGTGTATGGAGGCATTATAGGCTGAATGTGTATTACGTCCGAAAAGTCTTTGAACGTGACCTACTTTTCACAGTTATTTTGAAGATTACAGAAAATTCTGGTCCAATCTGTAAGTCCAAACGTTTCTGGTATACGGAAACTAAACTTGTTGTATGGCTGCATTATACTCTGACAGCGAGTTCCGTAAAATTAGGCCATCGCGACCTACTGTTCATGGTTCACGGAGAATCGCAGTGAATCTTTGTTCGCGTTGTGGTTTCAAGTGATTTGGTGTATTTGAGCTAAACCTGGTGTATGGATTCATTATACGCTGAAGATGTGTTACGTATGGAAAGTAGGTAAGTATGATCTACTTCTCATGGTTCACTGACCTACACAGAAAATGTTTGCCTTGGCTGTAGTTTCAGGAGTGTTTGATATACATGAACTAAACTTGGTGTTTCGATGCATTCTACGCCGAAAATGTGTTGCATATGAAAAATAGGTCATCGTGACTTACTTTCCATGGTTGACTGAAAATTACAGATAATCTTTGTTCAGATCATAATTTGAAGAGTGTCCCTGCGGAGTATGCCTTCGGTGATCATCCACCAGTTTATTCATATGCCTTGTTGAAAAATATTCGGAGACCCGTATACTAAGCGAATATCTATTTATATTGATCTATTTGAACGAATATTCGTATATTTGGACCGAACGATGATCAATATCATATTCCATTGTTACTGCGATGGCATCGTATGTCAGATGAGTATGTTGCCCTTTCGGAGGCCCTGGGTTTACTGGTTTTCTTTGAATTCGACAAATACTGCTGATTATCCTGAAGCATTTTACCAGAACGATTGTTCATTTGTTCATCGGGTTCAGTTATCGTGGAAATTGTAGCAAAACTGGCAGAGTGTCGGAGAATAGAGTAAATAGATTTCTATATTGAACCGACGTGAGTTATCATAGGAACTGTCTCATGCGGCCATTAGCAGAGGACCGGCTATCTTGCCAATGTCACTATTGACCAGCCGCTATCTACAATTAGTCAAGAAAATCTAAATATTTGCTTAGTGCATGCCCAGTTGTTCGGAGACTATTTTTGAAAATATACCCCTGGGATGACTGGCTCGGCAATCTAGTCAGTCAATACAGTGATACATTTTCAAAGATAGCCTTCGTTTGGCATGCAAATATACATTCCTCAAGACCAGCGGAGAGGCTGATTGTGATCTACTTTGCGTGAGATGGTTAACAGATTATAGTAAACGTTTCAAGAGGGACAAATCGATAGCCAAGCGCAAGCCGTTTTTGTGTATGCATGTGGAACGCGTTCCCAGATCATTTGAGCAACGTCATTTCGTCTCTCCTTCTGTGGATCAAATTCTTAGCCCTGCATTATCATCAAAAGACGCAGAAATACATAATGCAACCATAGCAACTGGAGCAAAGATGAAGGCATCATACTGTGGCCAGACTCTATATAGTGAATTACGCAGCGAACACCAGTATCGCTGAAAAAAGACAAGAATTTGAGTGTATATCAAACTATCAAGTAGCTCAGATAAGACTAACGGCAATGATGTGGGACGTAAAAGGCCCCATCGATATCTAGGAATGCGGATCCATATCAACACCATTGTCAGTCAACATCGATCAAACCTAACATGATGTTCAACACAATAACTATGTAGATTAGTAATTAGCAGATCAACACGCTGAAGAAAGGGGAAAGTATACACAAACAACTACACATAGATAACACCATATCTAGTGAAATCTGGAGGTTGATCGTGCAAGACAATAAAACATGAGGACAAGCAATAGGCACGACAATATTAGGTGGTGCCATGGCAAATGACAAAAACAGCGGATTACATTGCCTTTCCTCTCCATTTCTCCAACCTGAATAACTAATTTATTGTGTTCTCAATATGATAACAATAATCGTGCTGTTTGTGCGACTGAATGTTCCCGCATTCCGTAATGCTAATAGTTTTGACATCACATGACGCATAGACAATGGACGAATCTAGTTTTAGCTATGCCTCTTCCGTCTCTAGCTAAGCTCCATCATCCACGCTTTGCCGTGTTGGGATCAATCGATCCCTGTATTCTCTGAATTGAGAATATTTTGAAAGAATGTTTATTAAATAGTAAAGACATACAATTCGTACACCTTGTCGGACTATCACGCGTTTGTATCGCGCTTTTATGACTTAATTGATTATGACTATACATGTGAGGTAGCTAATTATGACGTCATATGATTGATTGAGAAACTGGCTTTCTCAATTAGTACTCATGCTGGACATCGAGAGTTGGATAATACCATGAATGTCGTCTTAGCTATCGATTCGATACCAATGCTAACTCCAGCATCAGTTAATCACAATTTAATTATGACCATCTCATATTCATTTCCAGCGTCCATGGTAACTGGTACTCATGCTTAGCGCTTGCCAATATTCTAAGGTGTTGTTGTATATGATAGCAATCGCTTACACCATCAACTGTTAAGAAAATAGCACAAACATTTCATTTAGAAGCTTTTTCAAACTCAAGGCTATTTTGTCAACTTAACACAAATAATGCAATCTATTGCTTCGTGACATGTATGTATGTATGTGTATGTATGTATGTATATGATATTGTCAAACGCACCGGCTTAGAATTTTCAAAATTGAAAAAATGCTTGTTTATTTTATTCCTTGAGATTGTCATTTTGTTTTAGAGACCATATGGCCTAATTGTCACACAATGATAAATCACTGAGTGGTATTTTGAAAACCTATTCCAGTTTGGCTTTTACTAAGATGTCACGTAGATTCGGATTTTTCTTAAATGCAATTACTGGACGCTTGTTGAAAGGTTTTCTGAGATTGTCCTGTAATTTGTGATATTCATCCTTTACGATTGTATGTGAGAGTAAATGGGATAATCTCCCTTTGATCTAAGAGGCCTGGATCAGAATTTATGCCCCTAGGCCATTGTGTTTCTAATTGTTTAATCCAGAACGATTCTCTTAGTTTTCTTTGTTTATCAGTTTCCTCTGTTGTGTCTGAAAGAGGTAGCTATTCGATAGGCATAATTTCAAAGTCACGAGGGACTGAATGATCAGGAAGATTAAAATGTTCAGCCACATGTGTCTCTTCCTCTAGTCTAATATCTGAGAGGTGTCTAGTTGCACGCCATCTTAGTGGATTTTTCGTTTCGCCGACATACTGCTTTTGGCACAATTTGCATGAAATTAAATAAATGACATTTTTAGAATCCTAATCTAAATTTGACTGAATTTGAAATTTGCTTTTGTTTTGAAAGCTTGTGAATGTACTCTGGGAAGGAAGAAAATTATCCAATTTACACCTTTTCTTTTCGCATTTCCGAGATCCTCATTCACCTACAATCGGACGATTATGACAAATTTTGGTAGGCCGAGAATTTCTGGCATTATCCGGAATGAGTTCCAAATTACGCAGAGTTTCAGACTTTATTTTACGTAGGAACCGAGAAGAGTACCCTCTCGGTCTGAGAGCTTTGAATAAGGTCGAACATGATGATTCAAAGTTTTTCCTATCACTCGAATTTCTATGAAAGCGGATTATTTGTGATTTTACAAGTCCCTTGAAAGTATGCGGTGGATGGAACGATTTCTTGTGCAGTAGTTGATGGGAGTCGGTTGGCTTAAAATAAACTTTGTAGTCTAAGTAACCAGTTGTTTCATACTTCATACCTTTGTATAAGGTTACATCCAGGAAATCCACGGACATCTAATCAATTTCGGCTTTTAGTTTGATATTCGGATCATGATTGTTCAGAATGGCTAAAAATTCGTTAAATGCTTCTTTAGTATGTTGCCCGATTATAAAGATGTCATCGAGGTACCTGCGGTAAATGAGCGGCTGATTTGGACAGTTTTTTAGTGCTTCCTTTTCCCACTCAGCCATGTAAAAGTTAGCGAAACCTGGGCTGAAACGCTTACCCATTGCGCAGCCACAAATT
This sequence comes from Chaetoderma sp. LZ-2023a, assembly GCA_034401795.1. Classification (NCBI taxonomy): domain Eukaryota; kingdom Metazoa; phylum Mollusca; class Caudofoveata; order Chaetodermatida; family Chaetodermatidae; genus Chaetoderma; species Chaetoderma sp. LZ-2023a. Next base: position 57,722,654 of record CM067372.1, read on the forward strand.
TGTTGGAAAATTTCACCAGAAAATTCCTTCCAGACTAAGCTCCAATAGAGCTATTACTTCTCTGTCGGGCCTGTTGGTGTCGGGGTAGTCAGCAAATGCTCTACGAATTGAATTTAGACCCTTTTCTATATCAATGTTTGTGTACATAGCATCGACGTCCATCGTAATTAATAATGAATTTGGAGGGACCGAGATCTTAGAGACCTGGGCTAGGAAGTCTTCAGTGTTTTTCAGATAGCTAAAATGTCTGTTCGCAATTGGCTGAAGATGGTAGTCGATAAATTCACTAATCCTATATGATTCCGAACCACAATCTAAAATAATGGGTCGCCCTGGTGGAGTCATTGGGTCGGTCCACGAGTCAACAGACTTATGGATTTTAGGAAGAAGATAAAATGTACGTGGTTCGAATCATCTTTTGCAAAGAGATATTGTTATTAACCATCTTTTGGAGAATTTCGTTAAATTTGCTACAGTTAATTTGCCAAAGCGGTTCCTTTAGCTTTTGATAATGTTTCGGATTACTAAGCTGTCTATGTGCTTCTTTGATATAGTTATTTTTATCCATTATTACAGTAGCTGATCCTTTATCTGCAGGTTTAATAACAATTTCATTATTTTTAGATAACCCTTGTAGGGCATGGCGCTGCTCATAAGATAAATTTTGCTGATCATTTGGAAATGTTGTATTTTTAATACGCTCTGAATACAGTTTTATACTTTCACTGATTGCTGGGTCAACCAGTTTCAAATTTGGTGCCCAGACTGTTTTCTCAATGAATGGTGGAATGTTGCTATTCGAGTTTCGTAAAAAATCTGCCAATTTGACGCGGTGACCAAATTCAGCAGCTTCAATAAGGCCATTTTCTAAATCTGCATCCAAACCAATTTTGGGTTTCGGAGTTGGTACAAAGGTTAATCCAAAATTAAGCAGCGATTTTTCGGTTTTGCTTAACTGAGAACCAGCTAGGTTGACAATATTACTGCCTAGTCCAGTTTCTGGGTGGCAGCTACCTTGACCCGAATCTAGTTTAAATTAAGGAAATTTTGCCAATTGCTATAGATAGTGTTAGCAGTCCCCTCTGTCCAATGTATATTGTCACGACACACTCTGAAATCTGCGATTGACAGACGTGGTATGACAGTAACATTGGACGTAGGGGACTCTGCAATTGGATTAATTGCCTCAAGAATTTCCTTCTGGCTGGGAGTCGAGGTAGCTGAAAAGTTCAATTGGCTGAAATAAATCATAGTTCTAGGGAATTTCTTTCTTATCATGCTGAACATCAATCTCAGTCGAGTCTCAGTGTCTGATAGTGGACTGTTCCGGTCATTGATACCTATATTAAGGATCAGCTTCTCAGGATGGACTGACCCTAAAACCGATAAATGAACAAACAAATCGCATGATTGAATGATACAAGGATAGAAGGAAAGAAGGATGGACATACATAACCAATCACCCAACCAACCAACCACCCACCCAACGAACCACTGTTAAGAAAATAACACAAACATTTCATTTAGAAGCTTTTTCAAAATCAAGGCTATTTTGTCAACTTAACACAAATAATGCAATCTATTGCTACGTGACGTACGTGCGTGCGTGCGTGCGTGCGTGCGTGCGTGCGTGCGTGCGTGCGTGCGTGCGTGCGTGTATGTATTTATGTATTTTTATTTTATTGACGCACTGGCAACGTGCGGCTTCAATTTCCATGTGCTAACTTAGCCGACAGTGATGTACCCGTTAGTTTAATTTGTTGATCACCATCTCCCGGTCGGGGGAGCGAACCGCCATTCTGCAACTCCGCATAGCATCAGCAACCAGTCATTTTTCCACTGGACCACCGCACCAAGACTAAAAAGTCAAGGATTGGCCGACCAGCTTTCACATGTCTGATACACTGACACACTGACGATTCATATGGGACCTGCCACAATTCAATCCTAGGCTTTTACGCCTATTGTACTCCAGCACGGCTCTGGCAGTATATGTATTTTATTTTAAATACTGTTGAATACTTTGAAACTAATTTGACTGGGCGCTGTTGCTGCCTTAGCAGCAACAACTCACAGTCACATCAGTTTCAAATTTTTCAACATGCTGGCTGCATAGTTACAATGAAATTGGGATTCTGGGAATTCATGATTCAAAGTATATAAATCGATCCCAACACGCTCATCAGCCTTTGTTCTCTAATCTCGTTTCCCAGATAACATACGCTGTATGAGAAGAAGAGTCAACGAACTGCTGCTCAGAAATGCTGCATATATCCGTCAGAATATGAATTCTTTGTGAATGGGATACAGCAGTGTGTTCTTGTTTTTACATTATCAAATATAGCACACCCGTTTTATTCTTGCCGGAATTTTTAAAATGACCAGAGCAAAATAAATAAATAAATAAATAAATAAATAAATAAATAAATAAATAAATAAATAAATAGATAAATAAATAAATAAACGAACGAACGAACGAACGAACGAATATACATACATAATTCTTTGAATATATTTCAAAATTCCACTAAGAGCTGTTTCCACATTTCATTTGCTGAAATAAATACGTGTTTTGGCAATTCTCTATTATCTTTATTCTTGTAGTCTCAATCACCTGACCTTTACTCCACGCATCAGCTAGCCATCACACTAATAGTATTTCATTGTGCACTTTAGTCGCAGAGATGCGTGTAATAGACGCAAAAAGAAGGGTGGTGTCATTGACCTTGGACATGGGTAATACGTTTACGACACCGCAAGACAGAACCTTAATCGAATTGCGTCATTACCCGTGTTTGACCATTTTGTCGGGTGCAAATGAAAATCAAAATATTTATTTATGTGGATTTCCTTGTCTTTATTTTCCTCGAATGGTTTATAAAGTGACAACAATGTTAGTAGTTACTCAGTTGAACTTGCAGATAAGTTTGCAAACCTTTTGCGTGAAAAAATTGGATTGATCCCTGAAAACATTACGAAACATCCAGGCTACTCAACGCAGAGTGAGGACACTATATCAGAATGTACTATTACAGGGGTTCAGTCAGCTTCCATCAACGAGGTAGCAACTGTGATTGGGGAATCACCACCAAAGTCAGGCATCCTAGACCAAATACCTGCCCACTTGTTAAAAACCGCAACGTTTACCTTGTGCCAGTCACAACGAAAATGATCACCATATCTATAGAGACCTGTTTTGTGCATGACAGTTTGAAATCCGAAAACATGATACCCCTTCTGAAATATCCATCTCTGGAAAAAAGCATTATTAGTAATTACCAACCTGTGTCAAATCGCACGCATCTTTCAAAACTATTCGAAAAGACCGTTGCCGAGCGACTAAGAGGCAACTTAGAAGACAACAATTTACGGGAACTGAAGTGCGTAACGTAACCGTCACAGCCCGAAAACAGCGTTACTTCTCCTACAGAATGTATGTCAACCACCTCTGTGTGCTGTTAGTACGCATGGACATGCATGCTGTGTTTGACATAATAGCTCATAACATCACGTATACTCATAACAGAACTAAGCATACAGGGCACCGCTTTCAGCTGGCTTAGATCAAATCTTATATGTTGTCATAAGGTGAGTGAGGCCAGGTCGTCTGAACTCTGAATGTGAACTGCTTTCTGGCGTGCTACATAGATTTGTACTCGGGCCGATGTTATTGACAATTTAGACATCACCTCTCGGAGTTATCACTTCCACGCCGATGACATCCAGAGATATATGCCCTTCTATACAAACGATCAATTACATGCTCCTGGAATCCCAGAGGAGAGCATTCGTGACGCCAAGCAGTGGATGTTACAGTTATCCTGAAGCAAGAGAATTAATACTTATTTAGAAGAAAGTCAGTGACGGGCGTCTTCTTCGAAGCTGTAATTTTACGTAGATATTTGCAGGCACCATTAGTTATGATTCTATTGCTCTCGTTGATGCACAGTGCTAGTCGGTGTAGGCCTACTGTTGGCTTCTAAGGTGATCAGAGCTACCTCGATAGACTATGGTAAGCACGTAGTAGTTCGAGTCTAATAGTGTATTTCCTATGGTAGATCTGAAACATGCTATGCTACCGGATTTTGTGAGCGCCATCATTTATTTCTGTATAGGCAATATCCTTAGCTTTCTAATGATATATGATAGAATTCGGCACCCCGAGTTATAGTGATGGTTAACATTCGAGGACTTTGTTTCCTGTACTACGTGGGGCAACTGACCTCGTATGCCCGGCCTCCTTCCAGAGAACTATTGTTTACTATTGTCCCGGTATCATAACTTGATGGCGTCTATCGACTCGCTACATATAGCTATGAGTCCAGTTTCTATCTAATCACAATTAGTATTCAGTTAACATCTACGCACACACGGACGGATGCACGCACGCACGCAAAGCATTTGCATCCATTGATACTAACTGATCTCGTTGGAGTTCGAACGCTTCAGGTGAAGAGCTGCTGACTTATACTATTTTAGCAGCCATTCTGGACAATTCGTGCTATTTTAACGTTGCTGCTCCTTAGCGGCATTACTGTGTATTCGATCTTGCAGGCCCCCGTGAGAAACAGCTAAGAATGGTGAGCAAGTTAGGTAGAGACCATTGGCGTAAAACCGACCGTACCATAGCCTTTATGTTTGAGCCATGGGGGAGAATATGTCGGACTCAAATCCCCGGTTCCTGATAGAGTTATATATAGAATCGTTTAATGAAATATATCATTACAAATCTTTAGCATTGGTTTATGTTTAATTTGGTTTCTTAGATGGCAAGTTGGTATTCTTAGCGAAAAGAAAATGCTTTCACAAAGCTGGAATATTATATCTGCTCTTCATCTACAATTGATTGCAGTATTTCCCGTGACAGTGGAGACTTCGCAACTGAAGTACTCAGACACGTGTTTCAGCATGTGAAGTACTCAGACAAGTCCATTCAAACTAAACATGGAATTGATTGGATGTGTGCATAGTAATCTGCATTCTTAGATGCCATGCTTAGATTTTGTTACGGCCGGTCTACTACTTCGATGTAGTGTAGCGTTAACAGTGTATTACCGAATGGTTGATTAGCTGGGTCGCCGTGAGCTCAGGACCCACATTGGTTGCCAGTTGTTGTGCCTGGCGCGCACGGGGCTGGTTTGCTGGCATAGCTAGCGGTTAGCTAGTTGGACTTCCACCAGCCTCCAGAACTGATGCATCTGATCACTCTGTTTCTGCACTAAAAATTTGGCACAGAATTCTCCTCGACACAACAGGAGATTATGTAAGGCTCTAAACCATATTTATATTACGTAATGTCGGAAATCTTGAGGCAAGGTTATCTGCTGCTGCTGCTGCTGCTGCTGCTGCTGCTGCTGCTGCTGCTGCTGCTGCTGCTGCTGCTTGTGATGCATGTTCATATGAATGTTTTGTGTGAGGATTCCCCATGAACCAGAAGCCCATACCAGAGTATGATGACGCTGAATGGGGTCTATCCACATGTCGAGTATGGAGTTATCGTATAGATGGTCTCTGGCTTCCTGTCTCCGCCTCACCGTGTCTGTAATATGGGAAAGGTGCTTGTGTGCGTGTGTGGGGGGGGGACGTGCAGACGTGCGTGTGTGTGTGTGAATTGTCATCTAAAATGTTGAGGGATGTACGGCAGGCAATCAGAGTGACACTCTGACTCATCCGCGCTATCTACTTGCGCTCTAGGGGGAGAGGCTGGCGTGTCAGTGAATTGGGCTGCCTTTATGCGGCTCTCTGCTCCCTCGACTTTGCTTTCAGTCGTCTCTATCTGTGAACTTTATTGGTGTACCGTGGATACTCGGTGCTGGTGCTGGCAGGGTCATACAATCTGGAGATATTTTTTGGCGTCAAATGCGTACCGAAGCTGTCCATCCCTGCTCTTGTAAACCTATTTATACGGACAATGCGATACTTTTCTGGTCGATTCTCGATTTGTCTGTGTTATGTTATGGCTTATGCGGAGGAAGTTTTGCAGTAATATGGTCCACTATTCATTCTGCCAGGTACCGCTCCCCATGGGTAGCGCAAATGCTACGTATTCACATCGTATAGATTAATTTACAATGAGTGGTGTAGCGATTGTAAAAATGGCACCCAGTATGGGGTTGTTTACGGACTCCTTCACAGTTGAAAATGCAGTAATGAATCGCAAATAAACAACGAATCATGCCCATTGTTAGAAATATAATAACGAAATGGCTATTTGCGCTGGTGGCTTGAAAAGCATCCCGGCTGTCCTGCTAGTTAATTAATTAGACCTAGTACATTTCTTCGATAAAAATTGTGTCTCACCTCGCTAATATAACTCCATGTCTTGTTTTAGCATTCGCAGAGCATTAGTAGTAAGTCGGATACTTTTTGCAGATTATATATTTTCGCAAATACAAATAATGTTTGTCTCCCAGGCGTTAACAATGCGTGCTATTGAATATTGAGCTAGTGATTAATATACCTACTTCCCTAAACACATTGTACGTGACCACTGCGTTATCAAACTGAAGAAGTGAAGAATAACTGAAAAAAGTTTGCATTCATTTTCCATCTCACCGTGGTCGTGCGTTGACCAATTCTAACATAGTCTCCCTCATTCTGGTTGATCCAGACTGAAGTAGATGATTTGCTAGGATACCAGCTAACAAGTGTATATCGTGTCCGAGAAGAGAGTAGTGTTTTTGTAAACTCATTCAATGGTAAATTATAGATGGATTGTTATAAAGACGCCAGTGGTGAAAGGCCGTCTGAAAGACTAACACTGATACACCTCGAACTTCAACTAACTATAACGTTAAGAGCTGACGTCGGATCATTGAATTTTGACATTTTGCGCCAATTAACAATCTGAGAAGAGACAGTTTTCACATTGCCATTGTGTGTGTTGGATTTTTATTCCAGGTTTGAAGTACAACTGAGCATATGAGCGAATGCTGACTGGCAAGCGAAAGCTTAGACACTGGCTTACTCACAAACTAATCGTTAACTGTTTGAATCTTTCACTATAGCATTAGATCAAGCTAGAAGTAGAACTGCTAGATTTGATACGCATATTACTCAAATAAATGTCAACAACGAGAGTACGCAGTGATTCGTTCACTTTGAATTTCACTCAACGTTGATTGCCACGTGTGAAACTTGATACTGTCTACCAATGTTTATTAGATAGATATTTCACTAATAGGCCTACAGACATATCTCAATATTGTACGGGACTGGTGAATGCGCGCGTGAGTACATAAGTACGTGCCTGCGCGCGCGTGCGTGTGTGTGCGTGTGCGTGTCTGTGTGCGTGCGTGCGCGTAATTGCACAGTGTTTAGCAGGGCAGTTTCTAACAGTGAGCTACATGTTAGGTTTGACTGGTCCTTCAGTCTTGACTGTAGACCTACTTAGGAGGCAAGAACGTTAATTAAAAAGCTAAGGTTTGCGCAATCATTAAAAATTTCTAATGCACACAATCGGCGAGATTTTATAGTGAATTGCAATACTTACTATAGGCATATTCACATCCCCGCGATACTGTAATAAGTATGCAGACGACTAATAATTGAGCTTATGGTTGAGATTTCAATTATTCAGCTATATAAAGTCTCTCATGTAAAGCAAATTTGCATCGAAATCATACATCTTGGTATTACATAATATGCATATACTTCATCGATATCACCGCCACCCACGTTATTCCTAATATCGCGACCACGACAAGCACTTCACACACCAGCATCATCGACAGTACTCACACAGCTGATTAGCAAAGCCAATGTGGAACTAATTTGGAAACATAATAAAATGGTGATGGAGAATCAAATTGGTAAAACATTTTCTCCCAAGCATGGTCGATTGCTTAATTTTCTCTATGGGGTGCTTCATGACAGGCAAGCACCAGCGCAGACAGAATAATATACACAGCCAATTTCATTTTATTGCACAAAGCATAAAGGCGAATGAATTCTCTAACAGTGTGTTTGCGGGAGATGTTTAGTGCTATGGCTGATTGACTGCTGTAATCAAATGAGCCTTCGTACAACTGTTAGGAGGAAATTAAGATAAATATGGTTTAAAGCTATGTTTGAATCAAAATAGACCAAACTGCAGTAAGAATGCCGGACAAGTAAGATCTTGGCCACCCGTTTAGTATTGGCAAATGTATATACCATGAGCAGAGTCGTAAGGAAATATGATAGAATATGATATTTGTTCTGGGCTATTATTGGAGCTTATATTACTTATTCTATATTATGAAGAATGGATTCATATCATATTATTTTCTGTCAAGATTCATCTACAATGGAGTGATCTAATCTGCCGCTCAAGTATCTGACGTCATAATCAATTACGTTACTAATTAGCTGACGTCACAATCAAAATGGTGTATTAAAACTTCGTCAAGAAATTTCATGAATCTTTATTTGAATTCAAATGCTGTTGAATAACTTGAAACTTAGTTGACTTGGGGTTGTTGCTTTCATAGGCAGCAATAAACCCCAGTCTAATTAGCTTCAAAATATTAAACAACTTAAGACTACCTGTATATTTATCTTGATATTTATCTTTGAAACTGGGATTCTTGGAATTCAGTTTTCAAAATATGTATAAATTGAATCCAACACGTGTAAAATATGAGTGGCATTTAGCTAGCCATGGGCGGGGCATCCCTAGCCATGGGCGGGGAATCGCTAGCTACAGGCGGGGCATCGCTAGCCATGGGCGGGGCATCGATAGAAATGGCACCACCAATTATGTCACTGTTGGGCACGTCAGATAATTTAATTGACACTCTCTACTAACCAAGGCTGAGAGAAAAACTGATTGACACATCAATATTCTGTACCAAAGTATCATATACAAATTTGCATATGGCCTCAAAGCTTATTTAAAGCGATGCTAATCTCGTCTCAAATGTTGTATTGTACCGATAGAGTATGGTTTATAGATTCCATGTCAGTCGTATCCTGTCACATTCCCTTATCTGTATCACAATTATCTGCTTTGTAATATCGCGTACATGTTGAACAGTGATTGCCGCCATTTTGTCACATCAAGCGATAGTGTGTGGTGTCTTGAAAGTGCCAATGCATTACAGTATTTGTTATTTAATACTCATCTTGTTGAATATTTTGGAACTAATTTGACTGGAAGTTTTTGCTGCCTAGGTCAAATTAGTTTCAAAATATTGAACAGCAACTTACCTGTATGGCGGCTTTTACACTACATTGTCAAACTATAGATGGCACCTCTACGACCGAGCGTATATACCGAGGCAGACACATTAGAATTTTTCTGATAGTCCCAAAAGTAAATTATGGCAGCCATCATCGGGTGTAGAAATGTACCAACATTTACTACTAAAGCCTGAATATCTTTCTTTAGCTGCATGAAACAAAGCTTAAAATAACCTGCATAGTTTATGAGTGGCATATTAGATCACCTGAATAGCTATCAAGAGATGAGATTAGTTATCCTTTAAAACGTAGTAAAAGTCGTAAAGCATTTGCGTTCCTGTCTGTTTTATGTTGAAATTTCACAACACATGGCGATCTTGACGTTACGAGAAATGAAATTTTCTTAAACAAACAGCTACGGATACCTTTATTAAAATGTGTGTACGAGTAAATGCTTTCATATGCCGTTGTGTCGTCTGCTAGACACATGCGAGTTGTTAAAAATTACTTTAACCTATTGAACCACTTGTTCCCTGAACTATGTGATTATGTCTATGACTCTCCCAGAATATTGTTAACATTAAGCATATTCAGAGAGGGTTGCTGAATGACTATAAGACTGGATAACCTGCTGTCATAGCTGCATAACGGTCAAACAGCACATTTATGCCTGCAAACAGCACTATGCATCAGACATCCTAAATGCAGCTACACGAACGAGAGCTCATTTTACAAATGTGTGCAATTATGAGATAAACGACGTGTAATCAGATAGTGATGCAAACGGATTATTTTGTAATCTATTCCGCTATGATCGTGTATGCGTATTAAGAATATACATTCCCTCTGGTGCACCAATGATTAAAGTTAGTAGAAGATTATAACTAAGTGACAATAATATCAATTTATATTAACTATGGATACTGATCCCATCTCACATGTTGCATTATACTCATGGCCATTGGAATATGCCGAAGACATGGCCAAAAAAACGGTGGCACGTCTATGACTGTGCGCATATACTCAGGCAGACAACCCACGTCTTTTATGATTTATTGAAAAGTAATCATGACAGCCGTAACAGATTGGAGAACTGTATCAGCAATTAGCTATTACACTAATTAGACTATCTTTCTTTGGTCGTATGATACAAGGATAAAATGTCATGCATTGTCCATAAATGCCATGACATCTCAATGAAATAACTATTATGCGATCAGTTAGCTATCCTTACATGCGAAGTTGACTCCTCATATACATCCCTATCACGCAGATTTTCTTGCGCATTAATGATATGTCAAACTATGGTTACGAAGCTAATCGGCTTTAGGTATACAATTCAGCTAGAGAATTGCTATTAGGTTTGAAGTGTGTGTTTAGAATTTATATTTGCTTGAGCAACGACAATGCAAGGATAATAATAACATGCCACGTGCGTTTTCATTCTGATTTAATCAATATCCGTCTGTATATTAAAAAATGTTGACTTAATATTGGTGCAGCCTACGGTTGCTTAGATTAGTCCAACAAATAGATTTTCAAAATATTCAGCTGGTATTCACCGCGAAAACCTCAAATGAACGTGATGCTATAAGATTTGCCTGGATTATTCCTAGAGTTGTGTTGATATTGCTATAGTTGTGTGGATATTGCTAGAGTTGTGTGGATATTACTAGCGTTATGTTGATACTGTTAGAGTTGCATGGATATTGCTAGAGTTGTATGGATATTGTTAGAGTTGTGTGGATATTACTAGAGTTGTATGGATATTGCTAGAGTTGTGTGGATATTGCTAGAGTTGGATGGATATTGCTAGAGTTGTGTGGATATTACTAGAGTTATGTTGATATTGCTAGAGTTGTGTGGATATTGCTAGAGTTGTGTGGATATTATAGAGTTGTGTTGTGTGGATATATTTAGAGTGTATGGTTATTGTTAGAGTTGTATGGATATTGCTAGAGTTGCTTGGATATTACCAGAGTTATGTGGATCTTGCTAGATTTGTAAGGATATTGCTAGAGTTGTGTTAATATTACTAGAGTTGTGTGGATATTCTTAGAGTGTATGGTTATTGTTAGAGTTGTATGGATATTGCTAGATTTGTGTGGATATTACTAGAGTTGTGTGGATATTGCTAGAGTTATGTGGATATTGCTAGAGTTGTATGGATATTGCTAGGGTTGTGTTGATATAACTAGAGTTGTGTGGATATTTTCAGAGTGTATGGGTATTGTTAGAGTTGTATGGAGATTGCTAGATTTGTTTGGATATTACTAGAGTTGTATGGTTATTGTTAGAGTCGTGTGGATATTGCTATGGTTGTGTGGATATTGTTAGAGTTGCATGGATATTGTTAGTGTTGTGTGGATATTGCTAGAGTTTTATGGATATTGCTAGGGTTGTGTGAATAGTGTTAGCGTTGTGCGGATATTATTAGAGTTGTATGAATATTACTAGACTTGTGTGGATATTGCTACAGTCGTGTGGATATTGTTAGTGCTGTATGGAGATTGCTAGATTTGTTTGGATATTACTAGAGTTGTATGGTTATTGTTAGAGTTGTATGGATAGTGTTAGTGTTGTATGGATATTGCTAGAGTTGTGTGGATATTATTAGACTTGTGTGGATATGTTTAGTGTTGTATGGTCATTGTTAGATTTGTATGGATATTGCTAGAGTTGTTTGGATATTACTAGAGTTGTGTGGATATTACTAGAGTTGTATGGATATTGCTAGAGTTGTATGGATATTGTTAGTGCTGTATGGATATTGCTAGAGTTGTGTGGATATTACTAGAGTTGTGTGGATATTTTTAGTGTTGTATGGATATTGTTAGGGTTGTATGGATATTTCTAGTGTTGTGTGGATATTACTAGAATTGTGTGGATATTGCTAGAGTTGTGTGGATATTGCTAGAGTTGTATGGATATTGCTAGAGTTGTATGGATATTGTTAGAGTTGTATGGATATTGCTAGATTGTGTGGATATTGCTAGAGTTGTGTTGATATTGCTGGAGTTGTGTGGATATTACTAGAGTTGTGTGGATATTTTTAGAGTTGTGTGGATATTACTAGAGTTGTATGGATATTGTTAGAGTTGTATGGATATTACTAGAGTTGTGTGGATATTGCTAGACTTGTGTGGCTATTACTAGACTTGTATGGATATTGCTAGAGTTGTATGCATATTGTTAGAGTTGTGTGGATATTGCTAGAGTTATGTGGATGTTGCTCGTTTTGTATGGATACTACTAGAGTGTTGTGGATATTACTAGAGTTGTGTTGATATTGATAGAGTTGTGTGGCTATTTCTAGAGTTGTTTGGATATTGCTAGAGTTGTGTTGATATTGATAGAGTTGTGTGGCTATTTCTAGAGTTGTGTGGATATTGCTAGAGTTGTGTGGATATTGCTAGCGTTGTGTGGCTATTTCTAGAGTTATGTGGATATTGCTAGAGTTGTATGGATATTACTAGAGTTGTGTGGATATTACTAGGGTTGTATGGATATTACTAGAGTTGTGTGGATATTGCTAAAGTTGTGTGGATATTGCTAGAGTTGTGTGGATATTGCTAGCGTTGTGTGGCTATTTCTAGAGTTATGTGGATATTGCTAGAGTTGTATGGATATTACTAGAGTTGTGCGGATATTACTAGAGTTGTATGGATATTACTAGAGTTGTGTGGATATTGCTAGAGGTGTGTGGATATTGCGAGAGTTGTGTGGATATTGATAGAGTTGTGTGGCTATTTCTAGAGTTCTATAGAAATTAATTAGAGTTGTATGGATATTTCTAGAATTGTGTTTTAAAGAGTTTTAAAGTACCATTCTTCATATACCCGTCTCACTTGCGGTTAATTTTGGTGTCATAGAAGACAATTATGAATCACCGTATGCCGTTACCCGACGATGCATTAAAATAGGTCAGACCAACCTTACCAAGTGCTTTTCGGTATCAGATACTTTACATGTATTTTTGAGGAAGTTCCTCTATTTATTCAAATGATATTAGTTACATGGATAAACTTATTTACATGGCTCTGTTGCGAGTGCTCTGTATGACCAATGCAAATTCCGTATTTCCAGAGCTTTTCGAAGCAAATCTGTATTGTATTTCCTTGCCGACTGGTAAGATATCATTTGTTTGTGCAGGTCTGACAAACATTTCTACCAATCTTTCGTATAATTCGTCTTAGAACAATTCTATGTTGGAGATTATTTGTACTCATGTATTAGTATATTAAATTACCAGTCATATGTGATATTAGATTGACATTTTGTCTGTTTCCAGCGAATTGTCTAGACGTAATTAAGATTGTCTGAGCTCTTTACGATTGGATTGTTTCGGAAATATAATGTTTCACTGAATTGAGAAACTCTTACGCTCACAGTGACGGGGGCCGGAATTTGTGTACACACATTCATATGTAATAATAACACACTATGACCATTATATTACAAGAAAAATATTGAAAATGTCCAATTTTATTTATATCTCAGAGACAGTCTAAAATTGCAAAAAAAAGGTGAAACATGAACGGACGTCCATGGCAATGGATTGCCAATGTCATAGTCAGAGATCGTAAGACAAAATACAGAAAGTGTTGCCATTCATGCTTGCATAAATCGATAAGATATCACTCTTGTGACGATTTCTGCTCACATAAACTCAATATCCGAAGAAACGTGATCAAATATTTCAACAAATCAGTATTCTGGAGAGAGAGAGAGAGAGAGAGAGAGAGAGATACTTTTGGAAAGAAAATATCAATAGTTGATTGCCAATTTCATGATTCTATTATCTGTGACAAGTTTACTTCCGTGACGTCGCTTTTGTCCACCAGATCATTCGGACTGTAAACAACTTAGTTAATTAAGCACATGTGGCGCGGGAGATAAATGAATTTTATCTCTTCATAGCATAACAATATGAGTGTGTCGAGGTGGTTTTAAGCACGTAATGGGGGAATCCTGTTTTAGCTATGTCCCGCCCAATTTCTAGCTAAGCTCCACCACACTTCGCTCGTGTTGGCATCGATCAATCGCTGAACTCTCTGACTATTAATTTCCAGAAAAAATATACAGGTAAGGTGCTGAATATTTTAAAACTAATTTGTCTGGTTGCTGTTGCTGCCTATGGCTATCTATAGCTCAAATTAGTTTCAAAATACCAACAGCATGTTTATTAAATAGTAAAGACATACAATCTGCAGAACAACGCTTAGTCCGTCACCAATTATGCGTTCTTTAGGAAGTTAACTACGGCAATCTTAACGTTATTGATGATGACGTTATCATACACGTGATGTAGTTGATTATGACGTCATATGATGGACGTAAGAGCAGTACGCAATGCGCATGATTTTTATCAATCACATAGTATAGAAGTACATATGACGGAACAGTGAATACTTATAACACAAATGCTGTACTCGGCAATTACCATTTCGCGGGATATGTCAGCCAAACACATTGCTTAAAGTTTTCGGATAAATTCACTGATCCCCAGGAAGCAAGCAGTCCGGAGACTGATTGTAAAATGAGTTCAGTGTGGCAGGCAAATGCACAGTTTGTGTTGAACCCGTTAATAGGAAGATAGATGTGCGTCCATTTGATAACGCCGCTGGTGGATTCAGTGCTATATAGCGGGATGACGTGCGTCTATTTTGATAATGACACTGCTGGAATGAATGCAAGATAGCAACATTCGTTCGTAGTGATTGAAAAACGCCGACCCAGGTATTTACATAGTTACCTATGCATACCTGCCAGTCTGCAAACTTCCGTCAAACCTCCTATGTGTGAGTGAGTGAGTGAGTGAGTGAGTGAGTGAGTGAGTGAGTGAGTGAGTGAGTGAGTGAGGGAGTGAGTGAGCGAGTGAGGGCGTGAGTGAGTGAGTGAGTGAGTGAGTGAGTGAGTGGGTGAGTGAGTGAGTGAGTGAGTGAGTGAGTGGGTGAGTGAGTGAGTGAGTGAGTGGGTTGGTGGGTGGGTGGGTGGGTGGGTGGGTGGGTGGGTGTGTGAGTGAGTGAGTGAGTGAGTGTGTTATGCTTTTTTGTTTATTCCGAACGGGTGAATCGTTTTGAGTTCTTTGATCCAGTAATGTTCTCTGTTTAATCTTAGTTTTTTGTTATCTGTAAAAATTCTTTCAATTGGTCTTATCGTGATGTCTTTCATAGAATGTCTTGGATGGTTGAAATGCCATGAGACTCTCGTGTCTGTTTGGTGTCGGATTGCATGGATAGGTTGTGTGAGTCGTTTGCTGAGTGTTTGACTTGTTTCTCCTATGTATTGAGAGCTGCATTGTTTGCATTCTATGAGGTAAATAATGTTGGTGGTATTGCAGCTCATTTGTGTGTTGATTTTGTAGTCTTTACCAGTGACGTAACTAGTGAATTTGTCAGCAGTGTTCATGTATTGTTTGCATGTGATGCAATTGCTGTTGTTGCATTGTTGGAGGGTCTCTACTATGTCGTGAGTGTCATCTGGTGTCGGTACGATCTTATTGTTAGCATCTGGATTTTTTATTTTAATTAGGCTAGAGTGGACTAGGTCGTCCCTAATGCTTTTATTTTTCTTGAATGCTACTACTGGGTATTTGGGAAAAATTGGTGCTAAGATTTGTGAAGACAAGATGTACTTTTCCCAGTAGGTCCGAATGGATTTGCCTATGTGTTCTAATGATGGGTGGTATTGTAGTATGCAAGCTGGCCTAGGCTGTTTTTGTGTGGGTTGTTTGTAAAGAATGTCTTCTCTCTGTGTGTTCTCGGTTTTTTCTATGATGGCTTTAATTTCTGTCTCTTTGTATCCCCGGTGGATGAATGCATCTGTGAGTTCCTGTGTGCGTTGTTTTAATCGTGTGGGATCTGTGATGATGCGTTTGTATCTTAATGCTTGGCTGTAGATTATGGAATGTTTTGTGTATTTAGGGTGGCTTGATTGTTTGTGAAGATACTGTTGTTTGTCTGTAGGTTTTCTGTATAGGTCCAATTTAAGCTTGTTATCTTCTTTGTATACCATTGTGTCCAAAAATGGGATCTTTTCTGTTGAATATTCCAAGTCAAATTTTATTGTGGGATGCTCTTTATTCATGTGTGCGTGAAATTCAAGTAGTTCGTTCTCACTGGTGTTCCAAATGAAAAATATGTCATCTATGTATCTAACTAAGTGAGATGGAGTGCTGCCCATCCATGTTGATAACATTCTGCTTACTATGGTGTACACGTAAATGTTAGCATATTTGACAGTAAACTTGGCTCCCATGGCTGTTCCATGTGTTTGTATGTAGTAGTCTTCATTGAATTGGAAGCTGTTTTTTGTAAGAATGTATCTCATTATTTGGGCCAATTCGTCTGGGTAGATGTGTGCAGGTGTGTGGTTATTGTTGTTTGTGTTTGTTTTTTCAAGTGTTTGTCTGTAATGTTCTGTGACAATCTGTATGCCTTCTTCGTGTGGGATGTTTGTGTATAGTGATCTGACATCCATTGTGCATAGGATTGAGCCAGCATCCACTGTAGTGTTTTCTATATGTTGGATGAATGCAGTGGTGTCTTGTAGTAGATTTGGGATATCATTGTCCGTGTCTTTTAGTAGGTGGTCTGTGAATTCATTAATGCGTGACGTGGGGCCATCGCAGTTGGATACAATCGGGCGTCCGGGTGGTGGTATTTTGCCTTTGTGTATCTTAGGGTTAATGTAGATGCGTGGAGTTCTGACTTTGAATTCGGTGAGATATCTGTGTGTCTGTCCTGTGATGGCTCCGGTGATTAGAAGTTCGTTAATGTATGCATCCATGGTGTCTTTATATTCTAAAGTGGGATTTTCACGAGTTTGGTGTAGTATGCGACATCTGTAAGTTGTCTGTGTACTTCTGCAATGTAGTCTGTTTTGTTGAGAATGACTATTGCGGAGCCTTTGTCTGCTGGTCTGATGACTATGTTTGTGTTATTAGCTAATGTTTTGAGGGCTGTTTTCTCATGGTGTGTGATGTTGGATCGTGGTGACTTGTCGGGTGGTTTGGTGATAAGCTTGGTGAGTGATGACCGGAGTTTGTTGATGGCATTGGGTGTTGTGCTTGGTCTCCATTCTGAGGGTAGTTTGAATTTGGATGGTGCTGTGGGTTTTTCAAGGTTGTTGCTGTAAAAGTAGTATTTGCATTCTAACTTCCTAATGAATTGATCTATGCAATGTATTTGTGTGTCTGGTGATATGTGGTGTGGTGTGGGTACAAATGAAAGGCCTATGTTTAGAATGGAATTTTCTGTTTTGGTAAGTTTGTGGTTGGACAGGTTAACGACAATATCTGGTGTTGTTTTTTGTTTGTTGATGATGCGTCGTTTTCTGCGTTTTTGTAGTTGTGTACCGGATGTTAAACGTCTAATTGGCCGATTATTTCTAAGAGTAGTTTTTTCACATTTTCGTTTTTGGATTGTTTTATGGCTTCGGCATATGATTTGGTTTGTAGTGTGCTTGTACTTGTCTGTGATGTTGTTTGGATGGGTTGGGTTCTGGGTTGGTGTGTTGAGTGTGTGCGGGGTGTTCTGGGAAGGTACATCTGCTCTCTTGGTGGTGATGGATGTGCGTGGTGGATGGGAGGTGGTTGTCTTGAGTAGGGTATTATAAAGTGTCGGTTGTTTGTGTAGTGGCGGTTGGTTTGTGATGTTTGTTTTGGTCCAACTTGCCCTGGTTTGAAGGTGGTTTGTGGTGAATGTGGTTTGTTCTGTATGTGTGGTGCTCCCCCGTTTTTTGGCAGGGGAAGTGGGTTACTCCTCGGTTGTCTCTCTGTGTTGATCTGTGGTTGCTGTTTGAGCTGTGTAGGTCTAAACCATTGAGTTGTGGTTTGGTTGTTCTGTGGTGTTTGTGGTCTTGTGTATGTATGTGGGTTTTGCTTTGTGTGTTGTCTTTGTGCTGGTTGAGGTGTTGGCAACAGCGGTGGTCTGTGGCGTCTCTCTGTTGGTGCGTGTTGTGCTGGGCATGCTTGCTTCTGCGTGTGGTTTATTTGATGTTGTAGATCCATCAAAGGCGGGATGTTTGCCTTTCGCATGACTGGGTTTCGTGTGCTTTGTTTGTGTGTGTCATTGTGTGTCCTGTTTGTGTTTGTTTTGTGTGTCTTTATGCTGGTTGTGGCGAACTTAGCAGCTATCCCGTGTGCCTTAGCAACAGCTCTGTCCGCTTCGTATGTGTGTGAGTCTAACAGATTCCCTTCAATTATGTGTGCTTGCTGTTTGTGGTAGTGTAGTTTTTTGTAGTAATGTTCTAGGATTGCGTGTTGGATGCTGTTAGCCGCGGCTTTTAAGATCGAGTCGATCTCTGCAGTGGTTTCTGTGTTGGGGTCTACGATGGCTAGTGCTATGTCTGGCTTAACGATATGTGTGTTGTTCTTGATGGCATGTTCTATGTTCTGTATGTGGTGCTGCAGTTGTTCTGTTTTGTATAGGGATTTGTATAGTTGCTGAAATGTGTTTTCGTGCTATTGGTTGACAGGGTGCTCTAAATCGGTTTTGCTGAAGATTGGTGGTAGGTGTGTCTGTGTTTCTGCATCCGTGTGTGCTTTTGTTGTTAATGTGGTGGTGTTAGTAGTGGCTGCAGAGGTGGCCGATTGTTGTGGTGGTGGTGGTGACGGCGGGGTGGTTGCTGTTGGGTTGTGCGTTGTAGTTGTGTGTTCTTCTGTAGGGTTGACTGATTGTGTGGTTTGTATTGGTGTGGGTGTGGACTTTGGGTGTAACTCTGTCTGGCTCCTGGTCTGTGGCCTGTTATCCTCTGGATTGATAGTGGACAGGTGCGTGCGCGCGCGTGTGTGTGCGTGTGCGTGTGTGTGTGTGTATGTGTGTGTGTGTGTGTGTGTGTGTGTGTGTGTGTGTGTGTGTGTGTATGTGTGTGTGTGTGTGTGTGTGTGTGTCTGTGTGTGTGTGTGTGTGTGTGTGTGTGTGTGTGTGTGTGTGTGTGTGTGTGTGTGTGTGTGTGTGTGTGTGTGTGTGTGTGTGTGTGTGTGTGTGTGTGTGTGTGTGTGTGTGTGTGTGTGTGTGTGTGTGTGTGTGTGTGTGTGTGTGTGTGCGCGTGTGTGCGCTTGTGCGTGTGTGTGGTTAAAAACCAAGATTGGAAGATATGGTGTCTGTTTACGAAGATATATTATATTAAAAGCAAAACAAAAACATTATTACAGTATATATATTACAATAAAAACTTACGTTTGTTGATTTCTGTTGGAGGCCATATTTCCTAGATTATTTGCACTAAAACACTAAAGTGGCTAAGCTATTATGTAACACTAATCTGGCAAAACTGTTATAAAACACTAATCTGGCTTACACTTTTGTCAAAACTTATAATAAGGTGGTCCTAAAGTGGCTAAGCTATTATAAAACACTAATCTGGCAAAACTATTATAAAAACACTAATCTGGCTAAACTATTATCAAAACTTATAATAAGGTGATGGATCATATGATTCTCGTGGCTTTTTGGTTTGATTTCAGGTCAACATCAACATCATCCATCAGGATCGTATAAATTAATCCGTGCACAATAATAGTCACGTCTCATACCCATGTCATGCAATAGCAATATTATTTTAATACCCTCTGTTGGGCGTTGGGGGTTGGGGTGAGGTTGGGCGTTCCATCGCTCCATTTGCTGTTTCATTCCATGTTGTAATGTTTATATATGTAGTTGCGGATATGTTTATAATTGATCTACACGTTCACTGCGCCTGATGTGGTCGACAAAGATGTGATCCTTTATTTCGTATAGCACGGCTCAATGACGAAATCTGGTACAATATTAATATTGTTTAGCCAGATTTCCTGCAAAATTCAGTCATGTGATCTCATTAAATGGACATGAAGGATGGACGATTCAGCACTGGCAAAGGTAATTTATACTCTTGTGGCTACATTAGCAATACTAGACCATAATTAGCACACCGACTGATGTGCTATATTTCCCAATGGTGTATATCAGACTGCTCTGTGTTCAGTGATGTTTTCTATACAATAACCATCTTTTCAACATACTAAACAGACCAGTGGCAAGTTTCACAAAGGTGCATAATTTACAACCTGTCATAAAGTAGAAAACAGACCAATCAGAATGCTTCATTTGATATTTACGCTGTACTTAATTGCTCTAGTGTACTTAAGTACCATTTATGGAACTGGCCCCAGGTTTATATAATCGCATCACTCGCTTTACCATTTGACGTTGCAATGGACCTTTCCGGTTTTAGCTATGCCCCGGCCATCTCTAGCTCAGCTCCACCCACACCTCGCTCGTGTTGGGGTCGATTGATCGATCTCTGAACACCCTGCCTATCAATTTCCAATAAACTACACAGGTAAGTTGTTAAATATTTTGAAACTAATTTGACTGGGTGCTGTTGCTGACTAAGGCAGCACCAGTGCCCAGTCAAATTAGTTTCAAAATATTCAACAGCATGTTTATTAAATAGCAAAGAATTACAAAGACATACAATTCACACAACATGTCGAACTATTTGAGATTTGATGACGGTCTATATGAAACCTTTTGTGACGTAATGATTGTGATGTCATCATGCACGCGCTGAGCTGATTATGACATCATACGAGGTCAGATGATGTAAATATACTCTGCGCGAGGGTTATGCTGGTCATTTCGGTGTCCAATCATGGGTTTTCAATGACTGTTTGCTACAATAGAAATGGTTCTTTCATTATTAAGAATACACCATCTGGCGCTTTACCTGACTATAACATCCAAAATTATTTGAATGACTAGATTAATTAATTAATTCTTTCCAACCCGTTAAGAAACATTATCAGGAAATCTTCTGACTAAACCTCTGATTTGTGAATATGGCATATGTCTATATAAGAGAATAAGACGGAGTATAGTTGGCATTACAATAACTACACCTAAATACCATTACATCTGATTTAGGACACATATCATCATATAATAGAGATGAAGAAGAAGAAGAAGAAGAAGAAGAGGAAGAAGAAGAAAAAGAGGAAGGCGAGGAAGAAGAAGAAGAAGAGGAAGAAGAAGAGGAAGAAGACGAAGAGGAAGGTGAAGAAGAAGAAGAAGTAAAAAAAGAAAAGAAGAAAAACAACAACAACAACAACAACAACAACAACAACAACAACAACGACAAACAGTACTCCATGTTTGCATTAACGCTGGCGTCTAGCGACGTGGGTAACAAAAGTGAAATGTTCCATTAATTGAATTGATAGTGATGATGTAATTACAACGTCACAATAGCAAAGCGAGAGATGGTATTATAGTACCATGTTCTGGGTAGAACGCTGAAAAGATGCTTGCTGGATGGTAATCATCATTGAAAACACAACAGACAAATATGCACTATTAGGAAAACACAGCACTTGGATCACTGTGTTATTTACGGTTTCCTATTACTAATTTTGCCCCACAACTTGCAGGGTAAAATTGATTGCACCCAACGTGAAGATAGAGGCGAAATTTGTTTCCTGATATCTGCTTTGCTTAATTCAAAATGTATTTTAACTCATTTAAATCCAGCCACCAAATCGATGAGACGTAAAGAGTTCGGATGTTGGACGGTCATGTGAGTAAAAGCAAAGTCAATAAACAGTTGTAGCTACTCATTCTTGTCCAGTATTCCCCGGGCAATCGATAATCAATCTGTGCTTCATGCTTTGTGCTCCACTATGATCATTTGGAAGTGACATTGACAAGATAGCAGTTCTGGCTTGCCGGCGGGTGCATGTGACAAAATCTATCATACCTCATCTTGGTTCAATGAAGAAACCAATTTAGTATATTCTCTATCTCTGAGACAGTTAAACTACAATATCAATATTAGCTGGTATACAATGAATAGATCAACGATTGGCATCATAGTGAAATGCTTCAAGCTGATTGTCCGTGAGAATGAAAAACTGTAAATCATGGTTTTCTGAAAAGAAAACGAAATCTGGGAATCAATGAAAGCGATGATGCCATCGCGGAAACAGAGGAATATTAAATTGCTTAGTAGCTTTGCACCATGCAACATCTATGTTATAACGCCTTTATCCAAATGGGTTGAGTCATTACACCTGTAAGGGATGCGTGCTATGGATGTATCCAGTCAGAGACACAATTGGCTGTTGTGAAACACTGTGCCAGTCAATGCGTGCTGGCCAGTCTATATATTTGTTGTGGAGAATAATGTAGCGTGTCATTATTCTTATTATCAGTGCAATCAGTTTTATTTAACTTTCCCCACTGTGTCTTAGTCCAATTCCTGCATCTTAAGATCATTTATTTTTTGTCTTTGGTGGAGTTAGTTTTAGTTCTTAGATAGCAAAATACTGAGTGTTACTAAACATTAAAAGTTTGTATTATGGCGTCCTGATGTCTGATACGTGTAGGCACCCGGAAACTCTAATGCATTCTGAGTAGGCATATACTCTGATAATAAAAAACCAATGTCAAATATTGTTAACGTTGTTGCACTACCCTCATCGAGACTAACAATGTTGTACAATGTATACAATGCTAAGACTGAGATAAGACGGAGTGACTAGCAGTGATTGGTGATGTATCGAAAATGCATCCAGTTTTTCAACTGGGCCTTTCGTGCTGCCAAGGTCTTGTAGCTGTATAACATTATTGAGACACATGTAGCAAGTTATATATGTGAATCTTTATTTTCCAGATCATTTTAGAGCCACGACGAATGCATAGCTTCCCAGAAACACGAGAAACCACAAGACAATAAATTGAGTAACTAATGTTACAGTATAGAGATGCTGCCTGGCTATTCCGCTATCACTTGACGCTGACACCATCATCGCCACCACCATCGTCATTGGCGCGGTATTCGCTAGGGCCGTTGTAGTGTAGCCGCTGCCATCATCGCCGGCGATGTCGTCGTCGTCGTCGTGGTCGTGGCAGTAGTAGTAGTAGTAGTAGTAGTAGTAGTAGTAGTAGTAGTAGTAGTAGTAGTAGTAGTATTAGTAGTAGTAGTAGTTGTAGTAGTAGTAGTAGTAGTAGTAGTAGTAGTAGTGGTAGTGGTGGTAGTGGTAGTGGTAGTAGTAGTAGTAGTAGTAGTAGTAGTAGCAGTAGTAGTAGTAGTAGTAGTAGTAGCAGCAGTAGTAGTAGTAGTAGTAGTAGTAGTAGTAGGAGTAGTAGTAGTAGTAGTAGTAGTAGTAGTAGTAGTAGTAGTAGTAGTAGTAGTAGTAGTAGTAGTAGTAGTGGTGGTGGTAGAAGTATTAGCAGCAGCAGCAGCGGCAGCAGCAGCAGCAGCAGCAGCAGCAGCAGCAGCAGCAGCAGCAGCAGCAGCAGCAGCAGTAGCAGCAGTAGTAGTAGCGGCGGCGGCGGCGGCGGCGGCGGCGTCGGCGGTGGCAGCAGCAGCAGATTCTTGGCATGCAAAGTTCATTGATTAAATCGATTCAAACACGGTCGAGGCACAACTAGAAATTGATCCCTTCATTGCCTGTAGAAGAAACGGCTCATTCGTCCAGCGTGAGAGAATAGAATCCAATTATACATTCAGATAAACAACTTTTCACAGAGATGAGGAGATGGAGTCAAAATGTGAATTAGATTTTCTTCACTCAATTCATATTAGCAATAAACGTGTCTTTATCGTTTCCGAGTTGGTAGCATTATAAGTTTCGAGTTGACATTAATATTGATATTAACCAGCATGTTTATGAATCTTACTAAGCCACTGCGATTATGAACTGAAGTGTGAAAGCGTATTTTCAAAATAATCCTTAAATGCTTGAATCTTTCCTCTAACCTTTGTTTCAAACTCGAAAAAGATCTTCCGGGATTGACACACATACTTACTAACCAAGCAATGACAATGTGTGTATGCCCTTTCCAAGAAGATTGAGTTAGCAGTCTGTAGTTGACATTAAAATCGATATTTCCGAAACGGGATGAATAACCCGCTGCATGTGCGCAAGTGTCTAGAGGTTAGAAAAGATAAATCAAACATTGCAAAGCTCGCCCTCCAGTTTTCACAATATCACACAATTGCGTCAACACTAATTATCACCTCAATAAATGATGTCAGAATTTTGACATTAAATTTGACATCATTTCGTTTCTGACAAAACTGAGAGAGAGAGAGAGAGAGAGAGAGAGAGAGAGAGAGAGAGAGAGAGAGAGAGAGAGAGAGCGGGAGGGGGGAGTGAGCGAGCGAGAGAGAGAGCGAGAGGAAGGGAGGGAGGGAGGGAGAGTAAAATGGGTAAAAATTATATATATCAACCTCCATAGAGATGATATACCTGTCTCCTTCTACAGTTATAACAACCCTTTCTTTTCGTGTGGAATTCAACTTATCACGTGGGCGTTAGAAGTAGCTGAAAGAAACCTATTACTACATATCGATTTTAACTCAAGTTTAATCAGGGATAAAGACATAAAATGTCGCGGGGAACTCTTACACTGTAGTTTAAATATGGACTCTACGATAAATTGTGTGCCTTATGCAAAAGCCGTTAACCGTGTTCTCTTTTAAGATATAAAATTTAATTTACTCTCTCTTGAGGCGTTAAGCGTGTTCGATTATGTCTTTTACAGTCGAATCTGAGCATCTAATGTGATCAAAGAGATACAACTGACATGTAATCGTCGCGAGCAATTGAATAAGGAATTTGGTAATCGACTAGTGACATTTCCTTTCTGCATACAGCTGTCTATCCAGAATAATCTCAACGAGTGTACTGGCATGTTCAGTGGATGGATCAGATCTGTCTGTCAAGAATATGATGTCATGATCAATTACATCACATGTAGGCTGACGTCACATCATAATTGACAGAGAATACTCCATCATGAAGCTGGAATAATCCGTCAAGTGTAGGAATTGTGTCTTTGATAGATTTACTATTTAATAAACATTCTATTGATTATTTTGAAACTAATTTCACTGCGATGTTGCTGACACAGGCAGCAACAGCAGTTAGCTAAATTACTTTAAAAAAACTTTCTTGCATAGTTACCTTGCATTGGATTTATGTGAGTTCAGTGTTCAAAGTATATAAATCTATCACAACACGTGCAAAACGTAGGAGGCGGCGGCTGGGCATGGTGGCTAGCACTCAGGACTACATAACTGGAGAACCCAGTTCGCCCATGAGCTGTGTACTATATCTTCGTCGTCGTTGGAAACATGGCCAATCTTCTTCTCTCCTTGTTTCTCTCTGTCCATGACTATATATGAATACCAGTGTGAACGCTGGGGAAGTTGCAAATAGTAGACTGAAATAAAACCAGCATGGGCGGATCTTAACTAGAGATGGGTGGAGCATATCTAAAAATGACCGGGACATATCTAGAAATGAGCAGGAAATATCTAGAAATGGGCAGGACATATCTAGAAATGGGCAGGACATATTTAGAAATGGGAAGGGCATAAATAGAAATGACCGGGACATATCTAGAAATGGATCCCTCTATTGGCCTCTCGTTTATAAAGGATATTGGATCATGCGAACAAAATTCATATCCACAGAAATATCGTATTGTTGTGTAATGGTAATTTCTGAAGCGCGTATCTATAGGGATATATGAAAATCTCAGAACGCTGACGCGTGTGACAATTTTCGGCACCATCCCAAAGTCATGATATCAAAGTGGACGAAATTAAAATTGTCAAAGCGTCTTAATAAACAATTTGAAGGATGAAATTTGGTTTAAATGTTTTGTAATAAAATTCAAATCATAATGTGCATATGTTAGGAAAGATATAGGCTAGCCTTTAATAGGGGTAAGTTCTTTTAGCGTATTATATTCTTAAGATACACGTTAAAATCTTCGATACTAACTGATTTCAGTAATATGATGATATGCGTCTTCTGCAAATAAACATTATAATTCTAGATATTGATAATGTAGAATAGTACTATGTTAACATTGCTCGCTGGATAATAAGAAACATGTTCAGTACATTGCCGCTTTCAAGTAGCGAGCATATCATGGCCTGATTACTACACCACGCAATGCCCATATATACTATTCTCTATTGTCATGACTGTTTTACAATATCTGCTTGCATAATGAGACACAGACTCGCCATATGAGGACTGCTAGCAGAATCTTTATTAAAGCATCTGTACCTTGAATCCTATTGATTAGCTAGATGGGCAAGCATTGTGATCAATAGTTTACAGATATAAGCCTGGTTGCCCAGCCACATAGACGTCAGAAAATCCACGTCGTGCGACAATGTTTGCAACAATACCGGGTGGCTCAGAAGGGAAACGCTATCAAAATGTCTGTATTATGTATATAGTGTGTGTGTGTGTGTGTGCGTGCGTGCGTGCGTGCGTGCGTGCGTGCGTGCGTGCGTGCGTGCGTGCGTGCGTGCGTGCGTGCGTGCGTGTGTGTGTGTGTGTGTGTGTGAATGCATTGCCACACAGCGATCACACTGGCAAAGTGAAGCGAATGTTTTGTTTACAGATCGCTGTTAGGGATTGTCTTGTAGCTTTAAATTTAATCATTGACAGTTTATTCTCGAGGGAAACAGTTGACATACATCAATTAACCCGATTCCGTTATTTGAATAAAGCTGAAATCTAGTGATCATACTTTTCCAGCAATATTTGTAGAATGAGGACAATGAAAAAACCCAAAAAGCCTAGAAGAAATCGGCACAATGCAAGACATACTAATGTTAGGCAACTGTCATTGAAAAGTGTTGTTTCTGTTAAACAAGATACCAGGGTATATCATATAGAAATATCTAGGACTCATGTAAGCTGTCTCGGTCGTATGCATCAATACCTTAGCACAGAAACGCTTTAAAACATAGGAAGAAGCGAGTATTCAAGGAGCAAACGAACACACCGTGTAAAGAATTTTAATTGTGGGATCCATTTCCAGCTATGTCCCGCCCATTTCTAACTAAGCTCCGCCCACATTTACACGTGTTAGAAATTGAATCCTGAATTCCCAGAATCCCAATTTCAGGATAACTATACAGGGTGGTGTACGTGCGTGCGTACGTGCGTGCGAGCGTGCGTGCGTGCGTGTGAGGATGCGTGCGGGCGTGCGTCTGTCTATATTCACCTAAATATTTAATAAATTGCACATTTATCAAAGGCATACAATTCTTACACTACATTACATAATGGTCATCATAATTGTGGCGTCAGTGACGTAATTGATTAAGACCTTAGGTGCGTGTGTGACAGCTCGGATAACTCCATTAGTCGATGTAAGCTTGAATCGATAGGGAAGAATGCGTTCATGAAATCATCCCCTCTCGCTTCCCATAATAAGCAGTAATCGGCCGTGCGCAATATGAATCCAGGAGTATCATAGATGACTAAGTGCTCATTCATAAATCATGTTATGCAACATGTGCTGTGACACTTATACAGGTAACACGATTATCGTTTTGAGAACATAAGTTGATTATTCGCTCTGACGCCATGTGACATCGATTTCTGTGGAATAAGCATTAATTTAAGATATGGCTAATTTAGCAGCATATAGAATTATGTTTCTTTGGTTCCACGCACATGGCATACCAAGATATTAATTGAACAATTGAATCTTGGTCTAACATCAGTGATCATTTGCGATGTGGCATTCCTTAAAATGTCATTAAAGCAATAATGTAGTTTTGTGCTATGTTTCATTACAAGTAAACAAACAAGGCAATAGAGAGCGGTGAGAGATCATTATAATGTAGGCATGTTTGGATAGTATGCGTGTCAAGTATGACAGCTCAACTGCTAGTTTAACAAATGGGTTGGTGAAAGAGTCAACCACACTGGTCGTGATTACTAGGCCGAGTGTCTGCCGCCTTGTATTGCTCTTGTCTAACCTCGAGACACTCGTGCAGCGGGTCAGAAATATCTAAATCTAATACCGGTTTTAAAACTGACAGCTAATTCTACTTTCTCAGAAAGGATATGCCACGCCGGGCAACTCTATTTCGAACATGACCTAAATGCTAAGAAACATATTAAAAACATTAAAGCGATTCTAAATGAAGCCAAATTTTTATATTGAAATAACAGAGTGTAACATAACCATACGATATAACTGAATTCCAGACACATTCGTATATTGACAACCCTTCCGTGACCCTGTTGACATAGCATTACTTTGTCATTGAGAGCTCGTCCATCTTGTCTCTTTGCGCTGTGGTATCTGACGTCATTCACGCTCAAATAAATTGAATTTAGTGGCGACTGCGGCTCTTAGGTGACAACTAGTTAATTGCACACACGCAGTCCGTTATCGACTGCTTTTACTAGAGTTCATAACCAACTCTTAACCCATAATCGCTGCGATATAAAACCTAATCTGTTAAATATTTTAAAATTAAATTTACAAAACGTTGTTGCTGTTCAGGACAGCAACACTTTTCTTCAAGCGTAGTCTCAAAATAGTTAACAGTTTTCCAATATGCATATGATTTTCACGCACTGAGTTTATTGGGATTTCAACGTAGAGCATAAGTGAAATTGGCCGTAAAGCAAATTGGCCTATAGATGGCTTTGTCACTAAAACGAGAATATAATTTACCAGCTTACTTTTACACCCGAGCCAGAACGATGTCTTGGATATTGGGTGAAATGGTATGCAATGGCGGCTTCGGTAAACTGGGGGAAAATATTGAAATTTCACAATCAAACAGAAAATATCTTTCTTGGATCACCATATATATATATATATATATGGAAATTGTGTTTTTTGATTAAATACGTCACACACTATTATTTTAATACGAAATTCTTGCTCCATTTAGAATTGCTTTAAAGGTTATTCTGAGAGCAACCGTTTGTCTAAGTTTTCACACGCTAGTCTATATTCACAACGGCTTTCCAAACGTTATAGATTCATAAACATGCAGGCTAATATCAATCTTAATGTCAACTCCAAAATGATAATGCTACCTACTCAGAAACTGACCAAGACACTTTTATTACTAAAAGGAAATGAGTGAAGATAATCTAATTCACATTTTGCCTTCAGCTCCGCATCTCTGTGAAAAGGTGTTTATCTGAATGTATAATCGGATTATATTCTCTCACTGTGGGAGAATGGACAATTTCCTCAACTGCTAATAAATGGATCGATTTTTCGCTATACCCGCCCATTTCCAGCTAAGCTCCACCCACTCTGTATGCGTGTTTGACTCTATTTTAACAATTTGAACACGGCCAGAGGCAGCAACATCTCTTTGTCAAATTAGTTTCAAAGCATTAAACAAAATGTTTATTAAATTGTAAATTCACCAAGACATACAATTCAGACACTTTCGTGAGTGACCATTGCAGTTTTCGTGAGGGGCCATTGTACCTTTCGTGACTGACCATTGCACCTTTCATGAGGGACTATTGCACCTTTCATGAGGGACCATTGCATATTTCGTGACGGATCATTGCATGTTTCATGAGGAACCATTGCACCTTTCGTGAAGGGCCATTGCATCTTTCAGGCGGGACCATTGCACCTTTCATGAGGGACCATTGCACATTTAGTGAGGGACCATTGCAGCTTTCGTGAGGGACCATTGCACCTTTCGTGAGGGACCATTGCACCTTTCGTGAGGAACCATTGCACCTTTCATAAGGAACCATTGCACCTTTCGTGACGGACCGTTGCACCTTTCGTGAGGGACCATTGCACCTTTCGTGACGGACCATTGCACGTTTCATGAGGAACCATTGCACCATTCGTGAGGAACCATTGCAACTTTCATGAGGAACCATTGCACCTTTCGTGACGGACCTTTGCATATTTCGTGACGGACCATTGCACGTTTCATGAGGAACCATTGCACCATTCGTGAGGAACCATTGCAACTTTCATGAGGAACCATTGCACCTTTCGTAACGGACCTTTGCACGTTTCGTGAAGGGTCATTGCACTTTTCGTGAGGGACTATTGCACATTTCATGAGGGACCATTGCACATTTCGTGAGGGACCATTGCAGCTTTCGTTAGGGACCATTGCATATTTCGTGAGTGGCCATTGCACCTTTCGTGAGGAACCATTGCACCTTTCGTGACGCGCCTTTGTACCTTTCGTGAAGGGTCATTGCCCCTTTCGTCAGGGACTATTGCACCTTTCATGAGGGACCATTGCACCTTTCATTAGGGACCATTGCACCTTTCGTGAGGGACCATTGCACCTTTCACGAGGGACAATTTGACCTTTGATGAGGGACCATGCCATAAGGAACCATTGCACCTTTCGTGACAGACGTTTCATAAGGAACCATTGCACCGTTTGTGAGGAACCATTGCACCTTTCATGAGGAACAATTGCACCTTTCGTGACGGACCTTTGCACCTTTCGTGAAGGGTTATTGCACCTTTCGGGAGGGACTATTGCACCTTTCGTGAGGACCATTGCAGCTTTCGTGAGGGACCATTGCATCTTTCGTGACGGACCATTGCATCTTTCGTGAGTGACCATTGTACCTTTCGTGAGGATCCATTGCACCTTTCTCGAGGAACCATTGCACCTTTCATGTCGGACCATTGCACCTTTAGTGAGGGACCATTGCACCTTTCATAAGGGACCATTGCACCTTCCATGAGCGACCATTGCACCTTTCGTGAGGGACCATTGCACCTTTCACGAGGGACAATTGCACCTTTCACGGGGGACCATTTCATAAGGGATCATTGCACCTTTCATGACAGACCTTTGCACCTTTCACGAAACTAAGGAAAATGACGATCCAGTTCGTGGCGGCGTACCATGGAGGAAAGGTAAAGTCCTGGATCACTGCTCTGCAGTAGGCTACTGCTGGCATAGAACGTTTCTTATTAAGTTCTTTCCAAAAGGAATGTTTCGTATTTAAAATAATACTTCACGCGAAAAAACTGTACCGCACACTAATGTATGATAACTGTATTATGTGGCTGTAGTAGTAGAAACATCCTACGGCTGCAATCAGTCCTTCTTCGCCTTATCCCACTATGTGTTGTCCTAAGCCGAAATCCTTAGCTTCCTCAGGTCTATTCTTGACTTGAGTGCACCGAGTCCTGCTTTCTTGAGGTCACCTCGTAGCACGCTTAGCAGATTTATGCAATGACGTCCTCCTCTCCTGGCTTTGTATTTGCTGGCTCCACGTAGGGAGAATTCCAAGGCTCTCTGTGCTGGTGTCTCTTCTGGCATCCTCAGCACATGCCCAAACATGGACCATCTTTGCTGGGCAACTTTTACGGACAGCTGCGACGTATTACACATCTTGTATAGTGCATCGTTGGAAATCATGCTGTCTGACCATAGGTATCCAGTGATGACGCGTATGTGTGTGCGGTGGCAGGCATCGAGTTTGTCTAGAGCTGACTTTGGAGCTGCCCAGCTGTTACAGCGATACAGCATCAAGGATACGCAAGTTGCATTGTATAAACGTAGCCTCTTTATCAAGGGCATCTTTGATCTACGAATCCATAGCTTCCAGAAGGACTAGAAAGCTATGTTCCCCATGACGCAGCGTGCAGAAATGTCAGCAGTAATGCAAAGCAGTGAGGCCAGGATTGTACTTTTCCTCCATGGTTCGTCGCCACGAAGTGGGTCGCCATTTTCTGGAGTTTCATGCTTTGTCGATAGGTATATGTGGGTAAACTTTGTTTTGGATTCATTCATAAAGAGCTTCTCAATTTTTAGTTTGCTTGCAGCTATTGGGAGAAGTTCGCCAAGGGGTTTCTTTTCCTCGTCTATGATGTCCACATAGTCGGCATATTCCATCTATATGGAGAGAGAGAGAGAGAGAGAGAGAGAGAGAGGGAGGGAGGGAGGGAGGGAGGGAGGGAGGGAGGGAGGGAGGGAGGGAGGGAGAGGGAGGGAGGGAGGGAGGGAGGGAGGGAGGGAGAGAGAGAGAGAGAGAGAGAGAGGGAGGAAGAGAGAGAGAGAGAGAGAGAGAGAGAGAGAGAGAGGGAGGGAGGGAGGGAGAGAGAGAGAGAGAGAGAGAGAGAGAGAGAGGGAGGGAGAGAGGGAGGGAGGGAGGGAGAGAGAGAGAGAGAGAGAGAGAGAGAGAGGGAGGGAGAGAGAGAGAGAGAGAGAGAGAGAGAGAGGGAGAGAGGGAGAGAGAGAGAGAGAGAGAGAGAGAGGGAGGGAGAGAGAGAGAGAGAGAGAGAGAGAGGGAGAGAGGGAGAGAGAGAGAGAGAGAGGGAGGGAGAGAGAGAGGGAGAGAGAGAGAGAGGGAGGGAGAGAGAGAGGAGGGAGAGAGAGAGAGAGAGAGAGAGAGAGAGAGAGAGAGGGAGGGAGGGAGAGAGAGAGAGAGGAGAGGAGAGAGAGAGAGAGAGAGAGGAGGGAGGGAGGGAGGGAGGGAGGGAGAGAGAGAGAGAGAGAGAGAGAGAGAGAGAGAGAGAGAGAGAGAGAGAGAGAGAGAGGGAGAGAGAGAGAGAGAGATGAGGAGAGGAGAGAGAGAGAGAGAGAGAGGAGAGAGAGAGAGAGAGAGAGAGAGAGAGAGAGAGAGAGAGAGAGAGAGAGAGAGAGAGAGAGAGGAGGAGGAGAGGAGAGAGAGAGAGAGAGAGCGAGCGAGAGAGAGCGAGAGAGAGGAGGGAGGGGTGGGGGAGGGGTGGGGGACGGGTGGTGGGAGGTAGTGAGGGAAGCAGGGAGCTAGGGGAGGGATGGAGGTGGTGGGGGTGGAGGTGGGAGCAGAGTATCTTTCGTTTTATTTACGATTGCTCTTTTGCTAATATGATCATATGTCTTGGTACATTCAACAGTGCAGCAATATTAAGGAAATCTTCCTGAAAGCAAGGCGCTCAAGGATCAAGGTCAGCGCGTGGTCCTCTCCATGCTGGATACGTTGTCTAGCTTGAAATTCAATCGAGATCAAAACCACACACATCTTAATGAATGAAACCAAATCCCAGTTGACACATTATACCTGTCTGACATATAATAGACGAAGGCTGAGGGTACATTCTTATGGGATGTGCGGTTCTGGAAGAGCAGAATATTTGGCTCATTCCCCTGCGGATTAATCACCATTACAAATCATTGTGTAACAGGAAATATCACTTTCCAGCCATCTGGAAGTTATAGATCCGTTGTTATAATATTGCCAGGGAAGTCAAGATGCACCTATACGACGGGTCTGAAGGAATATTTATTAATTTATAAATCTAGACAATTTTCAAATAGGCAGCATTTATAACAGCCTTTTTCGAAATGTATATCCATGACATTCGCTGAGCCAGGTATGGTATCTTCTGTTTCCCTTAAGAACCTGCATTGCAAAAATACAGGCTAACTGGCATTGCCATTGGCCTGTAGCGAGCATGTACCCTTAAATTCTGACTCGAAATATGTCAATCATTGCCGTGTATGGCGCAATAACCCAAGCCCACGTGACAGAATAATTTCAGTAATTATGGAGTGCTGCTTGCTATCACTTAATAAAGGAAATGTGCCCCTGTATTAAGGGTATCCTTGGCCGTATGCATTTAACAGGAAGCCATCCCAAAGAAATATAGTACCGCGCAGACCGCTTTGTAGATGTAAATAATTCACATTGGTGTAGTGATACCTATAAAAAGCTAAAATTCGTGATCTGGTATGTTTATATTTGATTTAATCGTTTTGCCCTCACGGAAACAGGTACAAATGTCACTTTCTGTGTGAACATTCACTAGAAATAACCGTGCATAATGTGACAGCAGCTTATGGAACCAGTATTTGATAGTAACTCGCGCAGTTCATCACAGAATGGAATACGGTCATCAAAACAGATGTGAGTAAAATAACCATAATAACACGAATCATACAAACGTATCCAAGCCAAATAAATAATACGCCAGCAACGGATAATATTGGAAGTCATGACACAAGTGAGTGAGATAATTTATGAAACACATTTGATATTGCTAATGAGATTGTTATAGAGTAAGTTGGTTAATGAGAGAAAATTATTATGAGATGATTTATTTATAGCGTGAAATGACTACGATCTACTACTGTTATTGTGCATCGATTATGCTAGGCCTACATTCGTTGACGTTGACTTGAAATCAACACAAAGAGTGCTGCGAATCAGAGGATCCATCAGTATGAAGCAATGTTCATATTTAGCGCTGATTCCGACAGCGGCATTATGAAAGAAGATACACGTCATCCTGCTACATGGCCGTACACAATATGGGCATTTGCCTGCCACATTAAGCCTATTCTACGATCAGTCTCCAGACTGCTTCCTGGGGATCAGTGAGCGTATCCTTGATCACTTTAAGCGATGCGATTGTTTGATGTAACTCTCGAGATTGTAATTGCTGACTACGCGTACTTGTTTTATATTGTGTTTTATAGACCATTCCGTCCTACTCACTTCATTACGAGGTCATGGATAAGAATCTTGCACATTGCCGACTGCTCTTTCACTTAGATACACTATGTTTAATCGTTTGTATAAACCCACAAAGAGCTGTAGACACAACATCTTATTGTTTTAGTATGATGGTGGATTTACTCGGATATTGAGATAGTTTGGGTGAGAATTCATCCGTGAAAAGATATCCTCCTAATCTATGCGAATATGGCAGCATTTTCCTGGAATATACATTTAAGATTTCAGAACGTTGTATTCGTCTAACAATATGGCAATCGTGTCCCTCCATGTTTCATATTTTTGTAATTTTAATGCAAAACGGAAGTACATGCGATGTCTTGCTGTTATTTATGACAACTGGGTCGGTGTGTCTACCCTTCTATTGTCAGCGTCCGCGATTAGTGACATCCATGCTAATGTAATACATTTTAATATCACAGATGACTAATAATTTCATAAACTAACAATTGGGTATAAGTAATCTCCAACATAGAATTCTTATAAAACGAAATAGAGCAAGATTAGCATAAATGTATGTCAGACCTGCACAAACAAAGTATATCCTACCAGTCGCCAAGGACATATAATATAGATTTGCATCGATAAGCTCTGGATATACTGAGTTTGCATAGGTCATACAGAACACTAGGAACATAGGTCATACAGAACACTAGGAACATAGGTCATACAGAACGCTAGGAACATAGGTCATACAGAACACCAGGAACATTGGTCATACAGAACACCAGGAACATAGGTCATACAGAACACCAGGAACATAGGTCATATAGAACACCAGGCACATAGGTCATATAGAACACCAGGCACATATGTTATATAGAACACCAGGAACATAGGTCATACAGAACACCAGAAACATAGGTCATACAGAACACCGGCAGCACTGTCATGTAAAACATTTCCTCCATGTAACTAATATCATTTGAATAAATAGAACGATGTCATCACAAACCCATTTCAAGCAATTGTAGACAATTTACAAATCGACCAAGATGTATCTGATACCGAAAAAGCACTTAGTGACGGCTTTTCCGGCCTATTTTGGTGCATCGTCACAGAACGGTACAAGATGATTCCTAATTGTCTTCGTGTGCTGTCCACTGTTGGCCAAGTTTCGGTACCTGCTAGTGTACAGGCTACACAATCTTTGACAATAAATCACTTTATCCACTCAGCTATCGAAATGTCCGTATAGCTCTGGTTAATATCAATACAACTCGGGTATTATCCGGTCAACTCTTGTAATATCCATACCAAGTCTTCTTACATTTGCACTAACCCTTGGCCTTCCAAAATCCATATTTGATTTACTTCGTCAACAGTTGTAGAAGTCCTCTACGTTATCTTCCGATTTGCACTGCCCGTCTTCTAAGTCCACCCGATATCTGGTAGACTTTGCAAATAAAGTGCTTTGATCGATCATTGCTTAGCACATACATGAGCTGTCTGGTCATTATCCAATATTTCTTTGCTACAGGAGATAAGTCTGCAAAAAGCAGCGTCACTGGCGGTACCTGGAGGTAGTCTCCTTCAATGGTACGTTGCATGCTGTATGCTTTCTCATTGTATTTTAGAAAACGGCTCGTTTGATGCATGTCATCCCTCTGTTTGAATGTCGATTTAAAATCCTCTTCTTCATAACATGATCTAGTTTCATGGGGAATGACAACTGACCAAAACTGACCAAAACGTATAAATGATGGAAGGACTGTTAGCTCTGTGTTGTATCCAGCTACTAAATGCACGATTCAAAGAACAAGACAACTTTTCATCTGTTTCGTGTTTACAGAGAAAACACGTATTTCAATCTATGACTGAGACGATTTTAGGAGGGGACTGGCATTTGTCACCAATTTCAAGGTCTTGACCATTTCCGCAATTTAGGGGGAATCAAAATAATAGGAAAGCACACATTTACCTCATTACAATAGTGAAAGGCTGAGGGTATTTAATTATTTCTCAGTTGTCCATACGAAGAATAACATCGCACTTTTACACTAACGGGATATAGCCGGTATTGCTAATAATGCGCGCGACGGTTTATGAGTAGGAGGTCGAATGCCAATCTATTTAAACAAAACCACGTGTTGCGTAAAATGTCGCATATGTATCTATTAACGCTGGAGTTATTTGATAAATATTGTGCTTATATTTCGACAGTGAAAATGACGGAATCATATAATTCTTTGAGGATTAATGAGCTAAAATTATGGCGTGTCACAACATTGAAGGATGTGTGTCGGAAAAGGGCTTAAATGTCGGAGGCCGAAAAAAACTCAGAGGAGTTGATTGCACTAGTAGGTCCTATTTTCAGCATCAGAATAAAATCTACAAGATGTCACAACCCGATAAATTAACACTTAAGGCAAAAATTTATGTACACTCGGGGTGGGTATGGGGTTGGGTGGTGGTGGGGTGTACACTAGTAGCAACATAGTTTACACAGCCACTATGTGTTCTAATACATCGGTACGTCCGTAGTTATAGTCTACATAGTTAGTCTATAGGTAACTGTCCTATAACATAGGTCCTAGTGCCATAGGCCGTCTTATTGCGTAAATTATTTAATTTAACTGAAGACATCTTACGTCCAAAACTATTCCTACTAATGATAGGGATGCTGAACAATATCTCCCTGTGAGATCAAGGCAGCAGCAGCAGCAACAACAACAACAACAACAACAACAACAACAACAACAACAACAACAACAACAACAACAACAACAACAACAACAACAACAACAGCCGCCTGGGCAGCAGCAGCAACAACAGCAGCAGTCGCCTGAGCAGCAGCAACAGGCTGAGCAATAGCAACAGCCTGAGCAACAGCATCCTGAGGTAAGCAGCAGCGGCTTGAGCAGTAGTGGCAGCCGGAGCAGCATGAACATCCCGAGCAGCAGCAGCAACAGCAGCAGCAGTAGTCGTAGCCTGAACAGCAGTAGCATCCTAAACTGCAGCAGCATCCTCAGCAGCAGTAGTAGCAACCTGAACAGCGGCAGCAGCCTGAACAGAAGTAGCAGCCTGACAAGCAGTAGCATCTTTAGCAGCAGCTTGAGCAGTAGCGGCAGCCTGAGCAGCAGTAGCAGCCCGAGCAGCAGCAGCAACAGCAGCAGCAGTAGTAGCCGCCTGAACAGCAGTAGCATCCTAAACAGCAGCAGCATCCTCAGCAACAGTAGTAGCAGCCTGAACAGCAGCAGCAGCCTGATCACCAGCAATATCCTGAGCAGCAGCAGTAGCAGCCTGAACAGCAGTAGCATCCTAAACAGCAGCAGCATCCTGAGCAACAGCAGTAGCATCCTGAACAGCAGCAGCATCCTGAGCAGCATCAGCATCCTGAACAGCAGCAGCATCCTGATCACCAGCAATATCCTGAGCAGCAGCAGTAGCAGCCTGAACAGCAGTAGCATCCTGAACAGCAGTAGCATCCTGAGCAGCATCAGCATCCTGAACAGCAGCAGCATCCTGATCACCAGCAATATCCTGAGCAGCAGCAGTAGCAGCCTGAACAGCAGTAGCATCCTGAACAGCAGTAGCATCCTGAGAGCAGTAGCATCCTGAACAGCAGTAGCATCCTGATCACCAGCAATATCCTGAGCAGCAGCAGTAGCAGCCTGAACAGCAGTAGCATCCTGAACAGCAGTAGCATCCTGAGAGCAGTAGCATCCTGAACAGCAGCAGCATCCTGATCACCAGCAATATCCTGAGCAGCAGCAGTAGCAGCCTGAACAGCAGTAGCATCCTGAACAGCAGTAGCATCCTGAGAGCAGTAGCATCCTGAACAGCAGCAGCATCCTGATCACCAGCAATATCCTGAGCAGCAGCAGTAGCAGCCTGAACAGCAGTAGCATCCTGAACAGCAGTAGCATCCTGAGAGCAGTAGCATCCTGAACAGCAGCAGCATCCTGATCACCAGCAATATCCTGAGCAGCAGCAGTAGCATCCTGAACAGCAGTAGCATCCTGAACAGCAGTAGCATCCTGAGCAGCATCAGCATCCTGAGCAGCAGCAGTAGCATCCTGATCACCAGCAATATCCTGAGCAGCAGCAGTAGCATCCTGAACAGCAGCAGCATCCTGAACAGCAGTAGCATCCTGAGAGCAGTAGCATCCTGAACAGCAGTAGCATCCTGATCACCAGCAATATCCTGAGCAGCAGCAGTAGCATCCTGAACAGCAGTAGCATCCTGAGCAGCATCAGCATCCTGAGCAGCAGCAGTAGCAGCCTGAACAGCAGCAGCATCCTGAACAGCAGCAGCATCCTGAACAGCAGTAGCATCCTGAGAGCAGTAGCATCCTGAACAGCAGTAGCATCCTGATCACCAGCAATATCCTGAGCAGCAGCAGTAGCATCCTGAACAGCAGTAGCATCCTGAGCAGCAGTATCACCTTGAGCAGCAGCAGCATCCTGAACAGCAGCAGCATCCTGAGCAGCAGCAGCATCCTGAGCAGCAGTATCACCTTGAGCAGTAGCAGCCTGAGCAGCAGTAGCAGCCTGAGCAGCAGTAGCAGCATGAGCAGCAGTAGCAGCCTGAGCAGCAGTAGCAGCCTGAACAGCAGCAGCATCCTGAACAGCAGTAGCAGCAGCAGCAGCCTGAGCAGCAGTAGCAGTCTGAACAGCAGCAGCATCCTGAGCAGCAGCAGCATCCTGAGCAGCAGTATCACCTTGAGCAGCAGCAGCATCCTGAGCAGCAGTATCACCTTGAGCAGCAGCAGCATCCTGAGCAGCAGTATCACCTTGAGCAGTAGCAGCCTGAGCAGCAGTAGCAGTCTGAACAGCAGCAGCATCCTGAGCAGCAGCAGCATCCTGAGCAGCAGTATCACCTTGAGCAGCAGCAGCATCCTGAACAGCAGTATCACCTTGAGCAGTAGCAGCCTGAGCAGCAGTAGCAGTCTGAACAGCAGCAGCATCCTGAGCAGCAGCAGCATCCTGAGCAGCAGTATCACCTTGAGCAGCAGCAGCATCCTGAGCAGCAGCAGCATCCTGAGCAGCAGCAGCATCCTGAGCAGCAGTATCACCTTGAGCAGCAGCAGCATCCTGAACAGCAGCAGCATCCTGAGCAGCAGCAGCATCCTGAGCAGCAGTAGCATCCTGAGCAGTAGCAGCATGAGCAGCAGCAGCATCCTGAACAGCAGTAGCAGCCTGAACAGCAGTAGCAGCCTGAACAGCAGTAGCAGCCTGAACAGCAGTAGCAGCATGAACAGCAGTAGCAGCATGAGCAGCAGTAGCAGCCTGAGCAGCAGTAGCAGCCTGAACAGCAGTAGCAGCAGCAGCATCCTGAACAGCAGCAGCATCATGAACAGCAGTAGCATCCTACGTATTATAAGGAGATAACAACCTTCAAACGTGCCAAAAGCCATTTACATACGCATTTTTGTTCAGATTCCATTCCAGCAATTTGTTGATAAAGCTAGCTAGAATTCAACACATTATTAGAACTTTTTCTTTTCTCATGTGACCATGTCGCCAAAGTCCTTCAGCTCAATATGATAATTTGGGGATATTGCAAGGACAAGGATTCATCATCACCTATATAGTTCCAGGGTTATTAATATGGAGACCTCTGGGCAGTAATGGGTGAGGATCTGGAGGTCTCTGGGCAGTAATAGGTGAGGATCTGTGAGGCCTCTGGGCTGTAATGGGTGAGGATCTGTGAGTAGTGTTTCTCAGAAATTGTATGTTAATAGTTAGAAATAATTTGACTGGACAGCATTGTCATCGCAGCTACGGCTTTCAGTCTTTTCAAAATAATCAACAGCTTATTATATTGTAGTTGTGATACATGGGTTTCATTGAGGTTTAACCCTGTC
Source organism: Chaetoderma sp. LZ-2023a (assembly GCA_034401795.1). NCBI lineage: Eukaryota > Metazoa > Mollusca > Caudofoveata > Chaetodermatida > Chaetodermatidae > Chaetoderma > Chaetoderma sp. LZ-2023a. The sequence goes on from CM067372.1 coordinate 57,762,905, forward strand.
TCTAAAGGTCCGGTACAAATAAGGCAATGAAAGTCCATACATTTAGTTGCGTGTATGTGGCCTATGATAACCCGGTCACGGTTCAAAGAATAACTTCACGGGTGCATAATAAGTGATTAATTTTCATTTTTATGTTGTTAGTCTAGAATGTAGTGTTCACGGCTTTAGAGCGGATTCTGGAGCGGGGAGTCCCCTCCACCCCGCCACAACCCAATCACACAGGGAAAAAGTTCAGTGTTAGAATTATTGGACGCCATTTCATGATTTCAGAGATACATAATTCTACTTTTTGTCTCAAATCTCTTATTAATTATCGCCACACGCACACAGCCGGAGGGGATATGACCATCGCCTCCATTTTCATTGGCAGCAGCCCCAGCGTGGTGTTAGAGGAAGGATGACACTGTTACCATCATAATTCTTTAGGAATTTATCTCAAGAGGGTTTTTCTTCTGATACTAGCAGGCTAGATTTAGAAAATATCTGAATAAAACCGTTCATAGTTGATCAAATTGGTCCGTTACAAACATTTTCTCCAGAATGGCATCCGGAACATCCAGAATAGATGCGAGGTGGGGGTCAGCCTACAATGCTCAATGTCATATAAATCATAGATTAAGTTTGCAAACACGTTCATGATGCAATTTATCAATCAGAATGCCTGCGATGACTTCTCAGAGCATCTACTTTCCAAATCCTCGAACTCCCACCAGTCTGTAGGATTGGTAAATGCCTCCCAGGCCCTCTCCATATGAGTTCCACTTTCCATAAATAAGAACTTTCCAATTAGCCATGCTGGCTACGTGCCTACATGACACCTCTTCTTGCTGCAGGTCCCCATAGAAAGTTTCAAGTTTGATTTGAGTGGAGGCTCTGGTCCGGTCCTCTGCCTACGGAGCAATAGTAATTAGGTAAAGAAGAATCTCAATGCATAAACATGTACGGCTACTACTAAATTCTGCATATAACTGTAATCTAAGATACCATTTGCAATCATTAAAAGACTAAACGGGGAAAATTATTCTTAGGTTAATATTATGTTGAATATGTGTATGTGGATATGACGGGATGCCGCTGCCTTTGATATACACAGGATCAGTTTCAGAGCAAGAGAGAGAGAGAGAGAGAGAGAGAGAGAGAGAGAGAGAGAGAGAGAGAGAGAGAGAGAGAGAGAGAGAGAGAGAGAGAGAGAAGAGAGAGAGCATTAATCGTGTGTGGGTCCGGGAAAGGGGTTGGAGTGGTGACTATTTAAAAACTAATTTGATGGTCTAAGATATGGTAGCTTTGGCAACCTACAGCTTCCAGTTAAATAGTCAACAGCATATAAACGCGTATGTGGCCACTACGCGAAGGGGGGGGGGGTGCAAAAGGAACAGCCGACGTAGAAACTTTACATTTCTAGATCATTACTGGTGGCAAATATATACTGCAGCTGGCTATGGAACTCAGGACACTGCCTGCTAAATGGGTATTTTAAAATATAGGCCTACACTTCGCAAGTCACAGGGGTAGCAACTGCCACCCCAACCCACCACGCCACCGCCCTCCACTAGGCTATGTGACCATGCTTGCCACCAACAAAGTGCTTTGAACAAACTGAACTATACGGTTTAGTTTGCCAGTTCTCATTTCCATATTTTCCGTTCCCATATTGTGTCCACTTAACTGGATCATGTGCACCCTTCGTCTTTGACGGAAAGGCGTAGACGATAGGCCTACATCTTGAACGGTTCCACACAACTACACGTGCCTTTTCGCGACCAGGATATGTGTTGCAATCTATTTTCATCCATTGCTGGTGATGGTAGTATGAACTTGAGCACGTTGCGACACAACAGTTTGCCATAATAAGATATGATTCAAATTAGACGCTAAATTATCACGGTTAAACACGTTAGTAAATCGATTGCATAGTCATGTGCGCGGGTTTGTTTGCATTAAAGCGAAAGTAGCGTGCGCAGCTCACTAGCACATGCAAAATGGGATATTGGCGAAATTCTTGGCATTTTGCATTTCCAAATCCAAATCTAGATTTGTATCTAAATCACATGGACCTTAACCTCAGAAGTCTGAATGTCTTCGTGCTGCCCCTACTAGTTGAGGTAACTATGTGGCAATGCTTGGCTCCAATAATTTGGACAATTCTGAAATGAAGGCGAAATCAACTAAGCAGAAGCACCTAACTGTTAATGTCTGGTTTGTATACAAGTCAAATTTTACAATGACCGTGGCGTCGATATCATGGTACTTAATCCCCTTGATGTAAGGAAGCATGTGCCCATGTTTAGTCCCAAGGGTGAAGCAATGCGGAGATATAAGAGATATAAGACGACATGTTGAGCTAAACAAAAAACTTAGCCGTAAAACTAGAGTTGTATACAAAAGTGACAGTGACCTTGCAGTCTGTCCTCGTGATCTCAATGTCATTGTGCTCAATGCGATTAACATAAGAAAGCAGGTGATCACGTTTAGTCTTAATAGGATTAAGCATGCCGAGTTATAAGACGTTAAAACCAAAAACGTAAGCGTGAAAATTGTTTTATACCAACGTGACAGTTACCTTGACCGTTGACCTCTTGACCTCAATATCATTATGTTCAATATCCGAGATATAAGGAAGCAGATGTTCAAGTTTAGTCACAATAGGGTGACACCATACCGGAACATAGGGCGATATGCCGATCTAAACCAAACAGTTAACATGTAAAAATAGAGCTTTATACCAAGGTCACAGCGACCTTGCGCTTTGATCTGATGAGCTCAATAACATTAAGCTCAATCCCCTTGATATACGGAAGCATGAGTACAATATTCCCAATATGGTAACACTATGCTGAGATATAAGACGATATGTTGAGATAAACCAAAAACTTAACCGATATCGAACGCCGACAGGGAAACAGGGAGACGGAGTAACCGAACCCATCGATATATTGACGAAAATGTCAATAATTGTCGAAACAGCGATATATTCACTATATGGAATAGATGCAGAATATTGTCATTGTTTGATTCTGTGGTGATGCACACATTAGCATAGACACAAAGAATCAAGGCTAGATTCTTATTTCAAGCCGAGATGTTTCTGTAAAGTTATTAGTCATATTTAGCTTCTTTGGCCCTGAAAACCTAGGTATAGACACGCAAATTCCTATCTCTAATTTAGCTAAGATAGGAGACACTAAACATCTGTGTGTCGACCATTTGGAAGAAATGGCTGTCATAGGCGCAACATGTCAAATCTGTTTGGTCCAGTTTTGAAATAATGGCATACGTGCATCATATAAAATATCACGATTCAATGGTAGTGTTTTCCGTAAGATTAAATGTGCTTCATTGGGTGACAAGTGGGCCATTTACAAGGCCTAAATAATCTACTTGTCACGTGACGAAACACATTTGTATACGAAAGCCTGTCAACATAGATACAGTTAATCTTAAAAGGTACAACCTTTGAATCGTTTCATTATTAACTAACAGCTTTTGTGTCTTAAAGTGTATGGTTCGGCGCTATCCGGGGCTTAAGCCTCTTGACTAATTAATGTCTAATACTGTCTTCTCGGAAACGACATATACACACGTTAGTGATAAGAATAAAGTGGAGATAATTTCCTCCGCATTTTGCTTCTATCTCCTGATCTCGGGGGAATGCTGTTTATCCATCGATATATAATTGGATTCTATTGCTTTACATTGGACTAATGGGCCGGGTTTTCACCAAAATAAGGGTCAGAATTTGAGAAGAATTGTGAATCGACATTCTTAGGAGACATGCAAGAATTAAGGAACGGATGCAGGATGATGTTTAAGCGTACGCCTGTACAAGCTACGATCTAGTGATGTCTCAATCAATAGCCTCATTATCAGAAAACCTGTACGAATACAGTTAGCTACTATTGGATATTCGCTAGAGCATATAATCTTATTATCCTCGTTGGGTAATGGGAAGAGAATATTGCATTCGTGTCTGTCTGTTCGTCGTCCGTCTGGCTGTCTTGCGCGCCGTCCGTCCGCCCGTCTACCTGTCTGCATGCCTGTCGGTCTACCTCTTTGCCTGTCTGCCTGCCTGCCTGCAAGCCTGCCTCCCAGTCACTCAGTCAGTCAGCCAACCCGCTCGCCCACCCATGTCCCCATGTACTACACCGTCCATCCAGCCTCATATATCTACCTGTGCATCATCAACCGACCGCCTTGCCATCCGCCCACGCAGCCACCCACCCGCCCACCTGACATCTACCAGACCGCCCACCCACCTGCCCACCCACCCACGCACCCACGCACCCACCCACCCACCCACCCACCCACCCACCCACTCACCCGATACCAACATCCGTGCACCACAGTTTTCGCATGTATGAACGACCGCACGCCCGGCTGCGTGTCTTATGACCACATAAGATTGTCAGAATTTGTCCATAAACAGGATTTTACAACCACGGATCCGGATAAGATAAAAATTCCAGGTCGATGGATATCTCGGAAATTGCATAAATATCTGTTTTAACTCGGATTTTAAATGTATGGATGTTGTAATGTACATTGTGTTTCCCAAACATTGGTCGAAAATAGTTGGAAAATTCTGAACTTCACAAAAATATAGGCAAAGAATGGAAACGAGATCTGCAATATCTATTTGCTCTTGATGTCTTTGTGTTTAATGGGTGGCATCCTAGAAAATCATCTTCATCATCCTGGATCAATATGAATGAGGGGACCTACTCAAGAATTTGTCATCGCATGTCCACCGTGAGATGGCGAATGTAAACTTCTCTCTTCCAGTTTCATAATGTAGTGAAGAAGCAAGATGTGTTTCGGAAAGTATTAATAGATAGTTCAATATCCAATCAGACGCATTGTTAACGCCTTTGAGACATACATTATTGTTCCTTTCCTAAATATATAATGCGCAATAAGGTTCAAACTTATCACTAATGTTCAGCTAAGGCCAAGCAGGAAAGTAAGTTATCTTAGCGAGGTTACGATGTGGCACAGCGTGCATAACTTGTACAAATACACGTCTGAACGCCAAGTAACACAATCTAAGCATGGCATTTAAGAATTTGGATTGCCATGCATGCATAGACTTGTCTGAGTACTTCACACGCTCATTAACATGTTACATCTTCATTGATCCGGAAATTAAATAATCAGTTGTCATTGAAGAGCAGAAAGGGTGTTCCAGGTTAGTTTAGAGAATGTATCTATTATTCACAAATGATAACAACTAGACGCAACTAAAAATTCAGATCTACATAAACTAATGCTAAAGATTTTTATCCACTTTTCAGTGAAAGTTGCAATAATATAGCAACAATCGGGGGAATTGAGTAAGACCTGAATTGAGTATGCCTCCGCTCTGGACTCGAAACGAGCTTGTCATCTTAAAGCCAGATTTATAATAATTCTGCCCGCGAAAGCAGCGAAGCTATCTCTTCCCCAAGAGATACCGTTCGCCCGGGTCGCCAAGTCTCCCTGTCTGAGGATTAACAGGGGTATGCATGGAGAGTTTCTATCCACTAGTCTCTAACTAACTTAGCCATTATCATTCACAATCATTCCTCACAGCAAGGACCTGCTAGATCCAGCACACGCTCAGATCATGAGCTCTCTCAATAATAATCCTGCCAGAGCGCATGGTGCCTTAATTCTGTGTTGATAAACAAAAACAAAAGATTACCCGTGAAAGATCAGAAAATTAGATTCCATGTGATGGTGAATTCTACGCGGAGATTAAAGAAAAAAATCCAATATGTTAAATCATGCGCTCTTCATGTATTACGAGTTGAAGTGCCATTAATATTGTGTTGGTGCAACAGAAGGAGCGGCTCTGCACGTCAGGGGTACACAATTCGGTGAATCTACCTATTTGCGTTCCCGATTCATAGCTAAAATGTGTATTTCGGGATGCACTTAGAGACTACAATCTTTGCCGTTTTGACCCAACTTAAAAAGTTTCCTAGCCACTTATATTATGAAAGAATGTGCCAGATTTGGTGATTCTACCTCATAGGATTTCTGAGATATGCCTTAGATCTGACAGACAGACAGACAGACAGGAGGGGTTAATTCCTATGTGTGTAGGGATGAGGTGAGCTGTGATTTCACTGAAACTCGATTCCACTGTAACAATGCTGGTGCGCTGTTGCATCTTTTGAACAACTTGCTCACATAGGCATCAACAGTTTCCAGTTAAATTAGTTTCAAAATATTCAACACAATATTTATCAATTTGCTAAAGAGATTTCGAAATCAGTCCTTCGAATTCTAAGGTTTAATGTAATAAGATTTAAACCGTGGGTTGCTAGTAAGACAGTTAGGTCATTTTGATATTGGGCCAGTTACTATGACCAACCCTATCACAAAATGTACCAAATCATAAATACATATTCTATAAGAACACTATTTTTAACGTATAAGTTGGCATTCAACTGCTAATAAACTTATACTCTCAAAGGCTTGTTCTTGAAATAGTTCAACAATGTCAATTGAAGCAAATTATATGTCATTCCTAAAGAAGTGTGTTCCTGTTGACGGTCTTTATTGTCTTGACAACCATAACAATACAAATGTGATTGTTTTGTAATTTCATCTGTTAAAACAGTTTAAATGAGGTGAATAATTATTTCCTTAGGGATGGGTGATGTACGGGTGTGTCAGTGTTCATTCCCACATATTTCTCTGTAAATTACATCTTCATCACAAACAGAACATGTTATATGATTTGACGATAATTGCCTCCATATATCCTCTTCAGTGCTTATTTCATCTAAAGTAAGACTGTCAGTATCTTATTTTGCTATGCCATTATTTATTTGTTCATCACTACCACATAACCTTTCATCTTTATAGACGCTGTCACAAAGCATAGCATCGTCTTTAGTATTTAGCATTTATCTGATTTCTAGCACTCCTAAAACTGTTACTATGTGATTTTCTCATTAAAATTCAATCTGCGATGTTTTCACAACTTTTGTTCTTAACCACGATGAACAGTCTAAGATAATCACGTATTTTGTGGCTGAAGTAGTAGAAATCTCCTATAGCTGTAATCAGGCCTCCTTCGCTTTTGACACAATCTCTAGCTTCCCCAGGTCCTGAGTGTAGCGAGTCATGCATTCTGCTTTAGGTCACCTCGCACTATGTTTAACATATTTATGCAATGCCGTCATCTCCTGGATGTGTATATGCTGGCTCCCAGTTGGACGAATTCCAAGGCTCTCTGTGCTGGTGTGTCTTCTGGCATCCTTAGCACATGGCCACACATGGACCAGCTTGGCTGGACTACCTGTACGGACAGCGGCCATGTATTACACGTCTTGTATAGTGCATCGTGGGAAATTATGCTCAGTGATGGTGCGGTGGTGTTTGCAGTGGCAGAAAACAGTTCGCCTAGAGCTAGCTTCGGAGCTGCCCTCCTACAGTTATACAGCATCAATGATATGCAGGTTGTTTTGTATAAATATAGTCTTTTTGTCAAAGGAATCTTGGATCTACGAATCCATAGCTTCCTGAAATACTGGAAAGCTATGTTACCCATGACACCGCGTGCAGAAATGCCAGCTGTACCGCAAAGCCCAGAGCGTGAGTCAAGAATGTTGCTTTTCCTCCATGGTTCACAATCGGAAGTGGATTGTCATTTACCTTAGTTTCATGCTGGGTCGATAGGTATATGTAGTGTTTTGGATTCATTCATAAAGTGATTCTCAATTTTTAGTTTGCTTACAGCTAGTAAGAGGTTTCCATTCATGTAGCGTGATATAAATTCCAACATCAATAAGATCACATTTGACTGATTTTACCAATTCTCAAGAATAGAAGCTATTTTATGCTATTGTTTACTTCTGTCAACATTATTTTAAAATGAAGGCGAGTACATCGTGTAGCTGAGCTCGTGACAGAACATTCCACACAGTTCATCATGTACATGTTTATCTGTCTTACCTAGACAGTGTTTTGGTATATTTGGCAAGCATTGAATCGCTAATTTATGTCTGAATACTCAGGGTCCTCTACATTTTGTTTGTCTCGGTAAAATTAGCTTTTCCAAGCTGTCAGACATTCGCACTATATGTTAATACTACATGCCCATCCTTTAGCTCAATGTCTTCAATTCTCTGCTTAAAATAAAATGTTCGCGATGGTGAACCATTCCTTTAAGGTCCTCATTATTCTCTTGACCAGTAGTACGCAATATTGTAAGCATCGCTGAAAAATATATGTTTTTCGGTGAAGACATTTGAAATACAATTTATGGTAGTAAATTCAAATCAATAGCAAGCAGAACTGGAAAATACTTCTATAACTACTTACTTCATTCAATATCAATTTCACTAGAATTTCCATTTCAATAGAACTTTGATGTACCGATTACTTTTCTTTTTATACAGTTTCCTACGGCAAGAATAAGTTGATTGGTTCTTACACGTCACAATGTTAAATTTTCGCAGAGATCTTCCAATTCAGACGATATTGACAGGCTTCCTACTAGCGGGCGTGGGAAAGGCACATCCCCAGTACTAGGCCTACGACCAGTGGACGATAACTAGACACAAACTTTGTACGTACGCTGAAGAAACTAGGGAATAGATGATAAAAACGGGTAATGCTCCCTAGTAAGACCGGACCAGGTGTTAGACCTACTATATAACCCATTTGCAGAGCAGATCATTACTATATGTAGTATCACTGGATTCCTGCGCAGCAGACCGACTAATATCTAATGGGGCGTGGCATAATTGCTCAGCGGGCCCTACTATTCGTCGTAACAGCACATCGGGCTAGTGTTATATTTAGTTAGTAAAATTAGACCCGATGTCATGTGTTATATGTAGTAATTATACCGGGAATATTATACCGCCCACGGACTGCACAGCGGTTCCACACCAACTATGTTTAGTTAATCATCATATATGTACCGGCGCATATTACTGTACTTTGTCGACTATATGTATACTACTTTTGAAACCAAGCAACACTTTATTTATTGACTGGAAACCAGACCTATGGATAGAAGTGGGCTTTCTTTCCATTACAACTGTTTTCTTTAATGGACGATGCATGCTAACTCGCTTAGATCGAGCTATCATTGGTTAGATTAATCCATTACAAATCTAACAGACCTAGTGAGGCCGGATGTGAGGGCTGTCGTAATTGAGAACAAGCGTATGCGATAAACATCAGCACTGACTCATAATCACCCAATAGGCCCGGTTCTCCAGCGCTATAAACACGCGGCATTAGAGACATAACTCGACAGACCTCCAATCATAGCAGCTTAGATTCTTGACAGCCATACGAGATGGATACTCTGAAATTAACTGACGATAATTATCAGTTGTTTTTGTAGCAGCCAATTCGTCCTTGTGTAGGACAAGGATGTACTGCTGACAGGACTTTTACTTGTTTGTGACTAACTGAATTATGTTTTATGATGGAAGTGAAGATTGTGTTAATGCACATCTACTCAGAATCATTTTATAGTTCGAAGCATTGTTTGAATCAGGGAGAGCGAGACTGAAAACACTGTAAACATTAAAGCCTGGCATATTGTCACAATCAAATCTAATATACTGTTAGATATGATACAAGAACTACGACCTAAAGAGCCCTAATCATACAACGATTGGCTGTCTGTTTTAGCAATTTCTTGTGTTTTGTGCAGTATTATTCTGGTACGTAGATGAAAGTTACATCCCTCTCAATTAGCACACACCGATTCTAAGAATCGCGCGAGGCATAAAGAGATTATTAACAATAGATCGTAATCATTTCTAAGAAAATGACTTTATATTTTAGTTACAAGTCTGGCAGAAGTGTTATGAACTAAGCTCTCTTTGCCACTGGTTGCAACTCCATTCTCAGAGATATCGGCTTTGATAATTATATATTAACCCGTCGCTTTATTCTGCCGCTATGCCAGTTCAAGTACAGTTTCCATGTTATCTGCACATAGTGAGTAGACGAACAATAAATTTGTCACGCTAACCGATCATGTTTAGTCGATGACAGAGAAAGGCAATACGTCACCTATACCTAAAGGAAAAACAACCTCAAATGGCAATCTGCAAATGACGTGATATTTTCACAACAGCAAGGCATTACAAATATTGATTAATTGCTATGTCACATGTTAGGTAGTCCACGTGATACAATGCCTCTAGACAAACAAATGACATAGGGACGTCACTGGCATACCAATTCTTCAAGTTTGAATCATAGTATTGATTATCGCATCGAGCAGTAGTGGTCCAGAAGCAGAAGACGATGAAGGAGGAGGAGGAGGAGGAGGAGGAGAAGAAAAAGAAGAAGAAGAAGAAGACATTTCAATGCACTTTATTCATGCATTTAAAACAAGCAACATCCATCGTATATTAAATATCACAGTATTTTAAATTAAAATAAAATTTAAAAATAAAACTTAAATAAAACGGATATGTACTAGTAAAGGTCATTGTAAGAAACATCTTATTGCAGATTTGCAGCTGATTCTCGTCTCCAGCACACTGTTAAAATAGGTTTAACATCTCATCATAAAAATCCATTGAATATAAGGTCATTATTTTGTACACTACACATAAAATTGCCGAAGAACGAGAATTGTTCAAAAACCTCTAGCGAGCCAACAGTTCGCTGATGATGGAATTCAATACAAATACGTGCCCTTATTTTAGTAATAAACTCTTTGCTATTGTCAGTATCTTCATTACCGTTCATGAGTCGTTGACGAGTTATGTAGGTTGCCATTTTAGCATTAACCAGAACCCTGTTAAAAATACGATGTCGAATTGTTCGTCCTGATTTAGAAGAGCCGCGAGGGCAAGAAAACCCCTGAATGTAGTTCTCTGTTTCTGGTAAACGTAGAGCAGTGTGTCTCATGGCTAAAAGTATCCATTGTAAACGAGAACACATTACAAACATACCCCCACTTCGCCACAGTGTGGACAATCTGAGTTGGGTCGGTACCCAGCACGAAACAGGAACACCCATGTGTTCAATGAGCCATATAGAACCTTCCAGGATAACTCCCCTTCATACAAAACAATGGCATGATGATGTCGGTAAAATATTCAAGGATAAAATATCAGTCCAAATATTATTATACGTAACGTTCAAAACAGTTTCATAAATTTTAAATAGTGACAGATTGTTAAACTCTCTTTTGCTATTAGGACGTATTGACACCGTGTAATCGGACCCGTTAAACTTGCAAGATAATTCGATGTCATACAACAACTGCGGGGTTTCATCAGGGCCTTTAAGTAAGTTAATGCACTCATTTGGAATGCCATTCCACAATGTGTCCAAGTAGCGTTGCAGTATCCTTAAAGATCGAAATTTGCTTTTCCGAGCCAAGTAATTAGTTGGAATTTTTTAGCTTCAGTTAGAATATCTCCCATAGTGGTAACATTCGGCTTTATAAAATCAGCATTGAAAAACGTGCATCCGGAACTGGAATTTATAATGAGTGGATTATGAAACAGCGGTTCATTTAATACATCTTCTTTACATGTTGGTAGAATTTTTTTAGCTTCAGTTAGAACATCTCCCATAGTGGTAACATTCGGCTTTATAAAATCAGCATTGAAAAACGTGCATCCGGAACTGGAATTTATAATGAGTGGATTATGAAACAGCGGTTCATTTAATACATCTTCTTTACATGTTGGTAGAGATGCCCTTGAAATTTAGAAAAAGTACCATCATCCCATCATTGGTTTGTAAAGACTTGGTAAATCGGTAAAGATATTAACATTATGATCAATATAAAACAGTTGATTAAAATACTGCCTATTCTGTACTTGTTTTAAAAACCATGTGGTCAAAATAAAACAAGGATGCGAGGAATTAAAATTAAGATACGATTGTATGTATTGTATGCGAAATGCTCGTATTCTAGCCTGAATGTTAACCAGTCCCTGTCCTCCATTATCTAGAAGCAGCGACAACAACTCTTTAGTGACCCAGTGCGTTCCTTTCCACACGAAGTTAACCAAATGTTTTTGAATTGAATTAACAAGTTCCGCAGGTGCTTCTAAAACTGCAAATCTATGCCAGAGCTTTGATGCGGCAAGGAGGTTTGTTATAATAATTCGGCCCCTTGATGACAGGGCTTTTGACAGGGGCAGCCAGTTCCTCCTTTTTTTGTTCGCATCTGATTCTATGTTTTCCAATTTTTTACTGGAATAATTCGACTCGTTCCCAATATGTACACCCTGTAATTTCAGTCCATTGTCATTCCATTATCTCCCTAGAGGCGAATCAGTCCGATTTTTCCACAAGCCTACCCAAAGTCCCTCTTTATTCATAGTTAATTTTAGCATTTGATGCCGCCACAATACACACGTAGCCAATACCTCAATGACTAAAAGTCTTCGTTTGATGTAATAAAGGGCGTGGTATCATCGGCGTAAACTGAGCATACAACCCTTTCATCAGCGGTATCAGGCATTAATATTCCTGTTAATCCATTACTCGATCGCAGTTTGCATAGTAGAGGCTCAATACAAACTGCGTACAGTGCTCCAGATACCGAACATCCTTGTTTGATACCGCGGCTGAAAGGAAAAGGTGTGAACAGAGAATTATTTATTTTCAATACGCTTGAAACGTTGTTATAAATGGTATTAACACACTTTAGGAAGAAATCCCCAACACCAAACGCTTTCAGTGTATTTAACAAATACTCGTGGCTGACCCTGTCAAAAGCCTTTTCCTGGTCCAGAGACACAACCCCAAGGGCTAAAGACATGCGATTGGCACAATCAATGACATCTGTTACCAATCGGATACTATGCGAAATCCTCCGTCCTGGAACACAGTAACTTTGATCAATGCGAACTATCTCTGTAAGAACATTACTCAAACGATTTTATAACATCTTTGAAAATATTTTTAGATCGACGCATAAAAGCGAAACAGGTCTCCAGTTGTTAACAACTAAGGTCACCCTTCTTAGGTAGCAAGGTGACAGCAGCTCGGCCGCTTGACCTGGGTAGCGTCATATCGGAAATTGATTGGTTAAAAACGTCTAAAAATCGGATTTTATAATGTCCCAGAATGTTTTGTAAAATTCTACTGGTAAGCCATCAATTTCAGGAGACTTGTTATTTTTTAGCTTATTCATTGCACTAGTTAATTCTGATAACTCTTAATTTTTCTATCTAATTTTTTCTTGGCAACCATACAAAAGAGCTCGTCGCAACATAGCATTGGCAGACCGCTCACAGGTCACATCACTATTGTATAAATTACAGCAAGATTCACGCACATGCGCCAAGATTTCTGCATCAGTCTTCACTTGTGTACCATCCGGCAGCGGTAAATGTGAAATCGTACGGTCTATTGCCTTTTTCCCTTCAAAGCTAAGGAAATATGCGGTGAACTTATCAGAGGAATTGACATATTGAAATCTGGAACGTATCCAGGCACCCCTTGCTTGCTGTTTAAGGAAATTAGATACCTCTGTGTTTTGTTTTTAAAATGTCACGTAAATTATCGTTTCTTGGTGGCTGTGAAGATAAGGACTCTAACGTGAAATTGGTCTTCACGTAATATGCTAGCTTGTTCTCTCGAATAACGTTGCGAAGATAAAAAAACTCAAAATCATCCTTTCTTTCTCGCCATTCTTGCCAATAATTGGATATTAAATTATAATATTCTCTTTCTTGCAAGAGAGACATATTTAGGCACCAATATGCACTTTGTCTCTTTATGCCTTTACACTAAATGGACAAACTAACAAATGAATGGTCAGAATCATGTCATGGTATTACTGAACAGGATTTAATAAATTTCTTGAAGTTATTAGAAATATAAAAACGGTCCAACCTTGAAGCAACGCCATCCGTTCTATTCCAAGTGAATAATTTCTATTGAGGATTGAGATACCGAAAAGTATCTGTCAATCTATGCCCTGTAATCAGTGATTGCAGGGCTTTAGCTGCAAGGGTGTATGTTTCTACTGCGGACGTCCTATACACCTCTGCATCTAATGTACAGTTGAAATCACCACCTAGAAATAAGGGGTATGGCTCAGATAACGAAGAAATGTGTGTCTTTAAGAGATCTATGCATTTCATCTTATCATAGCTGTCGGTAGGGTTGTATACATTAACTAAATAATAAAAATTGTCATTTATCTTAAGCGTTGCATGTACAACTGTATTGACCTCAATAATATCAAAGTTCAAGTTGGGTTTAAAAAGGAGCATAAAGATGACTATGCCAGCGATGTTTGTATTTAAGTGTGAGAAGACCGCTTTACCCCTCCTTACTAGCCACCACAAGGATTCGTCAGACGGGCTGGTGTGAATGTCCTGTAAGAAAACAACATCAGCAGCAGAAAGTTCTGGACGAAGTTGGTTAAATAATCTAAATCGCTTAAATGCGTCACGAGAGCCTCGTGTATTTAATGTTCCAATATTGAGGGATGTCATGACTGAAATTTTTTTTTTTAATATGTTATTAATATATCAATAAACAGATACCTGTCTGATTCTTATAGTCACAGTGTAACTTTGGTATTATTTTAGTTATCCGGGATTTAAAGGACGATTCTATGCCAGGTTGTTTCTTTAAACGAAACAATTGGTGTATTAGAAGTTTAAGATTAGGCTGAACATCGCGACATTTTTCCATTAGCTTTTTACTATACTTTATGCAGAGGCGCCCGAAGCAAATTTGAGGGGCGGGGCAGGTTCCACAAAAAGGACACGCTGGGTGGAATTGTCTGGAAGAAGATATGAAATCTATGTTCAACCACCCCGCCCACTCTCATAGAAGGGTGTTTGGGGTGGGGTGGGGGTCGGGGTGGATACGCACCCACCTAACAACCACAAGAAAAAGAGTTGAAAGGCGCAGACTTCAAGAATCGATTTCCCGCATTCTGAGTTTCTTATGATTCGTGTATAAATGTTAAAGCAATGTTAAGCGAGGAACTTATGCTTTCTTTTCGTCAATTGGACATATTCCCAATTCACATTGTGAACGAGCAGGCGGATGGGTTAGTGTCAGATTAACACGTTAAGTGTGCGTACATTCGTGCATGTGTCTGCATGGTGGACCTGCGCAATTTACCTTGAAAATATTTGATTGGACCTTAGTTCCTAATTATATTTGCTAAATTGTGGCCCTATTCCTTCAGCGGGATTCAGAGGAAAACCAAGTTATCCAAGACAAATCTACCAATCATGTTGAACATGTGAACAAGGTTTGTTCAGCTCTTGCTTTAGATGAAGACCATGGAGTTTCTTGAGTTTCATGTCAAGCAGTTTCACAGAAGAGCTTTAAGGGGTGGGGGTGGGGGGGGCTCCTACTTATATAAAGAGATCCGTATTAAAAAATCCAAGGGAAATGATATTTATTACTTAGATTTCAGCTTCAATTTCAAGTTTATTCGGTAACTTCTTCAGAAGTGTACGAAACTATATACATGAAATATATACACCTGTGCAAAAGTTAAGCACCAGCAAAACAATAGAACGTAGAAACATGATGGTACAACTAGGCTGCCATACTTTTTGTCCCCGCGTTAGCTGACATAATTCCAAGTACGAAATGCACATGCATGCATGACTTCACGCCGCTTGATGTCCGTGCGTGGCGGGAAACAGCACACGTGTTCAGTTATGTAAAAGTCCAGTTTGAGGTGTAGAACATTACATACAGATTTAGGCGACAAGATTAGGAATTTTGTGTTCATGACCGTGGTTTATTTGTACAGAGAGAATTAGCTCTTGATTGTGAACCGCTATGGCAAGACGAAGGTTTAGTTGATCGTGTGAAATGGCAAATCATAGGCATGCATACCACTGGTATGTCATGCAGAGAGATTGGCAGACAGCTGAACATTAACCATACTGTAATCAGTCGTTTGATTGCAAAACATGGGCAAACTAACGAGGTGAAGGACAGGCCTAGATCTGGAAGACCGAAGAAGACTACTGCCCGTGATGATCGAGCCCTAGTACGCCTTGTTAGGAGATCTCCATTCACCAACAGCAGAGTGCTCAGCCAGCAATGGGAAACGCGCAATAGAGTGTCAATGTCTACCGTCAAAAGGAGACTGTAGGCTGCTGGCATGAAAGCTAGGAGACCTGTCAGACGTCCTCTCCTCACTGCACACCACAAAGAGGAGCGTCTGAGGTGGTGCAACGAAAGAAGACACTGGAACATGAGATCCTGGAGACGGGTACACTGGTCCGATGAAAGTCGGTTCCTGCTTCATGCCACAGATGGTCGAACTCGTGTATGGAGGTCCAGACGCACGGCGTACGACCAACGTAACATCATGGAAGAAGTTCCATTTGGTGGAGGTTCCGTTATGATATGGGGGTGCATCTCATTTGATTGTAAGCTGGATCTGTTGACTGTACCTGGAACACTAAATGGACAAAGATATCAAGATTCCATACTGGATAGAGTTGTGGTCCCTCATTTTGTAAATCATGCACCTGGAACCCACCCTATATTGATGGATGACAACGCCCGACCACATCGTGCTAGAGCTGTGCATGAATACCTCCGCCAGAATGCCATCGAAACCCTACCATGGCCAGCAAGGAGACCTGACATGAACCCTATTGAGCATATCTGGGACATTCTGGGAAACATGGTGAGAAGGAGGGATCCTCCTGTGCAGAACCTACATGAATTAACAGACGCACTCCATCTTGAATGGCAACGAATACCACAATGGCGTATCAGTCGGTTGGTGACCAGCATGAGACGTCGTGTCCAGGCCGTCACCCAGGCACAAGGTGGCTATACCCGGTATTAATAATGACACTCGTGCACAGATGTTAAACTTCGTTTTCAGACACCATTAATGACAATCTAGCCACGTGTGTCAACTGTAGGGCAATAGTTGTCAGTTGTGTCAACGTAACCATATTCAGGCCTCGTTTTCAAGTTCAAACAAAAACATACAGTGTTTCCCCACCATCATAATCAGCATTCCTCTAGTTGCATTATTACCTCTTGCACTAAGATGGATGGGTACATAAATGTTTATGCTATTGCTTTCTTCATAGCACATGAATATACCCTCGCATGTGCGTAAAAATAGGGTGGTGCTTAACTTTTGCACAGGTGTATATATATATAATATAAATATAGAATATATAAATTAGAAATGTAGGACATATAGGAGATGGCTTCTAAGCGCCTCTAATTTTTACATTCTTGCGAGGGAGGCCAAAGCCGCACCCTCCTCCCATTCTGTGCGTGCGTGCGTGCGTGCGTGCGTGCGTGCGTGCGTGCGTGCGTGCGTGCGTGCGTGCGTGCGTGCGTGCGTGCGTGCGTGCGTGCGTGCGTGCGTGCGTGAGTGCGTGCGTGCGTGCGTGCGTGCGTGCGTGCGTGCGTGCGTGCGTGCGTGCGTGCGTGCGTGCGTGCGTGCGTGCGTATGTGTGTGTGTGTGTGTGTGTGTGTGTGTGTGTGTGTGTGTGTGTGTGTGTGTGTGTGTGTGTGTGTGTGTGTGTGTGTATGTGTGTATGTGTGTGTGTGTGTGTGTGTGTGTGTGTGTGTGTGTGTGTGTGTGTGTGTGTGTGTGTGTGTGTGTGTGTGTGTGTATGTGTGTGTGTGTGTGTGTGTGTGTGTGTGTGTGTGTGTGTGTGTGTGTGTGTGTGTGTGTGTGTGTGTATGTGTGTGTGTGTGTGTGTGTGTGTGTGTGTGTGTGTGTGTGTGTGTGTGTGTGTGTGTATGTGTGTGTGTGTGTGTGTGTGTGTGTGTGTGTGTGTGTGTGTGTGTGTGTGTGTGTGTGTGTGTGTGTGTGTGTGTGTGTGTGTGTGTGTGTATGTGTGTGTGTGTATGTGTGTGTGTATGTGTGTGTGTGTGTGTGTGTGTGTGTGTGTGTGTGTGTGTGTGTGTGTGTGTGTGTGTGTGTGTGGTGTGTGTGTGTGTGTGTGTATATGTGTGTGTGTGTGTGTGTGTGTGTGTGTGTGTGTGTGTGTGTGTGTGTGTGTGTGTGTGTGTGTGTGTGTGTGTGTGTGTGTGTGTATGTGTGTGTGTGTGTGTGTGTGTGTGTGTGTGTGTGTGTGTGTGTATGTGTGTGTGTGTGTGTGTGTGTGTGTGTGTGTGTGTGTGTGTGTGTGTATGTGTGTGTGTGTGTGTGTGTGTGTGTGTGTGTGTGTGTGTGTGTGAGTGAGTGTGTGTGTGTGTGTGTGTGTGTGTGAGTGTGTGTGTGTGTGTGTGTGTGTGTGTGTGTGTGTGTGGGTGGGTGGGTGGGTGGGTGGGTGGGTGGGTGGGTGGGTGTGTGTGGGTGGGTGGGTGGGGGCGACCATACATCTTATACCCATTCCTCAAATACCCTCAGCGACCTCGCACTTTCGCCCATGTGAATACAAATTATTTTAACGTTTGCATGTGCTTCACACGTCCAAAAATTTGATTTTGAGAGATGCTGCTAATTCTAATATCCCTGGTTGTAGTGTTTCCACATTGCTGCACCCAGCCGCCCATCATCGCACATATATTTTATTCTACCCACTAAGCAAGACATTAACGGAGCGAGCGTGGACCAGTAAACTCAAATATCATATAACTATCTATCTTACCTTTACTTGCAAAGATACATGAAACGTGTACAGATATAAAAAAGTCAATATGTCGCATTTTTTATACCACTACATAAATAGCGTTTGCATTAATGATTTAATTCGTCGCAAAGGCCGCTCAGTCATGAGTTATTATCATCAATCTAAGACGATTTCTATGGTCTATCATCAGTCTGCACGAAGTAAGAATAGATATATCCGGCACAGAAGCACTCCCATATTACTTTATGGACTTGTGTTAATGTCCAAACAACCGAACTTTAATACACCTGCTCGGTCTGCTCTGAATATTCTAAAAATCTGTTTTTAAAGTTCTAAAGTAAGGTTTACTAATTTTTCGCCTAGAAATGGGCGAAGGGTACAGCTGCCCCCGCTTCAGCCCCCCCTCCACCCCACCCCGCTGCCCCCGTGCTTCCGGCGCCCCTGACTTTATGCTTTCTACAAACAATTTAACATCTTCAAGGGGTGGAGTTGTGTCTTTTAAATCAGCTAAGTCTGTGATATCGGACATTTCGGACACAATCGACATATTAAGCTAAGATTCCATCTGGAATTCCATTCCATTCCGCGAAAGCGGATGCGGACGCGCCAAAATAGATTTCATTATATTTAATATGTGTGATTCCATATATGCGGACGCGGGCGCGGAACGGCACACGGACGCGGAGGCGGTTCTCTCGATCGCTTCGTGTAGCGATCGGGAAACGCGCAGCGCACAGTCGCTCAGGAAAATCCAAGAAACAACGGCAATAAACCGGGGTTTCCTGTTACTTTCAGTACGTACACCAGTGCCAATTCTGTAGATGCTTTAAAAATTAATTGTTTTGAAATAAAGTCATTTCTTGTTACACCTCGCGAATATAAAGATAAACAATTAGTGACCAACGTGTGACACGGTATCAGCAAGGCTATAGGGCAAAAGAAGATAGAGTAAAGCTCATAACTATGTTAAAACATTTCCGAAATAAGAAGAGAAACGTGTAAGGTAGTACACATATGAAAACTATGTAAGAAATTATCTTGAATAGTTTGGACTTAACTTAAATCCTGAACCAGCAATGGCTTCCAATCTAATGAAGTCCAAAATATCCAACGTTACATTTGATTGTTCTAAATTATGTCTGAGCTGTAGCTTATGAGCGGTGAACAAAATTCATATCGTATTTGAACAACAATGTTGCGTGCTTGTGTGTGCATGCATGCGTTCGTGAGTGCGCGCGTTGTCTGAGTGCGAGTGGGCACGTGCGCGCGTGCATGCGTGCTTTCAGATGTTGGTACACACCAGTCCTATGCATGTGTGTGGGCCTGTCTGTCCGTCTGTTCACCATTTTTTAATTACTCGTGTGTTAAACTCGATATCTAAAATTATTTTACCATGCAGATATTAATGGAATTATTCTGGTTGTTTAAAAGTGTAATCATTTATGAAAGTAAAGATGATTGCGACATTAAGTGTCACGATCGTCTGGCTCCAAAAGCCGCGAAGCAAGTCTCTGTCAGAAGTCTCTGTCACGGAGCAGCTTCAGATTGTAGTTTTATTAATAATAATCTAACGTGTATGATAACAATATTCTCTAAACACTATATGAGAAAAATATTGCTGCTATATTATTTAATATCACTAATAATATCATTGGACTTCATAGACGAGAAAAAGAACCCCATTGACGAACTTCTCCAAATGGCTGCAAGCAAACTAAAAATTGAGAATCTCTTTATGAATGAATCCAAAACAGAGTTCACCCACATATACCTATCCACACAGCATGAAACTAAAGAAAATACAGACCCTCTTCGTGGCGACGAACCATGGAAGAAAAGTAAAATCCTGGGCTCACTGCTTTGCAGTAATGCTGGCATTGCTGCGCGCCGTGTCATGGGGAATATAGCTTTCCAGTCCTTCTGGAAGTTATAGATTTGTAGATCAAACATGGTCTTGATAAAAAGGCTACTTTTATACAATGCAACCAGCGTATCCTTGATGCTGCATAACTATAAAAAATATTCTATTCTCTGTGTGTAACTTGAAGTGGCACAGGGACCACGAAAATTAAGACAAACATGTTTTGGGTGGGTGCCCTTGATGTGTGGGGTCCTGTGCAAATGCACTTGTACCAGGTTGTAAAAGCCACAGTGCTGATATCTGTGTCTGTTGTGCACCCACGACCAGTGACTCCGTAGTCTCTGTTTCTATCGAATGTGTTTAGTTTGTATCTTTCTAAAATAATTAGAAGCATCTTTCCGTTCTGAAGAAGAGACTGGCAGAGCCTGGGCACCGTTGTAGGCATGTTGCCCTTTGGTGTCGCCAGGGAAATGAACTAATAAAACGCGCTTAGTGACGCTTATATGGAATCACAACACGCGATTTACCGCCTATCGAAACGCACGCGCACGCAGCGTCCGCGTCCGCATCCGCGCAAATGGAATCCTAGCTCGCGTTGTAGCTGTCCTCGTCAAACGAGTTCAGCAATAGCACCTCCTGCGAGACTGTAATCATGTCGCCTGCCTCTAACACAGTCACCTCATCATCACAAGGGTCATGACCTGGCTTTAAATTATGTCTATTTAAATCATCGTTAGAGTCACTGCTTGCTGTACAGGGCCCGGCCATCGTCTGTGATGCTACATCTTGTTCATCATTGGCCGTGTCAACACCTTGTGTTAGTTCAGCCTCTCGATGGGCCTCAACGGTGATTCTGCCAGTGCTGGCAGCGGCGTCTTGGATTGCATCATCTAGTGGAACGGCTACGGTACCGTCAGTGTTGGTGGCTTGGATTGTGTAATCAAAGGAAACGCTTACGATATTTGACTCATTACTGTCATTGTCGGTATCCAGGTCAGAACTGTCATCATCATCTTGTGCTAAGATTTCAAAACGATTCGCAGTTTTTTGTCGTTTTTTACTAGGCGATTTCTCAGTAGATTTATGTGAAGACGATTTCATTTTGTGTTTGACAGGCTTTTCGTTCGATAGTGACGTGACAGCAGGGGAATTGTCTTCATTGACTACAAGTTCGGGATTTGAAGCCACGTTAACGATAATACTATCATCAGCTCTCGACACATCACAAGAATTAGTGACAGTTACGTCATTACAAGAATTAGTGACAGTTACAACATTACGATTATCAGCGACAGTTACGTTATTGCCGGAATGGGCGACATGGGCGGCATTACGAGCGGCAGGTGTGTCACCAGCAACACACGCACTCTGATAATCTCCCTTTTCGTGGCATTTGAAACATATGATTCCATCGGTGCTAATAAATAAGCGATGCGAGTTCCCATCGAAAACAATGTCCAGAAAGTCCGGGATTGGTGTCTTCTCTGTTAGAATTAGGAGCTGGCGACCGAAACTTTTGAGATGGCGCAGTTCAGCTACCGATCACTAGCCCATATCCTTCCAGCACACGTTTATTCACGAAATTTGGTATATATGGTTGTACGTTTCAAATTACCGGTTATGCTGGCTCTATCTCTAGGGAGTAAACGTTGTGAAACTTCCCACCAGCCTCAATACCTTCGACGCGCAGTTTTGTGACACTTGCCTCTGACTTCACGGAGATTGTCATGCCACCTTTAACCCGCGAAGCGGCGACAATGTTAGCAGGTGACATGGCTGTAGCCTCCCCTTTAACATATGTCTCGATCGAGATGCCTTCTAAGGAGTCTATTCTAATTCTAGTATATTCTAACACCGTTCTTTCGGTTAATTCCTACGAAAGGCTCATTATCCGACACTGGTCTTTAAGGGATGTTTGCGTCTTTCTAACACTATCAGAAAAACTGCCTGATTGACTCATTGCTTGACCAGTCGGTTGGCCGGCTATGCTAATGGTGGCTATGCACAGCTATATAGATTATATATAACCACATACAATTTGAAAATATAAATATAGTCAAACGACATTACACAGATTAATATCACGAACATGAAAACAAACTGTACAAAAATTAAGTGAAACTTCAAACAATAAACGCACAAAAACAACACTAAATTCAAGAGCACTTTTCCATCCAACTTCGAGAAGAAGAAGAAGAAGAAGAAGAAGAAGAAGAATATGATGATGATGATGATGATGATGATGATGATGATGATGATGATGATGATGTAATAGTAGAAGCTTGCTTGATTCCATCATTTCCCTTTTGTTGAAATGAACAGCCACAGCATAATAGTGACAGGTTTTGTATGGTCTACCATCTGCTCATAGAGGATCCATTTTAAATTCCCTTTCCGTACTATAATTTCCAGGAGTTTGTTTCAGCAAGTCTGAAACTCTAATTTGTTCGTTTAATCAGCTTCGTATATAATTGTATGCTTCTACAAAGGTTGAGCGCGATACCTCACTTGCATATTTTCCCCCAGATTCTGGGATTATGTGGGAAGAAAACGTCAATGGAATGTTCTTGAGCAAACTATAGCAGAATGTGTACTCTGTTTAGCACACTGCAGCAGCGACAAATATGTTGGTAGTTTACCTTGGAAAGCTTTGATTATCCTCCATCTGGCGTGCGAAGTATTTTGCAAAACGGCAATGCAGATGGGTAAATTATGTAGAATTGGAGTAATGTTGCCATCCTGAAATCTTCATTTTGACATTTCTTCATTAATATGTTTGTCTACCTTCTGGATATTAGTTGTCTCAAACTTTTGTATTCAGTAAATATTTTCCTCATGCACTTTGAATAGTGCCTATTTTTATCCCTTTAGTCCAGGTATGTTCAGGCGCTCTATGTCAAATAAGGTTCCTCCCGACGCGAACATCCGGTCCTCAAGTTATATGGACTGTTCACAATGAAGGGATGTAATATGTCATTCAAAGTAGCCGATGTCATAATCAAATACGTCACTAGTTAGTCACAATCATAATGCTGTATCGCTCCGTCAAGAAACTCGAAATGACTATCATAAAGATACAAATTGTATGACATTGATGACTAAAATTTAGCAAACAATCTCGTGCATATTGTGAAACTAATTTGTTTGAATATAGTCAATACGTTAAGGGTATTTTCCTTAAAATTCGATTCAGGGAATTTAAGTTTCGAAGTTTTAAATCAATTCCAACACGCGTAAAAGTGTGTGGATCTTAGCTAGAAAGGGGGATTTCTAGCCAGCAATGGATTCGGCACAGAGGGGCATCTCTTCGATTCTCAACTGGATGATTAGAAGCTAAACCATGTCACACTACCTATCATCTATATGAACTACGCGCGGAGGGTGATCGGAAGGTGATCGCAGTTGCTTTCACACATATTTCTACTATGTTAGTTGCGTGCTTGAAAGAATCAATACACCTGCATTAAAAATCTACCCATGTTAGGAATTGAGCAATTTCATATAAACGGAAACATGCACTGACCATTGATTAAATTAAAACATGGCATTTGTCAGTAATATGCTTATGTAAATCTATTTTTAATTAAAGTTCTCGGTGTCCCATTAAATAGAAAACATGGTGCACTATATATGAGGTGACACACTTGTACTAAACTACATTGACATGCACTGTCGAATGTACTGCCGTGAATACATCCTACGTGCATGCTTACGCTTCCAGAGCTTCCAGAGCTGGCTGACAATTGGCCATTTGTAAGCTCAGATGGTGTTTGAGAAATTCTGGCCTGTACAGGCCATGGACTCGAGGAATATTGCGTTCAATAATTGCAACGAATATGAAGTCAGGGCATTGCATGCTGGGCATCATTGCACGCTGGTTAACATTGCATGTTGTGTAAATTGAACAGAAATCAACAGGCATCTCATATCTCGTGTAAACGTGTCTATATTTAATGAGGCATGAAACCTTTAAATTACACGCTTCTACCATTAGGGATCCATTTCTAGATTTGACCCACCCATTTCTAGATGAACCCGCCCATTTATAGATATGTCCCGTCCATTTATAGATATGTCCCGCCCATTTCTAGATATGCCCCGCCCATTTCTAGATATGCCCCGCACATTTCTAGATATGTCCCGCACATTTCTAAATATGTCCCGCCTATTTCTAGATATTTCCCACCCATTTCTAGATATGCACCGCCCATTTCTAAATATGTCCCGCCCATTTCTAGATGAGCCCACCCATTTCTAGATATGCCCCGCTCATTTCTAGATATGCCTCACCCACTTCTAGATATGTCCCACCAATTTCTAGCTATATCCCGCCCATTTCTAGATATGTCCCGCCCATTTCTAGATATACCCCGCCTATTTCTAGATATGCCCTGCCCATTTCTAGATATGCCCCGCTCATTTCTAAATATGCCTCATCCACTTCTAGATATGTCCCACCAATTTCTAGCTATATCTCGCCCATTTCTAGATATGTCCCGTCCATTTCCAGATATGTCCAACCCGTTTCTAGATATGCACCGCCCATTTCCAGATTAGCCATCCCATTTCTAGATATGTCCCGCCCATTTCTAGATATGTCCCGCCCATTTCTAGATATGTCCAGCCATTTCTAGATATGCCCTGCCCATTTCTAGATATGCCCCGCCCATTTCTAGATATGCCCCGCCCATTTCTAGATATGTCCCGCACATTTCTAAATATGTCCCGCCTATTTCTAGATATTTCCCACCCATTTCTAGATATGCCCCGCCGATTTCTAGATATGCCCCGCCCATTTCTAGATATGTCCCGCACATTTCTAAATATGTCCCGCCTATTTCTAGATATGCCCCGCTCATTTCTAGATATGCCTCACCCACTTCTAGATATGTCCCACCAATTTCCAGCTATATCCCGCCCAATTCTAGATATGTCCCGTCCATTTCCAGATATGTCCCACCCATTTCTAGATATGCCCCGCCCATTTCTAGATATAGCCCGCACATTTCTAGATAATCCCGCACATTTCCAGATTAGCCCGCCCATTTCTAGATATGTTCCGCCCATTTCTAGATATGTCCCGCCCATTTCTAGATATGTCCAGCCATTTCCATATATGCCCTTCCCATTTCTAGATATGCCCCGCCCATTTCTAGATATGTCCCGCCTATTTCTAGATATTTCCCACCCAATTCTAGATATGCCCCGCCGATTTCTAGATATGTCCCTCCCATTTCTAGATGAGCCCGCCCATTGCTAGATATGCCCGCTCATTTCTAGATATATCCCGCCTATTTATAGATATGCCCTGCCCGTTTCTAGATATGCCCCGCTCATTTCTAGATATGCCTCACCCACTTCTAGATATGTCCCACCAATTTCTAGCTATATCCCGCCCATTTCTAGATATGTCCCGCCCATTTCCTGATATGTCCCGCCCATTTCTAGATATGCCCCGCCCATTTCTAGATATAGCCTGCACATTTCTAGATAATCCCGCACATTTCTAGATATGCCGCGCCCATTTCTAGATATGCCTCGCCCGTTTCTAGATATGCCTCGCCCATTTCTAGATGATCCCGCCCATTTCTAGATATTTCCCGCCCATTTCTAGATATGCCCCGCCCATTTCTAGATATGCCCCGCCCATTTCTAGATATGCCACCACCCCCTCCCCCCCATTTTTAGCTGAGCTCCATCTGCTTTGTACACGCGTGGGAATCAAGTTTGACACCTTGAATCCGGAATTCGCAAAAACTCAATTTCAAGATAACAATGCAGGAAAGCTGTTGAACAACAGTTCCAATTAAAGTTACTTTCATGACATTCAAAAGAACGGTTATTAAATTATAAATTCATACACGTCGTTACGGACTATTGCTTCATTCTTGGCGGACCTATGTCATTCTTATTACGACGCCATTTAACATGTGACTTATTTGATTATGACATCAGTTATTTGAGTGGCAGATCGGATACATTCAATGAAGAGAAACTCAGATTTTCCACATGGGTTGATTCCCAGAGAGTGTAAACGAACTAGCATCAAGCATGCCGTTGCAATAGATGACGTCGTATAAGGAGTTACATAGAATCGTGTCATGAGATTTAAACATACATTTGAATCATAGTTAAAGATACAATCAGCGCGCTGTAATTAGTGCGATACTGCTCCCCTGATTCAGAGGCATGGGGGGTCACGTTACATCACGTGGTGTCCATACCTCATTAACAAGTTCATACAATATTAGACAGGTCTTTTTACGCTGATCTGCAGTGAACTTTACACTTTATGTCAAGTTGGGAGTTATTTAATACATGGCGATCGACTGTGGCTGCTTCTGCTCTACGACCTTATATTCAGTATAATTCTGCCTGGAGGCTTTATCACATTTGGCTTAGCCTTAATAAAATAACCCATTAGTGGCCTTAATCTGTTAAATTTTAAATCTTCTGGCAGATTATATACTTAAGGAAAGACAAATAAGCTCTCTTTGTTGCTGTCTTGGATTTTCTCCAGGTAACGGCCTTACGAATGCCACGCGCTCGGCAACGGCCTTACCAGTGCCACGCGATTGGCCAACGGCCTTACCAACGTCATGTACTCGGGAGGTTGTATCACTGCCTGCTAAGGCATGCGCGAATGACATTACAGCACAAAAGCTCACCATGAAGGTGTTCCTGGTACTTTATATGTTGAAAACTCAGTCATTTCTTTGCATCAATCTTTGTATTCGGTTAATAAAATATTGAGCCATAGCCGCATAGCTGGCGATAAACGCACCAACTCAATAACAAACACAGATAAAGCAAGCAAGTCAGCAGTGTGGCTGTGCCAACACCAAGGCGACATTTCTATCAACAGCGTCTTGAGCTGTATGTATAGTAGTAGTTGATTCGATCCTGGAGGATTTGCAGCGCTTCTGGTAAGACTAATATGTGCATCTCTACCCACCACACCTCCGGTCCGCCCCCTCTCTCTCTCTCTCTCTCTTTCTCTCTCTCTCTCTCTCTCTCTCTCTCTCTCTCTCTTTCTCTCTCTCTCTCTCTCTCTCTCTCTCTCTCTCTCTCTCTCTCCCTCTCTCTCTCTCACCCCCTGGTTAAAACAAAGTTTATTTTTCTTACTAAAGTGGAGGCACTGTAAAATATGTCTTGTTGGTGTGGCTCTCACTTTGCAAACAAATACATTTTATTTTTACAAATCAAGAGGCCATAATAGAAAAAATAAGTATGTAATTAATAATAATAACAATGGTATAAATATGGATGAGATTGGGATAGGTATTTTTAGAATGTAGATAGAGCAAAATTGGAGTTACAAAAGTGAGTGTAGTGTAGAAAGATAAGGCAGATTTGGGAGGTTGGTTTTCCTTAGATAACGTACTAGTGGGCCAAGGCTACATGATTAACTCGCTTGTGCCAGCTTAACACTCTGAAGGCCAACCCCGCCATGCCGGCCAATGCAGTGGTCTTGACACATGTTCATTTGCAGGCCAAGAGATGACCACCCCATAAAATCCATCTCCATACCACAGTCTACTATGTATCATGCCAAAATGCCAATATCATACAGCAGTTAGTGCTTATCCGCAGAGGAATCGACGACATTAAGCTGCATGACGAATAACTAATTAATGTCTTTATCAGAATGATAACGATAATCGTGTTATGTGTATGAGTGTCACGGCACATATTGCATAACATGATTTATGAATGAGCACTTATTGTCTCCTATAATAACCCTGACATCAAATGGCGCACGGTCGATTACCGCTCATGATGGGTGCGGAAGGACGGATAGATTCCGGAATACAGTCTTGACTATCGATTCAAACTTAACTCCATTATCGATTATCAGTGCCATATACATTCAGACCTTGTAATCTTGTATGTTGACCTGTGTTCATTATTAGAACATCACTCTGTAAAAGTATTTGGTATGCGACAGCAGCGGCCTACATTAACCACCGTTAGGAAAATAACAAATAACACAAGCATTTTTTTTTGCAAATACTTCAAAATCGATGCCATTTTCTAAAATCAATGCTATAAAATTGCTACGTAAGGGTTATGAATATGAACACCACTTGTATATTAACCACGTCGGCACGTTGTACATTTTAAGATTCTTGTGATGACGTCACAAAATAATGATGGCGTATAAGATAAAGTAGGCCTTACTCGAAAGCTACTTTAAGTGAGATCGGCTCGCTGTCTGAAAAGACTATGCATGGATGAATCTCCGGGTCTGAAGATGATCAGAAGCTAGCAGATCCGATGGTGAGGTTGATGGCACCGACATTTCTTAATCGAACACGAATACTGATGAAGATTTTCAACGACAACCGAATGGCTGGCTTTTATTATAAATTTGACAAATTGAATTTAAACTATATATAAATGAAGCGAATTTACAGACAACGCTTGTTGTCACAGAACTAAACTCACTGTGTGTACTTGACACACGCACGCACGCACGCACGCACGCACGCACGCACACACAATAAATCTAACAGTCTATGCGATACAATTATTATACTTAACTTGACACAAGCCAGACCAGCGCTAAGGATGAGAGTTGAATTATCTGATGAGATTTCTAGATTTGTTTTACTCTTGCGGGTGCCAAACGCGATAATTACATTTTCAAAGTTACAAATTATTTGACTGGATGCTGTTGCTGCAAATTGCTACAACAGCGCACGGTCAAATTAGTTTTAAAATATTCAACAGCTTACCTGTATAGTTTTCTGGAAATTGATAGTCAGGGTTGTTCTGGTATTGATCGATCACAAAACGTAGGTAGACTTATGTAGGAGGTTGAGAATGAACGACTATAAGCGAAGTGATCTCACTACCACATACTCCCGCAGACCATCAGGCAATCATGTATTGTTAGTAGAAGAGACAATCGATTACAACATTGACCACTGGCTATGCGTACACACAGTATACAGTATAATGCATAGTTTGTTGGGCAGGTTTTCAGCTCTGAGTGACCCAATATTAGCATACATATCGTTGTCAAGTATGTCATCCATAGATATGCTATATCATTACTGTAAGTTCATATATCTTATATCTCTCCACAGAAACTATAATCGAGTATATAAGTGCAATTATTGTTGTCTAAAATACGCCTTTATCGAATCTATCTCATATCCAGACGTCTCAGACCAAAATCTTGTCAAATGACGACACGTCCTCCAATGATGAGATGTGGCACTGAAAGACACTGTGATGAAGAATGTTTTATAGAAAAAATATTTTGTGTCACACCTGCCATTGTAGAGAAACAATGGACAACGTTACTCTTTCTCATAATTTAGCGTAGTGTCGACTTTAACCGTTTGACGTTCTCATGGTAGGCATACTTTAGAAAACATCTACAGCTCTCTATTGAGGGTGAGTGTGATTGATTAAACCTAACATATTATTAGTTATTACCAGGTTCACTTTGACCACCCGTTGTTTGTAAAGTCGTTTCCACCAGTTATTATACCCTCCAGAATCTGTTGCTCAGAAATTCTGCAAATATGTAGTATAATAGGGCGATACATTCCTAGTTAATCGTCTCCCATATCTAGCTAAGCTCCGCCCACGTCTTGCGCGGGCTGGGTTTGATTTATATACTGTGACCCCTGAATTCTAAGAATATCATTTTCACGGTAATTAACCAAGCAAGATGTTGAACATTTTCAACAGAATGTTTATTAAATATTTTATTTCAGAGTTTATCAAACAAAGACATACAATTCATATACTTAGCGCTTCACCTTAATGACGGGGTATTCTCTGGTAATTATGCTCCTCACGTCATATCCACAGCTTATATGTGACATAATTTAATATGACGTCATATGTTTGAGTGACAGATTTGATCTGTCTATTAGCAACACTAGACGCATTAACACCATACGGCGATTGTTGCAATATCCGTAAGGGCGACAACATCAGTGGCTATATGGACTTATACGTGACGTAATTGGTTATGGCGTCATATACTTGACTGCCAGATCATATCCATTCAAAATATTGATGCTTTGATCGAACCTCGGCTTGCAGTACTCATCTGTGACACAACAAGGTACGCTCTGTTATTGAGCGTATTAATAGGCAAACAGATATTGACATGGTGTCTATAGGCATGTACACATTCGTGTAGTACTCATCGCTTCAATGGAAAGTAAATCTTGTGACATCACCAAAAACGATTTCTTGATTAATATATCGTTTTATGATGAGTGATGGGCTCCTCAGTGTAATTAGATTTGAAAGCTCGGAGACGGTATAATGGACAGATCATATGTGTCACCCAAGTATATGATTATGACGTCACAACAAATTACGTCACATGTATAGCGTGATGTCACAGTGTGTAATGAATGATGGGCGTTTCTAGCTCCGCCATGAACAGTGAATGCTTGTGAATTTTATGCCTTTACGATTTAATTAACAGCCTGTAGAAAATTTTGAAACTAATTTGACCGGGTGCTGTTTTAGCACCCAGTCAAATTAGTTTCAAAATATTCAACAGCTTACCTGGTGGTAATGGGATACTTGGAATCCTCGATTCGACCAATCCTATCACGGACAAAGGTTAGGAGGAGCTTAGCTAGAAATGGCTGACACACAAGTAAGTTAAACAGTTGGAAGTCCATAGGCTACATTGGCATCGCAATAGCAGTATTGAGTAAGCTCTCTTAAGTCAATGGAGATTTACTTCACCTAATACTATCGATTCCTGGGACAGAGTATGCCCACATTTATTATGTGTTTACTATGGGCCTGACACGACATCTGTTATTATCTTCTTAGTGTCTAGCTTAATCTGTTATAAAATACAAGCATGTAACCACGTCAAGTATATTTTAACAACGGACTCTGTATCATAAGTGCCATTTTATGTTTCCGTGACAACGCCACAATTGATGGCCCATGAATAACACGGCGATTGATGTGCAAGCATCAAAGTAATGTTTTTCAAACGAGATATTCTGTTATTCATCGATGTTTTCTATTCATTGAAGCATCTGTTTAACATGGTACCCAAACCGGATTCCTAAAATACCATCCTTTATTTTGCAATCACCGCGCTGTCATTAATTACATTAATACTATCCTATATTCAATCTGCAATTACTTTCTGCGTGAATATCATTTCGCTTTCCAATCATGGTTACTGGTTGCAAGTCCAATGCCTGTTTGCTAAAACATAATCTCTTTCTTCTAGTACTAAGTCCACACCCACCCCCTCCACCCGGTGGCGTTTTCTATGACTGCATCCTCTTAGATTGTTTGCGTGGCAAAAACAATTTGTCTCATTCAGCCTGTCGAGAAACATTATCAAACGAAATAGAAACACAATACTATCATCTATCAACAGTGTAGTCAAATGATCACCCACGCTTTAAGAGCATGCTGCCATAACTGCATCACCTAAAGGCTTGGATCCACAGAAAATAACACATTGCACACTTTTTATAATAAATACATCTTCAGACGGAAATATCTCTTCACCTGTTCGCCATTTTAACAATGTTAGAGGATCGAATAGAGCGAGCGTTAAGTTTTATCAGGATAATAGACACACATTACATATAATGCATAATATCTCATAAAAGCATACTTTCTGCTGGAAACAGCATTGTCATACAATTATCCATGTTACAAGGCACATCTTTAAACTCAATGCAGGAATCCAGCTTTAGGTGTGTCGACCATCTCTAGCTAAGCTCCACCCACGCTTTGGCCGTGTTGAAATCGATCGATCCTCTGTACTTTCTCAATCTCAATTTCCATATGACAATATAAGTTGTCGAATACTTTGAAACTAATTTGACTATGTGTTGTTGCTGTCTATGGCAGCAACAGCGCCCAGTCAAATTAGCTACCAAATATTCACAGTGTTTATTAAATAGTAAATATATACAATGCGTACAACATTGTTTGTCCGTCACGTAGTTGATTGTGATACCATATGACTGACTGAGAAATTGAATCCTCCATTATTGCATCGACAACAACATCCGTCTTCTCATCATTTATTGATTACTATATTCGCGTTACCTTATATACGGAGAACCTTGTTTCTCCACATACCGGCCTGTTTCACCGAGTTCTGAAGTATACTATATGGACCTTTGTGAAACTAGCCGCCTGAAGGTATTATTTTGTCAGTGTCACGATCGGAATTACAAATTTCAAATTACTTATGTTTATATTGCTTCTCTTGATACTAGATGCTTTGGCATTACAGATATTCATCTGTCTGTGAATTAGAACAGATCAATGGCAGCTCATTTCATATCTCTATACTCCCTTGAAATGAGATTTGAAAGAACACAAATGTACAACACGTTATTGAGTGATCTGAAATCAGACCTAAAGATAGAGACTGCGTTTCCGTCCCTATAGCTGCTTTGGTTAATTGACAATTCATGTTAACTCACCTTAATCCAGCTATCAGTCGTCAAATCAACCAGACTTAGTGTGGCCAGAATGTGTGGGAGGTCATATATGATAACACGGGTGGTTATACACGTTAGTAGTTACCATTGTCGTTATTAGTTGCACGTTATCGTCCAGTATGCCCAGATAATCAACATGATAAATACATAGCACTACAGATTTAGCTCGACCAAATCACAACAGCATAATGTTATGGCAATCATATGACATACACGGTGCATATCAAACATTTATTTATTTACTTGTCTTGACAGCAGCTATATTACAGTTGCATGGGACGTATATGCACTGATGATTGGAATGTTAATTGTTCGCGAATACATGAATTATATTATATAGAGACAATGCACAATTCTGATCAACGTATACGTTTCTTAGCCGATAAGTAATATTCTTTACCGAGGTGTTAGTCTACAAGGTTGGCGGCGGTGGTGGTGCGGCGGGGAGGCAGCGGTTATTCGTTTCTGTCATATGATGCTATTGAAGATAAAAGCAAGTAAGGCTGGAGTGTGCTAAATGGCGAGCCAGCTGACGCACATATAGTGACGATTACTGATAGATCAGTGTGGCATTTGGAAGCATTGTTCAGATATTAGATAGAGGCTGAAAAGCGGTAAACCTCAAAGTAGAAAAACAAATATTATCCCTGCCTGCCATAGATTATATTATCACATCTACATCATTTTAAACATAATATAACTAACAGACTAGAGCCTTAATATAGTTTTCTCCAATCACAATTGCTTCTGACAGTCGCGCACAGCATAAAAAAAGACGATTAAAGCTCTGTTTGACATCTGTTGCAATCAGATATGTCTGCCTTGGGCGATTGTATATTATTACATTAAAGATTACTGAAATATAAGATATTAAATGTCAGGTAATTCGTCCAATGCCTATAACAGCAACGTATAGGCCAATCTCTCTCCTCATCTCTCTCTCTCTCTCTCTCTCTCTCTCTCTCTCTCTCTCTCTCTCTCTCTCTCTCTCTCCACCATCCCTCAATCCCTCCCTCCGACTCGCTCGCGTACTCACGATAGCCACCCCAGGCGTTTGCTAATAACAATGTTGATGCCTTCCTATATGATTCGCCACATTTTGTCTGAGCCAATTTGGATGCCTCTGTTTACGCTACGAGCGATCCAGGCCCATTATGGTGATCTTATCTCTTTGGAACATACTATGTGTCTTTGAAGATAATATAAATATGGAGAGAAATAATATCAGAGCTCGAATAATCTGTGAGCATCTTCTTCATTCCCACACTTAAACGATGTATGTTTATCGATCGATTAGTGTTTTCTTAAATACAGTGTCATCCACTATGATCCTCTGAAAGTGACATTGACACGCTATCAACTCTTTCTTGCTGGCGGGTGCATGTGAAACATTCTATGATAACCCATCTTGGTTCAATAAAGAAATCTATTTTGTCTTTTCGCGGGCTCTGTGATATCTTTGTTGTGATTTCCACGTTAGCTGTATATGATGAATAGAGGAATAATAGTTATGAAAAAATGCTTGAAGCTAATCGACATAATTCTGTCGAAGACAAAGAAAATCAATAAATCACGTGTCTCTGTAAAGACAACAAACTTATCTGGCTATCAATGAAAGAAATTACGTCATCACGGCAACAATAACATATTATATTGATTAACTGTTACGGTATACACGCTGCCTATAATCAAATGACCGCTATCAAATTATTTGTTGCCCAGTTCTACAAGAGAATATTATTTTATAATTTATCGGCATTGCATATTTTGGCGCGAATGAATCGTTTTCCCCATGCACGGTTGCGCATATATTTCTGATTCAATTTGTATTGCCAATATCTGTGATGGTGAAGCCAGAACCGTATTAACCTTGTCGAGAAAATAAACTACTAGACGTTTTTATGATGCATGGTATATTACTTGAATATTCTGATACTTGTGCGGCCACATTAGTTTAAAAACTGGCAGCAGGAACCGTCTCAATTACATAATTTACTTTTTGACATGTAGGAGATAAAGTAGGCCTGGCGATAATCCAGCTGATGCACGTTTTCATCCAGGCCTTCCGTGTCAAATACATCCAACAACTCCCCATAATGTAGCTATGCCTGTGGGTTCGCACTGGAACAACATAGTCAGGCACGTAGGCACCACTTAGTTGATGCTAAATACTATTACTATGGGATTCAAGGTGTGCTCCTTTTAACTGGCGTGTCTGTTCTGGAGAAAACACTACATTGCCATCAATGTCAGTATCCTTTCCATCATATGCGTGCATGAAAATTAAACCCGTGGTCCATTACGGTTAGATATAGCATTCCATATATGTTATGATTGAATTCGATATGTTAAGCAATGCACCCAGCATCTATCTAAATGCGTTGAGGTCGATAACATGACTTTCACACATACAGGGTCGAACCTTTCTCAAATTCTTACCCGGAGCCCTCGACACTATGGCTACGATATCTAGAAAGCTAGAGCCCCCTTTCAACCATTATGCTGACGGGGTGGGGTGGGGGACCCCGAGCTCGGAGGGCTGTGCGATTTGGCCATATCACTCTTATTAGTGTGGCATCTATGCTTGCTGCTGGAGATTATACAGGGGCGCCAAAATCAAGACAAAACATTTTTGTGTCACATTTTGGGACCATGTGAAAATGCACTTGTTGAACTACCTTCAGTTCGGCACACACGTTTTTACAATGTTAGTAGGAAAATTGATGATAAATTTTATCGTGTGGTGCTATGATATGTTGGTTGTAAACTAAATATATTGTCGTCCTGCTAAAGGTGCACGTTAGTGTAGCATAGCACGCTGTAAGTGTAGCATAGAAAGCTGTAAGTGTAGCATAGAAAAATGCAAGTGTAGCATAGAGAGCTGTAAGTATAGCATAGAAAGCTGTAGGTGTAGCATAGAACGCTGTCAGTGTAGCATAGAAAGTTGTAAGTGTAGCATATAAAAATGCAAGTGTAGCATAGAGAGCTGTCAGTGTAGCATAGAAAGTTGTAAGTGTAGCATAGAAAGCTGTAAGTGTAGCACAATAAGCTGTAAGTTTAGCATAGAAAGATGTAAGTGCAGCATAGAAAGCTATAAGTGTAGCAGAAAGCTGTCAGTGTG
This sequence comes from Chaetoderma sp. LZ-2023a, assembly GCA_034401795.1. NCBI lineage: Eukaryota > Metazoa > Mollusca > Caudofoveata > Chaetodermatida > Chaetodermatidae > Chaetoderma > Chaetoderma sp. LZ-2023a. The sequence continues at coordinate 57,798,890 of CM067372.1, forward strand.
GTAGAAAGCTGTCAGTGTAGTAGAAAGCTGTCAGTGTAGTAGAAAGCTGTCAGTGTGGGATAGAAAGCCGTAAGTGTACTAGAAAGCTGTGAGTGTAGCATAGAAAGATGTAAGTGTAGCCTAGAAAGCTGTAAGTGTAGCAGAAAACTGTCAGTGCCGTAGAAAGCCGTCAGTGTAGCATAGAAAGCCGTCAGTGTGAAATAGAAAGCTGTTAGTGTGATAGAGAGTTGCCAGTGTAGTAGAAAGCTGTCAGTGTAGTAGAAAGCTGTCAGTGTAGTAGAAAGCTGCCAGTGTAGTAGAAAGCTGCCAGTGTAGTAGAAAGCTGCCAGTGTAGTAGAAAGCTGTCAGTGTAGTAGAAAGCTGTCAGTGTAGTAGAAAGCTGCCAGTGTAGTAGAAAGCTGCCAGTGTAGTAGAAAGCTGCCAGTGTAGTAGAAAGCTGTCAGTGTAGTAGAAAGCTGTAAGTGTAGCAGAAAACTGTCAGTGCGGTAGAAAGCCGTCAGTGTAGCATAGAAAGCCGTCAGTGTGAAATAGAAGGCTGTTAGTGTGATAGAGAGTTGACAGTGTAGTAGAAAGCTGACAGTGTAGTAGAAATCTGTCAGTGTAGTAGAAAGCTGCCAGGGTAGTAGAAATCTGTCAGTGTAGTAGAAAGCTGTCAGTGTAGTAGAAAGCTGCCAGTGTAGTAGAAAGCTGCCAGTGTAGTAGAAGGCTGCCAGTGTAGTAGAAAGCTGTCAGTGTAGTAAAAAGCTGTCAGTGTAGTAGAAAGCTGTCAGTGTAGTAGAAAGCTGTCAGTGTAGTAGAAAGCTGACAGTGTAGTAGAAAGCTGCCAGTGTAGTAGAAAGCTGTCAGTGTAGTAGAAAGCTGTCAGTGTAGTAGAAAGGTGTCAATGTATCACAGATAGCTGTCAGTGTAGTAGAAAGTTGACAGTGTGGTAGAAAGCTGTCAGTGTTGTAGAAAGCTGTCAGCGTATTAGAAAGCGGTCAGTGTAGTAAAAAGCTGTCAATGTAGTAGAAAGCTGTCAGTGTGGTAGAAAGCTGTCAGTGTAGCATGGAATGCTGTAAGAGTAGCATAGAAAGCTGTAAGAGTAGCATAGAAAGCTGTAAGTGTAGCATAGAAGGCTGTAAGTGTAGCAGAAAGCTGTCAGTGTGGTAGAAAGCTGTCGGTGTAGTAGAAAGCTGTCAGTGTACTAGAAAGCTGTCAGAGTAGTAGAAGGCTGTCAGTGTAGCATAGAAAGCTGTCAGTCTAGTAGAAAGTTGACAGTGTGGTAGAAAGCTGCCAGTGTAGTAATAAGCTGTCAGTGTAGTAGAAGGTTGTCAGTGTAGTAAAAAGCTCGCAGTGTAGTAGAAAGCTGTTAGTGTAGTAGAAAGCTGTCAGTGTAGTAGAAAGCTGTCAGCGTAGTGAAAAGCTGCCAGTGTAGTGAAAAGCTGCCAGTGTAGTAGAAAGCTGTCAGTGTAGTAGAAAGCTGTTAGTGTAGTAAAAAGCTGTCAGTGTAGTAGAAAGCTGTCAGTGTAGTGAAAAGCTGCCAGTGTAGTAGAAAGCTGTTAGTGTAGTAGAAAGCTGCCAGTGTAGTAGAAAGCTGTCAGTGTAGTAGAAAGCTGCCAGTGTAATAGAAAGCTGCCAGTGTAGTAGAAAGCTGCCAGTGTAGTGAAAAGCTGCCAGTGTAGTAGAAAGCTGCCAGTGTAGTAGAAAGCTGTCAGTGTAGTAGAAAGCTGTCAGTGTAGTAGAAAGCTGCCAGTGTAGTAGAAAGCTGTCAGTGTAGTAGAAAGCTGCCAGTGTAGTAGAAAGCTGTCAATGTAGTAGAAAGCTGTCAGTGTAGTAGAAAGCTGTCAGTGTAGTAGAAAGCTGCCAGTGTAGTAGAAAGCTGTCAGTGTAGTAGAAAGCTGTCAGTGTAGTAGAAAGCTGTCAGTGTAGTAGAAAGCTGCCAGTGTAGTAGAAAGCTGCCAGTGTAGTAGAAAGCTGCCAGTGTAGTAGAAAGCTCTCAGTGTAGTAGAAAGCTGTCAGTGTAGTAGAAAGCTGTCAGTGTAGTGAAAAGCTGCCAGTGTAGTGAAAAGCTGCCAGTGTAGTGAAAAGCTGACAGTGTAGTAGAAAGCTGTCAGTGTAGTAGAAAGCTGTTAGTGTAGTAGAAAGCTGTCAGTGTAGTAGAAAGCTGTCAGTGTAGTGAAAAGCTGCGAGTGTAGTAGAAAGCTGTCAGTGTAGTAGAAAGCTGCCAGTGTAGTAGAAAGCTGCCAGTGTAGTAGAAAGCTGTCAGTGTAGTGAAAAGCTGCCAGTGTAGTGAAAAGCTGCCAGTGTAGTAGAAAGCTGTCAGTGTAGTAGAAAGCTGCCAGTGTAGTAGAAAGCTGCCAGTGTAGTAGAAAGCTGTCAGTGTAGTAAAAAGCTGCCAGTGTAGTGAAAAGCTGCCAGTGTAGTGGAAAGCTGCCAGTGTAGTAGAAAGCTGCCAGTGTAGTAGAAAGCTGTCAGTGTAGTGAAAAGCTGCCAGTGTAGTAGAAAGCTGCCAGTGTAGTAGAAAGCTGTCAGTGTAGTAGAAAGCTGTCAGTGTAGTAGAAAGCTGTCAGTGTGGTAGAAAGCTGTCAGTGTAGTGAAAATCTGCCAGTGTAGTGAAAAGCTGCCAGTGTAGTAGAAAGCTGTCAGTGTAGTAGAAAGCTGCCAGTGTAGTAGAAAGCTGTTAGTGTAGTAGAAAGCTGTCAGTGTTGTAGAAAGCTGTCAGTGTAGTGAAAAGCTGCCTGTGTAGTGAAAAGCTGCCAATGTTGTAGAAAGCTGCCTAAACTAAAGGTTTGAGAGTTTAACCTGCATGTATATGAGTGTGTGCTTATGCCTCACAGTCTAGCGTTTTCCTACTTATTAAATTATGTTACTAGACATGACTGCGAGTAGCGAGAACACTCCAGTTATGTGAGACCAAAACCTAGCCACAGACCCAAAGACACTGCACTCTTCACAGTGGCTGGCACCGAAAGCGGCACGAAATGTCGCCAAGAGGAACAGCTACGGATACAGGGATGCAGACAATTACAGTAAGCGCATGTGATGACTAATGTTTGCAACAACACTACAATTATGTGAGGCCGAAACCTACCAACTGCCCTTGCAAAGACAACGGCACATGAAGAAATTGAAGGAAGCAACAACACTCCAATTGTGTGAGACCTAAACCTGACAGCTACCATATCTAGCTAATATTTAAAGCCAGCACATGCACGCATATACATCTAAAACAGTTATCTAGCACGATAGCGCATGCATACGAATAGTACAGTTACTAACGCAACTATAGAACTGCTACAACAGTAAAAAGCAAAGACTAAAAAGCTGCAGCGCATGCCCCCCACTTTATTCTTGACTTCTCGACGAGATGGTAGAGCAGCAATGCATCTTCACCAAGTCCAGATGCCGCTCTGTGGACTCGAAGGAAGACTAGGCTATTTCTACCTACCCCACCTTTTAACCAGAGCTTATTTGCGACCAGGCAGGAGAGGAAAAAATGATCCTAACTGTCCGCTTGCAGTGTGCAGGTGGACGATAGCTGCGGGTATGAGATGCAGATATTTTTGCAACTTATAATCGTTCCATTGGGCAAATACCTATCGAAATGTGTTTGAGTAGAACGGTACGAGGGCCGCGTGGCACTGGCAGGAGGGTGGAATTACATTATTTCTATCTAACCGTGGCGGTATGTGTAGACAGAGGTTATTCCACGTGAGCTGTGTCCTAATGAGTGTGTTTCAAGCAGCAGGTGCTGAAACCGATGTTTCCACCGAGTCCGAGTCCGCAACCTGATCTCCTGACAGGCGAGTGGGATTCGAACTCTCAGTTGATCACGCTAACACCATGGGCAACCGTCTCCCCGCTATTCCTCTTGATGCCGCTCTTGAGATGGCTTATACACTTCCGAGGAGGGTCGCGTGACCCCTCCCTCACTCAGGAGCGAATGTGATTCTTTGTTTACTCGGCTGGCTTTGGCACCAGTCCGCGACTCATCGGTCAGCATGTCCAGCGGAGTGTGCTTTGATGGGGCAGATTTCTTATTTCAAGAATATATCCACGATCTCAGATGAAATCTAAAAGGGTTTCCGAATCCTGATGAAAAGATGATTTTGATTGTAATAAGTTCCTTCTAATCTGTTATTAAATAACCGAGTGAAAGCGAATTATCCCACAGCTCGACTTCGAGAATTGTACAGGCCTAAATATGTCGTTTTAGGCCGCGACCCTAAAGTAAGCACAGACGTGTGTAATGCTAGCTAGCGCGTTCTTACTCTCGCCTCTCCCTAACGAGGTCGAATAACGAAATGCACATGGTCCAATTTTGGATGCAGTGTGCATGCGCGACGACGAGAGCCGTCTTGGCGGACGTCATCGCACACGCGTCCCCGCTATCCAGTGAGGGCAATCATCTTTCGCAGGGCAGCACTGACGCCTACGTAATCCGAATACAAATGAATCTGATGTCTCACTTAAGTATCTACCGTCATACTTATTTGTGTAATATGCTAGCTAACGTCACAATCAGAATGACGTAAGTCACTCACGAATGTTGCAATAGTTTGTCACGAAGGTGTATGAATCGCCTGTCCTTATTAATTAATCTGCGATGCACTCGCTTATTATTATATTCTTACTGGATCTTTATTCCTTCCTTCCTTCCTTCTTTATTCTTGGTAACAGTTGCTAGGCTGTGTCTCCTTCTATAGTTTCCATCCGATCAAATCTAAATGTTGTCAACTCTTAGTACCCATGGAGGGGGATCCTTAAAATACTACTGCACCTAGAGTATCAGATCACTCCCATACTTGGTTAGTATGTTACCATTTGTGTTTTATTTTTTTTGAAATATTTATTTTCAAAATGGCTGCCAGGTGGCACATTTTGGTAAAAAATACAAGTTTTCGTTTTTTCAGCAATGAACTTCGGATGACAAATAAAGAACATTTTTGTTCTCAAAATGGCCGCCAGGTGATTTGCCGGTCAAAATTTCCAATGTTCATACTTGGCATAAGTAACTTTCCTTTCATCATGCACCTTCACAGAAGACACTTAGAAGACACGTTGGTTTATACTTTCCAGTTTCTCGAGAAACAAGCGTTTTCATACCCAATGTAAACCTATGGGAATTCCAATTATGGATCTTTGAACTGCGACTACACATAGGCTCTTTATCAGATCAGCACCAGACATGTTCAATGATGATATGAGAATAGGGCTCATAATAATCTTTAACGTCCAGTAATCGCAGATTTACAGTTAGGCTACTTCAGTAAATGTGTTCTAGTTTATAAATCAATTAACATCCTGTTGACTATTTAAAAACTGACTTTACTGGAAACTGCCAAATTAGATGCAAAATATTCAACAGCTTACCTGAATAGCTACTTTGAAAAATAAAATTTTGAAACTCAAGTTTCATAGTTTCAAATCGATTCTAACATATGTTAACAGTGGGCGGAGCTGACCTACCAATGGGAGTGGCATCGATAGAAATGGATACCTCTAGTCGCATCAAGCATGGCGTTGACATGGGTGACGTCGTGAGCAGTTAGCCGATATAGAATCGTGTCATGAGATATAGACCAACATTTAAATGAGAGCAAGAGCATATTCATTGAGTTGAATCATAGTTAAAGATACCACCAGCAAGCTATAATTAGTGCGATGCTGTTTCCTTGGTTTGGAGACATGAGTTCACTTTATATCCCATGGTATCACATCTCATTAATGAAGCAAGGAAAGCGTATGAACAGTACTAAAACAGGTCCACGCAATATTAGAAGAGAATTTGCACACAGACTTGACGTGAGCATAGAAAATTCTCTTATGTCAAGGTCACGTTTATTTAGTCCATACCATTCAAGATGCAGACTTTCGCGGCGGAGTGGACATTTCCTGCACGCTTTATTACATTTGGTTTGACCTCAATAAAATAAGCCAGTTTCTTGTTGTGGCATTAAGAGACCATTACTGGTAGATCTGAAGCAATCTTGCAGATTATATACTTAAGCAAAGACAAATAAGTTCTCGTTCCCACGCACTAACGGTGTATGCCATTGAATATTAAACTATCGATTAGTAGTACATTAATACAACATGCTTGATTGTTACTTTGTGAATGAGGCATAGACAAGTTAGCGTCTCTGCTTTGGACCAATATTAACACTTTGAACTAGGAATTCCCAGAATCCAAATTGCAAGGTGATTATACACGTAAGCTGTTGAATATTTTGAAACTAAGATATGTATTCCACATTCAACTTCACAACTAAACGACTAATTCATACTGAATGAACTCATTATGTGTTAGACTTATTTCGTTTCATTATATTAAGGTACACGATTTAAGCCTCTAAAAGTTATCAAATTTAACAACGTTATTTTACTAGCATTTTGGTATGAATGTGGGCCTTTAAAAAACAAAATCTATTTTCTTAAATGGTCCTTCCTCTAGGATCTTTCTCAATACTGATACAATTACTACATATATCGACTAATGTAGTGTCATGAACTGTATGTAGTAGTGGATTCGATCGTGGCGAATTTGCATCACTTCCGAAAAGGTATACTAATATGCGCATCGCTGTTCACTCCACCAGGGCCCACTTCTCTCCACTCTATACCCCAGTCCACTGCTATATCATGCACAATTTCCAACATCTCATAGCGGGTAGTGCTTATTTCCATGGAAAGCTAAGCTGCATGACG